>LR898478.1:2165475-3365475 GCA_905067625.1 Blumeria graminis f. sp. triticale
ATGGGTGGCCAATTAAGAAAGCCCAGAAGATCACCAACTGGCCTAAAGTAGTGGTGCATGGGGTGCCAACCTGCATCCCTATTGAGGCAATAACTGAGGAAATAGAAATATACAACACTGGGATTAAAACTCAGGGTCAACCAAGATGGCTCAGTAGAACATTTCAGCAAAGATCAAAAGCCTCCATCACTTTTTCAGTTACTACTGAAGAGGAAAAAGACCAGCTAATCAAGGAAGGTGTCCTTATTGGAGGTCTCTATCTCAAGGTGGTAAACTTTCAACTAGCTACCCAGAGAACCCAATGCCAAAAATGCCTTGCATATGGACACCATCATACTTCGTGCATTAAGCCACCAGTGTGTGCAATCTGCTTAGGCCACCATATTACTTCAGATCACAAATGTAACAAATGTAGTTCCACTCAAAGCTGTATTCATCATGCTGTACAATGCGCCAATTGCAAGTCAAATACCCATTTGGCATTTCAAAGACAAGATTGCGACTTCTTCAAAGCATTGGCATGCTAAGTCACATCACTTTTAATCAGCACAATACTGCAAGGGGTCGTGAGATCCTGCAGTCCCTCTTTGATGTCTCTATCAAAGGGGAATCAGACATTCTTTTAGTTCAGGAACCTTATTTGTTCTATGAATCTCATTTGCAAATATACCAACCAATATTACATTCAGCTTATCAAATCATTCCACCAATCACCCACCAATTCCTTCGCCCAAGGGTCATGACCTATGTCAAGAGAGCAAGCCAGATCCAGGTAATGCCCAGATATGACCTGGTTTCTGACCCAGATTTTCAAATCCTGGAGGTTGATCTTCCTGAAGAGTCTTTTTACATCATACACATTTACAATGAGAAGCCTCTTACACCTTCATTTTCTCATTATACTGTACAGCGATTTCTTAATTTACAACTGCAGTTGGACAAACCTTTTGTACTTCTCGGGGATTTCAATTTACACCACCCATTGTGGAACCCACTGGTTCAAACTAATAACACTCTTGCTAATTCACTAGTTGATTATCTTGGAAAAAACAATGCTCATCTACTCAATTGCTCTTCTGTAATTGAAAACTATGGAGGCACCTTCCATAGAGCAAATTCAAAAAGCATATCCATTATTGATCTCACATTTGTTGCAGGATTTAAGCAACTACAATGGCAGGACTGGAACTATGGAGAATCAACTGGGTCGGATCATGAGCTTATTACCTTTAAGACATTTATTCCTCAAATTGTCAACTCTGCCAGCAACAATGACTATTCACTTCCATCAAGATTAAATATCAAAAAAGCAGATTGGAAGCTATTTAATCTGGAACTGCAAGCAAAAGAAGAATTATACCAGCAACTTCTTGATAATGCCATCCATTCTAAAGATTATGACCAGATTGCTAGTCTGCTCCAAAAAATTGTCGAAAATGCTGCCCATGTATCCATCCCAACAATGAAAATCACACCAAGATCAAAACCATGGTGGACAACAGAGTTGACCCAGTTGAGGATGAGGTTTCATAGGATAAGACGCTGCTTCAAAAAAAACCCAAATCTTGGGTCAGCAAATGATGCCAGTGCTGCAAGAAATCAATACTTTCACATGATTCAATACAATAAGAAGCAGCACTGGATCAAATTCCTCGAAAATACTAAGGACAAAACTGTCTTTACTGCCTACAACTACTCCAGGCCAGGAAGGACTCAGTCAACTCTTATTCCTAATTTGATGTACAGCAATAGGGAAAATAGTCCGGACAGAGTAGCTACTAGCTTTAAGGACAAATGCAAGGCACTTATTCAAACCCTTTTTCCAGAATCTTCCACACCAACACCAGCAACAGCAACTGCATCAAAGGAATCTATCAGCCTGACTCTATGTCATCAGCATCACCTTCTAACAGCACCTCGAAATGTCATCCTACCTAGCTATGATGGAGCTAACACAAGCAAGTGGAACTGGCCTGGCTTAACCATGGAAGAAATTGTTGATGCAGTACCAAATAAATCAACAGCACCAGGTATGGACCAGATTGACTGGACCATAATCAAGGCAGCAATCACAGCCATACCTAAAATATTTTTTGATGCTTTTACAAGCTTATTCAATAGTGGCTATCATCCAACAATATGGAGACAGGCAGTGGGAATTATCATTCCTAAGAGGAATAAAAAGGACTATAGCAATCCAAAAGCCTATCGGCCTATTTCTCTTCTCCCCTGCCTATCAAAACTGTTGGAAAGAATCTTTGCCAACAGGCTAGCCTACCTTGCTAACACTACTAATTGCCTTCTACATGAGACCCAAATGGGTGGACGCAAGCAGAGATCTGCTATTGATGCCTCACTTTTACTACAGGATTTTGTGGAGCAGAACAGGCTCAAACACAGAATAGTATCAACAGTTCTCCTTGATATCATGGGGGCATTTGATAGACTACAGCCAGAAGCTCTCTTATCAGTCATGAGGACACTCCAGCTGCCTGTCTCACTTATCTCATGGGTTAAATCTTTCTTGACCAGAAGAACCATGAGGCTTCAATTTAATGGCCAGCTAAGTGAGGTGTTCCCAGTCACAGGAACACCTCAAGGCAGCCCAATTTCTCCAATTCTATTCTTAATATCCATCAGATTCCTTTTTCCAGCAAAGCAGGAAATGAATCATCTTCAACTCTCATACATGGATGACATCTGCATCTCAGTTGCCTCCACCTCAATCAAGAAAAACACTGACCAACTACAACAAACCCTAAAGGAACTAATGGAAAGGGCAAGTAAACTGTCAGTCACATTTGAGATGGAGAAGACCGAAATGATTCATTTCTCACACCACAAAACACCACTTACCAATCAAATAATACTTGAAAATCAAACTGTCATAGAACCAAAAGAGGCAGTAAGATGGCTGGGGATCTGGTTTGATAGGAAAATGAAGTTCAAGACCCATGTAGAAAAACGACTCCAGCTTGCACATGGTGCACTAAAGAGGCTTAAGCAGCTTGCTTCCAACACAAAGGGCCTTCCATTCCATGCCTTACGCCAGCTTTTTCTCAGTTGTGTCCTCCCTGTCCTGGACTATGGCTCAGTACTCTGGTTTAGAAAAATAGGCTCTGGTGCATTGAGTGCCAAGTGTCAGAGGCTTCAAAACCAGGCATTAATCATGATCACTGGAGCATATCATCACAGCCCAGTCAAGGCCCTGGAGGTTGAAGCAGCTATCCTCCCAACCAAAGTCAGACAACTGAAACAAACAATAAACTTTGCATTACGCCTTCTCAGAGTACAAAATTCACATCCTGTGAAGGAAAAATTGCTCTCCCCACTCCAGGATGAGCTATCATTATCAGCAGAATTGGATCTTGGGGTTTTCAAGTACCTAGGTCAAGAAATGAGCCAGCTTATTAGGATCGGCCAGCTATTGCAGTCATTCACAACATATAACAACCTTGAGCAACTGGATGCCTGTTGGGTGCCCCCTTGGCTTCAAACTAACCTGAAAATTGACATTTCACCACTGCCAAAGGAACAAGCTGCTCTGAGTCACAAATCACTCACTGATACCATACCTAACAATACAATAATTGTCTATACTGATGGCTCACTCACTCAAGAAAAAGGAAGCAGTATAGGATTTGTTGTCTATCTCCCAGTCACAAGACAAATGAAATGCTTGTCCTTCAACCTTGGTCAAACTATGGGTATTACAGACACAGAAACTTTCTGTATCCTCAAAGCCATCAAATACCTCAAAAAGATATCACCAAGAGGCAACTATCACATCTTCAGTGACAGTCAGGCTAGTCTCCTGAGAATAAAGAATAAAGAAAATTCCTTTTCACACCAGATAAGACAAGAGACAGAGAGCTGCTCGATTCAACTCTCCTGGTGCCCTGGACATGTTGGTATAGTGGGTAATGAGCTTGCTAACAACTTAGCCAAAGGAGCCAGCAAAAAGAAGGTGCTGAGAAGGAATCAATTTACATCACATGCATTCCTAAAGCAGAAGGCAAAGGAACTTGTACTGGAAGCCTGGGCTAAAGAGTGGACCTCGGAGCTTTTCCATGAGGAAGAAGGAAGAAAATGCTCTGGTCTTGGCAAGTTCTATAGGACCCAAGCCCAAATGTCAACACCAATATTTTCAACTCACCTACCCAGTTTTCAGGGCCACAGCAGGTTGACAGAATCTGCATACTTCCAGGCAAGGACTGGCATAGGAAATGTTAGGGCATACTTATATAAAGTTGGAAAGACCATAGATGATAAGTGCAATTTTTGCAACAACCAAAAACAAACCATGCAACATTTGATACTTCATTGTCAGATGTTTCAAAATGAAAGGAAAAAATCATTTAAAAATATAGAGCCTTTCACTTTACCAATTTTATTCAGAACAAAAAGAGGAAAACAAGCACTGCTTGAATTTTTAAAAACTTCGAGGTGTATATCTATACACAAAGGAGAATAATTAGGACAAAATATATTGGAAATAAAGAGAGGAGATGGAGGAAGGGAATGATCATGAGGACTTATATTTACTTTGTATGTATGTTAAATAAATTGTCATAGCTAGCTAGCTGAATACAATATGATTAAAAAAAAAAAAAAAAAAAAAAAAAAAAAGAGGGTGGATGTCTTTCTTCCAGCTTCTTTTTCTGTCTGAACTTGATTGACCAACATGAGACAGGCATCTACTGCTGACTTCTTTAACCGTCCTCCAATCTGTGATGGATCTAGAAGGCTAGTTGTCTCAGCTAGATGACTTAACCTTTTGGCTAGCATTCTTTCAAGAGTCTTGCCTAAGCAATTGAGCAGAGATATTATTCTGTAAGCCTTTGGTTGAGAATAATCTGGCTTTGAGGGTTTCTTCAACACAATTCCTATGGCCTGCCTCCAACACTTAGGCTGATATCCTATATTGAACAGCACTGAATAAACATCAAAAAATAATTCTTAATTTGCCTTGTAGGCATGACTAATTATATTTTGGTCTATTTGGTCAGGGCCTGGTGCTTTACCCTTGGAAGGGACAGCTATAGTTTATACTGATGGATCCCTCACCAAGGGAAAGGGGAGCAGCATTGGCTTTATAGTATATCTACCAGTCAGTAGAGAGATGAAGTGCTTTTCATTTAATCTTGGGAAAACCATGGGAATCACTGATGCAGAAACCTTTTGCATCCTCAAAGCCATAAGATATCTGAAAAAGATAATCCCACATGGTACCTACCATATCTTTACTGACAGTCAAGCAAGCTTAATGCGGATCAAAAAGAAAGAGAATCAAGTTTCATACCAGATAAGACAAGAGGCATATAATTGCTCATTAAACCTCTCTTGGTGTCCAGGGCATGTTGGTTTAGTTGGTAATGAGCTTGCAGACAGTGCAGCCAGAGGGGCCAGCAACAAGAAGGTTATCAAAAAGAATGTATTCACAACACATTCATTCCTAAAGCAAAGATCCAGGGAGCTTGTCATAGAAGCATGGCACCAGAACTGGGCTTCAGAGCTCTTCCGAGAGGAGGAGGGAAGAAAAAGCAGAGGGCTTGGAAAGTACTACAGGATCCAAGCCCAAATGACCACACCTATATTTTCCACACAACCCATTAACTTCCAAGGACAAAGCAGGTTAACTGAGTCCTCATATTTCCAGGCAAGGACAGGCATTGGAAATGTAAGAACATATTTACACCAAATTGGCAAGACAACAGATGTTAGCTGCAATTTCTGTGCAAATGGAAAGCAGACAATGCATCATCTCATATTGCAATGCAGAAAATTTAAAGAAGAGAGAAATAAATTTCTTAAAGATATTGTACCACTTAAATTACCCATTCTATTCCGGACCAAAAGGGGGAAGGAAGCATTACTAGAGTTTTTAAAGACTTCCAGGTGCATAAGTGCATATAAGGGAGATTAAATAGGCTGTTTAAAAGAGAACATTACATGTAGATATCAAGAATCGATAAAAATATTTCTTATTATTATTGTAAATTAGAATTTAATTGTCATAGCTACATAGCTGAATACAATATGAGTCAAAAAAAAAAAAAAAAAAAAAAAAAAAAGGCATTGACTGCCTTGATTGGACTATTATCAGGATGGCAATGACTATCATACCACAGTTCTTCTATCAAGCTTACAACAGTTTATTTATCAGTGGAGAACATCCAAAGAAATGGAAAAATGCAGTGGGTATTATTATCCCAAAGAGGAACAAAAAGGACTATAGTGCACCAAAAGCCTACAGGCCAATTTCCCTTCTTCCTTGCCTTTCCAAATTGCTGGAGAGAATCTTTGCCAACCGCCTGTCCTACATTGCTAATACAAACTCTAACTTACTGCATTCCAGCCAGCTTGGGGGTCGCAAGCAGAGATCAGCTATTGATGCCGCCCTTTTGCTACAGGAATATGTAGAACAAAATTTAAAGAAGCAAAAAGTTGTCTCAACAATTTTCCTCGATATTCTTGGGGCCTTTGACCACCTCCATCCTGCCAAGCTGATTCAATTAATGCGAAGTTTACAGCTACCCATATCATTGGTGTCATGGGTGGAATCATTTTTGACAGGAAGAACCATGCAACTGCAATTCAATGGCCAACTTAGTGCCATCTTCCCAGTGACAGGCACCCCTCAAGGCAGTCCTATTTCACCAATACTATTCTTGCTTTCAATTAGTCAACTTCTTCCATCATCAATAAGGGAAAATTATCTTCAGCTTTCCTACGTGGATGACATTTCAATATCAGTCTCATCAACATCTGTTGACAAAAACCTAAGGACCCTAAAGAAACTGTCTGAAGAGTTGATGAAAGAGGCCAACCAGTATTCAGTTACTTTTGAAATGGACAAGTCAGAACTTATTCATTTCAGTCATCAGAGGAAGCATGTCATGTCTCCTTTGATCCTGGAAAATAACATTATCTTAGAGCCAAAGGAAGTTGTCAGGTGGCTAGGAATCTGGTTTGATCAGAAATTAAACTTCAAAACCCATGTGGACAAGAGGTTACAGCTTGCCCATGGGGCCCTCAGTCGGATTCGGAATTTGGCCTCATCTACTCGAGGGCTACACTGCCATGCTCTTCGTCAACTATACCTAACTTGTGTCACTTCAGTTCTCGACTATGGCTCTGTACTATGGCATGGTAAGAGGGGAACTGGATCACTAACAAACAAATGTCAAAGGCTTCAGAATCAGGCCCTACCAATGATCACTGGAGATTATAAAAGAAGTCCTATAAAGGCCCTAGAGGTGGAAGCTGCAATCATGCCAGTTAAAGTCAGACACCAGAAACATCTGATCTATTATGGGCTGAGGGTTTTGAGACTTCAGAAGGACCACCTCATACAAGAACATCTGCTCTGCCCATTGGAGGATGAATTGACAAGCACCAACCAGATTGACCTTGGCTTACTCAACTTTATTGACAAGCCAGTCACCCAACTAATGAGAATTGGATGTATATTGAAGCCCCTTGCTTCATTCAACAAGCTGGAGGAGCAGAATACCATCTGGACACCTCCATGGAACCAAACTCAGATTCTAACCAGCATTTCCTCTGAGACAAAAGAGATCACTAAGTTGTGGCACTTACAGCAACTCAAGCATATCCCAATTGAAGATGTCATAGTCTATACAGATGGCTCCCTTTCAGACACAGGAAGCAGCATTGGCTTTGTGGTATACTTTTTTTTTTTTTTTTTTTTAAATCATTAAGTGTATGCAGCCTATCTAGCTATGACACTGATTACATTTTGATATAGATTGACATATACTCCCATTTCCCCTAAATATAAACAGATGTAAATTTTTTTTTTTTTTTAAATATCTTTAATAGAGCATGTTGTTAGTTTCAAGATTCATTTAATTTCCATCCTCCTCATCTTTGCCCCCATAGAAACAGCCAGTTGAGGAGAGATATCTTAATAGTGCAGTTTTCCCCACATTTGTGTTGAATAATATCTTAAGTACAAGTGGTTTCAAGTCTTTAAAGTGTTCTTGTCTCTGCCTTTTAAATTTTGAGCAGTGTAAAATTAGATGACTTGTTGTCTGAATACTTTTTGAGCAAAAGTTGCACAAATCTGTCTCACTTTTTCCTATCTTTTTCAAATAGGTCAGGTTGTTTCCTATTCCAGTTCTTACCTGAATATATGATGACTGAGCCTTTCGGCTGAATTTAGTAAAGTTAAATGGTTTGAACTTGAGATCTGGGATAGAACACTTCATATGAGCTCTGTAGAACTTGCCTAGCCCCTTTGATCTCCTACCATTATCTTCAAGCATTTGTTGTGTAGCCCAGTCTTTAGACCAGGCATTTTTGATAGATGTGTGCACTTCTTGTTTAAGGAAACTATAAGAGGTATATTGATAACGCTTAGTTGCATGCTGACTTGAACCTCTCTTTGCAAGAGTGTCAGCCAGCATATTTCCTTCAATTTCCATATGTCCTGGACACCATGTAAGTATGATATTATTACCAATTCCATTTTTCCGGATTTGGTGAGAGAATAAATTGGAGCCATTTTGTATCCTTAAAAGTGCTGCTTGGCTGTCAGAAAAGATATATATTGTTGTTGAATTTGACAATTTCTTAGCATGTCTGATAGCTTTTAGAATGCTGAAGGATTCTGCATCTATTATCCCCATCTCATGGCCAAGATTGGCCGAGAAACACTTGATGGTTTCGGCATTGGGAGGATAGATCACATATCCAATGCTGCTTCCCTTTCCTTCAGTTAGTGATCCATCAGTATAAATCTTTGTTGCTGATACTGGGATTTGATTGAATAGTTGGTTGTGTTCTGTTACTGCTTCTCCTTTTGAGGATGAAGAGATATTGACTTTAATTGATGACTTTAACCAGGGAGGGTTCCATTCATTGTCACTGGCTTCCAATCTATGGTTAATTGTAAGGTTAGTTAATAGCTTGCTAAACCTGGCTAGCTGTGATGAGTAGTTAGTTATTTCTTTTAAGATCCTTGGATCCTGCTCATTGGTTAGATTTAGCTCATCCTCAAGTTGGAAGTAGAGGATTTTTGGGATGAGATGAGTCTTTTGGAGCCGGAGGATACGGAGAGCATAGAGACTGGCGTGTTTGAGGTGACGTATTTTTGAAGGGAGAATAGCTGCCTCTACCTCCAAAGCTTTTCTAGGGGCTTGAGGAAATGCTCCTGTAATTGCAACCAGTGCTCTGCTTTGTAGCTTGTCATACTTTGAAGTCAGTGTGGAAGATCCAATTTGATTGAACCAAAGGATAGATCCATAATCAATAACTGAGGTTACACATGATAGATAAAGTTGCCTCAGATTATTTAAATTCATTCCCCTGGAGGGCATGGATAGATTCTTCAGCCTTTCCCAGACTGCATTTCCAAGTTGGATACGCTTTTCAACATGTACTTTGAAGTTTAGTTTCCGATCAAACCAGATTCCAAGCCATCTTACAACCTCTTTTGGCATCAAAATGGTGTCAAGGACATGGATGGGAACAGCATCAGGATTCCGTTGTCGGTTAAAGTGTATAAGCTCGGATTTCTCAACTTCAAAGATGATCTTCAGTTCTTGAGCTTTTTGAAGTAGATTGGTAGTGCAATTTTCTAGGAACTTAGCATTCTTAGTTATGGAAGTTGATGCTGTAGAGATAGAAATATCATCTACATAAGATAGCTGTAGAAAATTTTTGCTCTTGATTTCTGGCAAAAGATATCTGATAGAAATGAGAAATAAAATTGGTGAAATTGGACTACCCTGA
The DNA here is from genome assembly GCA_905067625.1 of Blumeria graminis f. sp. triticale. NCBI lineage: Eukaryota > Fungi > Ascomycota > Leotiomycetes > Helotiales > Erysiphaceae > Blumeria > Blumeria graminis. Next base: position 2,175,235 of record LR898478.1, read on the forward strand.
GGTGTACCTGTTACTTGATAAGATTTACTTAATTGTCCATTAAATGAGAGTTGTATTTGGCGTTGGTTCAGAAATGACTTGCACCAAGTGATGAAAATAATTGGCAGTCCAAGTTTATCCAAGATCTTGAGAAGCTGGTGTGGATCAAGTCTATCAAAAGCTCCCATGATATCAAGGAATACTGTACTGGTAATTCTTTTTTTAGCATGATTTTCCTGAACAAATGATTGTAATAACAGTGCAGCATCAATAGCAGATCTCTGTTTTCGTCCTCCCATTTGACTTGGGTCAAGTAGGTCATCTGATGTGTTGGCTAGAAAGGAAAGTCTGTTGGCAAAAATCTTCTCCAATAATTTTGACATACAAGGTAGTAATGAGATGGGCCTGTAGGCCTTTGGTGCAGTATAGTCTTTCTTATTCCTCTTGGGAATAATAATTCCAATGGCCTCTTTCCATTCTGAGGGGTGGTAACCACTTTGAAACAAGGCATGATATGCTGTAAAGAAAAATTTGGGGAGGGTTTTAATAGCAAACTTCAACATCTGCCATCCAATTTGATCCAGCCCAGGTGCAGTTGACTTTATTGGGATTGCTCGAAAGAACTCCTCCTCATTAAGCTCTGGCCATTCCCTTCTAGCATCAGCTCCAGTGTATGCTGGAACCTGTGGCACATTGGAAGGAGACATGGTCACTAGTGAAGTTATTTTTGGAAAGAGTTGAGATATTAAGGCATCAGATTTCTCAGCAAAAGATGATGCAATTATCTTCTCATTGCCATTAGATCTAGTATATGCCAGATTTGGTATGAGTGGACTTTGTTGTCTTGATGGGTTGGAGTAATTAAAGGCAGTAAATACTGTCTTTCCTTGTGCCTGCTTTATAAACTCCTGCCAATGTTGGGCTTTATGTTGAGTGATTGCTTTGAAGTAAATGTTTCTTGCAACTCGAGCTTGCTCCATTGCTTTTGGTGTCAGGTTCCTTTTTGAATTGCGTTTGAAATAATGAAATATTTTTCGAAGGGATGTTAGCTCTTTTGTCCACCAGGATTTTGATCTTGCTGATGGATTAGATCTTGGTACAGACTTTTCTGCTGCATTTTGGATAGTTTCTCTCATTAAAATAGCTATGTCATTGAATCTTTTTTGCTGAATATACTGTTGTAGGCATAGACTAGAACTTTCTTCAAGTGATCTGAGATTTTTCTCAAAGATTTCCCAGTTTGCTATCTTTAAGTTATAGTTGGCTGGGAGACAATTTTGGTTGGTCATTAGTGAAGATTGTAAATTTGCTTCAAAGCTGATCACTTCATGATCAGATCCTGTACTTTCCAGATATCTCCAGTTATACCATTGGAGGATCTTAAAGTTGGTTTCAAAAGTCAGATCAATTATAGATGTATTTTTCGAGTTGGACCTGTGAAATGTTCCACCCATCTCTTCAATTACAGTGAAGTCATTTACAAGTCTTGCCTGACATGTCTCCATGTATGTTGCAAACTCTTGTGAGCTAGATGATGGTGATTTGACAGCTGGATTCCAAGATGGATGGTGAAGGTTCAGATCACCCAATAGCAGCAGTGGCCTGTCCCACCTTATATTTGATTGGTACAAGCGTGAAACAGTTGTTATAGGTGTTGAAGATGTTAGTGACTTTTCATTATAAATATTTATAAGATGGAAAGATTCTCCAGGTGCATCTATCTGGAGGAGCTGCATGTCTGGGTCATGAATGATGTCTAGTCTTGAAGAAATGTTGATTGTACAATGTTGCCTGATATAAGTGATAACTCTTGGCCGGATAGAGGCATCTTGGTGTGGGACAATCGGAATATAGGAGGGGTGAGAAAGAGGTGAGTATTTTTTGGTTATTTTATTATAATATAGATATGGCTCTTGAATGCAAAGAATTAATGCATCTTCCTTCAGAGCCACCTCAAAGAATGATTGAAGGATTTCTCTCCCTCTTGCAGTATTGTGCTGGCAGATTTTGATGTGATCAATCATAAAAGTGCCTTGTAAATTTCGCAGCTATGTTTCTGAAGAGCTGTGTGGCTCCCAGAGTTGCAGTTGGCACACTTCACCGGGTGGTGTGTGCAGTTATCCGAGGTTGAACAAGTGTTGCACTTGTGCTCAGTGGTGAGGTGACAGCCCTTGCAGACTGCACAAACAGGTTCCCTCTTGCAGGTCAAGAAAAGGTGACCATACTTCAGGCACTTCTTGCACTGAGTCCGGTTTGTAGTTTGCTTATAGTTGGATACTTTAAGAAGCAGTCCTCCAACTAATATTCCCCTGTTTAGAATTTTATTTTTCTCTTCCTCAGAGGTGATGCTGAAGATGACAGGACAAGTTGGGCCATTAGGATTGTTTGTTAGCCATCTTGGACTGCCAATCAGTTCCACACCCAGGTTAAAGTCTTGTACTTCCTCTTGAAAGGAAGTGATTGGTAAGCTAGTTGGCACCCCATAGGCTACCAGTTTCGGAAAGTTATTCACTTTTTGAATGGTGTCAATAGGCCATTTTCCAAAGAGCATTATCCACTTGTCCTGTGAAGAAAGAAGCTCATCAGGGGTGGAGTCAAAGCAGGTGAGAACAAGGTTATTCCGAGGGGAGGTGTGGACTCTTGCCACAGCTTTCTTGCCCAGAAGTCTGTTGATGTTGTCCCTGACACTGATCGCATTGTAGGCAGGAACAGATGCACCCTTTGTCAAGACAAGAACAAGAAGTGTGTCAGCATCAGGAGCATTAGTGACAGCTTTTGGGGTAATAGGTGCTGTAGAGCTTGGTGGAGGTTGTTGGGTTGTTTTAGTGAGAGGTAGCCTGGTCTTTTTGTTGGTGACTTTGGTCCATTTTTGGTCTGATAGTGCAGTGGTGTGAGGTATGTTTGTGGCTGCCACACAAGAATAGCTGGCAAACTTGGTTGGCTGACTAGATGAGCTAGGAAAGTTGTTGGTGGCCAAAGGTGCAGGTCCACTTAGAGAGGCTGGTTTGGAAATAAATTGGACAGATTTTTTTGGCACAGATGATGGTGCAGTGGTAGTCCCCTTGACTTTATCTCCAGGCAGAAAGTTATTCTCAGTAAATTCTCGAAATATTTGGAGCAAGTCGAGAATTCTAGTCTGTCTATCCCTGTCAAATGTTAATTTATAGGCCTCCAGAATTTTATCCCTGGCTGCATAAATTGCATCATCAGCTGAGAGTGCAAAAGAGTAGTTGGTAGGAGGTTTGTTCAGCTTGGGAGGCTTTGGGTACTCAGTTGGATCACTTGAGCTTGGACCAATTTTTCGCTTGTTGAGTAAAAATTTTTTCCTGTCACCTGACACAGAAGCAGAAATGGGATCAGAACTGGTCTCCATGGCTGTAGGAATGTTGGATGATGATGAAATTGATCTTAATGGATCTGTTGAGGTTGGTAGTTTTAGACTACCGCTCCAGATTGATTGATTGAGCCGTGGTTGGGATGGTAGGTCAATTAAGGGTGGTGGTGAGGAGGATAATGAGCCTCCAGATGGAGGATCAGAGTCAATATCCATTTTCTTTGCCCACCAGTATTCTCGAAGGGTCAGAAATTGGATGCAAATGTAGCTGTGAATGATGCGAAAAGGAATCTGTCAAGTAATTGAAATTTGGACGATTGGATCAAAAGTTGTGGTCGAAAAGGTGGATTCGAAGTTTGATGGTGACGTGTTTGTGGTATACTTGCCAATCAGCAGAGAGATCAAATGTTTCTCATATCACCTTGGTGACACTATGGGTATCACAGATGCTGAGACCTACTGCCTATTGAAAGCAACTCAATATGTGAAGAGACATTTTTCAACTAAGACAATATATATTTTCACTGATAGCCAGGCTAGCATCCTTCGGATCCAACACAGCAGTAACCACTTTTCACATCAGATCAGGATGGCATCTCAAGGATGCACTATTCATCTTCAAAGGTGTCCTGCACATGTTGGTATAGAAGGAAATGAACTAGCAGACAATCTAGCCAAAAATGGAATTAAAAAACAAGTAATGAGAAGGGACAAGTTTATAGCTCATTCATTTATGAAACAAAAAGCAACAGAGCTGGTACTAGAAGAATGGAATAAAGACTGGAACCTCGAGCTTTGGCATGAGGAAGAGGGCCGGAAAGCAAAGGGACTGGGCAAGTTCTACAGGATCCAGGCACAAACTGACCAACCCAGCTTTACATTCAAGTTATTTAAATTTCAAGATCATAGCAGGGAGACACAGTCAGGATTTTTCCAAGCTAGGCTTGGAATTGGAAATACTCGAGTATATTTGCACATGATAGGAAAAGTTGAAGATGAAATATGCAATTTTTGTTCAAAACAAAGGCAGACTGTGCAGCATTTATTGTTACATTGTCCGAAATTTAAAAACCAAAGAAACAGATGTTTTAAGGACATAGAACCAAGAACCCTACCTATATTATTTCGAACAAGAAGAGGAAAAGAAGCACTTCTTAAATATTTGGACACATCCAAGTGCATGGCAGCACATAAAGGGAGTTGAACTAGGATAACTAAATTGGGAAATTAAAAAGTATTAGGAAGATTGTATTTCAGAAAGGAGTTTTGGGGAATTTAATTATGTAAATAACGTGTCATAGCTAGATAGCTGAATACACTATGAATAAAAAAAAAAAAAAAAAAAATTAAATACACTTCTGTATTTTACTTGCATTTATTACTGGTAGGAAAGGTGTTTCAGAAATTTAATACATAGATGATATTATTATGCATGTCCAGTCTTATAGTTAAAATTGAACAGACCAAATCCAAAAGATGTCAGGAGTGAAACTTTTCTGATCAAGTGTCTTTTCAATGATTAATGGTTATAACACAAACAAATTAAATACACTTCTGTATTTTACTTGCATTTATTACTGGTAGGAAAGGTGTATCAGAAATTGAATAAATAGATGATATTATAATGCATGTCCAGTGTTGTAGTTAAAATTGAACAGACCAAATCCAAAAGATGGTAGGAGTGAAACTTTTCTGATCAAGTGTCTTTTCAATGATTAGTGGTTATAACACAAACAAATTAAATAGACTTCTGCATTTTACTTGCATTTATTACTGGTAGCAAAGGTGTATCAGAAATTCAATACATAGATGATATTATTATGCATGTCCAGTCTTATAGTTAAAATTGAACAGACCAAATCCAAAAGATGTCAGGAGTGAAACTTTTCTCATCAAGTGTCTTTTCAATGATTAGTGGTTATAACACAAACAAATTAAATACACTTCTGTATTTTACTTGCATTTATTACTGGTAGGAAAGGTGTTTCAGAAATTTAATACATAGATGATATTATAATGCATGTCCAGTGTTATAGTTAAAATTGAACAGACCAAATCCAAAAGATGTCAGGAGTGAAACTTTTCTGATCAAGTGTCTTTTCAATGATTAATGGTTATAACACAAACAAATTAAATACACTTCTGTATTTCACTTGCATTTATTACTGGTAGGAAAGGTGTATCAGAAATTGAAGACATAGATGATATTATAATGCATGTCCAGTGTTATAGTTAAAATTGAACAGACCAAATCCAAAAGATGTCAGGAGTGAAACTTTTCTGATCAAGTGTCTTTTCAATGATTAATGGTTATAACACAAACAAATTAAATACATTTCTGTATTTTATTTGCATTTATTACTGGTAGGAAAGGTGTATCAGATAAGGTACTTTTATGATTGATCACATCAAAATCTGCCAGCACAATACTGCAAGAGGGAGAGAAATCCTTCAATCATTCTTCGAGGTGGCTCTGAAGGAAGATGCATTAATTCTTTGCATTCAAGAGCCATATCTATATTATAATAAAATAACCAAAAAATACTCACCTCTTTCTCACCCCTCCTATATTCCAATTGTCCCACACCAAGATGTTTCTATCCGGCCAAGAGTTATCACTCATATCAGGCAACATTGTACAATCAACATTTCTTCAAGACTAGACCTCATTCATGACCCAGACATGCAGCTCCTACAGATAGATGCACCTGGAGAATCTTTCCATCTTTTAAATAATTTTAATGAAAAGTCACTAACATCTTCAACACCTATAACAACTGTTTCACGCTTGTACCAATCAAATATAAGGTGGGACAGGCCACTGCTGCTATTGGGTGATCTGAACCTTCATCATCCATCTTGGAATCCAGCTGTCAAATCACCATCATCTAGCTCACAAGAGTTTGCAACATACATGGAGACATGTCAGGCAAGACTTGTAAATGACTTCACTGTAATTGAAGAGATGGGTGGAACATTTCACAGGTCCAACTCGAAAAATACATCTATAATTGATCTGACTTTTGAAACCAACTTTAAGATCCTCCAATGGTACAACTGGAGATATCTGGAAAGTACAGGATCTGATCATGAAGTGATCAGCTTTGAAGCAAATTTACAATCTTCACTAATGACCAACCAAAATTGTCTCCCAGCCAACTATAACTTAAAGATAGCAAACTGGGAAATCTTTGAGAAAAATCTCAGATCACTTGAAGAAAGTTCTAGTCTATGCCTACAACAGTATATTCAGCAGTGGTATAGAAGGAAATGAACTAGCAGACAATCTAGCCAAAAATGGAATTAAAAAACAAGTAATGAGAAGGGACAAGTTTATGACTCATTCATTTTTTTTTTTTTTTTTTTTTTTTAAATCATATTGTATTCAGCTATCTAGCTATGACAATTTATATAACATTTTATTCCCATTCTATGCATTTTGCATTATCTCTATCAAACAAAATTTTCAATATTTCCACTATTTATTGTTCTAATTAATCCCCTTTGTGCAAAATTATGCACCTCGAAGTTTTTAAATATTCAAGCAATGCTTGTTTTCCTCTTTTGGTTCTAAATATTATTGGTAATTTAAGGGGTTCTATATTTTTGAAAGATTCATTTCTTTCTCTTTGAAATTTCTGACACTGAAGTATCAAATGAGTCATGGTTTGATTTCCTTTACTGCAAAAATTGCAGATACTATCTTTTGTCTTTCCAATTTTGTATAAATAAGCCCTAGCATTACCTATGCCACTCCTAGCTTGAAAATATGAGGATTCTATTAATCTGCCATATCCTTGAAAATTGAATGGTTTTGTAGAAAATGCTGGTGTGGTTAATTGAGCCTGTATCCTATAAAATTTGCCAAGACCAGAGCTTTTTCTCCCTTCTTCTTCACGGAAGAGTTCTGAAGTCCAATCTTGATTCCAGGCCTGCAAAATTAGTTCCTTAGCACTCTGCTTTAAAAATGAATGTGAAGTAAATTGATTTCTTCTCAGCACCTTCTTTTTACTAGCTCCTTTGGCTAAGTGGTCAGCAAGCTCATTGCCTTCAATTCCAACATGGCCAGGGCACCAAGAGAGTTGCAATGAGCAATTTTCTGCCTCTTGTCTGATCTGGTGGGAGAAATGATTTTCTTTGAGATGGACAAAACCGAGCTCATCCACTTCTCCCAACATAGGAAGCCTCTCACATCAACACTTATACTACAAAATGGTGTAATTTTACAGCCATGTGAGATGGTGCGATGGTTGGGTCTCTGGTTTGATAGGAAGCTATCCTTCAAAGTTCATGTAGACAAAAGGCTTCAGTTAGCTAATGGAGCCCTCAGTAAAGTGAAGCAGCTTGCCTCATCTACAAAAGGGCTTCGATTTCATGCACTTCGCCACTTGTATATAGCCTGTGTTACATCTGTGTTAGACTATGGCTCTGTACTTTGGCAGGGGAGAAGAGGTTCAGGAACACTAACTAATAAGTGTCAGAGACTTCAGAATCAAGCAGTAATACTAATCACTGGTGCCTACCAGCGCAGTCCAATCAAGGCTCTAGAAGTGGAAGCAGCCATCCTGCCAACAAAAGTTAGACTGATGAAGCATGCATTTAACTATGCCCTCCGACTTTTAAGACTTCAGAATACACACCCTGTACAGCAACTGCTGCTTCAGCCATTGAAGGATGAGTTGAACACACTTCCCGAACTTGACCTTGGAATATTTGACCAGTTGGATAAGCCAACAAATCAGCTTATAAGAATTGGGATGTTTCTCAAATTATATACCAAGTTTCAGAAGCTGGAGGAAATGAATTTAACTTGGATGACACCATGGAACTCAGCACCACTAGCAATTAACATATCATTTTTATCCAGGGTTTCAGCTCATGAACAACATTTAAAATTAATGCAGAAAATAGATCCAGACATAGCTATTGCTTACACAGATGGATCTCTTTCCAAGAGCAATGTGAGCAGCATTGGCTTTGTCATCTACATGCCTTTTACCCGAGAGTTGAAAAGCTTCTCCTTCAATCTGGGAAGTTCCATTGGAATCACTGACACTGAAACCTACTGCATTTACAAAGCCATCCAGTTCCTTAGGAAGAAGCTGCCAAATGCAAGATACCAAATTTTCAGTGACAGTCAAGCAAGTCTTCAAAGAATACAGGGGAAGACAAACCACCTCTCACATCAAATTCGAAACCTAGCCAAAGAGTGCAATCTAACCATTTCTTGGTGTCCAGCCCATGTGGGTATCGAGGGTAATGAACTTGCTGATTCACTTGCAAAAGGAGCAGAAAAAAAGACAGCTTTACAAAAAGACAAATTTACATCACATTCTTTTCTAAAGCAGAAAGCAACAGAATATATTTTAAATGCCTGGCAAAATGACTGGCAAACTGAAGTTCTCCGAGAAGAGGAGGGTAGAAGGTCTAGGGGACTTGGCAAGTTCTATAGAATCCAAGCCCAGATACACATACCAACCTTTTCCTTACAACCATTACACTTTCAGAACCACAGCAGGATGGTTGAATCAGCATTTTTTCAGGCAAGAACTGGGATTGGGAATACCAGAGCTTACCTGAGTATAATTGGGAAAGTTAAGGATCAAAGATGCAATTTTTGCAAGGCTAAAAAGCAGACAACAAAACATTTAATTCTTCATTGTACCAGATTTTGCAGGCAGAGGGAATTAGCATTTGCTGACATAAAGCCTCTTTCATTACAAATTTTACTAAGAACCAAAAGGGGGAAGGGAGCCCTTCTAGAATTTTTGAAAACATCCAAATGTATGTCAGCATACAAAGGAGATGATATAGGTACATAAATAATGGACATAAAAATGAATTAAAGGGTGATTAGGGCGTTAGCTGGTATCATTCTGCAATGTAAAATTAATTGGATATTTAATTGTCATAGCTAGATAGCTGAATACAATATGATTCAAAAAAAAAAAAAAAAAAAAAATGATTTTCTTTATTCTTAATCCTCTTCAGACTAGCTTGGCTGTCAGTAAAGATATGATAGTTGCCATGTGGTATTGTCTTCTTAAGATGTCTAATTGCTATGAGAATACAGAAGGTTTCTGTATCTGTAATACCCATAGTTTCCCCAAGATTGTATGAGCAACATTTTATCTCTCTTGTGACTGGCAGATATATGACAAATCCAATGCTACAGCCTTTTCCTTTGAGTAAGGACCCATCAGTATAGACAATTGTTGTTGATGGTGGTATATTTTCTCTTAGGTATTTGTGTTGAAATGCCACAATTTCTTTTGGCTCTGATGAGATAGTGATGGATATATTTGCCTGTAGCCATGGAGGTGACCAACAGGCATCAAGTTGTTCAAGATTCTTATGATTAGCAAATGACTGTAGAAGATGGCCTATCCTTGTTAGTTGACTTGTTGCATTAGTCATATAATTAAAAATTCCGAGATCCAGTTCTGTATCTAGGGACAGCTCATCCCTAAGTGGGCTAAGTAATTTTGCTTGCACTGGATGAGATGGCTGTATCCTCAACAGCCGAAGTGCATAGTTGATGGTTTGTTTTTGTTGTCTAACTCTGGTTGGAAAAATGGCTGCTTCAACTTCCAGGGCTTTGACTGGGCTATGATGATAGGCCCCAGTGATCATGGTAATGGCCTGGTTCTGAAGCCTTTGGCATTTGGCATTCAAACCTACTGACCCTCTTTTTTGAAACCATAATACTGATCCATAGTCTAGCACAGGTATGACACAACTGAGATAGAGTTGTCTCAAGGCATGGAAAGGTAGGCCTTTTGTCTTTGAAGCAAGCTGTTTTACTCTTTGAAGAGCTCCATGAGCAAGTTGAAGTCTCTTCTCAACATGAACCTTAAAATTCAATTTCCTATCAAACCAGATACCCAGCCATCTAACCACCTCTTTTGGTGTTATTAGAGACTGTTCATCAAGCATTAATGGTGTTGTTAATTGTCTTCTGTGCTTGGAGAAATGGATCAGCTCAGTCTTGTCTTTCTCAAATGTGACTGAAAGATTGCAAGCTTCTGTCAATATCCCTTCCAAAATTAGTTGTAAATGATTGATATTTTTCTGAACAGATGTGGATGAGACTGAGATAGAAATGTCATCCATGTAAGAAAGTTGAAGGCAAGATATTCTTTGATTAGGTGGAAAGAGAAACCTGATAGAGATTAAGAAGAGTAGGGGGGAAATAGGGCTTCCCTGAGGTGTGCCTGTGACTGGAAACACCTCGCTTAATTGATTATTGAAGTGAAGCTGGATGCTTCTCTCACTAAGAAATGATTTAACCCATGATATGAATTGATCTGGAAGTTGAAGTTTCTTCAAGATTTGTACTAAAGCCTCTGGCTGTAGTCTATCAAATGCTCCCAAGATGTCTAGAAATACTGTTGAGACTATTCGATTCTTTGCTGTGTTTTCTTCAATGAATTCCTGAAGTAAAAGTGCTGTGTCAATGGCAGATCTCTGCTTACGCCCTCCCATTTGACTTTCATGCAATAAATCATTACTGGTATTAGCCAGAAAAGATATTCTGTTGGCAAATATTCTCTCCAATAGCTTAGATAGACAGGGTAGTAGAGAGATAGGCCGGTAGGCTTTTGGTGAGCTGTAATCCTTCTTATTTCTCTTTGGAATGATGATTCCAACTGCTTGTCTCCACTGTCTAGGATGATATCCACCATGGAAAAGAAATGTATATGCTTTGAGGAACAATTTTGGGATGGCTTTGATAGCTTCCTTGATGATGGTCCAGTCAATCTGATCAGGTCCTGGGGATGTTGTCTTGGTAGGAGCTGCATTGATAATTTCCTCCATAGTCAAAGCTGGCCATTCCCATCTTGTATCTTCAAGTAGCTGGTTATTTGGAGCATGCAGTGATGGTTCCTGAGATAAAGATGTGGTGGCTTGAGCAAGTGGAAAAAGAGTCTGCATAAGTGCATTGCATTTATCTTTGAAGTTGGTTGCTGTTTTAATTTGACTTGTGTCTGAAGAGGGATAGGAAAGAGCTGGTATAATTGTGGATTGAGTCCTCTCAGGCCTAGAATAATGATAGGCTGTGAAGACTGACTTATTTCTGGCTTCTTCCAAAAATTTTATCCAATGTTGCTTTTTGTTGAAGATGATTTGGTGGAAGTATTGATTCCTAGCAGCCTTAGCTTCTTTCTCCAACCAGATTTCTGGGAAGTTCTTGAAGCGGCGTCGAAGCTTGTGGAAGTGTAGCCTCAGCTGAGTTAATTCCTCTGTCCACCATGGTTTTGATCTTGATGACATTTTCAAAATTGGGATGGATTTTTGTGCAGCTCCCTGTACTAATTGTTGTAGTAGGTTTGCTATTTGGTCATAATCATCCATTTGAATAGCTGCATCTAGGTTTAAGTCAAAAATTGGCTCTTTTGTTTGCAGCTCCTCATGGAAAATCTTCCAATCTGCTTATTTAGTATTATATCGAGGTGGAAGAGTTGGAATGTGGTTGTTTGCATCAGGTCTGTTATTATCAGGAAGCTGAGCCTTGTATGTGATTAGTTCATGATCAGATCCTGTTGATTCTCCATAATTCCAGTCTTTCCATTTGATATGTTTGAAGCCTGCTGCAAAGGTTAGATCAATGATTGAAGTTGTCTTTGAGTTTGATCTGTGGAATGTCCCTCCAAACTTTTCAATTACAGAAGGGCAGTTGATTAGTTGAGCATCATTCTCATCTAGATATTCCACAAATGAGTTAGCTAGGGGATTGCTTGTTTGAATTAGTGGATTCCAAAGTTGATGGTGAAGGTTGATGTCTCCAAGAAGTAGGAATGGTTTATCCAGCTGTAATTTTAAGTCAAGAAATCTTTGAATGGTGTAGTTAGAATAAGAAGTTGTGAGGGGCTTCTCATTATAGATGTGAATGATATAGAACCCCTCAACCTTGAGATCCACTTCGAGAATTTGAAAGTCAGGATCAGTAACTAAGTCATATCTTGGCATAATATTGAGCTTGCTAGCTTTGTTGACATAGGTCAGAACCCTTGGGCGAATGGACTGATGGAGAATTGGTGAAATTAGTTGGTATGCTGAATGAAGAATTGGTTGATGTGTTTTGGAAGGAGTGTGATGGAACAAATAAGGTTCCTGAACTAAAAGTATGTCTGGTTTCCCTTTGATTGACACATCAAAGAGCGACTGCAAGATCTCTCGACCTCTTGCAGCATTGTGTTGGCTAAATTTGATGTGGCTCAACATGCTAATGCTTTATAGTAGTCGCAATCTTGTCTCTGAAAGGCCATGTGAGTATTGGATTTGCAGTTTGCACATTTGATGGCATGGTGGACACAGTTTTGTGTGGCTTTGCATGTGGTACATTGGTGGTCTGGGGATTTATGGGCACCTAGACAGATTGCACAGACTGGTGTCCTTGTGCAGGTAGTCTGGTGATGTCCATATGTAAGACACCTTTGACATTGGGTTTTTTGAGTGGACTGCTGGAAAGCAACCACCTTCAGCAGGAGGCCTCCAATCAGTACACCTGAGTTTATGAGGTATTCTTTTTCTCCCTCTGTAGTAACTGAAAATGAGACTGAGCCCCTCAAGGCTTGCTTATAAGATTTGGAGAGCCATCTAGGCTGTCCTTGTGTTGTAATCCCTTCATTAAACCCTTCAATTTCTTTATTTAATTCTTCAATTGGGATATATGTGGGTACACTATGTACCACCAACTTTGGCCAGTGGCTTACTTTCTGGGCTTTTAGAATGGGCCATCCGTCAAAAACAGGCTCCCATTTATCCTGGTCCAGTAGAAGTTCTGATGGACTTGAGTCCATACATGTTAAGACCACATTTCCTTTGACAGAGGTATGTACTCTGGAAATGGCCCTCTTTCCAAGAATCTTATTAACACTCTCTCTGATAGAAAATGGTTGATATGAAGGGAGAATTCTCCCTGACTTTGTGATAAGGGTTATCACATTTTCACCATGAGAAATGATTGCTGGTGGAAATACTGTTGTTGGTGCTGTTGATTTTGTATTTTCTTTAGTTGAAGCTCTAGGCTCAATTTTTTTTTCCACCATAGGATGATGGTTAGATTTGCTTAACACTGTCATTTTATTGAGTGGCTTTTTGTAAGTTGCAGTTGATTCTGCTGGTGCACTACTCCTTACAATTTGGGCATAAGAAGGACTTGGTTGAGATGAATTCTGTGCTACTTGAGTTGGAGTCAATGGCACAATTGGCTCGGGAATAATCTTTTTCATGGCAGTAGAATTTGCCCTTCCCTCTTCAGTGAAGTTTCGAAAGACTTCAACAAGATCCAATACTGCATCCTGCTTTTCTTTATCTTCAGTCAGATGGTATGCTTTAACTAAAAGATCCCTTGCTTCTTCAATTGCAGTTGAGTAGCTTAGCTGCTTTGTAATTCCTGGCTCTGCAGTCCTTATTACTTTCCTGTATTGAAGTTCAGATGGTGCTGAGTCTGGTGATTTTCTTTTCTTTGATGAAACTTGTTGTATTTTATTCCCTGCAGTGTTTGGTTTGAAGTCCTGGGAAGTGATGGGATCACTACTGAGGAGGCAATTTGAGACCATAGGAGAAAAGATAGTTGGGATGGCCTTTGACAGTTTAGAGCCAGTTGAAATAATTGAGTTATTTTGTTGTTTAGAGTTCCAGATTGAATCTGAGAGGCGAGATACATTTTGTATATTAAAAGAGCGTTGGGTTGGTGGAGATGATTGCACCATATCTGAGGTAGGAGATATGGGATCCATAAATTTTTAATTTTGCTTCTTATAATTTTGCTTTTTTATAATTTTGCTTTTTTATAATTTTGCTTTTTATAATTTATAATTTTTAATATTTTTGCTTTTTAATATATGTTTTTTTTTTCTATTTTTTGCTTATCAATATTTGCTTTTTTTTTTTTTTTTTTTTTTTTTTTTTTTTTTTAAAAATTAAATTTTTTGGAAGTATTTAATCTATGAATCACGTGATTGAAAAGCTGATCATGTGATTTTTTGCCAAGGCTTGCCAAGGCTTGGCAGCACTAGTGCGAAAAATTTTCTTCAAGCTGGAAAAATCGAGTTTTCATCAAAAGATCTTGAATTAATGGTGTTCAGAGCTTTAAAATGGTATCATAGGAAAGCTGCTGATTAGGCGATAACGAATATATAAATTATATTGTTGTAGCTTGTGGTTGTGGGAAGTTGTTGATGAAATGGTGAGAAATTGGGGTTTGGTGGGCAAGAAATCGTGTTTTGGTCCGGAAATCCTTGAATATTGGGTATCCTGTGTTGATAATACTATCATTCGAAAGCTACTAATCTAGCAAAACCGAATATTGAATTTATATTGTCGTATCTGGTGATGGGCGGAAGTTGTGTACAAAAAGGCGATTTGCAGAAGTTTGGTGATGTGCTGACCAATCTACTTCAAAAAGCTCAAGAACTGAAGATCATCTTTGAAGTTGAGAAATCCGAGCTTATACACTTTAACCGACAACGGAATCCTGATGCTGTTCCCATCCATGTCCTTGACACCATTTTGATGCCAAAAGAGGTTGTAAGATGGCTTGGAATCTGGTTTGATCGGAAACTAAACTTCAAAGTACATGTTGAAAAGCGTATCCAACTTGGAAATGCAGTCTGGGAAAGGCTGAAGAATCTATCCATGCCCTCCAGGGGAATGAATTTAAATAATCTGAGGCAACTTTATCTATCATGTGTAACCTCAGTTATTGATTATGGATCTGTCCTTTGGTTCAATCAAATTGGATCTTCCACACTAACTTCAAAATATGACAAGCTACAAAGCAGAGCACTGGTTGCATTTACAGGAGCATTTCCTCAAGCCCCTAGAAAAGCTTTGGAGGTAGAGGTAGCTATTCTCCCTTCAAAAATACGTCACCTCAAACACGCCAGTCTATATGCTCTCCGTATCCTCCGGCTCCAAAAGACTCATCTCATCCCAAAAATCCTCTACTTCCAACTTGAGGATGAGCTAAATCTAACCAATGAGCAGGATCCAAGGATCTTAAAAGAAATAACTAACTACTCATCACAGCTAGCCAGGTTTAGCAAGCTATTAACTAACCTTACAATTAACCATAGATTGGAAGCCAGTGACAATGAATGGAACCCTCCCTGGTTAAAGTCATCAATTAAAGTCAATATCTCTTCATCCTCAAAAGGAGAAGCAGTAACAGAACACAACCAACTATTCAATCAAATCCCAGTATCAGCAACAAAGATTTATACTGATGGATCACTAACTGAAGGAAAGGGAAGCAGCATTGGATATGTGATCTATCCTCCCAATGCCGAAACCATCAAGTGTTTCTCGGCCAATCTTGGCCATGAGATGGGGATAATAGATGCAGAATCCTTCAGCATTCTAAAAGCTATCAGACATGCTAAGAAATTGTCAAATTCAACAACAATATATATCTTTTCTGACAGCCAAGCAGCACTTTTAAGGATACAAAATGGCTCCAATTTATTCTCTCACCAAATCCGGAAAAATGGAATTGGTAATAATATCATACTTACATGGTGTCCAGGACATATGGAAATTGAAGGAAATATGCTGGCTGACACTCTTGCAAAGAGAGGTTCAAGTCAGCATGCAACTAAGCGTTATCAATATACCTCTTATAGTTTCCTTAAACAAGAAGTGCACACATCTATCAAAAATGCCTGGTCTAAAGACTGGGCTACACAACAAATGCTTGAAGATAATGGTAGGAGATCAAAGGGGCTAGGCAAGTTCTACAGAGCTCATATGAAGTGTTCTATCCCAGATCTCAAGTTCAAACCATTTAACTTTACTAAATTCAGCCGAAAGGCTCAGTCATCATATATTCAGGTAAGAACTGGAATAGGAAACAACCTGACCTATTTGAAAAAGATAGGAAAAAGTGAGACAGATTTGTGCAACTTTTGCTCAAAAAGTATTCAGACAACAAGTCATCTAATTTTACACTGCTCAAAATTTAAAAGGCAGAGACAAGAACACTTTAAAGACTTGAAACCACTTGTACTTAAGATATTATTCAACACAAATGTGGGGAAAACTGCACTATTAAGATATCTCTCCTCAACTGGCTGTTTCTATGGGGGCAAAGATGAGGAGGATGGAAATTAAATGAATCTTGAAACTAACAACATGCTCTATTAAAGATATTTAAAAAAAAAAAATTTACATCTGTTTATATTTAGGGGAAATGGGAGTATATGTCAATGTATATCAAAAAGTAATCAGTGTCATAGCTAGAAAGGCTGCATACACTTAATGATTTAAAAAAAAAAAAAAAAAAAAAGGTGTATCAGAAATTCAATACATAGATGATATTATTATGCATGTCCAGTGTTATAGTTAAAATTGAACAGACCAAATCCAAAAGATGTCAGGAGTGAAACTTTTCTGATCAAGTGTCTTTTCAATGATTAGTGGTTATAACACAAACAAATTAAATACACTTCTGTATTTTACTTGCATTTATTACTGGTAGGAAAGGTGTATCAGAAATTGAATACATAGATGATATTATAATGCATTTCCAATGTTTTACTTAAAATGGAACAGACCAAATCCAAAGGATGTCAGGGGTGAAACTTTTCTGATCAAGTGTCTTTTCAATGATTAGTGGTTATAACACAAACAAATTAAATACACTTCTGTATTTTACTTGCATTTATTACTGGTAGGAAAGGTGTATCAGAAATTCAATACATAGATGATATTATTATGCATGTCCAGTGTTGTAGTTAAAATTGAAGACACCAAATCCAAAAGATGTCAGGAGTGAAACTTTTCTGATCAAGTGTCTTTTCAATGATTAATGGTTATAACACAAACAAATTAAATACACTTCTGTATTTTACTTGCATTTATTACTGGTAGGAAAGGTGTATCAGAAATTGAATACATAGATGATATTATAATGCATTTCCAATGTTTTACTTAAAATGGAACAGACCAAATCCAAAGGATGTCAGGAGTGAAACTTTTCTGATCAAGTGTCTTTTCAATGATTAGTGGTTATAACACAAACAAATTATATACACTTCTGTATTTTACTTTTTTTTTTTTTTTTTTTTTTTTTTTTTTTTTTTTTTTTAAATTCATAGTGTGTTCAGCTATCTAGCTATGACACATTTCAAATATTCCAAATTTAAACTTTCCCCCCAAATTTATCTATTCTCCCTCAAAGCCCGATAAACTGTATCCCAATCACTTATCCTAATTTAATTCCCTTTGTGTGCTGCCATGCACTTGGATATATCCAAATACTTAAGTAATGCTTCCTTCCCCATTTTTGTACAAAATAAGATTGGAAGTGTTGTTGGTTCTAAACCTTTGAAGCAAATATTCCTTTGGTCTCTGAATTTTTGACAGTGTAACAACAAGTGTTGCACATTTTGTCTTTCTTTCCCACAAAAATTGCACATAAAATCTGTTACCTTCCCTACCATGTGCAGGTATACCCTGGTATTGCCAATTCCAAGCCTTGCCTGGAAAAATCCGGATTCAGTTTCCCTGCTATGTCCTCCAAATCCATGTAGTTTATAAGAAAAGTTAGGCTGATTAGATTGAGCCTGAAGCCTGTAATACTTTCCGAGTCCCTTGGCCTTTCGACCCTCCTCTTCATGCCAGAGCTCCAAGTCCCAATCTTTTTTCCATGCCTCGAGCACCCACTCTTTAGCCTTCTGCTTGATGAAAGAGTGAGAGGTATATTGATCACTTTTCATTGCCTGTTTCTTCCAACCTCCTTTGGCAAGCTTATCGGCCAGCTCATTTCCTTCTATGCCAACATGTGCTGGACACCATTGAAGATGAACTGTGCAACTTTGACAAATCTTCCTGATCTGATGAGAAAATTGATTGCTGCAATTCTGGATTCGAAGAATACTAGCTTGGCTATCAGTAAAAATGTGTATGGTCTTATTAGCAAAGTATTTCTTCACATATTTGGCTACCTTAAGGATACAGTAGGTTTCAGCATCTGTGATACCCATAGTATCACCTAGGTTATATGAAAAACATTTTATCTCTCTGGTGATTGGTTGGTAGATCACAAAGCCAATGCTGCTTTCACCTCCCTGTGAAAGTGATGCATCAGTATAAACTATGACATCACTTTTATTGATGTCCTTTATTTGTTGGATGTGGGATAGTTTAGCTGTTGCCTTTGGATGATTTAAAATGGTGGTTTTAACATTGGACTGATACCATGGTGGGACCCAGAGGGCATTTAGCTGCTCCAGATTCTTAAGGGTAGCCAATGGCTTTAGCCTGCTTCCGATCCTCATCAACTGGGTCAATGGATTATTGATGTAGTTAATTAATCCGAGATCAATCTGACTGCTGCTGGCCAATTCATCTTCAAGAGGACTAAATAAATGTTCCTGGATAGGGTGGTTCCTTTGAAGTCGAAGCATCCTTAGTCCATAGTAGATCACTTGCTTCTCATGCCGTACTTTTGCTGGTAAGATTGATGACTCGACTTCCAAGGCTTTTATTGGACTACCTCGGAAAGCCCCAGTGATCAATGGCAGTGCCTGATTCTGAAGCTTCTGACATCTGTTGGTTAGTATTCCACTGCCCCTCTTGCCATGCCAGAGAACTGAGCCATAATCAAGTACCGAAGTGACACAGGCTAGGTAGAGTTGTCGAAGGGCAGTACAGTGTAGTCCCCTTGTAGTTGAGGCTAGGTTCCGGATCCTACTGAGTGCCCCATGGGCTAGCTGCAGTCTCTTATCTACATGTGTCTTGAAATTGAGCTTCCTATCAAACCAAATACCTAACCATCTGACCATCTCCTTTGGCTCTATTGTGGCCAAGCCTTGTAGGTCAAAAGATGTTGTAGGTCTTTGAAATTGACGTCCAAAGTGAATCAGCTCTGATTTTTCCATCTCAAAATTTACTGATAGCTTTCTTGCACCCTCCAACAGCTCCTCTGTAATTTCCTTCAGGGTCCTAATGTTCTTATATATTGAAGTTGATGATACTGAAACTGCAATGTCATCCATGTAGGACAGCTGAAGGAAATTCTTCCTGTGCACAGCTGGGAGAAGAAATCTGATAGATAGAAGAAATAGCATTGGTGATACTGGGCTACCCTGGGGAGTCCCAGTCACTGGAAACACCTTGCTCAGTTGTCCATTAAAGAGAAGCTGCATTGTTCTTCCAGCTAGAAATGATTTGACCCAGGATATAAGACCTAGAGGCAGTTGTAAGGACCGCAGTGTTTGGATTAGAGCTGCAGGTTGCAGCCTATCAAAAGCTCCAAGGATGTCCAAGAAGATTGTTGATACAAGTCGTTTACTGGCCAGATTCTGCTCCACAAATTCTTGAAGCAAGAGGGCAGCATCAATAGCTGACCTTTGCTTACGACCTCCCAGTTGGCTAGAATCTAAAAGATCAGTTGTGTTAGCAATATATGACAGTCTATTGGCAAATATTCTTTCCAGTAATTTGGACAGGCAGGGCAAGAGGGAAATAGGTCTATAAGCCTTAGGTGCACTGTAGTCCATTTTGTTCCTCTTAGGAATGATGATACCCACAGCCTGTTTCCATTGCTGAGGATGTTGTCCACTTTCAAATAAGCACTTGTAAGCCTTGAAGAAGAAGTCCGGAATAGTTGTCATGGCTGCCTTGATAATGGTCCAATCCAGACAATCATGACCTGGGGCAGTCATCTTTTTCGGTGCAGCATTTATTATCTCATCAATAATGAGTTCAGGCCAGTCCCAATGTCTTTCTATTTCGTTCCTAGCTGTTATATTGTAAGAGGTTGAAGGAATAAATTCCTCTGCCTCAGCTGATAAGATTGAAGTTGGAGGACTTGGGAATAGGGTCTGAGCCAGAGCCTCACTTTTGGCTTCAAATGTTGTTGCTTTTGTTGGCTGAGATTGGTGCTTTGGTGTATAGACCAGAGTTGGGATTATTCTTGATTGATAATTTTCAGGCCTGGAGTAATTGTAGGCAGTGAATATCATCCTGTCCTTAGCTGAGGCTAAAAAGTTCATCCAGTGTTGTTGCTTGGTGTGCTGGATATGTTGAAAATATTTATTCCTTGCAGCTCTAGCCTTGTCCATTATTTCAGTGTCATAATCCTTCTTCCCTTGGCGTCGAAGCTTATGGAATGAATGCCGAAGTAAAGCAAGGTCCTTGGTCCACCATGGCTTTGATCTTGGTGTGACTTTGAATAGTGGAATTGATTCTTGAGCAGCAGAATGTACTACCTGTTGTAAGATTGAAGCAATACCATCAACATCTTGTCTATGTATGGCAGTTTCAAGTGTTAGCTGCATCAATTCTTGCTGTTGAAGAATATGAAACTTAAATAATTCCCAGTCAGCTTTTTTAACATTGAACCTGGTAGGAAGTGGGTTAGTATTTCTGTTAGTATTCAGTGATTCGTCCAGGCTATGGTCAATTAAACAAGTGTCAAAAAGTATCACTTCATGATCAGATCCAGTAGATTCTCCATATTTCCAGTTGCCCCACCTAAGGTGTTTGAATCCTATGGCAAAGGTAAGGTCAATGATGGAGGTGCTTTTTGAATTGGATCTGTGAAATGTCCCTCCATACTGTTCAATGATTGATGGCGAGTTGAGGAGCTGGGCATTGGCATTATCCAAGTACTGGGCCAGCTTATTAGCAAGAGGTGAACTATTCTGGACAAGTGGATTCCAAGATGAATGATGCAAGTTGAAATCTCCAAGAAACAACATGGGCTTGTCCAGTCTCAACTGTAGATCCAAGAAGCGTTCCACTGTGAGCTTAGTTGAGTAGTGGGAGGTTGGCTTCTCATTGTAGATGTGAACCACATAGAATGATTCACTTGATAGTTCTACCTCCAGAATTTGAAGGTCAGGGTCTGTCACCAAGTCATATCTAGGGGATACTTGAAGCTGGCTAGATTTCTTGACATAGGTAAGGACCCTGGGCCGCAGATTGGAGTTGAAAATAGGTGGTATTAGATTAAAAGCTGAGTGGTTTATAGGTCGAAAAGAGAGTGTTGGTTGGTGATGGAACATGTATGGTTCCTGCACAAAAATAAAGTCTGATTCCTCCTTGAGGGCTACCTCAAAGAGTGACTGCAGGATCTCTCGACCCCTTGCAGTATTATGTTGACTAAATTTGAGTGTATCTAGCATGTTAAAGCTTTATAGAATTCACAATCTAATCGTTGAAATGCCAGGTGGGTGTTTGACTTGCAGTTGGCACACTGAACTGCATGGTGGATGCAACTTTGGGTTGCACTACAAGTGTTACACTTGTGGCTGTTGGTGTAGTGTGGTCCAAGACAGATGGCACACACTGGAGATTTCTTGCACCACATGGAGTGGTGGCCAAATTTCAGGCACTTTCTGCACTGAGTTTTCTGAGTTGATTGTTGGTAGCTAACTACCTTCAAAAGTTGTCCTCCAATGAGTACCCCAGTCTTTATCAATCTTATCTTCTGCTCCTCAGTCTTCACACAAAATGCCACTGAGGCTCTCACTAATTTACTTAGTGATTTGGTAAGCCATCTCGCCTGGCCCTGTGTATTGATCCCATCATTATAGGTCTCAATCTCCTCATTTAATTGTTGAATGGGGATACAGGTTGCAACCCCATGTACCACCATTTTAGGCCAATTGCTAACCTTCTGGGCCTTCTGAATTGGCCATCCTGCAAAGACAACCTCCCATTTTTCCTGGTCCAGAATCATCTCTGTGGGAGAGGCATCCATACAACTGAGGACCAGGTTCCCCTTTGGTGAAGTATGGACCCTTGAGATAGCCCTTTTCCCTAGGATCTTGTTGATCCTTTCTCTAATGGTGAAAGCCTGGTAATCTGGCAGGCTGCAGCCTGACCTGGTTACCAGGGTGATAACATTCTCAGCATTAATTATTTGTGCAGCTGTGGGTGGAGCTGCATTGGTGGTTGAAGAAGTAGCTGTTTGAGTGATCGGCTTAGTATGTGTAACTTGGCCTGTGCTGCTGGTGGTTGGTGCAGCAAGTTTTCGACTGAGCACCTTCATGACTGGCCTAGCTGGAGTAACAGTGGCTGGCTTATTGTTTGGGATCCCCTCCCTGACCTTCTGTGCATAGGAAGGGACTGCTGGCACCACAGGCTGGATTTGTGGTCTTGGTGGGGTTGGAATTGGTACTGAGTTTATTGGTTCAGCAGTGGAGACCTGGAGTGGTGGTCTAGTGGTTATCACTTTCCCCTCCTCAGTAAAGCTTCGAAAAACCTCAATGAGGTCCAGGACTGCCACTTGCTTTTCTTTGTCTCCAGTAAGGCTGTATGCCTTAACTAGTAAGTCACGTGCCTCGAGAATAGCTGTTTCAAAAGTATGTTTAATGCTGTGTGGTGCAGCAATTTTGACCATTTTGGATGGCTGAGGGTTGGTGTGGTTGGTTGCTGAAATACCCCGTTTCCGAGGTTGATCAGCAAATGGTATTTTAATAAATAAGTTTTTTGTGCCCAAATCAGTTGATGTGATTGGGTCACTGCTAAAAATGTCAACCTTAGATTTCAAATTGACAGGTTGAACAGAGGAAAGTAGCCTTGAAGGCTTTGGTGATAGACCTATATTCCAGATTGATGAAGATAGTCTAGGGACATCTGTCATGTCCATTTCTGGTGATGAAGGCAGGCTTGGTAGGCTCCCTGGTGATGAGGGAGACTTTTCAGCCATATTTTTATTGTTTATTGCTGACATAGACAGCCGGAAAACGAATAAAGAATAAAATTTACAAAAAAGAATTTAATTCGATTTTTAATGGAATTATATTGAGAAATGTCACGTGACTTTTGTTCTGGTCACGTGAGAACGCGTCAGAACGCGTCGTGCGTTACGCGTCGAGCCTTGGCAAGGCTGGGCCGAAAATTTTTGTCCAATTGGTCGAAAGTCGCGTTTTGGTCGAAAGATAATGTAATTAGTGGATACAGATATTGAAAAGTATATCATTCAAAAGCTAAAGACGATGCGAAAATGAATATCAAATTTTTATTGCCGTAGCTGATGGTTAGCGGAAGTTATGGATAAAATGATGTGATGAAATGATCCAGAGGATCGAAAATCGAGTTTTTGGTCGAAAAAGGTTGCAAATTTGGGACTTTGGTGTCGAAACTTAGATCAATCAACTGCTGATACCTATGCGAAACCGAATATCAAGTTTATAATGTCGTAGCTAATGGTGGGCGAAAGTTGTGGATGAAATGGCGAATTTCCAAAGTATGAAGATTGGAGGGCATGTGTATTTTACTTGCATTTATTACTGGTAGGAAAGGTGTATCAGAAATTCAATACATAGATGATATTATTATGCATGTCCAGTGTTATAGTTACATACTTTGGAAATTCGCCATTTCATCCACAACTTTCGCACACCATCAGCTACGCCATTATAAATTCGATATTCAGTTTCGCATCCTCAACAGCATTCTATTGATACAATTTTCGACATTCGCATCCACCTATTGCAACATTTTTCGGCCAAAAATCCATTTTCAACCCTCTGGACGAAAATTTTTTCACCCCAGGCTTGCCAAGGCTTGACGCGTGACGCGACAACGCGTCTCGACGCGCCATCACGTGACTAGATACCTGGATCACGTGACTTTTTTCGGAAACAATTCCTTTTAAAATCATCAAAAAATATTTTTCATAATTTTATTCAATCTTTGCTTTCTGGCTCCTTATGTCAGCCAAAATCAAAGCCAAGATGGCCTCAAAATCTCCTTCACCAGAAGGAAGCCTACCAAGTCTGCCATCTTCACCAGAGATGGACATGTCAGATGTGCCAAGGCTCACATCTTCAATCTGGAATACAGATTTATCACCAAAGCCTGCAAGGCTACTTTCCTCTGTTCGACCTGTCAATTTGACATCCAAAGTCGACATTTTTAGCAGTGACCCAATCACTTCAACTGATCTGGGAACCACAAAATTATTTGTAAAAACACCTTTTGCTGAACAGCCTCGGAAACGTGGTATTTCAGCCACCAAGCACACCAACTCTCAACCATCCAAAATGGTAAAAATTGCTGCTCCACACAGCATCAAACACACCTTTGAAACAGCAATTTTCGAGGCACGTGACTTACTAGTTAAGGCATACAGCCTTACAGGAGACAAAGAAAAGCAAGTGGCAGTCCTGGACCTCATTGAGGTTTTCCGAAGCTTTACTGAGAAGGGGAAGGTAATAACCACTAGACCACCATGCCAGGTCTCAACTACTGAACCAGTAGAGTCATCTACTATCAAGCAACCACCACCACCACCTGTGGCTCCAGCATTACCTTCATATGCAGCAAAGGTCAGGGAAGGTATCCCAAATGAAAAGCCAGCTGTTGTTGCTACAACCAGGCCAGCCATGAAGGTACTCAGCCGCAAACCTGCTGTTTCAAGTAACACAATCACAGCCATGGCCACAAATACTAGGCCAATCATTCAAGCCAGTACTTCTTCAAACAACAATGCAGCACCATCCACAACTGCACCAATCATTGACAATGAGAATGTCATTACCCTGGTAACCAGGTCAGGCTGCAGTCTGCCAGAATACCAGGCTTTCACTATCAGAGAGAGGATCAACAAAATCCTTGGGAAAAGGGCTATTTCAAGAGTCCATACTTCACCAAAGGGGAACCTTGTCCTGAGCTGCATGGATGCCTCTCCCACAGAGCTGATTTTGGATCAGGAAAAATGGGAGGTTGTCTTTGCAGGATGGCCAATTCAGAAGGCCCAGAAGGTTAGCAATTGGCCTAAAATGGTGGTACATGGGGTTGCAACCTGTATCCCCATTCAACAATTAAATGAAGAAATTGAGACCTATAATGATGGGATCAATACACAAGGCCATGCAAGATGGCTAACAAAGTCACCTACAAAGGTAATGAGGGCCTCAGTGGCATTTTGTGTCAGGACTGAGGAGCAAAAAACGAGACTCATCAAGACTGGGGTGCTCATTGGTTGACAACTTCTAAAGGTTGTCAACTACCAACAATCTACTCAGAAGACTCAGTGCAGAAAGTGCCTGACTTTTGGCCACCACTCTATGTGGTGCAAGAAATCTCCAGTGTGTGCCATCTGTCTTGGACCACACTACACCAACAGCCACAAGTGTAACACTTGTAGTGCAACCCAAAGTTGCATCCACCATGCAGTTCAGTGTGCCAACTGCAAGTCAAACACTCACCTGGCATTTCAAAGATTAGATTGTGAATTCTATAAAGCTTTAACATGCTAGATACACTCAAATTTAGTCAACATAATACTGCAAGGGGTCGAGAGATCCTGCAGTCACTCTTTGAGGTAGCCCTCAAGGAGGAATCAGACTTTATTTTTGTGCAGGAACCATACCTGTTCCATCACCTACCAACTCAATCTTTTCGACCTATTCACCACTCGGCATTCAACCTTATACCTCCTGTTCTCACAACCAACTTGCGGCCCAGGGTCCTTACCTATGTCAAGAAATCTAGCCAGCTTCAAGTATCCCCTAGATATGACTTGGTGACAGACCCTGACCTTCAAATTCTGGAGGTAGAACTATCAAGTGAATCATTCTATGTGGTTCACATCTACAATGAGAAGCCAACCTCCCACTACTCAACTAAGCTCACAGTGGAACGCTTCTTGGATCTACAGTTGAGACTGGACAAGCCCATGTTGTTTCTTGGAGATTTCAACTTGCATCATTCATCTTGGAATCCACTTGTCCAGAACAACTCACCTCTTGCCAACGAGCTGGCCCAGTACTTGGATAATGCCAATGCCCAGCTCCTCAACTCCCCATCAATCATTGAACAGTATGGAGGGACATTTCACAGATCCAATTCAAAAAGCACCTCCATCATTGACCTCACCTTTGCCATAGGATTCAAACACCTTAGGTGGGGCAACTGGAAATATGGAGAATCTACTGGATCTGATCATGAAGTGATACTCTTTGACACTTGTTTAATTCATCCTAGCCTGGATGAATCACTGGATACTAACAGAAATACTAACCCACTTCCTACCAGGTTCAATGTTAAAAAAGCTGACTGGGAATTATTTAAGTTTCATATTCTTCAACAGCAAGAATTGATGCAACAACAAATGGAAGAGGCCATCAAGAGCACTAATGTAGATTATATTGCCTCCATATTACAAGAGGTAGTGCAAACTGCAGCACAAGAGTCAATTCCACTATTCAAAGTCACACCAAGATCAAAGCCATGGTGGACCAAGGACCTTGCTTTACTTCGGCATTCATTCCATAAGCTTCGACGCCAAGGCAAGAAGGATTATGACAGTGAAATAATGGACAAGGCTAGAGCTGCAAGGAATAAATATTTTCAACATATCCAGCACACCAAGCAACAACACTGGATGAACTTTTTAGCCTCAGCTAAGGACAAGATGATATTCACTGCCTACAATTACTCCAGGCCTGAAATTCACCAGTCAAGAATAATTCCAGCCCTGGTTTACATACCAAAGCACCAATCTCAGCCAACTAAAGCAATATCATTTCAAGACAAAAGTGAGGCTCTGGCTCAGACCCTATTCCCAAGTTTTCCAACTTCAACCTTATCAGCTGAGGCAGAGGAATTCATTCCCAATACCTCCCATAATAGAACAACAAGGGATGACAGAGAAAGACATTGGGACTGGCCTGAACTCACCATTGATGAGATGGTAAATGCTGCTCCTATAAAAATGACTGCCCCAGGTCATGATTGTCTGGATTGGACCATTATCAAGGCAGCCATGACAACTATTCCGGACTTCTTCTTCAAGGCTTACAAATGCTTATTTGAAAGCGGACAACATCCCCAACAATGGAAACAGGCAGTGGGTATCATCATTCCTAAGAGAAACAAAAAGGACTACAGTGCACCAAAAGCCTATAGACCAATCTCGCTTCTGCCCTGCCTGTCTAAATTGCTGGAAAGAATTTATGCCAACAGATTGTCATATATTGCTAACACAACAGATATACTTGACTCTAGCCAGCTTGGAGGTCGTAAGCAGAGGTCAGCCATTGATGCTGCCCTCTTGCTTCAAGAATTTGTGGAGCAGAATCTGGCCAGCAAACGAATTGTATCAACAATATTCTTGGACATCCTTGGAGCTTTTGATAGGCTGCAACCTGCAGCTCTAATCCAAACAATGCGGTCCTTACAGCTGCCTCTAGGTCTTATATCTTGGGTCAAATCATTTCTAGCTGGAAGGACAATGCAGCTTCACTTCAATGGACAACTTAGCAAGGTGTTTCCAGTGACTGGGACTCCCCAGGGTAGCCCAATATCACCAATACTTTTTCTCCTTTCCATCAAATATCTTCTTCCAGCTGTACACAGGAAGAACTTTCTTCAGCTGTCCTACATGGATGACATTGCAATTTCAGTGTCATCAACTTCAATCAATAAAAATATTAGGACACTGAAGGAAATTACAAAGGAGCTGTTGGAGGGTGCACAAAAGCTGTCAGTAAATTTTGAGATGGAAAAATCAGAGCTGATTCACTTTGGCCATCAATACCAGGGACCAAATACAACCTTAAGCTTACCCGGGCTTCCTAATTTAGAGCCAACGGAGGTGGTCAGATGGTTGGGTATCTGGTTTGATAGGAAGCTCAATTTCAAGATACATGTGGAAAAGAGACTGCAGCTAGCCAATGGGGCTCTCTGTAGGATCCGGAACCTTGCCTCTGCAACTCGAGGGCTACACTGTCATGCCCTTCGACAACTCTACCTAGCCTGTGTCACTTCAGTACTTGATTACGGTTCAATTCTTTGGCATGGTAAGAGGGGCAGTGGAATACTAACCAACAGATGTCAAAGGCTTCAGAATCAGGCACTGCCATTGATTACTGGAGCCTACCGAGGCAGTCCTGTCAAGGCTTTGGAGGTTGAGGCCTCCATCTTACCAACAAAAGTACGGCATGAGAAGCATGTTATTTACTATGGACTAAGGATGCTTCGACTTCAAAGGGACCACCCTATCCAGGAACACCTGTTCAGTCCCCTAGAAGATGAACTGTCAAGCACCAATCAGATTGACCTTGGACTGTTGAATAACATCAACAAACCAGTGACCCAATTGATGAGGATTGGGAGTGCTCTGAAGCCATTGGCTTCCCTGAAGAATTTAGAGCAGCTAAATGCTGTCTGGGTTCCACCATGGCATCAATCCAATATTATCACCACTATATCTAACCATTCAAAGGCAACAACAAAAATATCCCACATCCAGCAAATCAAGGATATCCATTTGGATGATGTTATAGTCTACACTGATGCATCACTTTCAAAGACAGCTGGAAGCAGTATAGGCTATGTGATCTACCTGCCTGTCACCAGAGAGATGAAATGCTTTTCTTACAACCTTGGTGACTCTATGGGTATCACAGATGCCGAAACCTATTGTATCATGAAAGCAGCAAAATATGTTAAAAAATATTTTGCTAATAAGAATATACATATTTTTACTGATAGCCAGGCAAGCGTTCTTCGAATCCGGCACAAAAGCAATCAATTCTGTCACCAGATCAGAATGATATGTAATGAAAGCAAAGTTCATCTCCAATGGTGTCCAGCACATGTTGGCATAGAAGGAAATGAGCTGGCTGATAAGCTAGCTGCAAGAGGTCGAAACCAGGCAGTAATGAAAAGGGACCACTCTACCTCTCACTCATTCATCAAGCATCAGGCTAGGGAATGGATTCTTGAGGCATGGAAAAAAGATTGGGACATGGAGCTCTGGCATGAGGAGGAAGGTCGAAAGGCCAAAGGACTTGGCAAGTATTACAGGCTCCAGGCCCAGACTAATCAACCCAATTTCTCTTTCAGACTATTTAGATTCCAAGGACACAGCAGGGAAACAGAATCTGGATTCTTTCAGGCAAGACTTGGAGTGGGAAATACAAGGGTCTACCTTCATATGATAGGAAAAGTTCACAATAACATTTGCAATTTTTGTGGTAAAAATAGACAGAATGTGCAGCACTTGTTGTTACACTGTCCAAAATTCAAAGATGAAAGGAACAAATGCTTCAAGGGCATAGAGCCAAGGTCACTTCCGACCCTATTTCGGACAAAAAGGGGGAAGGAGGCACTACTACAATATTTGGATACATCCAAGTGCATGGCAGCACATAAAGGGAGTTAAATTAGGACAAATAATTGGGAAATGTTAAATTTGGAATGAGAGGGTAGTGATTTATAAGAAGGGGAAGGCGAAATCTATGTATTTTAAATGTGTCATAGCTAGATAGCTGAATACACTATGAATTAAAAAAAAAAAAAAAAAAAAAAGAATGATAATTGGTTATAACACAAACAAATTAAATACACTTCTGTATTTTACTTGCATTTATTACTGGTAGGAAAGGTGTATCAGAAATTGAATACATAGATGATATTATAATGCATGTCCAGTGTTATAGTTAAAATTGAACATATCAAATCCAAAAGATGTCAGAATTGAACCTTTTCTGATCAAGTGTCTTTTTAATGATTAGTGGTTATAACACAAACAAATTAAATACACATCTGCATCTTACTTGCATTTATTACTGGTAGGAAAGGTGTATCAGAAATTGAATACATAGATGTTATTATAATGCATGTCCAGTGTTATAATTTTAATTGAACATATCAAATCCAAAAGATGTCAGAATTGAACCTTTTCTGATCAAGTGTCTTTTTAATGATTAGTGGTTATAACACAAACAAATTAAATACACATCTGCATCTTACTTGCATTTATTACTGGTAGGAAAGGTGTATCAGAAAATGAATACATAGATGATATTATAATGCATGTCCAGTCACCAGACGACATCCAACTTTGAGAATCTTCAAACTTTGACCTAACAGCTTTTTAGATACATCAAATTATCAATAACTCCAAGCGCATTCCAAATATTTAATCAGAATTTCAATCTGACTGCTGAGAGTTGAGATATTCACAATTAAAGGTAGACAGGGGCTACCAACCAGAATTTGGTGGAGTCACCATCTCCCATCACCCATAACTGTTCTACAACGCAGCAAATCAGCTTGAAAATCAAGTCAAATCTGAATCCTAAATTGATCCAACTTCTCACCAAATTTGAACATATTCCGGCCAAGATTGAAAGAGATAGAGCAATCCGAAGTTGAAAGGGATTCAAATTGCGACAAAATGCACACTTGGTCTCCTTAGGCCGCCGAATGAGAAAAATTTTCACTCACCCCTGAAAGATTTCGCGTCAATTTACGCGAAAATCACGTCGATTGACACGTTATTTTTGAAAAATAATTTGTGCATCACGTGATTTGCGGGTCACGTGATTTATAAAAAATCAAAAAAAAAATATCATCAAATGTAAAAAGCAGATTTTTTAAAAAAAAAAAAAATAAAAATATATATTGAAAGTTATTTGTCACATCTACACCTGATTAAAAGACAAAATGATTAGCTCACCTGACCCCTTTTCTCTCAACAACATGGAGATGAAAACCCTCATGGGACCAGATGATATTGATAATATGTCTGAAATTTCTTATTCAGATCAAGTAGTCTACCCAGCAAAGATTGACTCAGGACCATCAAACTTACCGAAAGGAAAAGAGAAATGCACTGAACAATATGACCAAGAATATAGCAAGGGATGTAATTTTGACGCTGATATTGACACACAGGGCTTTAACTTCAGTCCACAATGTGGAGCCAAAAGGAAAACTGAATTCACCAAGTCATTTCCTATCAAAAAGAATTCTGCCAGGGGAGTTTCCTCGCTCATTGACATAATAGAGGGA
This sequence comes from Blumeria graminis f. sp. triticale, assembly GCA_905067625.1. NCBI lineage: Eukaryota > Fungi > Ascomycota > Leotiomycetes > Helotiales > Erysiphaceae > Blumeria > Blumeria graminis. The sequence continues at coordinate 2,206,316 of LR898478.1, forward strand.
CCTAATGAATGTATTTCTACTGCAAGGGACCTGTTAGTTAAGGCTGCTCACCAGGCTGAATCTAGGTCTCAGCAGTCAAAAATCCTAGATCTATTGAACATATTCAGACAATTCATTGAGAAAGATGGGAATATTCAGAGGGAAACATCTGTACTTGCAGCATAGCTACAGAAACTAGAGCATACAGCCCAAGTACTCCAAAATACTGCAAGGCAACAAATGAAACCAACAGGAATTGAAGAACAATGCACAACAGATAAAGGACAAAAAACCAAGATGCATCAACAAGCAACAAGCACTCCTGTTGGGGTAGGAAATAGAGCATCAGCTCCTCAAGTAAGCCAACCTGCTCGTACATGGGCATCAGTTGCAGGACCCTCAAACAGTCAGAAAGAAACTGGTAATGGGTGGACAATTGTACAACCAAAGAAGAAACCCTACAACTACAACAAATACAGCAGAAGGACTCAGGTTGAATTAAAGCAGAGGGCTAAGGAACTAATTTTGCAGGCCTGGAATCAAGATTGGACTTCAGAACTCTTCCGAGAAGAGGAAGGGAGAAAAAGCTCTGGTCTTGGCAAATTTTATAGGATACAGGCTCAATTAACCACACCAGCATTTTCTACAAAACCATTCAATTTTCAAGGATATGGCAGATTAATAGAGTCCTCATATTTTCAAGCTAGGAGTGGCATAGGTAATGCTAGGGCTTATTTATACAAAATTGGAAAGACAAAAGATAGTATCTGCAATTTTTGCAGTAAAGGAAATCAAACCATGACTCATTTGATACTTCAGTGTCAGAAATTTCAAAGAGAAAGAAATGAATCTTTCAAAAATATAGAACCCCTTAAATTACCAATAATATTTAGAACCAAAAGAGGAAAACAAGCATTGCTTGAATATTTAAGAACTTCGAGGTGCATAATTTTGCACAAAGGGGATTAATTAGGAAAATAAATAGTGGAAATATTGAAAAATTTGTTTTATAGAGATAATGCAAAATGCATAGAATGGGAATAAAATGTTATATAAATTGTCATAGCTAGATAGCTGAATACAATATGATTTAAAAAAAAAAAAAAAGACTCAGGTTGAATACTTCCAGGCAAGGACTGGTATTGGGAATACTCTGGCTTACCTCAAAAAAATTGGAAAATCAGAAAGTGATTGGTGTGACTACTGTGGGGAAGGAAGACAGACAGTGCCTCATCTAATCCTTCATTGTAAAAAATTCAAGGTAGAAAGGAGAAAATATTTTGCAGAAATAACACCACTTAAACTATCACTTCTTTTTGGGACACATGTTGGGAAAACAGCACTACTTTGCTTTCTAGATTCAACTAAATGCCTTAGGGCATGCAGAAGATGAAATGGAGTAAAACGAAAACTACTAGGGAAAAAGAAACATGGAGAAACTTTTTAGATATATTTTGTATGTTAGAACTGTGTCATAGCTATATAGCTGAATACACTATGATTTAAAAAAAAAAAAAAAAAAAAAAAAAAAAAACCAAAGAAGACTTTGGCACCAAAGCCAAGGAGATCAAATAGACTTATCCTCCTGCAAGATTCAACAACACGCCAGCCATTCTCTCCATTACAAATTAGGGACCAGATAAATAATGCATTTAGGGCACGAGGTATACAGGGCCCAGTGGTAGCCATAGTTTCCAGGACAAGAAATGACAATATTGCAATTACTACCATTGGGGCATACTCAGCAGATTTTCTACTGGATCAAGTTGACATTTGGAAGAACTATGCACCACATGTCCTAGCAATGAAAGATCAACCTTTGTTCAAAGTCATAATCCATGGTATACCCACCGAAGAATTTGGAGGAGAAGACCTATCCTCAATCTCTGAGGAAATATCTACCTTCAATAATGGTCTAAAAGTTATTGGCCAACCTTACTGGATAACACCAGCTGAAAATCGAGCAAATCAAAAGGCAGGATCAATTGTAGTAGCCTTTGAAACAGAAGCTCAGGCAAAACAGGCCACTTCTCGAAAATTGATTGTAGCTGGGAGATATCTTCCTACTGAGAAATACTTGAACTTTACTCCCACAACTCAATGTCACAGGTGCCAAGTGTTTGGTCATCAAGAAAGTAGATGCAGATGGGAGGCCAAATGTCAATTCTGTGCTGGACCCCATAGCACCAAACAGCATGCCTGCTCTCAATGCCGAGCCATAGGGACTTAGTGTGTTCACCTGGCTCCAAAGTGTGGCAACTGCAATGGAGCTCATACTGCAGACAGCAATGAGTGCCCAACCAAAGTTTCTATCTTGGAAAAGATGGCAGCAAGGGAAGAAGAAGCTAGGAAAGATCACGAGGAATGTCTATGACAGGACACCAAAAGGTCCTCCAATGCAACTTGAACTGGAATATACAGACTACAGAAGCAATACTACAACTAGCACTAGAATTAAAGATAGGAATCATAGCTGTCCAGGAGCCATGGATAGCAAACATGAGGCAAGGCAGTACATATGATGGAGCCCGGTCAATCAATCACCCTTCATTCATACAAATACTCCCAGAAACATTGAACTCCAACCTGAGACCCAGAGTAATGTTTTACATCTTAAGACAACTCAATATTCAACACCAAATCCTCCATGGATATCCCAGTGACCCAGATATCTTGGCAGTAAATTTAACCAGCTCAAAATTTGACATGAATTTAATCAATATATATAACCAGAAGAACCAAGCCTCTGAAAACAACCTTACTACAATGGAAAGATATGACACAGATCTGAATGTATCAGCAAACTCAATCATAGTTGGAGATTTCAATGAGCATCACCCAAACTGGGACCCGCATTACCCAAAATCACCAAAGGCTGATAACCTTCAGGAATGGATGGAAGACCAAGGTCTTCATGTGCTTAACAATATTGGTCAGGGAACATTCTATAGACCACATATGGCAACTCCATCAGTGATTGACCTAACCCTGGCAACTTCTTGGTCAGAGAGATATGTTCAGGACTGGCAGACCATCCCAACAGGATCAGATCACCAAGGAATAATTTTTTCAGTTCTCAACCAGAAAGAGGGACACTACCAACCCATATGTAAAAAAGGTAGATTTATCAAGCAAAAAGCAGACTGGGAGAAGTTTGAAGCCATCACCTACCAGCTTTTCAAGGATTCTAAAATCCTCAGACAAGACAACCTAAAAATACTATCAGGAAAAGATAGTCTGAGCCTTGTGACAGAAGGGGAATCTCTTAAGAATAAACTGGACAAAATTGCACAAGAGGTCACTGACATCATAATCCAAGCAGCTGAGAAATCTATTCCACAGCAAAAACCTGGTGCCAAGCCAAAGCCATGGTGGAATGAGGAGCTTAAATGCTTAAGAAAGGTAATGATGAAAGCACAGAGATATCATTTTAAAGATCTTCCCAACCAAAGTAAAAGGGATCAGTATAAAGTAGCAAGAAATAAATATTTCCAAGAGATTAAGACTGCCAAAAGGAACCACTGGAATTCATTTCTGGAGAAAGAAGACCCAGCAACAATTTTCAAAGCTGTGGCATACACTAAGGACAGACAGTCTTCCAATCTACCCATGATAAAAGGTCAGAATGGGGCTTTAAAATCAAATTTTGAAGACAAGTGTGAGGCAATTAGAACAAAATTATTTACCCCTCCACCACAGGCCCCGGAAATAGAATGGTCTACTCATAAAGAGCTCTACTGGGAGTGGCCAGGTTTAACACCAATGGAAGTTGAAAGAGCTTGCTGCAACCCTTCCAAGGGTAAAGCACCAGGCCCTGACCAAATAGACCAAAATATAATTAGTCATGCCTACAAGGCAAATAAAGAATTATTTTTTGATGGTTATTCAGTGCTGTTCAATATAGGATATCAGCCTAAGTGTTGGAGGCAGGCCATAGGAATTGTGTTGAAGAAACCCTCAAAGCCAGATTATTCTCAACCAAAGGCTTACAGAATAATATCTCTGCTCAATTGCTTAGGCAAGACTCTTGAAAGAATGCTAGCCAAAAGGTTAAGTCATCTAGCTGAGACAACTAGCCTTCTAGATCCATCACAGATTGGAGGACGGTTAAAGAAGTCAGCAGTGGATGCCTGTCTCATGTTGGTCAATCAAGTTCAGACAGAAAAAGAAGCTGGAAGAAAGACATCCACCCTCTTTATGGATATCAGAGGTGCCTTTGATCATGTGGCCAAGAATCAACTATTGGCTGTTATGAGTAGATTGGGTCTTCCTCTTAGTCTATTAACTTGGGTGGACTCTTTTCTCAGTGACCGAAAGCTCAAATTAGCCTTTGATGGTAGAGAGGAAGTTTTTTCATCTGTTGAGACTGGGATACCACAAGGTAGTCCTATTTCACCAATCTTGTTTCTGATATATTTAAGGGACATGTTTGGTTCTAGGACAGGAAAATTTATCTCATACATTGATGATATTTCCCTTACAGTTTCATCAAACAGCTTTAAGAAGAATGCAAAAATTCTGGAAGAGGAATATAGAAATCTTCAAGAAATGGGCAAAAAGAATGCTGTCCAGTTTGACATTGAAAAAACTGAACCAATCCATTATGCAAAGACCAAAGATGCAAAAGATAGTCAAATGATACTACCAAATATGGAAACCATCTCAACTTCCACAATGGTCAAATGGTTGGGTGTTTGGTTTGATCAAAACCTTTCATTCAAATATCACATTTCAGTCAGGGTAGCTCAAGCAAAGGCTGCCTTTCAGAGGATGGCAAGACTTATAAACATAGAGCAAGGTCTCAGCCATATAGCTATGAGACAGCTATATCTAGCATGTGTGACTAGTATCTCGGACTATGCAAGCCCTGTCTGGTGGAGGGGACAACAGGCTTTTGCTGACAGACTGCAAAGTCTGCAAAATATGGCATTGAGGAAAATATTGGGATGCTTCAAAACATCACCAATTAGACCAATGGAGGTGGAAGCATGTCTTTGCCCACCAGAGGTCAGATTGAATCATAGCAGAAGAAAATATGCTATGAGAATATTTACCCTTGCCAAAAATCATCCATTAACTGTGATGGTGAAACAAAACTTAGAGTATAATTACCAAGAAAGAAGAAACACAAAAGAAAATCAAGTCAAAAGAATCAGGGAGTCTTTAATATATAACCCTGATCTAATTGATATTGAACCTATAAATTATAACCTCTCTTCACCCTGGGGCAAATCTTTGCCCTATAAAGTTGTTGTAGGACAGGGTAGAAAAGAGGGGGAAAAAGAATTGCACAATAAATATTTGATGAAGGCTAGGGGTAAATATCATATAATATACTACACTGATGCATCAGAATCATTAGAGAGCAAAGGAATAGGAATATCCCTCATAGCATATCACCAGAAAAACCAAATTCAAAACAGTGAATATTATGCTCTATCCAAAAAGACAAATACTTTGTACGATGGAGAGGTGGAGGCTATTGTCAGAGCTATTGAACATGCCCAAAGGCAAGAGTGGGAGTCTAAGGAAGTTACAATATTCTCTGACAGCCAAGCAGCTCTCAAAAGATTAGATGATACAAGCTGTAGGGCAGGTCAAAAAAAATTAATCCGAGCCATGAAGGCTGCAACACAGCTGCAGAGTCAAGGCACAAGGGTTGAATTGAGGTGGGTTCCAGCTCACCAAGGTATCAGAGGAAATGAAGAGGCAGATAAGCTAGCTAAAATAGCTTCAAATACTGACCCAGATGAAAGCTATCCATTGAGCTTGGTACAAATAGAGAAAGAGATACTTCTAGTCAGAGTTCAAGAGTGGAAAAAATTATTGGGAAAATATGATGAAAGAAAACAACTGGAAGAAAATCTCTCTACATACTCTTCAATTTATCCATGGCAAATAAGGAAAAAGCCATGGGTCCCAAGTGGAGTCAAAAGAGAGGTTAGCTCATCATTCTACCAACTTAAGATGGGACATGGATATTTCAAGTCATACATGAAAAGGATAGGGCAGGTAAATATTGGCAGCTGCAGCTGTGGAGAGGAGCAAAGTGCAAGGCATTTGTTGCTAGACTGCAGGAGATACAGCCAGAACCGGAAAAGAATGAAAGAGAAGTTAAATAGCCAGAATTTGACCCTGGAAATATTGCTTCACAACAAGATTGAATTAATGTTACATTGGTTTATTTGGCAGAAACAAAAATATCAACTAGGGGTTGGTATTTAGGAGAGGAGACTAAGGGGGATGATTCTCGGAGTACTTGATCTTTGGTTGTAAATATTGTAGTGTAGCTACACATCTTTAAATAGTCATAGACTCAAATAGGATGTAAAATTAAAAAAAAAAAAAAAAAAAAAAAATGCATGTCCAGTGTTATAATATTAATTGAACATATCAAATCCAAAAGATTTCAGTAGTGAAACTTTTCTGATCAAGTCTCTTTTCAATGATTAGTGGTTATAACACAAACAAATTAAATACACTAAAAAAAAAAAAAAAAAAAAAAAAAAAAAAATTAAATAGTCATAGACTCAAATAGGATGTAAAATTAAAAAAAAATTAAATACACTTCTGTATTTTACTTGCATTTATTACTGGTAGGAAAGGTGTATCAGAAAATGAATACATAGATGATGTTATAATGCATGTCCAGTGTTATAATTTTAATTGAACATATCAAATCCAAAAGATGTCAGAAGTGAAACTTTTCTGATCAAGTGTCTTTTTAATGATTAGTGGTTATAACACAAACAAATTAAATACACTTCTGTATTTTACTTGCATTTATTACTGGTAGGAAAGGTGTGTCAGAAAATGAATACATAGATGATGTTATAATGCATGTCCAGTGTTATAATTTTAATTGAACATATCAAATCCAAAAGATGTCAGAAGTGAAACTTTTCTGATCAAGTGTCTTTTTAATGATTAGTGGTTATAACACAAACAAATTAAATAGACTTCTGCATCTTACTTGCATTTATTACTGGTAGGAAAGGTGTATCAGAAATTGAATACATAGATGATGTTATAATGCATGTCCAGTGTTATAATTTTAATTGAACATATCAAATCCAAAAGATGTCAGGAGTGAAACTTTTCTGATCAAGTCTCTTGTCAATGATTAGTGGTTATAACACAAACAAATTAAATACACTTCTGTATTTTACTTGCATTTATTACTGGTAGGAAAGGTGTGTCAGAAAATGAATACATAGATGATGTTATAATGCATGTCCAGTGTTATAATTTTAATTGAACATATCAAATCCAAAAGATGTCAGAAGTGAAACTTTTCTGATCAAGTGTCTTTTTAATGATTAGTGGTTATAACACAAACAAATTAAATACACTTCTGCATCTTACTTGCATTTATTACTGGTAGGAAAGGTGTATCAGAAAATGAATACATAGATGATATTATAATGCATATCCAGTGTTATAATTTTAATTGAACATATCAAATCCAAAAGATGTCAGGAGTGAAACTTTTCTGATCAAGTCTCTTGTCAATGATTAGTGGTTATAACACAAACAAATTAAATACACTTCTGTATTTTACTTGCATTTATTACTGGTAGGAAAGGTGTGTCAGAAAATGAATACATAGATGATGTTATAATGCATGTCCAGTGTTATAATTTTAATTGAACATATCAAATCCAAAAGATGTCAGAAGTGAAACTTTTCTGATCAAGTGTCTTTTTAATGATTAGTGGTTATAACACAAACAAATTAAATAGACTTCTGCATCTTACTTGCATTTATTACTGGTAGGAAAGGTGTATCAGAAATTGAATACATAGATGATATTATAATGCATGTCCAGTGTTATAGTTAAAATTGAACAGACCAAATCCAAAAGATGTCAGGAGTGAAACTTTTCTGATCAAGTGTCTTTTCAATGATTACTGGTTATAACACAAATAAATTAAATACACTTCTGTATTTTACTTGCATTTATTACTGGCAGTAACAAGCAACTGCACAGTTCCATCAATAACTTTTTCCAAACAACCCCAATTGTCTTATTTGAAATTGATTTAAAATCATTACGTCAAGCGCTTTCGATTAATGTATTTATCAGCCAATTTGACTGACTGATGAAAGAGTTACCATAGTCCCAAGTTTGGCTTGAGATTTTGAGCCCCATTTGGGTGAAAGCCACGAGCTTTTGAACAACAGCAACTGTCAACAACCATCAATCAAGACAAAATTTGGACTGCCTAAAGTTCAGATATACCTCTAATACTACACCAAATCTCAGCATTATTCAACGAATTTTGATCGAATCATAAGGGTTGAAAGATTGGGGGAACGAATTTTGCGACAAAGTGTGTCTCTGGTCAGAAGGGGTCACCCTACAAGAAAATTTTTCATTGGTCTGACACGAATTTCACGTCAATTTACGCGTAAATCACGTGGTTTACGTGTAGGTAAAAGAAAAAAACACATTTCGAGTCACGTGACCAGACATCACGTGATATTGATTGTATATTCCAAGTAAAAAAAAAAAAAAAAAAAAAAAAAAGGAAATTAGAATAAAAAAATATTGAAAAAAAAAAAAAAATCAAAGAGGTTTTTGGGATAGGCTATAAAAATGCCAATCTATAGTGCAAAAGCACCCCAAAATGGTCAACAATCCATGTATGACCCAGCTTCTCCTGTCATGGATATGGATCCTGATAATTATCAATCAACCAGTAACCAGGTGATATTACACCCCAATTCTATAACAGAAGATGAGTTCCCACCTCTTCTGCCAAGTCCAAAGAAACCCAAATTGTCAAGCATTGATGAGATAATGGAGTTCAGCAGTGACCCCATTGCTGGTCCTTCAACTTATTACCATGTGAACCAACCAACCAACCTTTATAGAGATCCTAACCCCTCAGTCAAAGGGAAAGGAAAAGAAACCCTATCATCCTCAATTTATTCTACACCACAACCAGTGAAAGACCAAGGTGTGGAAACAACAAAGTCAGTATTACTTCAAGCTAGGCATCTGATAATCAAGGCTTATAACCTCACAAATGACCAAACAGAACAGTCCCGACTACTTGATCTCCTTGAAGTATTTAGGGAATATACTGAGAAGGGAAATTTGAGCAAGGCATCAACAATCATTGCATCACAGGTGGCAAATCTCGAAACTGCTGCAAGACAAATTGAAACCAAAGCAAGGGCACTCAACAAAGTTGTCACTCCAGCAGTACCTACTCCAATGAACAGAGGTTCATTATCAAACAACCAGGGAATGACAAGCCAGCCAGTTTACCAACAACCTTCCATGGCTTCAATAGCTGCAAGAGGAATAGGTCAATCAAGCGACCCTCAACAATGGACAGTTGTGGGGAAGAAAGGCCAGCCTCAAACAGCCCGACCCCAACAACCAACTCAACAAAAAAATAAAGTAATTAGAAGAGTCATCCTTGTACAGGAACCAGAGGCAACAACAAATTTCATCCCATTATATGCTAGGAACCAAATCAACCAAGTGTTTGCCAGCAATGGAATCAAGGGACCAGTAGTGAACACAGTATTGAAAACTCAGAATGGGAATATAGCTATCACAACTACTGAAGAATATTCAGCTGACTTTTTCCTTGAAAAGAAACCAATTTGGGAGAAAGTGATACCCTTTACAGCTGTGCAAAAGGATGAGCCATGGTACAAGGTGATTGCCCATGGAATTCCCCTAGCCGACTTTGACAAGGAAGATGGAATGGAGTTGATCAAATCAGAGATAACCACATTCAACAAGGGTCTGAACCCAATTGGAATGCCCCATTGGATTTCCACCAGGGAGAATCGACAGGTTAAGCAGGCAGGATCAGTGGCCATTTTTTTTTTTTTTTTTTTTTTTTTTTAAATCATAGTGTATTCAGCTATATAGCTATGACACAGTTCTAACATACAAAATATATCTAAAAAGTTTCTCCATGTTTCTTTTTCCCTAGTAGTTTTCGTTTTACTCCATTTCATCTTCTGCATGCCCTAAGGCATTTAGTTGAATCTAGAAAGCAAAGTAGTGCTGTTTTCCCAACATGTGTCCCAAAAAGAAGTGATAGTTTAAGTGGTGTTATTTCTGCAAAATATTTTCTCCTTTCTACCTTGAATTTTTTACAATGAAGGATTAGATGAGGCACTGTCTGTCTTCCTTCCCCACAGTAGTCACACCAATCACTTTCTGATTTTCCAATTTTTTTGAGGTAAGCCAGAGTATTCCCAATACCAGTCCTTGCCTGGAAGTATTCAACCTGAGTCCTGCTGTATTTGTTGTAGTTGTAGGGTTTGAGCTTGAAGTCTGGAGTATTCTTTAGTGCAAAGATCCTATAGTATTTTCCAAGTCCTTTGGCCTTTCTGCCCTCTTCTTCTCGGAACAGCTCTGATTGCCATCTTTGTTTCCAAGAGATGACTAGTTGTTGCCTCATTTTTTCATTTAAGAATGATAGTGTGGTGTATTTGTCTTTCCTCATAGCAGGTCTTTTTTCCCCAGCTTTGGCTAGTTTATCTGCCATTTCATTTCCCTCTATACCCACATGTCCAGGGCACCAATGAAAGTGAAGGCTTAGATTCTTTGCAGAACTTCGTATTTGATGACAGATTTTGGTTGGTTTAGTCTGGATCCGAGATAGTGAAGCTTGGCTGTCAGAGAAGATAAAGATATCTCCAGAAATATTGAGTTTCTTGACAGTTTGGATGGCCTTCAGGATGCAATATGTTTCTGTATCAGTGATGCCCATTCTGTTGCCGAGGTTGAAGGAGTAGCATTTGATCTGCCTTGTGACAGGAAGATAGATTATAAAGCCAATGCTGCTGCTTCCCCCTAGAGAAAGAGATCCATCTGTGTAAACTAGACAGGTCTCAAGAGATAGATGGGCCAGAAGATTCAAATGCTCTGTTCGAGCCACATCCTTGGGCTGTTGGGAGATAGTTGTTTGGATACTGTTGGAAAGCCAAGGTGGGACCCAGCTTTGTCTAGACTGCTCCATGTTGCCAAATTTACTCGGCTCCTTTAGTAGTTTGGCCAGTTGGAAAAGCCTAGATGGACACTGGTCAACAAATCTAAACATCCCTATATCACCAGTTGTTTGTAGAGGGCTGGTGTCAAGTTCATCCTGCAAAGCCTGAGTTAGTACCTCTAGTATTGGATGGTTAGTTTGGAGCCCCAGTATTCTTAGTGCATAATAATAATAATAATAATAATAATCCATTTATGTCCTATTTGAGTTTATAACTATGTAGGACAGACTATTTAAATACAACTTATCTTTTCCATTCTAATTAGGGGTTTCTTTAATTTGATGGTGGGATCCCCATTACTGGATCACCAGGAGGGTACTTTGTACCTGACAAAAGAAATAAAAACAAAAAATAATAACAATCATGCCACACATCTCAAAATCATTTCCCTTCATATCTTTTTCTAATACCCTTGTCAAATTTCTATGATGACTTTTCTTCCCATCTATTACTCCTCTAATCAGGCCATTCTCCTTGACTGAACCATTTCAAGGTTGCAATGTGAGTATTCCTCAGGTATTCTAGTGTTAATTTTATTCCCTTGGTTGTATTCAGAAGTAATTCCATTGTTGGTCTTTCCACTCTGAGGTTCTCAAGTAATTTCTTTTGTTCATTCTTATACTTAGCACACTTCAGTAGGAGATGTCTAGGAGTTTGTTTTGCTGTTCTATTGCAATCACAAAGACTTGTGCTATGTCTCTTTATTTTGTACATATAACCTTGGAAATATCCATGGCCAAGTTTTAGTTGGTAGTAGGAACTTGCAATATTTCTTGATACCCCTGAGGGTAGTTGAATTTTTTGAATAAATCTGGGTTCAAAGGTGGCTGAGTAAGTAGATGGATTGTTTTTCCATGCCTTTGTTTTGTATTTGAGATAATCTTCTTGCCATTCATTCTTTGTCAATTGCATGAGGTTTGATTTTATGGATGCTAGACTACAAGGAACTAAAGATGGGGAAACTTTGGTTCCTTGTTTAGCTAGGCTATCAGCAATTTCATTTCCTTCAATGTTAAGATGTCCTGGAACCCACTCAATGGAAATTTCTTGCACTCCATTCTGGATAGCTAGAATTGCTGCTTCACTGGCTCTAATTTGCCAGGCTTGTCCAGGCTTTGGTAGGTTTGTTTGCAATCTATAAATAGCTGCTTTGTTATCTGAAATAATTTTTATTTTATATCCCTGAAGATTTGTCTGTTGTCCTATATACTCAAGAGCCTGGCAAATACCTTCTAGCTCTCCATTGTATACAATCTGGTCTGGTCCAATATTATTGAATGATTCATAGACTGCCCTATCTTTGGCAAGATCTATGGCTATTAGTCCTACTCCCACACCTTCAGTCTCTAAGAATGAGGAAGCATCTGTGTAAATATATATCACTTTAGTTCCCCTATCCCTTTCAAGATTGTAGTTATGAATTCTGGCAACTTCTGCTTTTGGATGGTTCAGAATAATAAAATGAATTGGGGGTTTTGAAAGAGAGGTGTATGGTGCTGAATAATGTATTTTTTCTACATTCTCTGGCCAAGAATCCTTGATTGATGTCCATAGAAGACATGATTGGGTTGGTTTCTTTTGATTTCTGGACTCATCTTCATCTTCTTCCTTGTTTTGCATAAGGATCTTTCTGACTGGATGGCTCTGTTGGAGGGTCAAGATTCGGAATGCATATGCTCTGCTTAATTTGTTGAGTCTAATTTGAGGGGGTTTCTTAGTGCATAGTTATTCTCTAGCTTCAGATGCCTCACTGGTGTTGGTAATATTGCTGCTTCCACCTGTAGAGCTTGTGCAGGGCTACTTGGATATGCACCAGTGATGTATCTGACAGCTCTGTTCTGGAGTTTTTGGTATTTATTGGTGAGTTGTTGTTTACCATGTCTTCCAGACCACATCACAGAGCCATAGTCTAGTACTGATGTGACACAAGATAGATACAGCTGCCTCAAAGCATTGAATTTAAGTCCTTTTGTTGGAGAAGCTAGCATTATAATCCTCTGAAGAGCTCCATTGGCCAGTTGAAGTCGCTTGTCCACATGGGTCTTGAAGGTTAATTTTCGATCATACCAAATACCAAGCCATCTGACAACCTCCTTTGGATGTAGTAGTATCTGATCTACTTTTAGGGGTGTCAGGATTGGGAATTGCTTATTACAGAAGTGAATAAGTTCCGATTTTTCCTTCTCAAAAGTGACTGAGATTGACTGGGCTGTTGAAAAGATGGTATCAAGTTGGACTTCTAGCTCCCTTACATTTTTGCTGACCGAGGTTGAAGCACAAGATATAGACATATCATCAATGTAGGAGAGTCGAAGGGTGTTATTAGTGTGAGTGTTGGCAAGTAAGAACCTTATTGAAAGAAGGAATAGTATAGGTGAGACAGGGCTTCCTTGAGGTGTTCCAGAGACAGCAAATTCATCACTCAGCTCCCCATTGAACAGCAGCCTGATGGTTCTGTTAGTAAGGAAGGAACCAACCCACTTAATAAGCTGTTTTGGCAACTCTAGCTGATCCATGACTTGGATAAGCTTTGCTGGCTCAAGTCTGTCAAAAGCTCCAAGGATATCTAAGAACACTGTGCTGACTATTCTACCTCTCTTGGTATTTGATTCAATGAAATGTTGAAGCAGAATTGCAGCATCTATAGCACTACGCTGCTTCCGTCCTCCCATTTGACTGTTGTGGAAAAGATTAGTGGTTGTATTGCCAAGGAATGATAGTCTGTTTGCATAAATCCTCTCCAACAGTTTTGATAGACATGGAAGCAAGGAAATTGGGCGGTATGCCCTCGGCTCTGAGTAGTCTTTCTTATTCTGTTTGGGTAGAATAATTCCAATTGCTTGCTTCCATCTGCTAGGATGTTGACCACTGTTGAATAGATAGTTGTATGCCTTGAAAAATATTGTTGGGACACACTCCATGGCAGCTTTGATGATGGTCCAGTCTAGCTGGTCTATGCCTGGGGCTGTCTTCTTGTTTGGTATTGCTGCTTTTATTTCTCCAATTGTTAACCCTGGCCAATCCCACTTTTGTCCATCAGAGCATGTTCTTCCCAGTGGTGAGGAAGATGAGGCAATATTGCAGTCAAATGCTGTCAACCCAACATCAGTAGGGCTTAAACTGCTTTTTGGGAATAATCCTTGCACAAGAGCTTGACACTTGTCCTTGAAAGATATTGCTACTCCAGACTCTGTCTCATTGGTTAGTGGATTAGTCATTTGATATTGAAGGGCCGGGATAAAATGGCGAGGCTGAGTGGAAGTTTTAGTGTAGTTGTAAGCTTTAAATATCATCTTCTCTTTGGCAGAAGATAGAAATTCTTCCCAATGACTGGCTTTTGCATGACTGATGGCTTTGAAGTATGTGTTTCTCACAATTTTGGCTTCCTCCTGCACTGCTGGGGCTGCAAATAGCTTTGCCCTTCGTCTATGCTGATGGTAACTGTGCCTTAAATTTGTTAGCTTTTCAGTCCACCATGATTTTGATCTACTGCATGGCCTTGACTGAGGGATAGAACTGTCAGCTGCTCCTTGAACCATATCTTGAAGAACACCTGCAACAGAGTCACTGTCTGCAAATTCTATAGATGAGTCCAGCAATTGGTTAATATTGTCCTGATTGGTAAGCAAATAATTGTTGAATAAAACCCAGTCTGCTTTCTTCAAGTTGTATCTTGCTGGAAGTAGTTTTGTAGCTGGGCTGGATGTATTCAGTGGTGCAAGGGCCTCGGCTTGGAAGATGATAGCTTCATGATCAGAGCCTGTACTTTCTGCATATCTCCAATCCTGCCAACTCAGATGGTTGAATCCTGAAACAAAAGCTAGATCAATGACTGAAGTATTCACAGTATTGGGTCGATGGAATGTTCCCCCTAGCTCTTCAATGACAAATGGATCCATCAATTGATGTGCATTTATTTGTTCCAGGTAGTTAGCAAACTGCTCTGCTTGCAATGAAGGCGCCTGCACCAATGGATTCCAGCTAGGATGATGTAAGTTAAAGTCCCCAAGTAGAAGAAATGGCAGGCTAGCTGGTAGTTGAAGATTTAAAAAGCGCTGTACTGTATTTCGATGCTCATGTTGATCCCTGGACCGCTCATTATAGATATGAATTATGAGAAAGCTTTCCTGGGGATGTGATACTTCGAGGATCTGGAAATCAGGGTCTGTTGCAAGGTCATACCTTGGTGTAAGCTGGAATGGACACCCCTGTTGAACGTAGGCTAGAACCCTGGGCCGGATGAAGCATTGAATTTCTGGAAGTATTGGAATGAAAGATGGGTGTGAAATTGGAATAAATGAATGTGATGATTGATCCTGTACCAAATATGGTTCTTGAACAAACAGTAATGTGGCCTTCTCCTTTAAAGCAACTTCAAAGAAGGAATGGAGTATCTCCCTACCCCTAGCAGTGTTGTGTTGAGAAATTTTCAGTTGTCCTAACATGTTAGTACTTTGAAAACCTCACAGCTATGCTTTTGGAGGGCGTTGTGAGAAGGTGAATGGCAGTTGACACACTTGACTGCAAAATGGGTACAGCCATGAGATGATTGACATGTTGCACAGTGGTGTTTATCAGTAGCATGTGAGCTTCGACAGATGGCACATACTGGTTGGCTGCGGCAGACTGAAGCATGGTGTCCAAACTTGAGGCAGTTCCTGCACTGAGTTTTATGTGTTGTAGACTGGTAGTTGACCACCCGGAGTAACATGCCCCCAATGATAATACCTGTTTTGTTGAGTAGTTGTCTCTCCTCTTGGCTTTTGACTGTGAAGACCACAGATGAGTGAGCTTTCTTTTGCTCCTTCAGAAGCCATCTTGGTGCTCCTTGGATTTGCAGGCCAGGGTTGTAGTCTTCGGCTTCCTCCTTGAAGCTGGTTATTGGTATGCATGTTGGAACACCATGTACAACAAGCTTGGGCCAGTTATTGACCCTCTGGACCTCTGAAATTGGCCATCCCTCGAAAATTGGCTTCCATTGTGTAAGACTCTCAAGCACCTCATCTGCAGTTGCTTCAAGGCAGGTTAGCACCAAGTTGTGGTGTGGTGAAGTGTGTACTTGAGCAATGGCTCTCCTTCCCAGAACCCTGTTCAGCTTGTCTCGTATTTCTGTTGCTTGATAGCGAGGTAATGAACTTCCTCTGACAGTCACAAGTGTGATTATTTTGTCCAGGTTCTGACTGAAAGGAATAGGTGATGCCTGAGTATTGTCTTTGGTATTGGTGATTGGTTGCTGAGTGGTACCTTGAAGTGAGACAGGTTCTGGTTTGGATTGTGATGTTGAGGGAGGAAGGGAGGCCTTCAATTTCTCAGCATAAGTTGGCTGTGCATTTGAAGCTGGGGTAGGTTTGGGAGTCAAGGTGGTTGTTGTTTCTGTAGTAATGGCTACAGTCTGAGATTGGGGTGGTTGTTGAGGTTGGAGTGGTTGTTGAGGTTGTTGCTGAGTTAGAGCTGCTGATTGATGATTTAGAACAGCTGTAGTTAGTGGCCCTAGATGTCCTTTCTCAGTAAACTTGCGAAATATTTCCACAAGATCTAAGAGGTTTGTTTGCTCAGCTCTATCCTCAGTAAGTTTGTAGGCCTCAACCAAAAGGTCTCTAGCATCCAAGATATTTCCCATGGAAGTTTTAACCTTCAAAATTGATGGATTAGCACCTGATCTAGAACCAACCCTTGTATACTTTGAAGGATGATAGTGAGGATCAGTGAGTGCACTGGAAGTTCTTTTTTTGCTAGTTTTATTGTTTGATTTAATTGCATTTATTCCGGCCAAAAATTCAGTCCCAGTAAGTGGGTCACTACTGAAATCTGAAAATTCAGTCTGGGTTTGGTCTAAATTCCACCTTGAGTCAGCTAATCTAGGCTGGTCAGTCAAGTTAATCATTTCTGGAAGCAATGGTAAAGAGCAGGCTGTTTCTTTACTTGAAACTGATTTTGTATCATGTTGCTGGGATTTTTTAGACATTGAGGTTTTTATTTTTATTTTATTTTTATTAATTTTCACTTTTTACTTTATGTTTTTTATGTTTTTTATGTTTTTTATGTTTTTTATGTTTTTTATGTTTTTTATGTTTTTTATGTTTTTTATGTTTTTTATGTTTTTTATGTTTTTTATGTTTTTTATGTTCTCAAGCTGCTGCCTGGATTTGAAGGCTAGTACTGAGAAAATTTTTCAAGAAGGCAAAAATCAGATTTTAGTCGAAAGATGCTGGAATATTGATGTGTGAATGTCGAAAATTATATTGGTGGAGTGCTGTAGATGAGGCGAAAACAGAAATTGAATTTGTAAAGGCGTAGCTGATAGTGGGCTGAAGTTGTTGATGAAAAGGCAATTTTCTGAAGATTTGTTGCAATTTTGTCGATTTTTGATCGAAAAATGTCGGAATAGATGGATGCTGGTATTGAAAGTTATATCAGTAGAATACTGCTCATTAGGCGAAACTGAATATGCTATTTATAAAATCATAGCCAATAGTTGGCATGAGTTGTTGACAAAATGGCGATTTTCGAAAGTTTGGTCGATGATCAGTGGCCATCGCCTTTGCTACACAACAAGAAGCTCACTGCATAACACTATCAAATTTTCCACATTGGTCTTTTTGTCCATAAATTTTCTCCAACATCATTTTTCATCAATTAATTGTCTGAATCAAGTCAATTAGCTCTCGCTCTTTCATTTGAATCTATTTGCATCTCCTCCAGACATCTGGTTGAGTTGTGAAGATGGATTTGGATGATTTTCCGCCCCTCAAAGGTCCCTCCTCAAGTCCACCACTCCCCCCAACAAAGGATCCATCAACTTCCAACCTTCCAACCATCAAGTCATCAAATTGGAATGTTAAAAACACCCTGCCGTCGTCTTCTCATTCTAAACCATCAAATTCAAAAGGTAAAGGGATTGCTCAAGACACTGAGCTCAGCAGTGACCCCATCTCAGCTGCCCTAAGTGCAGGTGAAAATTTTTTCACTCCGCCCCACTTTAACATCAAAAAGAGAACTGCCAATACTACCACTCTACCATCCAGCCAGACAACTAAATACCTTAGAATGCCTACCAGCTCCTCATCTCAGGCTTCTAAATCTCCCAAGGAAGCAGTTTTGGCTGCTAGGGACCTGCTGGTTGAAGCATACACCCTAACCACTGACCGACTAGAGCAGAATAAGCTGCTGAATCTTCTCGAGGTATTTCGCAACTACACTGAGACTGGGAGGATTGACCCATCACTAGCCCCTAGTAATAACCCCACATCTAGCCCATCTTACTCTGAGAAGCTTAAAGCTGGATTACAACACCAGACTCAGGAATCAAAATCTAGGGAAGCTACTGGATCCAAGAAAGCTACAAATATATAACCAAACAACATTGTCCCCAAGAACTCTACCTCTCAAAAGCAATTAGAAGCTAAGCAGAGGGCAGGAAATATTATAACCTTAGTTGCCATAAGAGGCAGCAACTTACCTGACTACAATGCAATTTCCATCCGAGATGAGTTCAATAAAGCAATGGGTAAGAAAGCTATATCAAGGGTACATACCTCCATGAGAAATAACCTTGTTCTTACCTGCTTTGAATCTAATCCAACAGAGCTGCTAGAAAATGAACAAAAATGGAAATATATTTTCCAAGACTGGCCAATAGATCAAGCTCAGAGAGTCAATCTCTGGCCTAAGCTGATTGTCCACGGAGTACCTGCAGCGCTTGATATCTCCTCATTTCAGGGGGAGGTCGAGCAATACAACACATCAATCAAAGTTAATGGCCAACCTCGATGGCTTGCTGGGACTCCCACAAGTAAAGCATCATCAGTAGTCTTCTCAGTGGCTTCAGATGAAGAAAAATCACGACTTCTTAAATCAGGTATTCTAATTGGTGGAATGCTACTCAAAGTAGTCAACTACCGACCCTACACACCAAAGACTCAATGCAAGAAATGTCTTGGCTATGGTCATGACCCTATTTTCTGTAAGAAAGCTCCTCTTTGTGCCATCTGTTCAGGCTCTCATCTGACCACTGAGCACTCATGTGGACGCTGTAATGCCTCAGACTTTTGTCCCCACTATTCCAAGCAGTGTGTAAACTGCAGAGGAACAGACCATGCTGCTTTTGAACGACAGGACTGCGAGATTTACAAGGCTCTTACATGTTAGGACACCTTAAAATCAGCCAACACAATACAGCTCGGAGTAGAGAGGTACTCCAGACATTCTTTGAAGTAGCCCTGAAGGAGGAAGCGCTTTTTCTCTGCATACAGGAGCCCTATCTTTACAAACATTCAATTACACACTCATTTACACCACTAAGTCATCCATCTTATTATCCATTGCTTCCTTCTCTTCATACAACCACCCGACCTAGGGTAATTTCATATGTACATCGATCTTCCTGCTTCAATATTGCACCTAGATACGACCTTTTGTCTGATCCAGATATGCAAATACTTGAAGTTTCAATTCTTGAAGAGAGCTTTTATATAATAAATATTTATAATGAAAAGCCAACAGGTCCTAATGAGACCAGGACAACCTTACAGCGTCTCCTTGACATGAACATTCATTTCAATAAACCATTCCTTTTCCTTGGGGATCTCAACCTTCATCATCCTGCATGGAATCCCAGTGCTACATCTACAACCCAATCTGAACAACTGGCTTGCTTCTTGGATACCAGAGGCTGTATACTGCTGAATAATTTTGAGATCATGGAGAAATTTGGAGGCACTTTCCATAGGTCCAATACAAAGGTAACCTCAATCATAGATCTGACATTTACTGCAGGGTTTCAAGTACTCCTATGGCATAATTGGAGGTACATGGACTCAACAGGATCAGATCATGAGGCAATATGTTTTGAAACATTTCTTCCCACCAGAGCTCACAATAACACAAATCAACTTCCACCCAGATACAACATGGCTAAAGCAAATTGGACTCAGTTTGAGAAGGCTTTGAAGCAGCATGAGCCAGAGTTCTCAAATCAGCTGGACCATGCTATTCATTCACAAGACTATGACGAGATTGCAATGATCCTCTCAGGGATCATACAAACATCAGCTGAAAAGACCATCCCTCGAAAAGTTCCATGTTCCAGATCCAAGGCCTGGTGGACAGATGAACTAACAAGCCTGAGGAAGGAATTTCACAGGTTGCAGAGAAGAGCTAAGAGATATAGAATAGTAGACAATGCAGAAGATGCTAGAATATCAAGGAACCATTATTTTAGAACCATCCAACATACCAAGGCCAAGCATTGGATGGATTTTCTTGCCAAGGCAGATAACAGAACAGTATTTCAAGCATATAATTATTCTAATCCAACACACCATCAATCTCCATTGATTCCGGCACTAAGGTATCAGGAGACTCCTGATCAACCTGAAAGACTGGCAACATCCTTTGAGACCAAATGCAGAGCACTAGTTACAAATCTCTTTCCGGCCCAGGACAGCAATTTAGCCACCTCCGAAATATCACCTCAGATACTACAGAATGATTCTCGTTTCTGCAAATGGGAGTGGCCCGCACTTACTTATGATGAATTGGTAAGAGCAGTCCCTGAGAAGAGTACAGCACCTGGAATAGATCAGATTTCATGGGCAATGATCAAGGCAGCTATCTCTGCAATTCCCTCCTTCTTCTTCAGGGCCTATCAATCTCTATTTAATGCTGGACACCATCCTTGCTCCTGGAAGCTTGCCATAGGAGTGATACTCCCCAAGAGGAATAAAAAGGACTACACCATTCCAAAGGCCTACAGGCCAATTTCTCTTCTACCCTGCCTCTCCAAACTGCTAGAAAAGCTCTATGCAAATAGGATCTTGTACTTAGCTAACATATCACCTTCTCTCCTACACCAAAGTCAAATGGGAGGCCGGAAACAGAGGTCTGCAATTGATGCAGCCCTTCTTCTGCAAAACTTTGTTGAAGAAAGTCTATCAAAGCGTCGAGTTGTATCCACTGTACTGCTGGATGTTCTTGGTGCTTTTGATAGACTTCAACCAGCAAAACTGATTCAAATTCTCAATGCCCTTCAATTACCACTTCCATTTGTAAGATGGACCACATCTATCCTCTTCAATAGAGAAATCAAATTATTATTTAATGGACAGCTCAGTCAACAATTTTCAGTCTCAGGCACTCCCCAAGGAAGTCCAATTTCTCCCATGCTTTTTCTTCTTTCCATCCGGTATCTGCTCCCTCCTGAGCATAGCCAAAACATTCTCTATATCTCTTACATAGATGATATCTCTATATCTACTGCCTCTTCATCAGTTGAAAAGAATATCCATGCCTTGGAAACTTCAATTGAAACTCTTGCAAAAAGATCCCAGGAACTCTCTGTCACCTTTGAGGTCGAAAAAACCGAGCTAATTCACTTCCATCGGAAGAGAGTGGCAATTGAAACTGCAATAACAATTCAAGGAATCCAATTTTGCCCTAAAAGCGTTGTCAGATGGCTAGGAATATGGTTTGATTGTAAGCTATCATTCAAAACCCATATTGACAAGAGAATGCAGCTCGCAAATGGAGCTCTTCTTAGGCTTAAGAACCTTGCTTCTTCAACTAAAGGAATCAAATTCAATGAGCTTCGACAGCTTTATATTGCCTGTGTAACATCAGTGCTAGATTATGGCTCTATTCTATGGTATGGGAAGAACCGATCTCTTCATCTTATCGAAAAATGTCAGAAACTACAGAACCAAGCAGTAGTCCTGGTCACAGGAGCTTACTTCAGTAGCCCTTCGAAAGCTTTGGAAGTAGAGGCCGCCCTTCCACCTGTGAAGGTGCGACATCTAAGGCTAGCCTATAACTATGCCCTCAGGATACTAAAGATGCAGCCCTTGCATCCAATAAAAATGCAGCTACTTAGCTCAGTTCAAGATGAGCTGTCTATAGGTACTGCCATCAGCCTTGACATGATTGATGACCTACAAGAAAATAATACCCTACTAATGAACATTGGATTTCTGCTCAAAGGGCTCTCAGATTGCAATAGATTGGAAATTATCAATGCAGAATGGGCACCACCATGGCTAGCAAATAATGTGGATACTAAAATAAGTAATTCTTCTAAGCATGCAGCAAGGGATGAGCACATTCTTCTGCTAAAAGACATCCCAAATCATGCATCAATTGTATACACAGATGGTTCCCTAACAACTAGCAATGGAAGTAGCCTTGGATTTGTGGTATACTTGCCATTCACAAGACAGGTGAAATGTTTCTCTTACAATCTTGGACACACAATGACAATCTCTGATACTGAGACATATTGTATTTTGAAAGCTATAAAATATGTTGTCTCCAATAATCATTCCAGAGAGATCTGGGTCTTCTCTGACAGTCAAGCAGCAATTCAGAGGGTCAGCAAAGCTAGCAACTTTATTTCACATCAAATAAGAATAAAGAGCAATAAATATCAAATTCATCTACACTGGTGTCCAGGCCATGAAGGTATTGCTGGGAATGAGCTAGCAGACAATCTGGCAAGAGGTGGAGCCAAGAAAAAAGTCAAAAAAAGAGATAAATTCACAACAATTGCTTACCTTAAGCAGAAGGCAAAGGAACTGACTCTCAAAGCCTGGCAAAATGACTGGGAGACTCAAGTCTTGAGACAGGAAGAGGGTAGAAGGGCTAAAGGACTGGGAAGGCTTTATCAAGTGCAAGCCAGGAAAAGATCACCTCTCATCCAAATGAGACCATACAACTTCAGTCATTACAGTAGAATGACACAATCTTCATTTATACAAGCAAGAACAGGGATTGGAAATACCAGGGCCCATTTATTTCGAATTAAAAAAGTGAAGGATAAATCTTGCAACTTTTGTTGGAAGGGAAAACAGACTGTTCAACACCTACTTCTTTATTGTAGTAAGTTTAAGACAGAAAGAAAGGAATCTTTTAAAGGTATACTGCCATTGAGATTAGAGATATTGTTTAATACAAAAATTGGAAAAGAAGCAACTCTCCACTTCCTTCAAAGCAGTGGATGCATGAATGCATCCAAAGCTGACTGAAAGGGAGGAGACTAGAAGATAAGTAAAGAAAATTGGGACTAAATATTTGTATTTATATATAAAATAATCAGATGTGTCATAGCTAGATAGCTGAATACACTATGAATTAAAAAAAAAAAAAAAAACAACAAGAAGCTGAAAGAGCCATCAGAAATAGACTCTACATTGCTGGAATCAGCTCAAGAGTAACAAAATTTTACAGTGTAGCCCAGACAACCCAATGCAATAAATGCCAAGCTTTTGGACATGTAGAGAGCTATTGCCGACGGAATGCAGCCTGCCGACTATGTGGAGCTCGAGACCATAGCACTCAGCAGCATTACTGCATTGTGTGCAAAGCCAAAGGAGTCCAGTGCAGTCATCTAGCCCCAAAGTGTGCCAACTGTGAGGGAGACCACACAGCCAATTCAAAGACCTGCCAGGTTTACCTGAGCATTCGAGACAAGGCTGAAGAGATTGACCTTTAATGTCTGACACACCAGATATTAAGGTCCTCCAGATAAACTTAAACAAAAATCAATATGCTACAGAGAGTGCCCTTCAAAGGGCAATAGAATTAAATATTTCAATAATAGTTGTTCAAGAACCATGGCTTATTCCTCAGCAATCAGGTCAAGCAAATTTCTTGAACACAAGATCAATAAACCATCAACACTTCACTCAAATCTTCCCAAATTCACCACCAGACCAAAGACCCCGAACAATGATCTATGCTGCTTGTCAACTGGGTCCAAAAATTAAGCTCTCCTGTAATTCACCTCTTGACCCTGACATCCAAGTTCTTGAAATTAGTGATGGAGCCCAGACAGTCACATTAATTAATATATATAATCAAGCTCGAGAAAATGGCCCGACTATTCAAGCCCTGTCTCATTCCCATTTTGAAAATAAAAGGACTCTATTTCTAGGAGACTTTTGTTAAAAATACTAACTGTAATCATGAAAGTGATATTCACAAATATTTGCATAAACTATTCAACCAACCAGATGCACAATTATGCATAGGTATGGATGAGACCAGAATATCAACAAGGAATCTTATGCATTGAGTTTACATGGGTTACATCAAGGATTGCATGCATTGAGTTTACAAGGGACATGTCAAGGGTCATGTCAAGGGTCTGCATGCATTAGGTGCATAAGAATTATGTCAAAGTCAATCATGCATTAGCTTTGACTACAGTCTTGACCAGGGTGTGAAAAATCAGTTCTGAGACAGAGATTAGTGGGGCTGATGATCTGCAGTGGGATAGTTTGGGCTTCCCACATTTGAATTTCCTTCTTCACTTCATTTTCTTTTCAAGTCAACCCTGGCATGTATTACTCATCAAAGATGTATATAATCTGACTGCTATCCCACCTTGGAAAACAATCTTGTAGTCAACATACTTCAATACCACAATCTTCTAATTCCATCAGACTTCTACCTTTGTTCAATCTCCATTATCCCTCCAAAATATAATTCAGATACAATATTCTTGAATATAATTTTATCAGGTAAATAACTTTAACTTGCATCATCCAAGATGGGAGCCAGAGTCAAGCAGCACTAATGAGACTGAAATGTTCATTGAATGGCTAGAAAGCATAGGTATGGAGCTCATGAACTCCCCAGGTCAAGGTACATTTTACAGACCACACATGAGGAAACCAACAGTGATTGATCTCACATTTGCATCCCAGGCAATGGCTTACCAGATTAAAGACTGGCAGACATTGGAAGACCTTGGATCAGATCACTATGGAATAATGTTCACTATTCAAAGCAAATTTGATAAGATACAGCATCCCATAGAAAAATCCAGATTCAACACCAAACATGCAGATTGGGATAAATTTAACTCTATTTTAATTAATCTGATTAAAGACAGGCCTGTCCTAAGTGCAGGGGGACACAGGATACTGCGTGAGACTCACAGAGGGCTACAATATCTATCTGTTGGCTCAACAGAATATACAGATCAGCTTGACATTGCAGCCCAAAACCTCACAAATATCATCAAAGAAGCAGCATGTCAAAGCATCCCACTTCTTAAACAAGGACAAAGAGCAAAGGCATGGTGGACACCTGAATGGCATTGAAAGCTGGGTACTGTCATGCAAGAAATCTATACTTCTCATCAATCAAGAATGCTAAACAGGCTCATTGGAACAGATTCTTGGAGAAAGGGGATGCCAAATCAGTCTTCAAGGCAATGGCATACACCAAAGATTACAAGGTTCACAAAGTCCCTCCCATCATAAGTGAAGATGGGGTTGTAATGGAGTCATTTGAGGGCAAGTGCAAAAGTTTCCGAAGCACACTTTTCCCAGCTCCCCCTATTTGTTCACTGCCTAAATTGGAAGGATATCAGCCTGAAAATTGGAGTTGGCCAAAGCTTACAAAGAATGAGCTACAGAATGCATGCTCAGCAAATATCAAAGGAAAGACTCCAGGGCCAGATGGAATCACCCATGAATTGATCACCAGAGCATATAATGCAATTCCAGATACATTCTTCCAAGTTTATTCCCAACTAATTGATATTGGATATCACCCAAAATGCTGGAAACAGGCTACAGGAGCAGTTCTTCGGAAGCCAGGAAAGCCTGATTATCAACAACCAAAGGCCTATAGAGTGATTTCATTACTTAATTGCCTAGGGAAAGTAAGTGAACGGATTCTTGCCAAGAGACTGAGCTACCTTGCTGAGACTACTAATCTTCTGCATCCATCTCAGATTGGAGGGAGGCTCAAAAAATCAGCTGTTGATGCAGCTCTCCTACTGACTAATGAGATTGAGACAAGCAGGCAAATGAAGCAGATTTCATCAACCATATTTCTGGATGTCAAAGGTGCCTTTGACCATGTGGCAAGGAATCAACTAATTAGAGTGCTTCTCAATTTAAAAATGCCAGAGAGTTTGATATGCTGGGTATCTTCATTTCTAGAACACAGAACACTTCAGCTTAGATTTGATGGTGAGCAAGAGAATGTAAAAGGAATCAAGACTGGAATCCCTCAAGGAAGCCCCATCTCACCCATTCTGTTTCTCATTTACATCAGAGATATTTTCAAAACCAAATCTAGACATACCCTATCATATATGGATGATATTGCTCTCACTACAACCTCAACAAGCATGAAGAGAAATATAAGGATACTAGAGAGGGAAGTTAGGCAATTATTTGAGTTGGCTGCAACAAACTGTATACAATTTGACTCATCAAAGACAGAATTGATGCATTTCACCAACAGGAAAGCATCCAGAAATTATCCATTGACCTTACCTGATGGACAACTAGTAGTTCCTAAAGACTCCATCCGTTGGTTGGGCATCTGGTTTGACCCAGGACTCAAATTTCGAGGACATATCTCCACTAGAGCAGCCCAGGCTACACATGCATTTTTCAGAATGGCAAGATTAGGAAACACCGAACGAGGCCTTTCACCAGCAGCAATGAGACAAATTTACATTGCTTGTGTCATAAGTATTGCTGATTATGGATCAGCTGTCTGGTGGAAGGATCAGGAATATATTGTGACATCACTGCAAAAACTTCAAAATTTAGCCATAAGAAAAATTCTTGGAGTATTCAAAACTTCACCAATTCTCCCTATGGAAGTTGAATCATGTCTACAACCACCCAGAGTCCGACTGAGAGCAAACATATCAAAGTTTGCATTTAGGATGTTGAAGCTACCCCCAAATCATCCTGTTAACATTGAGATGCAGGAAAAGGATTTCATTCTCCCAAAACCAACCCAAATCATGAGAATTAAATGCATTCAAGACATAATGTTGGATGATGCAACAGTCGAGAAAATAATTCCCCATTCTTTCCCACCATGGTCTGAAAGACCTAAATACACAGTTCATATTGAAAATGGAACCAATGAACAATTGGCAGGATATCACCAGATTAGATGCACTAGTGTTAACTGGGCAAATACAACACATATCTATGCTGATGCCTCATCTCATAGCACAGGTACTGGAATTGGAATTGGAATGGTAGCCACCAATAGCACTGGTCAGCTCACATACCAATCAATGTCAAATATTGGGGACAAAAATTTAGTCTACAATGGAGAATTAGAAGCAATCATACAGGCAATGGAATTTGCTAGTGCAAGGGGTAATCCAGGACATCACTTCAAAATATTTTCTGATAACCAGGCAGCACTTCAAAGGCTGGCATCTCTTTCAGACTATCCTGGACAGTCCTGCCAGATAAGAGCTTTGAGTGCAGCAAACCTAATTTCAGATAAAAATGGTTCAGTTTCATTACACTGGATTCCTGGACATTCAGGTATCATAGGAAATGAAATAGCAGACAAACTAGCAAAGGAAGGGTCAAGATTGCCTCCTGAAAAAGATGAAATGAGCTTTGCCAAGATTGGAGCTCAGATGAAAAGCAATATCAGAAACCAATGGCTTGAACTTCTCTACAGCAAGGATAGAAAATTATATCCAATATCAACATCCTACAAGGAAAAATACCCATGGAAATTGAACAGTAAAATTCTGATACCATCTGAAGCAAAAAGGGCTGTATCTAGTGCTTTCTTTCAACTAAAGATAGGCCATGGATACAACAAAGCATACCTTAACAAACAAGGAGATAGCACCAATGACAAGTGTAGGTGTGGGAAACGAGAAACACCAGAACATCTTCTACTCAGCTGCAGCAATTATAAGCATAAGAGGAAAGAACTCAAGGAGAAAATGAATGGAAATAATCTCACATTGAAGTTGCTCCTTCATACCAAGATTGGCATAGAAAATACAATTCAATACATTGACAGCACTAGAATCTCAACCAGGGCATGGCATCTAGAGAGAAGGGATGAAATTTCAGAATTAAATTAAAATAAATAATAACTGGACCAAAGATTTTAAAGATAAATTGTATTGGAATTTTAAATTCAGAATCTAAAAGATTAAAAAGTATATATATATATATATATATATATATATCATTAAAAGGTGGGAAAAAATTTCCCCCTCACTATATCATGGGGCTTGACCCTCACTGTCTATGAGAAAATAGTTAAAAATTGTAAAATTGGAAAGGAAATAATGTAGCTAGTATCTTATATATAGATTCTAGGAGTCCTCTATAGTCATTGACTCAGTTAGGACTATAATATAAATCTAATCTAATCTAATCTAATCTAATCTAATTACTGGCAGTAAGGGTGTATCAGAAAATGAATACATAGATGATATTATAATCTATGTCCAGTGTTATAATTTTGATTGAACATATCAAATCCAAAAGATTTCAGGAGTGAAACTTTTCTGATCAAGTCTCTTTTTAATGATTAGTGGTTATAACACAAACAAATTAAATACACTTCTGTATTTTACTTGCATTTATTACTGGTAGGAAAGGTGTATCAGAAAATGAATACATAGATGATATTATAATGCATGTCCAGTGTTTTACTTAAAATGGAACAGACCAAATCCAAAGGATGTCCACAGTCAAGATTCTTTCTGATCAAGTGTCATTTGAATGATAATTGGTTATAACACAAACAAATTAAATACACTTCTGTATTTTACTTGCATTTATTACTGGTATTAAGGGTGTATCAGTAAATGAATACATAGATGATATTATAATGCATGTCCAGTGTTTTACTTAAAATGGAACAGACCAAATCCAAAGGATGTCCACAGTCAAGATTCTTTCTGATCAAGTGTCATTTGAATGATAATTGGTTATAACACAAACAAATTAAATACACTTCTGTATTTTACTTGCATTTATTACTGGTAGGAAAGGTGTATCAGAAAATGAATACATAGATGATATTATAATGCATGTCCAGTGTTATAATTTTAATTGAACATATCAAATCCAAAAGATTTCAGGATTGAACCTTTTCTGATCAAGTGTCATTTGAATGATAATTGGTTATAACACAAACAAATTAAATACACTTCTGTATTTTACTTGCATTTATTACTGGTAGGAAAGGTGTATCAGAAATTTAATACATAGATGATATTACAATGCACGTCCAGTGTTATAGTTAAAATTGAACATATCAAATCCAAAAGATGTCAGGAGTGAAACTTTTCGGATCAAGTGTCATTTGAATGATAATTGGTTATAACACAAACAAATTAAATACACTTCTGTATTTTACTTGCATTTATTACTGGTAGGAAAGGTGTATCAGAAATTGAATACATAGATGATATTAACATGCATGTCCAGAGTTATAATTTTGATTTTTTTTTTTTTTTTTTTTATTCATAGTGTATTCAGCTATCTAGCTATGACACATAATTTACATAATTAAATTCCCCAAAACTCCTTTCTGAAATACAATCTTCATAATACTTTTTAATTTCCCAATTTAGTTATCCTAGTTCAACTCCCTTTATGTGCTGCCATGCACTTGGATGTGTCCAAATATTTAAGAAGTGCTTCTTTTCCTCTTCTTGTTCGAAATAATATAGGTAGGGTTCTTGGTTCTATGTGCTTAAAACATCTGTTTCTTTGGTTTTTAAATTTTGGACAATGTAACAATAAATGCTGCACAGTCTGCCTTTGTTTTGAACAAAAATTGCATATGTCATCTTCAACTTTTCCTATCATGTGCAAATATACTCGAGTATTTCCAATTCCAAGCCTAGCTTGGAAAAATCCTGACTCTGTCTCCCTGCTATGATCTTGAAATTTAAATAACTTGAATGTAAAGCTGGGTTGGTTAGTTTGTGCCTGGATCCTGTAGTACTTGCCCAGTCCCTTTGCTTTCCGGCCCTCTTCCTCATGCCAAAGCTCGAGGTTCCAGTCTTTATTCCATTCTTCTAGTACCAGCTCTTTTGCTTTTTGTTTCATAAATGAATGGGTGATAAACTTGTCCCTTCTCATTACTTGTTTTTTAATTCCATTTTTGGCTAGATTGTCTGCTAGTTCATTTCCTTCTATACCAACATGTGCAGGACACCATTGAAGATGAATAGTGCATCCTTGAGATGCCATCCTGATCTGATGTGAAAAGTGGTTGCTGCTGTGTTGGATCCGAAGGATGCCAGCCTGGCTATCGGTGAATATATATATTGTCTTAGTTGAAAAATGTCTCTTCACATATTGAGTTGCTTTCAATAGGCAGTAAGTCTCAGCATCTGTGATACCCATAGTGTCACCAAGGTGAGATGAGAAACATTTAATCTCTCTGCTGATTGGCAAGTATACCACAAAGCCAATGCTGCTTCCTGTGTCTGAAAGGGAGCCATCTGTATAGACTATGACATCTTCAATTGGGATATGCTTGAGTTGCTGTAAGTGCCACAACTTAGTGATCTCTTTTGTCTCAGAAGAAATGCTGGTTAGAATCTGAGTTTGGTGCCATGGAGGTGTCCAGATGGTATTCTGCTCCTCCAGCTTGTTGAATGAAGAAAGGGGCTTCAATGTACATCCAATTCTCATTAGTTGGGTGACTGGCTTGTCAATAAAGTTGAGTAAGCCAAGGTCAATCTGGTTGGTGCTTGTCAATTCATCCTCCAATGGGCAGAGCAGATGTTCTTGTATGAGGTGGTCCTTCTGAAGTCTCAAAACCCTCAGCCCATAATAGATCAGATGTTTCTGGTGTCTGACTTTAACTGGCATGATTGCAGCTTCCACCTCTAGGGCCTTTATAGGACTTCTTTTATAAGCTCCAGTGATCATTGGTAGTGCCTGATTCTGAAGCCTTTGACATCTGTTTGTTAGTGATCCAGTTCCCCTCTTACCATGCCATAGTACAGAGCCATAGTCGAGAACTGAAGTGACACAAGTTAGGTATAGTTGACGAAGAGCATGGCAGTGTAGCCCTCGAGTAGATGAGGCCAAATTCCGAATCCGACTGAGGGCCCCATGGGCAAGCTGTAACCTCTTGTCCACATGGGTTTTGAAGTTTAATTTCTGATCAAACCAGATTCCTAGCCACCTGACAACTTCCTTTGGCTCTAAGATAATGTTATTTTCCAGGATCAAAGGAGACATGACATGCTTCCTCTGATGACTGAAATGAATAAGTTCTGACTTGTCCATTTCAAAAGTAACTGAATACTGGTTGGCCTCTTTCATCAACTCTTCAGACAGTTTCTTTAGGGTCCTTAGGTTTTTGTCAACAGATGTTGATGAGACTGATATTGAAATGTCATCCATGTAGGAAAGCTGAAGATAATTTTCACTTATTGATGATGGAAGAAGTTGACTAATTGAAAGCAAGAATAGTATTGGTGAAATAGGACTGCCTTGAGGGGTGCCTGTCACTGGGAAGATGGCACTAAGTTGGCCATTGAATTGCAGTTGCATGGTTCTTCCTGTCAAAAATGATTCCACCCATGACACCAATGATATGGGTAGCTGTAAACTTCGCATTAATTGAATCAGCTTGGCAGGATGGAGGTGGTCAAAGGCCCCAAGAATATCGAGGAAAATTGTTGAGACAACTTTTTGCTTCTTTAAATTTTGTTCTACATATTCCTGTAGCAAAAGGGCGGCATCAATAGCTGATCTCTGCTTGCGACCCCCAAGCTGGCTGGAATGCAGTAAGTTAGAGTTTGTATTAGCAATGTAGGACAGGCGGTTGGCAAAGATTCTCTCCAGCAATTTGGAAAGGCAAGGAAGAAGGGAAATTGGCCTGTCGGCTTTTGGTGCACTATAGTCCTTTTTGTTCCTCTTGGGGATAATGATACCCACTGCATTTTTCCATTGCTTTGGATGTTCTCCACTGATAAATAAACTGTTGTAAGCTTGATAGAAGAACTGTGGTATGATAGTCATTGCCATCTTGATAATAGTCCAATCAAGGCAGTCAATGCCTGGTGCAGTTTTCTTTATTGGTATTGCATTTTGTACTTCATCAATAGTTAGTTCAGGCCAGTCCCATTTATTCATGGTGACTGTATTTAAGGAGGGTTGTCCATTGGGATATCCATGGCAAGTCTGTTGGCTAGACACTAGATCTTCGACCCTAGGATGTGGAAAAAGTGTGTCAGCAAAGGCCAAACATTTCTCAGGGAAGGTTATAGCTTGAACACTCTGGCTCTGCTGGTCAGGTGTGTAGACAAGCGTTGGGATGACTCTAGACTGATGCAAATCAGGCCTTGAGTAGCTATAAGCTGTGAAAACTGTCTTCTCCTTAGCAGTGGCAAGAAAGTTCATCCAATGCTCCTTTTTAGTATGCTGAATATGTTGAAAATACTTGTTTCTGGCAGCCCTTGCCTCCTCCCAGTTCCAAGCTCCTGGTCTCACCTTCTGTTGGCGTCTTAGTTTGTGAAATCTTTGTCGCAGTAATGTGAGCTCCTTGGTCCACCAGGGTTTTGACCTGGCTGAAATAATGAGCTTTGGGATTGACTTCTGGGCTGCAATGAGAACCACATCTTGTAATGTTGATGCAATGAGATCCATATCATTACATTCAATGGCTTCATCTAACTGTTTCTGTGATTGAGACTGTCTCAGAAGTAGTTGGTCCTTGAATAAGCTCCAGTCTGCCCTGTTAAGGTTGAACTTCAATGGTAGTGGATTTTTGTTGTTGTTACTAGTGTGGAGTGATCCATGGCTTGCTGTTGGCAGGTCTGTCTGAATGGTGATCACTTCATGATCTGATCCAGTGCATTCTCCATACTTCCAGTCATCCCATCTCAGTTGTTGAAATCCCACTGCAAATGTGAGATCTATGATAGAGGTGGCTTTGGAATTTGCTCTGTGAAATGTTCCACCAAATTGCTCTATAATTGAAGATCTATTAAGAAGCTGGGCATTCACTTCATCTAGATACATGACCAATTGATTTGCCAAAGGAATATTGTTCTGGACCATTGGATTCCAGTATGTGTGATGCAAGTTAAAATCCCCCAGTAATAGATATGGCTTATCAAGTATCAAGTGTAGATCCAAGAAACGTTCCACTGTGAGCTGGTTTGAGTAATGAGTAGTTGGCTTTTCATTGTAGATATTATTTCCCTGATAAAATTATATTCAAGAATATTGTATCTGAATTATATTTTGGAAGGATAATGGAGATTGAACAAAGGTAGAAGTCTGATGGAATTAGAAGATTGTGGTATTGAAGTATGTTAACTACAAGATAGTTTTCCAAGGTGGGATAGCAGTCAGATTATATACATCTTTGATGAGTAATACATGCCAGGGTTGACTTGAAAAGAAAATGAAGTGAAGAAGGAAATTCAAATGTGGGAAGCCCAAACTATCCCACTGCAGATCATCAGCCCCACTAATCTCTGTCTCAGAACTGATTTTTAACACCCTGGTCAAGACTGTAGTCAAAGCTAATGCATGATTGACTTTGACATAATTCTTATGCACCTAATGCATGCAGACCCTTGACATGTCCCTTGTAAACTCAATGCATGCAATCCTTGATGTAACCCATGTAAACTCAATGCATAAGATTCCTTGTTGATATTCTGGTCTCATCCATACCTATGCATAATTGTGCATCTGGTTGGTTGAATAGTTTATGCAAACATTTGTGAATATCACTTTCATGATTACAGTTAGTATTTTTAACAGTCCCCCATAATCAGGAAGTGATATTCTTGATTTCCTGTGTGCCCAAAATATTTTCACCTTTCATGAATTCACAGAATTTATTATGCTTGATTCTAGGAAGTGGCTTAGTCAATCCATCAGCTGCCATGTTATCAGATCCTATGAATTTAAGTTCAACTGTTTGAATCTCAACATGCTGTCTTAGGAAATGATATTGTATATCAACATGTTTGGACCTTGAATGGAACTCAGGATTCTTTGAGAGAGCAATGGCTGCTTGGTTGTCACAATATATTGTAGTTGGCTGTGTCTGTTCTAGTGATATCTCTTGTAATATGTTCCTGAGCCATATTGCTTCTTTTGTTGCCTGTACTGCAGCATGTGTTTCTGATTCAGCAGTACTTAGTGCAATGGTTTTCTGCTTTTTTGACATATGAGATATTAAAGAATGGTTTAGATAGAAGCAGTAACCTCCAATAGATTTTCGATCATTAGTACTTCCTGCCCAATCTGCATCAGAATATCCAATAAGTTTAAAATTGTCTTTTTGGCAACCATTAAAAATTAGGCAGTGATCCATGGATCCTTTGAGGTATCTGAGTATTCTTTTGGCTGCACTGAAATGACTTGCATCTGGATTAGATGCAAATTGAGCTAGTGTATGGACAGCAAAGGTGATGTCTGGTCTGGTAGCAAGTGCTGCATACTCAAGACATCCAATCATTTGCTGGTATAAATTCTGTTCATGTAGTGGTGCTTGATTATCCCTTTTACTGAGCTTGATACCTGTCTCCATGGGTGTACTAAATGGATTGCAATCAGTCATTTTAAATCTGTCCAGGACAACTTGAATGTATTTTCTCTGGTCAAGGAATAAGGTGTTCAGTTTTCTATTTCGAGTGATCTGCATTCCAAGGTACATATGAGCATCTCCCATATCAGACATTTCAAACTTTTCTTTAAGACTTGATTTTAGATGTTGAATTTCTTCTCTATTTTTTCCGAAAATTAAAATGTCATGCACATAGACAGCAATAATGAGTGTTTTTTGATTGTTGATAAACACTGCATAATCACTTTTAAGTGGAAAGAGTCTCAGATCTTTGAGAAAAGCTGACAAAGTCTCATACCAAGCTCGAGGTGCCTGCTTCAATCCATAGAGTGCTTTTTCCAGTTTGCATACCAAATTGACCTAAGATTTCTTGTCCTTTGGATATCTTGGTGAGCAGGCTATATGGTTAGTAGATGTATCTTGAATTTCCATTTTCATCTCTTTCTTATCCTCCAATGATGTCACTTCAAAGCCATGTGGCTGCTCAACATATACCTCTTCATGAATTGGACTATTTAAAAATGCTGTTTTGACATCCATTTGATCTATGTCCAAGTCATGAGATAAAGCTATGCTGAAAAGTATCTTGTATGACATTGGCTTCACTACACATGCAAAGGTGTCTGTAAAATTATATCCCTCCTCTTGCTGGAAGCCTCTTACTACCCATCTTGATTTATATTTTATGATCTTTCCATCCAAATTTGATTTGGTCCTATACACCCATCTTCCTTGGATTACTTTGCATCCATTTGGTGGAACTGACACAAGTTTCCATGTCTTATTTTCCACTATTGACTTGATTTCATCCCTCATACTTTCCTTCCACTTATTAGATTCATCACAAGCCATTGCTTGCTCAAATGTTTCTGGAGTAAATTGAGTGATTGAATCAGTTGCAACTAGACATTTGCTGATGAATGCTCTTGCATTATTATTATCTTGATGGAATCTTGGATCTGCTAGCTCATCCAAAGATGTGTCATAAGGAACCTCATTCAGACTTTGGAGAGATAATTGACTTGGTGACTTTATAGCAGGGGATAAGGGACTGGCAGATATTTCTTCATCATCTATTACAGGCTGAGTGTTGTATTGCCTATCCATCTCAAAGTATACTTGTTCATTATTTGTTTCCAATTCTTTTGATGAAACTTGATCCTTTTTTAATTCTGAATTTTCACAAATAACCACATCTCTTGATCTTAAAACTTTGCTTGAAGATGGATCAAAAATTCGATAGATATTGTCTGATTCATAACCAACAACAAAACACTCAATTGATCTTTCCCCCAGTTTGTCTTGTATTTTCCCTGTCTGATGAGCAAAACATTTGGATCCAATAATTCTGAGGTGTCCTATTTTTGGTTGAGTTTTGTATAGTTTCTCATATGGTGATTTAAAATTTTCATTGGATCTTGATGGAAGTCAGTTTTTAATGTAACAGGCTGTTTTGACCAGCTCAGCCCAGAGAGATTTATCAATGTTTGGTGATTCATTCAGGAAACATCTTGTCATGTTGAAAAGTGTTCTATTAAGTCTCTCTGCTACCCCATTTTGCTCAGGAGAGTGGGGTACAGTATATTGAATCTTGAATCCCTCTTGTTGTGCAAAATTTTTAAACTCAGAACTTGAGTATTCTCCACCATTATCACAATGAAGAATTGAAATTTTCTGACTAAACTCAGTCTCAACCATCTTTTTGAAAAATTTAAATGCATTAAAGCATGCTGATTTATTGCTAGTCAAAAATACCCAGGAAAAGCGGCTGTAATCATCTGTAAATGTAATGACATATTTATTACCCCCCATAGATGTGGGAGTTATAGGACCAGCAAGATTTGAATGTATTTTCTCCAAGGGTCGACTTGATTTGGTTGGTATACACTTTGAGATGTTTCTTGTAGACTTGTTCTTTAAACAGGTTTCACATGTAAATTTTTCTATATTTCCAGTGACAGTTTGAATTGATCCTTTAGTCATGTAATCTTGATTTATGTGTCCAAGTCTTTTATGCCATGTGAGAGTGTCAATAGCATTTGATGAGAATGCACTTGCTTGATTTGTTTCAAGTACAAGAAGAGAATCTCGAGAAATTGCAGTTGCTAGTACATTATTGCCATGCATGATTTGACACTCATTATTTGTGAAATTGAACCTGATGTTTGGATTTTTGATGGCACAACATATGGATAAAAGGTTTGATGCCAGCTGTGGAACATATAGGACATTTAAGAGTGTTAAAGAATTTCCATTTTTTGTTGTGATCTTGACATCTCCCTTTCCAGTAGCATTCATTTTGGTGTTGTTAGCTATGGTAATTGATGTGGAGAATGGTTGAAGGTTTGTGAACTGCTTTTTATTGTTGCACATGTGTTGTGTGGCACCACTATCCAGGATCCATGAATCATGTTGGCCATTGCTGTGCTGTGATAAAAAGGTCACTCCATCTGGTAGTTGATCATTTGCATTAATCTTATTGTTAGCTGGACTAGTTGAGGAATATCTGGCACTTGGTCTTTTTTCTGGATATTTTTCCCAACAATTGTCTGATTTGTGTATTTTTCCACAATGTATACAAATTGGTTTAGTTTTTGGATTTTTTCGTGCTGTCATAGCTGTGTTTGTAACCATCTCTATGTCTTGACCTACTCTTCTTGCTTCATCAATCAGGCTAGCAATGATTTCATCCAAGTAGAAGTGAGAATCTTCTGAGATGGACTTAAGTCGAACTTGCTGCATGACTGATTGTGTCCATGCCTCATACTGACTACCCACATTGTTAATTAATATTGATAGAAGTAGCCATTGAGGAAGTGGTGATTCAGTCATTTGAGAGAGTGTCCTGATATGGGAGCGGAATTGATCAATAAAGTCATCCACACTTTTACAGGATGAGAGGTTAGTAGTAACAAGTGATTGGAAAGCTAAATGTCGAGCACTGAATCCAACATTACCATATTGTTTCTCTAATTTTTTCCATGCATTTGCTGCTAGATCATCTGGGTCAAGTAATTTGATAATGTGATCTTCACAGCAAAGGATCAAAAGAGACATAGCTTTAGAGTTTAGAGACTCTGCATCTTCAGAGACAAGGGTTGAAGGAGTTAGTTTTATAACACTCCATAAGTCCTGTGCAATAAAGTAAGCTTTCATTTTAATGGACCATACCTGATAATTTGAGGTGCCAGCAAGTTTGGCAAAAGATGATTTGGTGAAGTCCATAGTGAAATGTGTAGAGTCTGGGTTGTCCAAAGTAAGCCTTGTTCAATGGGGTGAGGTTATATGATTGAGGGCAGTGTTAGAGCACCGGGCTCATAACCTATTTCCCTGATAAAATTATATTCAAGAATATTGTATCTGAATTATATTTTGGAAGGATAATGGAGATTGAACAAAGGTAGAAGTCTGATGGAATTAGAAGATTGTGGTATTGAAGTATGTTAACTACAAGATAGTTTTCCAAGGTGGGATAGCAGTCAGATTATATACATCTTTGATGAGTAATACATGCCAGGGTTGACTTGAAAAGAAAATGAAGTGAAGAAGGAAATTCAAATGTGGGAAGCCCAAACTATCCCACTGCAGATCATCAGCCCCACTAATCTCTGTCTCAGAACTGATTTTTAACACCCTGGTCAAGACTGTAGTCAAAGCTAATGCATGATTGACTTTGACATAATTCTTATGCACCTAATGCATGCAGACCCTTGACATGTCCCTTGTAAACTCAATGCATGCAATCCTTGATGTAACCCATGTAAACTCAATGCATAAGATTCCTTGTTGATATTCTGGTCTCATCCATACCTATGCATAATTGTGCATCTGGTTGGTTGAATAGTTTATGCAAACATTTGTGAATATCACTTTCATGATTACAGTTAGTATTTTTAACAGATATGAATCACATAAAATGATTCAGTTGGTAATTCCACTTCCAATATCTGGAAATCAGGGTCAGAGATCAAGTCATACCTAGGTGATACTTGAAGATGGCTAGAATTTTTGACATAGGTCAGGACCCTGGGCCTCAAGTTGGTGGTTGGAAGTGGTGGTATTAGTTGGAATGCTGAGTGATGAGTAGGTATATATGAATGTGTTGTGTTATGATAGAATGTGTATGGTTCCTGAACAAAAAGCAAATCTGATTCTTCCTTGAGGGCAACCTCAAAGAAGGACTGCTGGATCTCTCGACCCCTAGCAGTGTTATGTTGGCAGATTTTCAGTGTGTCTAGCATGATATAGCTTTGTAGTAGTCACATTCTGTTCTTTGGAAAGCCATATGGGTATTTGATCTGCAGTTAGCACATTGAACTGCATGGTGGACACAGCTTTGTGTTGAGCTGCAAGTGGCACATTTATGGTTGCTGGTAAAGTGTCCTCCCAGACATATGGCACACATTGGCGCTTTTTGACAGGTCGAGGAGTGATGGCCATATTTAAGGCATTTTTGGCATTGGGTTTTCTGAGTGGACTGTTGAAAATTGACTACCTTCAGTAGTTGGCCTCCTATCAGAACCCCAGACTTTATTAGTTGGGTCTTCTCTTCCTCATTTGTAACACAAAATGCTACTGATGCCCGAGTCATATTTTGAGGTGTTCTAGCCAGCCATCTTGGTTCACCTTGGGTTTTGATGCCTTTGTTGAATGTCTCAATCTCGCTGTTTAGTTGGTTAATTGGTATACAGGTAGCTACACCATGAACAACAAGCTTCGGCCAATTGTCGACTTTTTGAGCCTGTTTTATTGGCCATCCAGCAAATTCTCCTTCCCATTTCTCCTGGTCTGTAATAAGCTCTGCTGGAGTAGAGTCCATGCAGCTGAGAACAAGATTTCCCTTGGGTGAAGTATGGACCCTAGAGATTGCGTTTTTTCCAAGGATCTTATTAATTCTTTCCCTTATATCAAATGCTGCATAGTTAGGTAGTCTGCAGCCAGCCTTGGTGACCAATGTTATGACATTTTCAGAGTCAGCATGGTAGGCAACAGCAATGGGATGTGTCATTTTTGCAGTTTCAATGGGAATACTGGTGATTGGTGTAGTGGTAGGTGTTGTCTTTGTTTGAGGGTTTAACTCTTGTTGTGGTGTTGTTTGGGTTGGGTTCTGTCTGCTGAGCACTCTCATGGCTGGTTTAATGACATCTGGCCTTGTAATGAGAGTCTCTGGCACACCTTCCTTGAGCTTTTGAGCATAAGTTGGGGCAGGTGTAGCCTCAGGAATGATCTCAGTTATTTCTGGGACAGGTTGAATATTTTGGTCTAATGGCTTGGTGGTTAACACCCTTTCCTCTTGAATAAATGTCCGGAAAACTTGGATCATATCAAGTACAGCCTCTTGCTTGATTTTTTCAGTTGTAAGTC
The DNA here is from genome assembly GCA_905067625.1 of Blumeria graminis f. sp. triticale. Lineage (NCBI taxonomy): Eukaryota > Fungi > Ascomycota > Leotiomycetes > Helotiales > Erysiphaceae > Blumeria > Blumeria graminis. The sequence goes on from LR898478.1 coordinate 2,246,036, forward strand.
CATATGCCTTAACAAGGAGATCTCTTGCCTCAAAGATGGCAGTATCAAAGGTGTGTTTGATGGTGCAGGGAGCAGAGATCTTGACAATCTTGCTTGGCTGAGATGCATAGGTATTGGTAGTTGAGATACCTCGTTTCCGAGGAAGTTCAGAAAAGGGTGTTTTGTTGAATAGGTGATTGGCTCCAAAATCTGTAGAGGTAATGGGATCACTACTAAAAAGATCAATTTTGGATGAGAGTTTAACTGGTCTGACAGTAGAAATGATTTTGGTTGGTGTTGCAGTTGATTTAGTGTTCCAAACAGACTCTGAAAGCCTTGCAAGACCTGACATATCCATGATTGGGGATGATGGTAAGGGAGGTGAGCTCCTAGGGGATGTATTTAGTTGGGAAGTCATTTTAGGATGGAATATTTTATAGCCAGTTTTCGGAGTTATTTATAATGGATTTTATTAAGAAATGATATATTTTTTTGATTTTTGCTTTTTCAATATTTGCTTTTTTTTTTTTTTTTTTTTAAATAAAAATTAAAGTTTTGAGGTATTTACTTTATGAATCACGTGATTGAATCACTGATCATGTGATTTTTGCCAAGGCTCGCCAAGGCTTGGCAGCACTAGGGCGAAAAAAATTTTCTTCAAGCTGGAAAAATCGAGTTTTTATCAAAAGATCTTGAAGTAATGGTTAGTTGATCATAAAAATGATATCATTTAAAAGCTGCTGATTAGGCGAAATAGAATATCGAAATTATTTTATTGTAGCTAATGGTGGTGGTAAGTTATCAATGAAATGGTGAGAAATTCAACTTTAGTTGTCAAAAAATCGGATTTTGGTTGAAAAATAATGAAGTAAGTTGGTGCTGATGTTGAAAAGTATATCAGTCGAAAGCTACTGACGATGCGAAAACGAATATTGAAGTTATATGGCCGTAGCTGATGGTGGTCCGAAGTAGTGGTTGAAAAGGCGATTTTCGAAAGTGTGGTGACGTAAAAAAAGTATAATTTTGATTGAACATATCAAATCCAAAAGATTTCAGGAGCGAAACTTTTCTGATCAAATGTCTTTTCTATGATTAGTGGTTATAACACAAACAAATTAAATACACTTCTGTATTTTACTTGCATTTATTACTGGCAGTAAGGGTGTATCAGAAAATGAATACATAGATGATATTATAATGTATGTCCAGTGTTATAGTTAAAATGGAACAGACCAAATCCAAAGGATGTCCAAAGTCAAGATTCATTCTGATCATGTGTCATTTGATTGATTAGTGGTTCTAACACAAACAAATTAAATACACTTCTGCATCTCACTTGTATTATTACCTGTAGTAAGGGTGTATCAGAAAATGAATACATAGATGATATTATAATGGATGTTCAGTGTTTTAAATAAAATTGAATAGACCAAATCCAAAGGATGTCCAAAGTCAAGATTCAATTTGATAATGTGTTATTTGATTGATTAGTGGTTCTAACACAAACAAATTAAATAAACTTCTGTAATTTACTTTCATTTATTACTGGTAGTAAGGTTGTATCAGAAAATGAATACATAGATGATATTATAATGGATGTTCAGTGTTTTAAATAAAATTGAATAGACCAAATCCAAAGGATGTCCAAAGTCATGATTCATTCTGATCATGTGTCATTTGAATAATTAGTGGTTATAACACAAACAAATTAAATACACTTCTGCTTCTCACTTGTATTATTACCTGTAGTAAGGGTGTATCAGAAAATGAATACATAGATGATATTATAATGGATGTTCAGTGTTTTAAATAAAATTGAATAGACCAAATCCAAAGGATGTCCAAAGTCAAGATTCATTTTGATAATGTGTTATTTGATTGATTAGTGGTTCTAACACAAACAAATTAAATAAACTTCTGTAATTTACTTTCATTTATTACTGGTAGTAAGGTTGTATCAGAAAATGAATACATAGATGATATTATAATGGATGTTCAGTGTTTTAAATAAAATTGAATAGACCAAATCCAAAGGATGTCCAAAGTCAAGATTCATTTTGATAATGTGTTATTTGATTGATTATTTTTTTTTTTTTTTTTAATCATTGAGTGTATGCAGCCTAACTAGCTATGACACTATATACATATATATCCTTCTGAATCCACACATCATCTCATACCACCATTTTATGCATATTACAATAGGAAAAAATTCTTGACAAGTAAACCATATTTAATTAGTTGGTATATTTCTATCTTCCTCAACCTTTCCCTAAGATAGGCAGCCAGTTATTGAAAGATATTTTAGAAGCGAAGTTTTCCCCACATTTGTGTTGAATATAATTGGAAGAGTAAATGGTGAAAAGTTTTTGAACTCTTTCCTCCTCTGTTTCTTGAAGAATGAACAGTGAAGTATTAAATGTTCAATTGTTTGAACACTTTTTGTGCAATAGTTGCAGATATTAGTATTGCTTTTCCCAATCTTATTCATATATGCCAGATGGCTTCCTATGCCTGTTCTAGCTTGAATATATGCTGACTGGGTTTTCCGAGAAAATTTGGTCATATTGAATGGTTTGAATTTGAAGTTGGGTATGTGGCATTTTGCCTGGGTTCTGTATAGTTTGCCCAATCCTATAGCTCTTTTCCCTTCCTCCTCACGAAAAAGTTGAGATGTCCAATCCTCAGACCAGGCATCCATGATAGATTTTCTAACCTCTTGTTTAAGGAAGCTAATTGTTGTGTAGAGATGTTTTTTGTATGGCTTTTCATTTGCAGCCCTTCTAGCAAGTGAGTCTGCTAACTCATTACCTTCAATTTTCATGTGGCCTGGGCACCATGCAAGTGTGATCTTTGCACCTTTTCCTTTGAGACGGATTTGGTGAGAGAATTGGTTAGAGCCTTTTTCAATCCTTTTCAATGAAGCTTGGCTGTCTGTGAAAACATAGATGCTTTCTGAGGTAGATAGTTGTACTGCATGTTGAATAGCCTTCAGAATGCAGAAGGTTTCTGCATCTGTGATACCCATGCCATGTCCAAGATTAAGTGAGACACATTTGACTGGTCCAGAATGTGGAGGATATATCACATACCCAATACTACTTCCTTTGCCTTCAGTTAGTGATCCATCTGTGTAAATTTTTGTTGAGCAGTCTGAGACTTGTCTCAGGAATTGATTGTGCTCCTTGACTGCTACTTCTTTTGATGAGCAAGATATTAGTACTTTGAGGGATGTTTCAAGCCATGGAGGATTCCACTTATTGTCAATAGACTCCAGCTTATGATTTATATTAAGTTTGCCCAATAGCTTTCCGTGTTGAATATAATCAGAAAGTACCATTCACTATGAGTGAATTAATTATGCAACACAAGCACATGCACAAACTGGAATATACATAAATGAGTCCAGGATATGAATAAGGGTCTCTTGAACAAAGTTTACAAGGAGAACAGAGACAGAGTTTACAAAAGGCTAACAGGAACTAATTTTACAAGGATAACAAAGACTGAGTTTACAAGGGATTACAGGAACTAAGTTTGCAAGGGTAATAGAGAACAGACATATGCAATGACCCTGAGGAACAGACTTGTGCAATGACCCTGAGGAACAGACTTGTGCAATGACCCTGAGGAACAGACTTGTGCAATGACCCTGAGGAACAGACTTATGCAATGACCCTGAGGAACAGACTTGTGCAATGACCCTGAGGAACAGACTTGTGCAATGACCCTGAGGAACAGACTTGTGCAATGACCCTGAGGAACAGAGTTTACAAAGCTTACACCAAAGTTAAACCTTCTTCTGCTTTGATATTGGATTTCATCAGGGCTCAGTTTATTCAAAGCTTAGACAAAAGTTAATGGGACTGATGATCAGCAATGGGATAGTTTGGGATTCCCACATCTAGATTTCCTTCATCTCTTCACTTCATCTTTGAATCAACCCTAACATGTATCACTCTCTCATGATGTATATAACCTGTCTGATTTCCCACCTTGGAAGATTATCTTTTTCATCATAGTTACTTCAATACTTTGAGCACCTTCAGCTTTCAAACAATCCAAGTGATCTATATCCAACATTTATCTTCACAACAATAATAACCAACTCTTGTATGTTCAACAAATTCTCTGAAAACATATACAACATATTTTATTGATAAGTAGTCTACACCTCATTGATAATTTATTTCATTACTATTTTCAGAACCTTTTAATATTCCGAGCCTTGCAATTTGTGATGATATGATAGTAAGGTCTTGTAAGTCCCTTGGGTCTGGTTGGTTGAAAAGACTCAGTTCATCTTCAACAGGGCTATATAGAAGCCGGGAGACTGGATGTGTCTTTTGGAGCCTGAGAATCCTTAGGGCATATAGACTAGCATTTTTGAGGTGACGTATTTTTGTAGGTAAGATGGCTGCCTCCACCTCAAGAGCCTTCCTTGGGGCCTGGGGGAATGCCCCTGTGATGGCAATGAGAGCTCTATTCTGTATCTTGTCATATTGATAGGTTAGTGATAAAGACCCAGGCCGGTTGAACCATAGAACAGATCCATAGTCCATGACTGATGTTACACATGAAAGATATAATTGACGAAGAGAATTGAGTTTCATGCCACTTGATGGCCTTGCCAGCCTTCTGAGTCGTTCCCAGACTGCATTGCCAAGTTGGAGTCGCTTCTGTACATGGCATTTGAAGTTAAGCTTTCGATCAAACCAGATACCAAGCCATCTTACTACCTCTTTGGGTTGAAGTATTGTATTTTGTACTCTCATAGAGTTGGTGATAGGCTGCTGGCATCGATGGAAGTGTATCAGCTCTGATTTGTCCACTTCAAAGATGATCTGATGATTGCTGGCCTTTTGAAATAGGGAAGTAGTACAATCCTCAAGGACTGAGATATTCTTTTCTATAGATGTGGAGGCTATTGAGATAGCTATATCATCTACATAAGATATTTGTAGATAATTATTGCTGCTTACTTCAGGTAGAAGGTATTTTATTGAGATAAGAAAAAGAATGGGTGAGATAGGGCTCCCTTGAGGTGTACCTGAGACTTGGTGCATTCTGCTCATCTGGCCATTGAATGATAGGCGAATTTTCCGCTGGGTTAAGAAAGACTGGCACCAGGATATAAAGCTGTCTGGTAGGTTTAAGTGATGTAGGATGCTGATCAATTTTGATGGGTCAAGTTGATCAAATGCCCCCATGATATCCAGGAATATTGTGCTGACCATTTGTCTTTTAGCATGCTTTTCTTCAACAAATGCTTGTAGTAGTAGAGCAGCATCAATAGCAGATCTCTGCTTTCGTCCACCCATTTGACTCGGGTCCAAGAGGTCATCTGAGATGTTGGCCATGTAGGAAAGTCGGTTGGCAAATAATTTTTCCAGCAATTTTGACATGCAGGGTAACAGAGAGATGGGTCTATATGCCTTGGGTGCAGAATAGTCCTTCTTGTTTCTTTTTGGAATAATAATTCCAATAGCTTCCTTCCAAGAGTCAGGATGGTGACCACCCTGAAATAGGACTTGATAAGCTTTGAAGAAAAAGTTTGGTAGAGTCTGAGCAGCATACTTCAGCATTTGCCATCCAATTTGATCCACCCCTGGTGCAGTTGACTTGGTTGGAATAGCTCGAAAGAATTCCTCTTGGTTAAGTTCTGGCCACTTCCATGTCATCTTGGGCCTGGTAACATACGGAATCTGAGATAAGCTGGTAGAGGCAATATGGTATTGATAGTTTGACTTTGGAAAAAGGTTCAAGATTAAGGCCTCTGATTTTTCTGCAAAAGATGATGCCATTGATATTTTGCTGCTCTCAGGTCCAGTATATCTCAAAGTGGGTATCAGAGGACTTTGCTGGTGAATAGGATTTGAATATTGAAATGCAGCATAAGATGTTTTCCCTTGTGCCTGTTCCATGAAAGTTTCCCAGTGCTGAGCTTTGTGTTGGGAAATGGCTCGAAAGTATTTGTTTCTTGCCCTTTTTGCTTGTTCTGTGATCTCGGGTATCAGGGTCTTTTTAGCTAGTCTTTGAAAGTAGTGGAAATTTTTCCGAAGGTCAGTTAATTCATTCATCCACCATGATTTTGACCTTGGACAAGTCCTGCATCTTGGAATTGATCTTTCTGCTGCTTGATTAATTAGTTCCTTCATTAAAAGGGCTATTCCATTATAGTTATTGGTGTGAATCAGTTGTTCTAACTGTGCATTTGCCTCGCTTTCAAGTGCTGCAAGATTATTTGCAAAAAGATCCCAGTTAGCTTTTTTCAAATTGAAATTTGAAGGTTGATTTGATTCAGCATCTAGGGTTGGTTAAATAAGAGAGGTCTCAAAACTGATCACTTCATGGTCTGACCCTGTACACTCCCCATATCTCCAGTTGTGCCATTGAAGTTGTTGAAAGCCAGAGACATAGGTCAGGTCTATAATTGATGTTGTCTGGGTATTGGATCGGTGGAAGGTTCCACCAAACTCCTCCATGATGGTGAAATTGTTCAGGAGAGTGGCATGGTTTTTCTCCATATAGCTGGCAAAAGCTTCTGCATGTTGTGTAGGTGAGTTGATGGCTGGATTCCAGGATGGGTGATGGAGGTTGAGGTCTCCAAGAAGTAAGAAAGGTCTGTCCCAATTTACATCCAGCTGTAAGAGGCGTTCTATAGTAAGTGTTGATTCAGTTAAATGATGGGATTTTTCATTGTAAATATTTAAAAGATAGAAATGTCTTCTGTGAAGAAGAAGGGAGAAAAAGCAAGGGGCTGGGCAAATTTTATAGGATCCAGGCCCAGATGTCAACCCCAACATTTTCAACCAAACCTATCAATTTTCAAGGACATAGCAGGAGTACAGAATCTGCCTACTTTCAAGCCAGGACTGGCATAGGAAATGCAAGGGCATACTTGCATAAAATTGGAAAATCAAAGGATGACATCTGCAATTTTTGTAAAACAGAAAAGCAGACAATGCAACACCTAATATTGCAGTGTAGGAACTTCACAAAAGAAAGAATAAGAATTTTCAAGAATATAGAGCCATTAAAGCTACCAATTCTTTTCAGAACACAGAGAGGTAGAGATGCATTATTAGAATTTTTGAAGGCTTCTGGGTGCATAAATGCACATAAAGGAGATTAAATAGGTACAAACATAATGGGAGAGAAAAGTAGACATAATAAGGATTTTTATTTGCTTTGAATGTATGTTAAATAAATTGTCATAGCTAGCTAGCTGAATACAATATGATTTAAAAAAAAAATAAAAAAATAAAAAAAAAGATAGAATGATTCTCCAGGTGTGTCTATCTGATGAATCTGCATATCTGGATCTTCAAAAATGTCCAGTCTTGGTGAAACATTAACTGTACAGTGCCGTCTGATGTATGTTATAACTCTAGGCCGAATGGAAGCATCTTGGTGTGGTACAATTGGGATGTAGGAGGGGTGAGAAAGAGTTGAGTATTTTTTTTGTTATTTTATTATAATATAGGTATGGCTCTTGAATGCAAAGAATTAATGCATCTTCCTTCAGAGCCACCTCGAAGAATGATTGAAGGATTTCTCTCCCTCTTGCAGTATTGTGCTGGCAGATTTTGATGTGATCAATCATAAAAGTGCCTTGTAAATTTCGCAGTTATGTTTCTGAAGAGCTGTGTGGCTCCCAGAGTTGCAGTTGGCACACTTCACCGGGTGGTGTGTGCAGTTATCCGAGGTCATCGCCTTTTTGAACACAACTTCCGCCCATCACCAGATACGACAATATAAATTCAATATTCGGTTTCGCTAGATCAGTAGCTTTCGAATGATAGTATTATCAACACAGGATACCAAATATTCTAGGATTTCCTGACCAAAACACGATTTTTTGCCCACCAAACCCCAATTTCTCACCATTTCATCAACAACATCCCACAACCACAAGCTACAACAATATAATTTATATATTCGTTTTCGCCTAATCAGCAGCTTTCCTGTGATATCATTTTTAAGCTCTGAACACCATTAATTCAAGATCTTTTGATGAAAACTCGATTTTTCCAGCTTGAAGAAAATTTTTCGCACTAGTGCTGCCAAGCCTTGGCAAGCCTTGGCAATAAATCAGGTGATCCAGCTGCAATCATCACGTGATCTTAACATTATTTTATGCAAATCCATAAATTTCATAATTTTCATAAAAATTCCAAGCTTTCATAACTTTCATAAACTTTCATAAAAAAACCTCAAAAAAAAGGGGAAATATAATATAAAAAAAAAATAATAAAAATAATTAATAAATAAATAATAAATTAATCATTTGTTTCAAACTATGGAATCTGTCTCTACATCCTCAAATGAGGGCCTTCCATCCTCACCACCAACCCAAAAGTCTTTCAGTATGAAAAATGTCCCAAGGCTTTCTGACTCAAGGTGGAATACCAAAAAGCAGACAACCTCAAATGTGGCAAAGAACATAAAACCACCAAAATCTAAACCAACCATTTTTTCACCCACAATTTCAAATAGCCTATTCAGCAGTGACCCAATCACTTCTCAGGATTTTGAACACCAGTCAAATACAAATAAATTTCAACAATCCATTCCCAAAAAAAGAAAACCACAAGAGGAAACTCCTGCTCCTCTTTCACACAGAAAAGTAATCCTGACTTCAGAACCAGGGATCACAAAACAATATTCATACTCAGCTGCCATCCAAGAAGCTAGAGATCTTCTTGTCAAAGCATACTATCTCACTGAAGATAAAGGGAAGCAGGATGCAGTACTAGATCTTGTTGAAGTGTTCCGGAATTTCACTGAGGAAGGAAGAACTAATATGAAGGGCATGATAAATACCACTAATAAGCCATCTGAGGCTGTTAACCTCAGTGATGCAGCCCCAGAAATCAAAGCAACAGTTCCATCCTATGCTCAAGTTTTGAAGAGCAGCACCCAGTCTGCTATAACTTCCATCTTACCATTGAAGTCAAATGGAATGAAGGTTTTAGGCAAAGGAACCAGCCAACAATCTGGGAATAATATAGCAGCAGCAGGAAAAACATCAATTACACCAACAGTAGAAACAGCAACAGCAACAACAACCTCTCCACCACCACCATTCCATCATGCAAATGTTATCACCCTAGTCACAAAGTCAGGTGGTGTCCTCCCTTTATACCAACCTTTCTCTGTTAGAGAGAGAATCAACAAAATCTTGGGAAAGAGGGCTATATCCAGGGTTCACACATCTGTAAAAGGAAATGTGGTCCTAACCTGTATGGATTCCTCTCCATCAGAGCTTCTGTTGGATCAGCAAAAATGGGAACCTGTATTTGAAGGATGGCCCATTCACAAAGCCCAGAAAGTGAACCACTGGCCTAAATTAGTGGTGCATGGAGTTCCTAAATGTATTCCAATTGAGGCATTGAATGAAGAGATAGAAGTGTTCAACGAGGGAATTACAACCCAAGGTCAGCCAAGATGGATTGGCAAGACTTACAGTCAGTCCCTTAGAGGTTCAGTTAAATTCTCAGTCACCACAGAGGAGGAGAAAAGTCAATTACTGGGCTCAGGGGTACTAATTGGAGGTCTATGGCTGAAAGTAGTTCCATTCCTACAGTCAACTCAAAAGACACAATGCAGAAGGTGTCTCACTTATGGTCATCATCAATCTACCTGCATAAAGGTTCCGGTCTGTGCTTTTTGCCTGGGAGAACATGAGACATCACATCATAAATGCAACACATGTCAATCCACCCAATCTTGCATCCACCATGCAGTGCATTGCGCTAACTGCAAATCAAACACTCATTTAGCTTTTCAAAAACAAGACTGTGATTACTATAAAGCATTGTCATGTTAGGCACACTCAAAATAGGCCAACACAATGCTGCAAGGGGTCGAGAGATCTTGCAGTCCCTTTTTGAGGTCGCCCTCAAGGAGGACTTGGATATCCTTTTTATTCAAGAGCCATATATCTTCTATAATAATTCTTTACAGGCTTATCAGCCAATCCATCACCCATCATTTTACACCATTCTTCCATCTTACACCTATTCAATTCGACCAAGGGCTATCACATATGTCAGAAAAGCCAGCCAAATCCAAGTATCTTCTAGATATGACATAGTCTCTGACCCAGATTTTCAAATTTTGGATGTGGAACTTTCCAGTGAGAAATTCTCTGTGGTCAATATTTACAATGAAAAACCAACAACAAGTTTAATCAGCCAGCTTACTGTTGAACGCTTTCTGGCACTGAATCCAACCCTCAATAAGCCATTCTTATTTCTAGGAGATATCAACCTTCACCACCCAGCCTGGAATCCAGAAGTTCACAATAGCTCTACTGTTGCTAGCAGCTTAATCACATACCTAGAAAATGCCAAAGCAGAGCTCCTTATTGACTCAGCTGTTATTGAGGAGTTTGGAGGCACATTTCACAGGTCCAACTCCAAGAGAACATCAATCATTGACATCACCTATCAAGCTGGCTTTCAACAACTAAAGTGGGGGAACTGGAGATATGGGGAATCAACTGGATCTGACCATGAACTGATTATTTTTGAAACAGCACTACCAAGTTCAACATCTAATAACAGCCAGGCAAAAAGTAGTCTTCATCCAAGGCTTAACCTCAAGAAAGCAGATTGAAATTTGTTCAATACTATAGTCCTAAAGGAGAAAAGCAGGCATCAAATACAGATGGACACGGCTATCACAACAAACAATATTGAATGTGTTGCATCAACAATCCAAGTGGTCATTCAGAAAGCTGCAGAAATATCAATCCCTCACTTAAGACCATCAAGCAAATCTAAGCCTTGGTGGACTGAGGAGCTAACCTATCTCCGCAGAGAATTTCACAAGCTTAGACGTATCCAGAAAATGCACCCATGCCCAACTATAGATCAAGATGCAAGGTTGGCTCGGAACAAATACTTCCATTGCATCCAAAAGGTTAAAAAGCTGCACTGGTTTGAATTTCTGGCCTCAGCAAAAGAGAAAATGATCTACAGGGCCTATAACTACTCAAACCCAAATAATTATCAACCACAGACTATTCCAACACTGCGCTACCAATCAAGTACTAATGATGAGGAGGTTATAGCCTCATGTCACTCAGAAAAGTGCCATGCCCTATCACAAGCCCTATTTCCTCAGTCAACAGTTCCTATGGTAGACAACTTGATGCCAACAGACATCATCCCAAACCCCATAATCAACAGATCTTTCAGTCACAGCTATGGATGTAAATGGGAGTGGCCAGAGTTGACAGTGGAAGAGATAAAAAATGCTGTTCCAAATAAATCCACTGCACCTGGTAGGGATCAACTTGATTGGACCATAATCAAAGCAGCAATCTCAGTTATTCCTGACTTCTTTTACCAAGCTTACTCATATCTATTTACTTGTGGACAGCATCCTAGCCAGTGGAAGCAGGCAATAGGAATCATCATACCAAAAAGGAATAAAAAGGACTATAGTGCTCCCAAGGCATACCGACCTATTTCCTTACTTCCATGCCTTTCAAAGCTACTAGAGAGAATATATGCCAATAGACTTGCCTACATGGCCAATTCAACTGATCATTTGCTTCATCCAAGCCAAATGGGGGGTCGTAAACAGAGGTCAACCCTTGATGCAGCTCTACTCCTTCAAAACTTTGTGGAGAAAAATACAAAGAGCCGGAAAATAGTATCCACAGTTTTCTTGGATATATTAGGGGCCTTTGATCGACTAAAGCCAGACGCGCTTATCCAGGTACTAAGGGAATCACAGCTTCCAATCAGCTTCATCTCTTGGGTTTCCTCTTTCTTGAAGGGTAGGAAAATTCAGCTTTATTTTAATGGACAGTTGAGCCAGGAAATACCAGTCACAGGCACACCACAAGGCAGCCCAATATCTCCCATGCTCTTTCTACTTTCGATTCGAAATCTTCACCCAATAGAGACTCAGTGCAACTTCCTTCAGCTATCTTACATTGATGACATTGCTATTTCTGTGGCATCAACTTCAGTTGAGAAAAACCTTCAATCTTAGAGGAAGTTAACTGAAGAGTTGATGATACAAGCAAATAATCTTTCAGTTACATTTGAGATGGAGAAGTCTGATCTCATTCATTTTTCAAACCAAAAAAAGCCAGTTACATCAACACTTTTACTTCAAAATGGTAACCTACTAGAACCAAGTGAGACAGTGAAATGGTTAGGGATATGGTTTGACAGGAAGCTAACTTTCAAATGCCACACTGATAAAAGAATCCAGCTTGCCCATGGTGCACTTCGAAGAGTCAAACAACTGGCATCAGCTTCCAAAGGACTCCACTTCCACCAACTAAGACAGCTCTACATTACATGTGTCACCTCTGTTATGGACTATGGATCTGTGCTATGGCAGGGTAAGAGGGGGTCCATTGGACTGAATAACAAATTTCAGAAGCTTCAAAACCAGGCAGTAGTTTATATCACAGGAGCGTTCCCAAAGAGCCCTATCAAGGCCCTTGAAGTGGAGGCAGCTATCATGCCATCAAAAATACGACATGCTAAGCATGAGTTCAACTATACCTTGAGATTACTAAAATTACAGCAGAGCCACCCAGTCCAGCAACAACTAATTGATCCACTTCAGGATGAGCTAAATGCAAGTACATGTCCAGACCTGGGAATATTCAATATGTTAGACAAGCAACAGACACAACTATCAAGGTTGAGGGCATTGCTACAACCCTTTTCTTCACTCAGAAAGTTAGAAGCAAATAATTCAATGTGGATGGCACCTTGGAATATACCATCAATCAGTATCAACATTTCTACCAAACCAAAGGAGTTGGCCTGCATTGAACATCAAACCTTCATCAAAGAAATTCCATTCGATGTTGCCATTGTTTACACAGATGGTTCTTTATCAAAGGATAATATTAGCAGCATAGGGTTTGTTATTTACCTACCATTCACAAGGGAGATAAAATGCATTTCTTACAACCTAGGAAAATCAATTGGGATAACAGATGCTGAAACTTATTGCATCCTTAAAGCTATTCAATACTTGAAGAAATTAATTCCAGCTGCTCCATACCAGATCTTCACAGGCAGCCAAGCAAGCCTACAAAGGATTTTGGGGAAAACTAATCATCAAGCACATCAGATTCGGAATAGTGCTAAAGAGTGTTCCCTTAAAATAGATTGGTGTCCAGCCCACTTAGGAATTGAGGGCAATGAGCTTGCAGACTCACTAGCCAAAGGGGCAGCAAAAAAGAAAGCTTTCAAGAAAGACATGTTCACCTCACATTCTTTTCTAAAACAAAAGTCAAAAGAATATATAGTCAAGGAATGGCAAAAATACTGGGAAACAGAATTGCTAAGGGAAGAGGAAGGAAGAAAGTGCAGGGGGCTCGGCAAATATTATAGGATCCAAGCTCAACTTCACACACCAAATATTACTCTAAGACCATTTGACTTCCATGGCCACAACAGGCTAGAAGAATCTGGATATTTTCAAGTCCTAACTGGAATAGGCAATACAAGAGCATATTTAAACATGATTGGAAAGGTGAAAGATCATTGGTGTAATTTCTGCCATTCCAGAAAGCAGACAACAAAGCACCTAGTTCTCCACTGCACCAAATTTCGAAGAGAAAGGGACATTGCATTTGCTGGCATTGAGCCTAGAATATTACCAATAATACTCAGAACCAAAAGAGGAAGGGAAGCCTTACTAAAATTTTTAAAAACTTCTCAGTGTATATCAAAATACAAAGGAGATATATAAGGCAAAAAAATAATAGAAATGAGTAATAGTTATGGTTAGAGAAGTCTGATAGGATGAGACATGGCATCCAAAATGTAATCTGATGTTAGTGGTTTTTGTGTTGTTAAATTTTTGATTTGCTTTTGATTTTGATTAAACTGTTAAATATACAAAATTGTCATAGCTAGATAGCTGAATACAATATGAATTAAAAAAAAAAAAAAAAAAAAAAGTTATCCGAGGTTGAACAAGTGTTGCACTTGTGCTCAGTGGTGAGGTGAGAGCCCTTGCAGACTGCACAAACAGGTTCCCTCTTGCAGGTCAAGAAGAGGTGACCATACTTCAGGCACTTCTTGCACTGAGTCCGGTTTGTAGTTTTCTTATAGTTGGATACTTTAAGAAGCAGTCCTCCAACTAATATCCCCCTGTTTAGAATCTTATTTTTCTCTTCCTCAGAGGTGATGCTGAAGATGACAGGACAAGTTGGGCCATTAGGATTGTTTGTTAGCCATCTTGGACTGCCAATCAGTTCCACACCCAGGTTAAAGTCTTGTACTTCCTCTTGAAAGGAAGTGATTGGTAGGCTAGTTGGCACCCCATAGGCTACCAGTTTCGGAAAGTTATTCACTTTTTGAATGGTGTCAATAGGCCATTTTCCAAAGAGCATTATCCACTTGTCCTGTGAAGATAAAAGCTCATCAGGGGTGGAGTCAAAGCAGGTGAGAACAAGGTTATTCCGAGGGGAGGTGTGGACTCTTGCCACAGCTTTCTTGCCCAGAAGTCTGTTGATGTTGTCCCTGACACTGATCGCATTGTAGGCAGGAACAGATGCACCCTTTGTCAAGACAAGAACAAGAAGTGTGTCAGCATCAGGAGCATTAGTGACAGCTTTTGGGGTAATAGGTGCTGTAGAGCTTGGTGGAGGTTGTTTGGCTGGTTTAGTGAGAGGTAGCCTGGTCTTTTTGTTGGTGACTTTGGTCCATTTTTGGTCTGATGGTGCAGTGGTGTGAGGTGTGTTTGTGGCTGCCACACTAGAATAGCTGGCAAACTTGGTTGGCTGACTAGATGAGCTAGGAAATTTGTTGGTGGCCAAAGGTGCAGGTCCACTGGAAGAGGCTGGTTTGGAAATAAATTGGACAGATTTTTTTGGCACAGATGATGGTGCAGTGGTATTCCCCTTGACTTTATCTCCAGGCAGAAAGTTATTCTCAGTAAATTCTCGAAATATTTGGAGCAAGTCGAGAATTCTAGTCTGTCTATCCCTGTCAAATGTTAATTTATAGGCCTCCAGAATTTTATCCCTGGCAGCATAAATTGCATCATCAGCTGAGAGTGCAAAAGTGTAGTTGGTAGCAGGTTTGTTCAGCTTGGGAGGCTTTGGGTACTCAGTTGGATCACTTGAGCTAGGACCAATTTTTCGCTTGTTGAGTGAAAATTTTTTCCTGTCACATGACACAGAAGCAGAAATGGGGTCAGAACTGGTCTCCATGGCTGTAGGAATGTTGGATGATGATGAAAATGATCTTAATGGATCTGTTGAGGTTGGTAGTTTTAGATTACCGCTCCAGATTGATTGATTGAGCCGTGGTTGGGATGGTAGGTCAATAAAGGGTGGTGGTGAGGAGGATAATGAGTCCCCAGATGGAGGATCAGAGTCAATATCCATTTTCTTTGCCCAACAGTATGCTAGAATGGTCGGAAATTGGATGCAAATGTAGATGTGAGTAATGCAAAAAGGAATCTGTCAAGTAATTGAAATTTGGACGATTTGATCAAAAGTTGTGGTCGAAAAGGCAGATTCAAAGTTTGATGATTTGATTGATTAGTGGTTCTAACACAAACAAATTAAATACACTTCTGTAATTTACTTTCATTTATTACTGGTAGTAATGTTGTATCAGAAAATGAATACATAGATGATATTATAATTGATGTTCAGTGTTTTAAATAAAATTGAATAGACCAAATCCAAAGGATGTCCAAAGTCATGATTCATTCTGAACATGTGTCATTTGAATAATTAGTGGTTATAACACAAACAAATTAAATACACTTCTGCATCTCACTTGTATTATTACCTGTAGTAAGGGTGTATCAGAAAATGAATACATAGATTATATTATAATGCATGTCCAGTGTTATAGTTAAAATTGAACAGACCAAATCCAAAGGATGTCCAAAGTCAAGATTCATTCTGATCATGTGTCATTTGAATAATTAGTGGTTATAACACAAACAAATTAAATACACTTCTGCATCTCACTTGTATTATTACCTGTAGTAAGGGTGTATCAGAAAATGAATACATAGATTATATTATAATGGATGTTCAGTGTTTTAAATAAAATTGAATAGACCAAATCCAAAGGATGTGGAAAGTCAAGATTCAATTTGTTAATGTGTTATTTGAATAATTAGTGGTTATAACACAAACAAATTAAATACACTTCTGCATCTCACTTGTATGATTACCTTTAGTAAGGGTGTATCAGAAAATGAATACATAGATGATATTATAATTGATGTTCAGTTTTTTAAATAAAATTGAATAGACCAAATCCAAAGGATGTGCAAAGTCAAGATTCATTCTGATCATGTGTCATTTGATTGATTAGTGGTTATAACACAAACAAATTAATACACTTCTGCATCTCACTTGTATTATTACCTGTAGTAAGGGTGTATCAGAAAATGAATACATAGATGATATTATCATGGATGTTCAGTGTTTTAAATAAAATTGAATAGACCAAATCCAAAGGATGTCCAAAGTCAAGATTCATTCTGATCATGTGTCATTTGATTGATTAGTGGTTATAACACAAACAAATTAATACACTTCTGCATCTCACTTGTATTATTACCTGTAGTAAGGGTGTATCAGAAAATGAATACATAGATGATATTATCATGGATGTTCAGTGTTTTAAATAAAATTGAATAGACCAAATCCAAAGGATGTCCAAAGTCAAGATTCATTCTGATCATGTGTCATTTGATTGATTAGTGGTTATAACACAAACAAATTAAATACACTTCTGTAATTTACTTTCATTTATTACTGGTAGTAATGTTGTATCAGAAAATGAAAACATAGATGATATTATAATGGATGTTCAGTGTTTTAAATAAAATTGAATAGACCAAATCCAAAGGATGTCCAAAGTCAAGATTCATTCTGATCATGTGTCATTTGATTGATTAGTGGTTATAACACAAACAAATTAAATACACTTCTGTAATTTACTTTCATTTATTACTGGTAGTAATGTTGTATCAGAAAATGAAAACATAGATGATATTATAATGGATGTTCAGTTTTTTAAATAAAATTGAATAGACCAAATCCAAAGGATGTGCAAAGTCAAGATTCATTCTGATCATGTGTCATTTGATTGATTAGTGGTTATAACACAAACAAATTAATACACTTCTGCATCTCACTTGTATTATTACCTGTAGTAAGGATGTATCAGAAAATGAAAACATAGATGATATTATAATGGATGTTCAGTGTTTTAAATAAAATTGAATAGACCAAATCCAAAGGATGTCCAAAGTCAATATTCATTTTGATAATGTGTTATTTGAATAATTAGTGGTTATAACACAAACAAATTAAATACACTTCTGCTTCTCACTTGTATTATTACCTGTAGTAAGGGTGTATCAGAAAATGAAAACATAGATGATATTATAATGGATGTTCAGTGTTTTAAATAAAATTGAATAGACCAAATCCAAAGGATGTCCAAAGTTAAGATTCAATTTGATAATGTGTTATTTGATTGATTAGTGGTTATAACACAAACAAATTAAATACACTTCTGTAATTTACTTTCATTTATTACTGGTAGTAATGTTGTATCAGAAAATGAAAACATAGATGATATTATAATGGATGTTCAGTGTTTTAAATAAAATTGAATAGACCAAATCCAAAGGATGTCCAAAGTCAATATTCATTTTGATAATGTGTTATTTGAATAATTAGTGGTTATAACACAAACAAATTAAATACACTTCTGCTTCTCACTTGTATTATTACCTGTAGTAAGGGTGTATCAGAAAATGAAAACATAGATGATATTATAATGGATGTTCAGTGTTTTAAATAAAATTGAATAGACCAAATCCAAAGGATGTCCAAAGTTAAGATTCAATTTGATAATGTGTTATTTGATTGATTAGTAGTTATAACACAAACAAATTAAATACACTTCTGTAATTTACTTTCATTTATTACTGGTAGTAATGTTGTATCAGAAAATGAAAACATAGATGATATTATAATGGATGTTCAGTGTTTTAAATAAAATTGAATAGACCAAATCCAAAGGATGTCCAAAGTCAATATTCATTTTGATAATGTGTTATTTGAATAATTAGTGGTTATAACACAAACAAATTAAATACACTTCTGCTTCTCACTTGTATTATTACCTGTAGTAAGGGTGTATCAGAAAATGAAAACATAGATGATATTATAATGGATGTTCAGTGTTTTAAATAAAATTGAATAGACCAAATCCAAAGGATGTCCAAAGTCAAGATTCATTCTGATCATGTGTCATTTGATTGATTAGTGGTTATAACACAAACAAATTAAATACACTTCTGTAATTTACTTTCATTTATTACTGGTAGTAATGTTGTATCAGAAAATGAAAACATAGATGATATTATAATGGATGTTCAGTTTTTTAAATAAAATTGAATAGACCAAATCCAAAGGATGTGCAAAGTCAAGATTCATTCTGATCATGTGTCATTTGATTGATTAGTGGTTATAACACAAACAAATTAATACACTTCTGCATCTCACTTGTATTATTACCTGTAGTAAGGATGTATCAGAAAATGAAAACATAGATGATATTATAATGGATGTTCAGTGTTTTAAATAAAATTGAATAGACCAAATCCAAAGGATGTCCAAAGTCAATATTCATTTTGATAATGTGTTATTTGAATAATTAGTGGTTATAACACAAACAAATTAAATACACTTCTGCTTCTCACTTGTATTATTACCTGTAGTAAGGGTGTATCAGAAAATGAAAACATAGATGATATTATAATGGATGTTCAGTGTTTTAAATAAAATTGAATAGACCAAATCCAAAGGATGTCCAAAGTTAAGATTCAATTTGATAATGTGTTATTTGATTGATTAGTGGTTATAACACAAACAAATTAAATACACTTCTGTAATTTACTTTCATTTATTACTGGTAGTAATGTTGTATCAGAAAATGAAAACATAGATGATATTATAATGGATGTTCAGTGTTTTAAATAAAATTGAATAGACCAAATCCAAAGGATGTCCAAAGTCAAGATTCATTTTGATAATGTGTTATTTGAATAATTAGTGGTTATAACACAAACAAATTAAATACACTTCTGCTTCTCACTTGTATTATTACCTGTAGTAAGGATGTATCAGAAAATGAAAACATAGATGATATTATAATGGATGTTCAGTGTTTTAAATAAAATTGAATAGACCAAATCCAAAGGATGTCCAAAGTTGAGATTCAATTTGATAATGTGTTATTTGATTGATTAGTGGTTATAACACAAACAAATTAAATACACTTCTGCATCTCACTTGTATTATTACCTGTAGTAAGGGTGTATCAGAAAATGAATACATAGATGATATTATCATGGATGTTCAGTGTTTTAAATAAAATTGAATAGACCAAATCCAAAGGATGTCCAAAGTCAAGATTCATTTCGATAATGTGTTATTTGAATAATTAGTGGTTATAACACAAACAAATTAAATACACTTCTGCTTCTCACTTGTATTATTACCTGTAGTAAGGATGTATCAGAAAATGAAAACATAGATGATATTATAATGGATGTTCAGTGTTTTAAATAAAATTGAATAGACCAAATCCAAAGGATGTCCAAAGTTAAGATTCAATTTGATAATGTGTTATTTGATTGATTAGTGGTTATAACACAAACAAATTAAATACACTTCTGCATCTCACTTGTATTATTACCTGTAGTAAGGGTGTATCAGAAAATGAATACATAGATGATATTATCATGGATGTTCAGTGTTTTAAATAAAATTGAATAGACCAAATCCAAAGGATGTCCAAAGTCAAGATTCATTTCGATAATGTGTTATTTGAATAATTAGTGGTTATAACACAAACAAATTAAATACACTTCTGCATCTCACTTGTATTATTACCTATAGTAAGGTTGTATCAGAAAATGAAAACATAGATGATATTATAATGGATGTTCAGTGTTTTAAATAAAATTGAATAGACCAAATCCAAAGGATGTCCAAAGTTAAGATTCAATTTGATAATGTGTTATTTGATTGATTAGTGGTTATAACACAAACAAATTAAATACACTTCTGCATCTCACTTGTATTATTACCTGTAGTAAGGATGTATCAGAAAATGAAAACATAGATGATATTATAATGGATGTTCAGTGTTATAAATAAAATTGAATAGACCAAATCCAAAGGATGTCCAAAGTTAAGATTCAATTTGATAATGTGTTATTTGATTGATTAGTGGTTATAACACAAACAAATTAAATACACTTCTGTAATTTACTTTCATTTATTACTGGTAGTAATGTTGTATCAGAAAATGAAAACATAGATGATATTATAATGGATGTTCAGTGTTTTAAATAAAATTGAATAGACCAAATCCAAAGGATGTCCAAAGTCAATATTCATTTTGATAATGTGTTATTTGAATAATTAGTGGTTATAACACAAACAAATTAAATACACTTCTGCTTCTCACTTGTATTATTACCTGTAGTAAGGGTGTATCAGAAAATGAAAACATAGATGATATTATAATGGATGTTCAGTGTTTTAAATAAAATTGAATAGACCAAATCCAAAGGATGTCCAAAGTTAAGATTCAATTTGATAATGTGTTATTTGATTGATTAGTGGTTATAACACAAACAAATTAAATACACTTCTGTAATTTACTTTCATTTATTACTGGTAGTAATGTTGTATCAGAAAATGAAAACATAGATGATATTATAATGGATGTTCAGTGTTTTAAATAAAATTGAATAGACCAAATCCAAAGGATGTCCAAAGTCAATATTCATTTTGATAATGTGTTATTTGAATAATTAGTGGTTATAACACAAACAAATTAAATACACTTCTGCTTCTCACTTGTATTATTACCTGTAGTAAGGGTGTATCAGAAAATGAAAACATAGATGATATTATAATGGATGTTCAGTGTTTTAAATAAAATTGAATAGACCAAATCCAAAGGATGTCCAAAGTTAAGATTCAATTTGATAATGTGTTATTTGATTGATTAGTAGTTATAACACAAACAAATTAAATACACTTCTGTAATTTACTTTCATTTATTACTGGTAGTAATGTTGTATCAGAAAATGAAAACATAGATGATATTATAATGGATGTTCAGTGTTTTAAATAAAATTGAATAGACCAAATCCAAAGGATGTCCAAAGTCAATATTCATTTTGATAATGTGTTATTTGAATAATTAGTGGTTATAACACAAACAAATTAAATACACTTCTGCTTCTCACTTGTATTATTACCTGTAGTAAGGGTGTATCAGAAAATGAAAACATAGATGATATTATAATGGATGTTCAGTGTTTTAAATAAAATTGAATAGACCAAATCCAAAGGATGTCCAAAGTCAAGATTCATTCTGATCATGTGTCATTTGATTGATTAGTGGTTATAACACAAACAAATTAAATACACTTCTGTAATTTACTTTCATTTATTACTGGTAGTAATGTTGTATCAGAAAATGAAAACATAGATGATATTATAATGGATGTTCAGTTTTTTAAATAAAATTGAATAGACCAAATCCAAAGGATGTGCAAAGTCAAGATTCATTCTGATCATGTGTCATTTGATTGATTAGTGGTTATAACACAAACAAATTAATACACTTCTGCATCTCACTTGTATTATTACCTGTAGTAAGGATGTATCAGAAAATGAAAACATAGATGATATTATAATGGATGTTCAGTGTTTTAAATAAAATTGAATAGACCAAATCCAAAGGATGTCCAAAGTCAATATTCATTTTGATAATGTGTTATTTGAATAATTAGTGGTTATAACACAAACAAATTAAATACACTTCTGCTTCTCACTTGTATTATTACCTGTAGTAAGGGTGTATCAGAAAATGAAAACATAGATGATATTATAATGGATGTTCAGTGTTTTAAATAAAATTGAATAGACCAAATCCAAAGGATGTCCAAAGTTAAGATTCAATTTGATAATGTGTTATTTGATTGATTAGTGGTTATAACACAAACAAATTAAATACACTTCTGTAATTTACTTTCATTTATTACTGGTAGTAATGTTGTATCAGAAAATGAAAACATAGATGATATTATAATGGATGTTCAGTGTTTTAAATAAAATTGAATAGACCAAATCCAAAGGATGTCCAAAGTCAAGATTCATTTTGATAATGTGTTATTTGAATAATTAGTGGTTATAACACAAACAAATTAAATACACTTCTGCTTCTCACTTGTATTATTACCTGTAGTAAGGATGTATCAGAAAATGAAAACATAGATGATATTATAATGGATGTTCAGTGTTTTAAATAAAATTGAATAGACCAAATCCAAAGGATGTCCAAAGTTGAGATTCAATTTGATAATGTGTTATTTGATTGATTAGTGGTTATAACACAAACAAATTAAATACACTTCTGCATCTCACTTGTATTATTACCTGTAGTAAGGGTGTATCAGAAAATGAATACATAGATGATATTATCATGGATGTTCAGTGTTTTAAATAAAATTGAATAGACCAAATCCAAAGGATGTCCAAAGTCAAGATTCATTTCGATAATGTGTTATTTGAATAATTAGTGGTTATAACACAAACAAATTAAATACACTTCTGCTTCTCACTTGTATTATTACCTGTAGTAAGGATGTATCAGAAAATGAAAACATAGATGATATTATAATGGATGTTCAGTGTTTTAAATAAAATTGAATAGACCAAATCCAAAGGATGTCCAAAGTTAAGATTCAATTTGATAATGTGTTATTTGATTGATTAGTGGTTATAACACAAACAAATTAAATACACTTCTGCATCTCACTTGTATTATTACCTGTAGTAAGGGTGTATCAGAAAATGAATACATAGATGATATTATCATGGATGTTCAGTGTTTTAAATAAAATTGAATAGACCAAATCCAAAGGATGTCCAAAGTCAAGATTCATTTCGATAATGTGTTATTTGAATAATTAGTGGTTATAACACAAACAAATTAAATACACTTCTGCATCTCACTTGTATTATTACCTATAGTAAGGTTGTATCAGAAAATGAAAACATAGATGATATTATAATGGATGTTCAGTGTTTTAAATAAAATTGAATAGACCAAATCCAAAGGATGTCCAAAGTTAAGATTCAATTTGATAATGTGTTATTTGATTGATTAGTGGTTATAACACAAACAAATTAAATACACTTCTGCATCTCACTTGTATTATTACCTGTAGTAAGGATGTATCAGAAAATGAAAACATAGATGATATTATAATGGATGTTCAGTGTTATAAATAAAATTGAATAGACCAAATCCAAAGGATGTCCAAAGTTAAGATTCAATTTGATAATGTGTTATTTGATTGATTAGTGGTTATAACACAAACAAATTAAATACACTTCTGTAATTTACTTTCATTTATTACTGGTAGTAATGTTGTATCAGAAAATGAAAACATAGATGATATTATAATGGATGTTCAGTGTTTTAAATAAAATTGAATAGACCAAATCCAAAGGATGTCCAAAGTCAATATTCATTTTGATAATGTGTTATTTGAATAATTAGTGGTTATAACACAAACAAATTAAATACACTTCTGCTTCTCACTTGTATTATTACCTGTAGTAAGGGTGTATCAGAAAATGAAAACATAGATGATATTATAATGGATGTTCAGTGTTTTAAATAAAATTGAATAGACCAAATCCAAAGGATGTCCAAAGTCAAGATTCATTCTGATCATGTGTCATTTGATTGATTAGTGGTTATAACACAAACAAATTAAATACACTTCTGTAATTTACTTTCATTTATTACTGGTAGTAATGTTGTATCAGAAAATGAAAACATAGATGATATTATAATGGATGTTCAGTTTTTTAAATAAAATTGAATAGACCAAATCCAAAGGATGTGCAAAGTCAAGATTCATTCTGATCATGTGTCATTTGATTGATTAGTGGTTATAACACAAACAAATTAATACACTTCTGCATCTCACTTGTATTATTACCTGTAGTAAGGATGTATCAGAAAATGAAAACATAGATGATATTATAATGGATGTTCAGTGTTTTAAATAAAATTGAATAGACCAAATCCAAAGGATGTCCAAAGTCAATATTCATTTTGATAATGTGTTATTTGAATAATTAGTGGTTATAACACAAACAAATTAAATACACTTCTGCTTCTCACTTGTATTATTACCTGTAGTAAGGGTGTATCAGAAAATGAAAACATAGATGATATTATAATGGATGTTCAGTGTTTTAAATAAAATTGAATAGACCAAATCCAAAGGATGTCCAAAGTTAAGATTCAATTTGATAATGTGTTATTTGATTGATTAGTGGTTATAACACAAACAAATTAAATACACTTCTGTAATTTACTTTCATTTATTACTGGTAGTAATGTTGTATCAGAAAATGAAAACATAGATGATATTATAATGGATGTTCAGTGTTTTAAATAAAATTGAATAGACCAAATCCAAAGGATGTCCAAAGTCAAGATTCATTTTGATAATGTGTTATTTGAATAATTAGTGGTTATAACACAAACAAATTAAATACACTTCTGCTTCTCACTTGTATTATTACCTGTAGTAAGGATGTATCAGAAAATGAAAACATAGATGATATTATAATGGATGTTCAGTGTTTTAAATAAAATTGAATAGACCAAATCCAAAGGATGTCCAAAGTTGAGATTCAATTTGATAATGTGTTATTTGATTGATTAGTGGTTATAACACAAACAAATTAAATACACTTCTGCATCTCACTTGTATTATTACCTGTAGTAAGGGTGTATCAGAAAATGAATACATAGATGATATTATCATGGATGTTCAGTGTTTTAAATAAAATTGAATAGACCAAATCCAAAGGATGTCCAAAGTCAAGATTCATTTCGATAATGTGTTATTTGAATAATTAGTGGTTATAACACAAACAAATTAAATACACTTCTGCTTCTCACTTGTATTATTACCTGTAGTAAGGATGTATCAGAAAATGAAAACATAGATGATATTATAATGGATGTTCAGTGTTTTAAATAAAATTGAATAGACCAAATCCAAAGGATGTCCAAAGTTAAGATTCAATTTCATAATGTGTTATTTGATTGATTAGTGGTTATAACACAAACAAATTAAATACACTTCTGCATCTCACTTGTATTATTACCTGTAGTAAGGGTGTATCAGAAAATGAATACATAGATGATATTATCATGGATGTTCAGTGTTTTAAATAAAATTGAATAGACCAAATCCAAAGGATGTCCAAAGTCAAGATTCATTTCGATAATGTGTTATTTGAATAATTAGTGGTTATAACACAAACAAATTAAATACACTTCTGCATCTCACTTGTATTATTACCTATAGTAAGGTTGTATCAGAAAATGAAAACATAGATGATATTATAATGGATGTTCAGTGTTTTAAATAAAATTGAATAGACCAAATCCAAAGGATGTCCAAAGTTAAGATTCAATTTGATAATGTGTTATTTGATTGATTAGTGGTTATAACACAAACAAATTAAATACACTTCTGCATCTCACTTGTATTATTACCTGTAGTAAGGATGTATCAGAAAATGAAAACATAGATGATATTATAATGGATGTTCAGTGTTATAAATAAAATTGAATAGACCAAATCCAAAGGATGTCCAAAGTTAAGATTCAATTTGATAATGTGTTATTTGATTGATTAGTGGTTATAACACAAACAAATTAAATACACTTCTGTAATTTACTTTCATTTATTACTGGTAGTAATGTTGTATCAGAAAATGAAAACATAGATGATATTATAATGGATGTTCAGTGTTTTAAATAAAATTGAATAGACCAAATCCAAAGGATGTCCAAAGTCAATATTCATTTTTTTTTTTTTTTTTTTTTTTTTATATTCATTTACATCCTATATAAGTCTAAGACTATCAGAGGATGTGCAGTATTTAACTACAATTCAACCTTTAAAACCCCATCCTACTTCAAAAATGGACCTTCTTCCTCTCCTAGATACCACTTCCTTGTACATATATTTGTGTCATTTAAGAATTCCAGTACTGCTTTTATTCCAATATTGCTATGAAGGAGGTCCTTGAGACTTATCACCTCTATCCCAAGCTTCTCTTTCATCTTCTTCCTATCTTGTTTATACCTCCTACAGTCAAGTAGTAGATGTTTCACAGTTTGCTTGAACCCACAGCTGCAGCTATCTGTCTCTGATTGCCCTATTCTCCACATGTATGACTTGAAGTAGCCATGTCCAAGTTTGAGCTGGTAAAATGCCGAGCATGTCCCCTTTCTAGTACCTCGAGGCACCCAAGGCCTTTTTCTAATTTGCCATGCAAATGTACCTGTATAGCATGATGAGCCCTCTTGATGCTGTCTTTTGATATCATAGTTATGCAATAATGTCTGCCATTCCTGGCATTTAGCTCCTTCAATCTCTTTACTGATAAAGGCAAGGCTTATTGGATAGCTTTCATCAGGCTCCATAAAAGATGCTTGTTTAGCAAGCCTATCTGCTTCTTTGTTGCCATTGATGTCCATGTGAGCTGGTACCCATTTCATTCTGACATTTGTTCCCCTATTTTTTAGCTTTTTGGGTGCATGAATGGCTCTAATTACCCATACTTGGCCGGCCTTATTGCTTAAGTCTTTCAGTCTCATTAGAGCACCTTGATTGTCTGAGAATATTGTGATGAGCTCCTTGTTCCATGTCTGTCTCTCTGCATGTTCAATGGCTCTCACAATCCCCTCCAATTCCCCATCATAGATGGTATTGCTGTCCTTTGCAATAGTATAGTATTCAGTCTTTGTACTCAAGTCAACTTGGTCATAGGCTATTAGCGAGATTCCTATACCACTGGTCTCTTGTGATACTGAAGCATCTGTATAATATATAACCTGCTTTGTCCCATAAGCCTGTGATAGTACTTGATTGTGCAGTGTTTTTTGTTCAATTTTGTCCTTATTTCCAATCTCCACCTCATAAGGAAGGCCACTATTCCATGGAGAATGGATGTTAGGTACCACTGGCTCAATCTCCATGACATCAGAGTGGTACTGTATAGATTTCAAGATTCTGGTTGCTTGACTCTCTTTCTTGGGTATTTGTTCCCTGTTATTCCAATCATCCAATCATTCTTTCATCATCCTTGAAATTGGATGGCTTGGCATCAGGGCCAATGTTCTCATAGCATATTTTCTTCTGCTATGATTCAGTCTAATTTCAGGTGGGCAAAGACATGCCTCAACCTCCATTGGTCTTACTGGTGATGTTTTAAAGCATCCCAGTATTTTTCTTAGTGCCATATTTTGCAGGCTCTGCAGCAGATCAGTAAATGATTGCTGTTCTCTCCACCAGACAGGGCTGGCATAGTCTGATATACTTGTGACACATGCCAGGTATAACTGTCTTGTTGCTATGTGGCTGAGTCCTCTCTCTGTATTAGTCAATCTTGCCATCCTGTGGAAGGCTGCCTTGGCTTGAGCTACTCTTGAAGTAACATGTTGCTTGAAGGATAGCTTTTGATCAAATAGCACCCCCAGCCATTTGGCTACTGTGCAAGATGAGATGCTTCTACCACTTGGTAGGGTCACTCGGCAATTCTTAGCTTCTGTAGATGTCCCAAAATGGATCAGTTCAGTCTTATCTACATCAAATTGAACTGCATTCTTTCTTCCATTATCTTGCAGTAATTTAAATTCTTTTTCCAATATTTTTGCATTATTTTTGAAGCTGGAAGACGAGACTGTCAATGCAATATCATCAATATATGATATAAATTTGCCTGCCCTAGAGCCAAACATGTCTCTTATATAAATCAAGAATAAAATTGGCGAAATAGGGCTTCCTTGAGGGATGCCAGTTTCAATAGGTGAAAATTCCTCTACTTGCCCATCAAATGTCAGTTTTAGCTGTCGGTTGCTGAGAAATGAGTCTACCCATGACATAAGGCTGAGAGGGAGTCCCAATTTACTCATAATCCCAAGGAGTTGATTTTTGGCCACATGGTCAAAGGCACCCTTTATATCTAGAAATAGGGTCGACGACCTTCTCCCAGCAGCCTTTTCATTTTGTACCTGGTTGACCAGCATCAGGCAAGCATCCACTGCTGATTTCTGGAGGCGTCCTCCAATCTGTGATGGATGAAGAAGGTGTGATGTCTCAGCTAGATATCCAAGTCTTTTGGCCATCATTCTTTCAAGAGTTTTTCCCAAGCAATTAAGCAGGGATATGATTCTATAAGCTTTTGGTTGAGAATAGTCTGGCTTAGAGGGTTTCTTTAGCACCACCCCTGTAGCCTGTCGCCAACAGCTGGGCTGGTATCCAATATTGAAATACAATGAGTATACCTGAAAGAATATCTCTTTATTGGCCTGATATGCATGGCTGATCATTGACTGGTCAATTTGGTCTGGCCCAGGAGCTTTGCCTTTGGATGGATTACAGCAAGCAGCTTCGACCTCTTGGGGCGTAAGTAAAGGCCACTCCCAGCTGGCTTCCTTGTGCAATGCCCAATCTATTTCTGCAGCTGCTGGTGGGATGGTAAAAAGTCTTGATCTGAGGGCTTTACATTTGTCTGTAAAGCTAGTTTTTAGTTCCCCATCTATATCTTCAATCATTGGTAGTTGTGTTGTCTGGTGGTCCTTTGTGTATAACAAGGCCCTGAAGATAGATGCTGAATCTTCTTGCTCCAGAAATGCATTCCAATGGTTCTTCTTTGCTGATTTGATTTCTTGGAAATACTTGTTCCTTGCCTTGGTGTATTCCTCCATTCTACTATTGTCTGAAAGATCATCACACTGCTTTCTTTGTGCCTTCATCATCTCTTTTCTCAGCTTTTTAAGATCATCATTCTTGCTCTCTCCACTAAGAGATGAGCTTTCATTATCAACTGTGGTGGACCTTGGAGTCTTTGAATATTTAGACCAAGAACTAACTCAACTAACTAGGATAGGCCAGATTCTTAAGCCCTTTATACAACACACTAACCTTGAGCCATCAAACGCCAGATGGGTGCCTCCATGGCTACAGCAATCATTGACAGTCACAATCTCAAAAATGACAAAAGTAGAAGCTGCCTTGGAACACCAAAGGCTTGTTGACACCATACCTTCAACAACAGCCATTGTCTACACTGATGGCTCCCTCACACAAGGAAAAGGCAGCAGTATTGGATTTGTTATTTATCTCCCAGTCACTAGGGAGATGAAATGCTTCTCCTTTCATCTTTAAATAGTCATAGACTCAAATAGGATGTAAAATTAAAAAAAAAAAAAAAAAAAATGCTTCTCCTTCAACCTTGGTCAAACTATGGGCATCACAGATACAGAGACCTTCTGTATTTTCAAGGCAATTAAACACCTCAAAAATATCTCACCACAAGGTCACTATCATATCTTCAGTGATAGCCAGGCTAGTCTTATGAGAATTCAAAACAAAGAAAATTCCTTTTCACATCAAATCAGACAAGAGGCAGAAAGTTGCTCAATACAACTCTCCTGGTGCCCTGGACATGTTGGTATAGAAGGCAATGAGCTTGCTGACAACTTAGCCAGAGGAGCCAGCAAAAAGATGGTGCTGAGAAGGAATAAATTCACATCACATGCTTTCCTCAAGCAGAGAGCAAAGGAGCTGGTATTGGAGGCCTGGGAAAAGGACTGGATGTCTGAACTTTTTCGTGAGGAAGAGGGAAGAAAAAGCTCTGGCCTTGGCAAGTATTATAGAATCCAGGCCCAAATGTCAACTCCAAAATTTTCAACAAATCCACCATGTTTTCAAGGCCACAGTAGGGAAGTAGAATCTGCATATTTTCAGGCCAGGACTGGTATTGGGAATGTCAGAGCATACCTGAACAAAATTGGAAAAACAAAAGACAACAGATGTAATTTCTGCAAAAAAGGAAAGCAAACCATGCAACATTTGATACTTTACTGTCAAAAATTTTCAGATGAAAGAAATAAAAATTTAAAAAATATTGAACCACTCAATCTTCCTATTCTTCTGCAAACAAAGAGAGGGAAACAAGCATTACTTAATTTTCTTCAAGCTTCTAAGTGCATTCATGCATATAAAGGAGGATGATTAGAACAAGACATATTGGAAAAACATATAATAAATAAATTTGTATTTTATGATTCATAGATAACTTTAGATAAATTGTCATAGCTATATAGCTGAATACAATATGAAATAAAAAAAAAAATAAAAATAAAAAAAAAAAAAGATCATCATTCCACCATGGCTTGGGCTTGGCTCCAGGTCGCCTTTGAGGAATTGACACCCTGGCTGCTCTGATGACAATATCAGTTATTTCTTTACCAATTTGATCAAGTTCACACTTCAGGTTGCTCCCCTCTTTTAGTACATGGTTAGAAGTAGCTTTTTGGAGTGCTTGTAGTCTATTGGGCTTGAGGATTTTTGACCCCTTGAATAGAAGTTGGCTGGTCTTTTCAAATTTGTCCCAGTCTGCCATCCTCAGATTGAATCTGTTTTGGCTTACTGGAGGCTTTTCTTGTCTATCCTTTTGGTTCCGGATTGAAAATATAATTCCTTGATGATCCGAGCCTGTTGGAATAGTTTGCCAATCTTGTATATACTTTTCCGTCCATTTAATGGCCAATGTTGGATCAATAACTGAAGGGTATGCCATATGAGATCTATGGAATTTTCCCTGTCCTATTGTATTCACTACAGAGAGCCCTTGGACTTCCATCCATTCTTGGAGGCTGTCAGCATGTGTGGATTTTTGGTAGAAAGGGTCCCAGCTAGGGTGGTGTTCATTGAAGTCCCCAACCACTATGGTGTTTGATGATACCACCAAGCCCTCTCTATGCCTTTCCATGGTTGTACTGTTAGTCTCTGGAGCTTGACACTTTTGGTTGTAGATGTTAATTATGTCTATATTTATTTTGTAATTGTTGAAGTTTAGTGCAAGGATATCTGGATCCACTGGATACCCTTCGAGAAAATGGTAGTGTAAATCAAGTTCTTTTGCTATGTAAAACATTGTCCTTGGTCTTAGTGTATAGTTTTCTGTCCTTGGAAGTATTTGTACAAAAGATGGATGGTTAATTGAATGAGCTCCTTCATAGTTATTTCCTGAGCTTGTCTTTGATATCCACGGTTCTTGCACTGCAATGATACCTATCCCTAGCTCTAAGGCCAGTTGAAGTGCTGTTTCTGTTGCCTGTATGTTTCTGTTCAAGTTGCATTGGAGGACTTTTTGTCCTGTCATAGACATTCCTCTTGATCATTCCGAGCTTGCTCCTCTCGAGCTGCTGCCCTTTCAAGAACAGTAACTCTTACTTGGCAGTCTTTGTTATCAGCAGAGTGCGAACCACTGCAGTTACCACATTTTGGAACAAGGTGGTCACATCTGTGTCCAACAGCCTTGCACTGAGTACAGGCATGCTGTTTTGTGCTATGCGGTCCTGCACAAAACTGACACTTGGCATCCCATCTGCACCTACTCTCAGGATGGCCAAATGCCTGACACTTGTTGCATTGCATGGTAGGTGAATAGTTCAAATATTTATCTGTTAGGAGGTATCTGCCAGCAATGATTAATCTTCGAGATGTTGCTAGCTTAGCCTGGGCTTCGGTTTCAAAGGCTACCACAATTGATCCAGCCTGCTGCTTCTTTCGATTCTCTTCTGGTGTAATCCAAAATGGCTGTCCAATAATTTTTAATCCATTATTAAAGACTGAGATTTCTTCTGAGATGGAGGAAAGATCTTCATTTTGGCCAAATTCATTTGTTGGGACTCCATGAATAATCACTTTGTGCCATGCCTCATCTTTCATTGCAATCACATGGGGTGCAAAGTTTTTCCATATACTGACTTGGTCAAGGAGAAAATCTGCAGTGTATGTTCCCATGGTAGAGATAGCTATGTTCTCATTTCTTGTGTTTGAGACTATGGAGACAACTGGTCCCTGTACCCCTCTAGCTCGAAAAGCATTGTTGATCTGATCCCTAATTTGTAAGGGTGAAAAGGTCTGTCTTGTTGTCTCATCTTGGAGAAGAATCAATCTGTTAGAGTTCCTTGGCTTTGGCATTGGTTTCTTTTTTGGCTGCACCACTGTCCATTGATTTTGTGTCTTTTTATCTGTATTTGATGGCCCTGCTACAGATGCCCAAGAGCGGGCTGGCTGGCTTGGTCCTGAGTCTGTGGTATTATTCCCTGAATTGGGGACATTTCTTGGAATAGATTGTTGTTGCCCTCTTGTTGATTGACTGGCCATATTTACTCCATGCTGAACAGTCTTTGCATAGGTCTTAGTCTGGGTATTTGGTTGATTCATGGTATTTTGCAGCACTTGTGCTGTGTGCTCGAGCTTTTGAAGCTGTGTTGCTAGAAGAGATGCCTCCCTTGGGATATTTCCATCCTTTTCCATGAATTGTCTAAATATATTTAGTAGATCAAGAATTTTTGTCTGATATGCTCGAGTTTCAGCTTGATGTGCTGCTTTAATCAGCAGGTCCCGGGCAGTAGCAATGCATTCATCAGCACCTTCAATCATATCAATGTTAGAGTAGGCAGCTTTGCCAGAATTCTTCTTCATTGGACCATTTTTGCTAGACTCCCCTTTCCTTTTAGAGCCAAGATGTGGTGTGAAGTCAAAGGGCTCAGCATCACCCTGTACATCAAAGTCATTAAGGTTGGGAAAATCTGAGTTAGGGTATTCAATGCATTTTCCCTTGCCTTTGAGAGTTTTTGAAAATTCAGGGTCTTCACTATCTCTCTGGTCTATTTGGTGTGAGTAAGATATTTCTGACATGCTATCTGGATCCATGGCACTCAAATGTTGATCCATGTTCATATATTCAATTGAGAAAGGGTCTGGAGAGCTTGACTGATTTTTCATAGAACTCATTATTCCAGCTTATTCAAAATTTTTCAATTGTTTCTTTCAATATTCATTTTGATAATGTGTTATTTGAATTATTAGTGGTTCTAACACAAACAAATTAAATACACTTCTGCTTCTCACTTGTATTATTACCTGTAGTAAGGGTGTATCAGAAAATGAATACAAAGATGATATTATCATGGATGTTCAGTGTTTTAAATAAAATTGAATAGACCAAATCCAAAGGATGTCCAAAGTCAAGATTCATTTTGATAATGTGTTATTTGAAAAATTAGTGGTTATAACACAAACAAATTAAATACACTTCTGCATCTCACTTGTATTATTACATGTAGTAAGGGTGTATCTGAAAATGAATAGATAGATGATATTATCATGGATGTTCAGTGTTTTAAATAAAATTGAATAGACCAAATCCAAAGGATGTCCAAAGTCAATATTCATTTTGATAATGTGTTATTTGAATAATTAGTGGTTATAACACAAACAAATTAAATACACTTCTGCTTCTCACTTGTATTATTACCTGTAGTAAGGGTGTATCAGAAAATGAATAGATAGATGATATTATAATGGATGTTCAGTGTTTTAAATAAAATTGAATAGACCAAATCCAAAGGATGTCCAAAGTCAAGATTTATTCTGATCATGTGTCATTTGATTGATTAGTGGTTATAACACAAACAAATTAAATACACTTCTGTAATTTACTTTCATTTATTACCTGTAGTAAGGATGTATCAGAAAATGAAAACATAGATGATATTATAATGGATGTTCAGTGTTTTAAATAAAATTGAATAGACCAAATCCAAGGAATTCCAAAGTCAAGATTCAATTTTTTTTTTTTTTTTTTTTTAATTTTACATCCTATTTGAGTCTATGACTATTTAAAGATGTGTAGCTACACTACAATATTTACAACCAAAGATCAAGTACTCCGAGAATCATCCCCCTTAGTCTTCTCTCCTAAATACCAACCCCTAGTTGATATTTTTGTTTCTGCCAAATAATCCAATGTAACATTAATTCCAATCTTGTTGTGAAGCAATATTTCCAGGGTCAAATTCTGGCTATTTAACTTCTCTTTCATTCTTTTCCGGTTCTGGCTGTATCTCCTGCAGTCTAGCAACAAATGCCTTGCACTTTGCTCCTCTCCACAGCTGCAGCTGCCAATATTTACCTGCCCTATCCTTTTCATGTATGACTTGAAATATCCATGTCCCATCTTAAGTTGGTAGAATGATGAGCTAATCTCTCTTTTGACTCCCCTTGGGACCCATGGCTTTTTCCTTATTTGCCATGGATAAATTGAAGAGTATGTAGAGAGATTTTCTTCCAGTTGTTTTCTTTCATCATATTTTCCCAATAATTTTTTCCACTCTTGAACTCTGACTAGAAGTATCTCTTTCTCTATTTTTTTTTTTTTTTTTTTTTTAATTCATAGTGTATTCAGCTATCTAGCTATGACACATTTAAAATACATAGATTTCGCCTTCCCCTTCTTATAAATCACTACCCTCTCATTCCGAATTTAACATTTCCCAATTATTTTTCCTAATTTAACTCCCTTTATGTGCTGCCATGCACTTGGATGTATCCAAATATTGTAGTAGTGCCTCCTTCCCCCTTTTTGTCCGAAATAGGGTTGGAAGTGACCTTGGCTCTATGCCCTTGAAGCATTTGTTCCTTTGATCTTTGAATTTTGGACAGTGTAACAACAAGTGCTGCACATTCTGTCTATTTTTACCACAAAAATTGCAAATATTATTGTGAACTTTCCCTATCATATGAAGATAGACCATTGTATTTCCCACTCCAAGTCTTGCCTGAAAGAATCCAGATTCTGTTTCCCTGCTGTGTCCTTGGAATCTAAATAGTCTGAAAGAGAAATTGGGTTGATTAGTCTGGGCCTGGAGCCTGTAATACTTGCCAAGTCCTTTGGCCTTTCGACCTTCCTCCTCATGCCAGAGCTCCATGTCCCAATCTTTTTTCCATGCCTCAAGAATCCATTCCCTAGCCTGATGCTTGATGAATGAGTGAGAGGTAGAGTGGTCCCTTTTCATTACTGCCTGGTTTCGACCTCCTGCAGCTAGCTTATCAGCCAGCTCATTTCCTTCTATGCCAACATGAGCTGGACACCATTGGAGATGAACTTTGCTTTCATTACATATCATTCTGATCTGGTGACAGAATTGATTGCTTTTGTGCCGGATTCGAAGAACGCTTGCCTGGCTATCAGTAAAAATATGTATATTCTTATTAGCAAAATATTTTTTAACATATTTTGCTGCTTTCATGATACAATAGGTTTCGGCATCTGTGATACCCATAGAGTCACCAAGGTTGTAAGAAAAGCATTTCATCTCTCTGTTGACAGGCAGGTAGATCACATAGCCTATACTGCTTCCAGCTGTCTTTGAAAGTGATGCATCAGTGTAGACTATAACATCATCCAAATGGATATCCTTGATTTGCTGGATGTGGGATATTTTTGTTGTTGCCTTTGAATGGTTAGATATAGTGGTGATGATATTGGATTGATGCCATGGTGGAAGCCAATGGCTTCAGAGCACTCCATATCCTCATCAATTGGGTCACTGGTTTGTTGATGTAATTCAACAGTCCAAGGTCAATCTGATTGTTGATTGACAGTTCATCTTCTAGGGGACTGAACAGGTGTTCCTGGATAGGGTGGTTCCTTTGAAGTCGAAGCATCCTTAGTCCATAGTAAATAACCTGCTTCTCATGCCGTACTTTTGTTGGTAAGATGGAGGCCTCAACCTCCAAAGCCTTGACAGGACTGCCTCGGTAGGCTCCAGTGATCAATGGCAGTGCCTGATTCTGAAGCCTTTGACATCTGTTGGTTAGTATTCCACTGCCCCTCTTACCATGCCAAAGAATTGAACCGTAATCAAGTACTGAAGTGACACAGGCTAGGTAGAGTTGTCGAAGGGCATGACAGTGTAGCCCTCGAGTTGCAGAGGCAAGGTTCCGGATCCTACAGAGAGCCCCATTGGCTAGCTGCAGTCTCTTTTCCACATGTATCTTGAAATTGAGCTTCCTATCAAACCAGATACCCAACCATCTGACCACCTCCGTTGGCTCTAAATTAGGAAGCCCGGGTAAGCTTAAGGTTGTATTTGGTCCCTGGTATTGATGGCCAAAGTGAATCAGCTCTGATTTTTCCATCTCAAAATTTACTGACAGCTTTTGTGCACCCTCCAACAGCTCCTTTGTAATTTCCTTCAGTGTCCTAATATTTTTATTGATTGAAGTTGATGACACTGAAATTGCAATGTCATCCATGTAGGACAGCTGAAGAAAGTTCTTCCTGTGTACAGCTGGAAGAAGATATTTGATGGAAAGGAGAAAAAGTATTGGTGATATTGGGCTACCCTGGGGAGTCCCAGTCACTGGAAACACCTTGCTAAGTTGTCCATTGAAGTGAAGCTGCATTGTCCTTCCAGCTAGAAATGATTTGACCCAAGATATAAGACCTAGAGGCAGCTGTAAGGACCGCATTGTTTGGATTAGAGCTGCAGGTTGCAGCCTATCAAAAGCTCCAAGGATGTCCAAGAATATTGTTGATACAATTCGTTTGCTGGCCAGATTCTGCTCCACAAATTCCCGTAGCAACAGAGCAGCATCAATGGCTGACCTCTGCTTACGACCTCCAAGCTGGCTAGAGTCAAGTATATCTGTTGTGTTAGCAATATATGACAATCTGTTGGCATAAATTCTTTCCAGCAATTTAGACAGGCAGGGCAGAAGCGAGATTGGTCTATAGGCTTTTGGTGCACTGTAGTCCTTTTTGTTTCTCTTAGGAATGATGATACCCACTGCCTGTTTCCATTGTTGGGGATGTTGTCCGCTTTCAAATAAGCATTTGTAAGCCTTGAAGAAGAAGTCCGGAATAGTTGTCATGGCTGCCTTGATAATGGTCCAATCCAGACAATCATGACCTGGGGCAGTCATTTTTATAGGAGCAGCATTTACCATCTCATCAATGGTGAGTTCAGGCCAGTCCCAATGTCTTTCTCTGTCATCCCTTGTTGTTCTATTATGGGAGGTATTGGGAATGAATTCCTCTGCCTCAGCTGATAAGGTTGAAGTTGGAAAACTTGGGAATAGGGTCTGAGCCAGAGCCTCACTTTTGTCTTGAAATGATATTGCTTTAGTTGGCTGAGATTGGTGCTTTGGTATGTAAACCAGGGCTGGAATTATTCTTGACTGGTGAATTTCAGGCCTGGAGTAATTGTAGGCAGTGAATATCATCTTGTCCTTAGCTGAGGCTAAAAAGTTCATCCAGTGTTGTTGCTTGGTGTGCTGGATATGTTGAAAATATTTATTCCTTGCAGCTCTAGCCTTGTCCATTATTTCACTGTCATAATCCTTCTTGCCTTGGCGTCGAAGCTTATGGAATGAATGCCGAAGTAAAGCAAGGTCCTTGGTCCACCATGGCTTTGATCTTGGTGTGACTTTGAATAGTGGAATTGACTCTTGTGCTGCAGTTTGCACTACCTCTTGTAATATGGAGGCAATATAATCTACATTAGTGCTCTTGATGGCCTCTTCCATTTGTTGTTGCATCAATTCTTGCTGTTGAAGAATATGAAACTTAAATAATTCCCAGTCAGCTTTTTTAACATTGAACCTGGTAGGAAGTGGGTTAGTATTTCTGTTAGTATCCAGTGATTCATCCAGGCTAGGATGAATTAAACAAGTGTCAAAGAGTATCACTTCATGATCAGATCCAGTAGATTCTCCATATTTCCAGTTGCCCCACCTAAGGTGTTTGAATCCTATGGCAAAGGTGAGGTCAATGATGGAGGTGCTTTTTGAATTGGATCTGTGAAATGTCCCTCCATACTGTTCAATGATTGATGGGGAGTTGAGGAGCTGGGCATTGGCATTATCCAAGTACTGGGCCAGCTCGTTGGCAAGAGGTGAGTTGTTCTGGACAAGTGGATTCCAAGATGAATGATGCAAGTTGAAATCTCCAAGAAACAGCATGGGCTTGTCCAGTCTCAACTGTAGATCCAAGAAGCGTTCCACTGTGAGCTTAGTTGAGTAGTGGGAGGTCGGCTTCTCATTGTAGATGTGAACCACATAGAATGATTCACTTGATAGTTCTACCTCCAGAATTTGAAGGTCAGGGTCTGTCACCAAGTCATATCTAGGGGATACTTGAAGCTGGCTAGATTTCTTGACATAGGTAAGGACCCTGGGCCGCAAGTTGGTTGTGAGAACAGGAGGTATAAGGTTGAATGCCGAGTGGTGGATAAGTCGAAAAGATTGAGTTGGTAGGTGATGGAACAGGTATGGTTCCTGCACAAAAATAAAGTCTGATTCCTCCTTGAGGGCTACCTCAAAGAGTGACTGCAGGATCTCTCGACCCCTTGCAGTATTATGTTGACTAAATTTGAGTGTATCTAGCATGTTAAAGCTTTATAGAATTCACAATCTAATCTTTGAAATGCCAGGTGAGTGTTTGACTTGCAGTTGGCACACTGAACTGCATGGTGGATGCAACTTTGGGTTGCACTACAAGTGTTACACTTGTGGCTGTTGGTGTAGTGTGGTCCAAGACAGATGGCACACACTGGAGATTTCTTGCACCACATAGAGTGGTGGCCAAAAGTCAGGCACTTTCTGCACTGAGTCTTCTGAGTAGATTGTTGGTAGTTGACAACCTTTAGAAGTTGTCCACCAATGAGCACCCCAGTCTTGATGAGTCTCGTTTTTTGCTCCTCAGTCCTGACACAAAATGCCACTGAGGCCCTCATTACCTTTGCAGGTGACTTTGTTAGCCATCTTGCATGGCCTTGTGTATTGATCCCATCATTATAGGTCTCAATTTCTTCATTTAATTGTTGAATGGGGATACAGGTTGCAACCCCATGTACCACCATTTTAGGCCAATTGCTAACCTTCTGGGCCTTCTGAATTGGCCATCCTGCAAAGACAACCTCCCATTTTTCCTGATCCAAAATCAGCTCTGTGGGAGAGGCATCCATGCAGCTCAGGACAAGGTTCCCCTTTGGTGAAGTATGGACTCTTGAAATAGCCCTTTTCCCAAGGATTTTGTTGATCCTCTCTCTGATAGTGAAAGCCTGGTATTCTGGCAGACTGCAGCCTGACCTGGTTACCAGGGTAATGACATTCTCATTGTCAATGATTGGTGCAGTTGTGGATGGTGCTGCATTGTTGTTTGAAGAAGTACTGGCTTGAATGATGGGCCTAGTATTTGTGGCCATGGCTGTGATTGTGTTACTTGAAACAGCAGGTTTGCGGCTGAGTACCTTCATGGCTGGCCTGGTTGTAGCAACAACAGCTGGCTTTTCATTTGGGATACCTTCCCTGACCTTCTGTGCATATGAAGGTACTGCTGGAGCCACAGGTGGTGGTGGTGGTTGCTTGATAGTAGATGACTCTACTGGTTCAGTAGTTGAGACCTGGCATGGTGGTCTAGTGGTTATCACCTTCCCCTTCTCAGTAAAGCTTCGGAAAACCTCAATGAGGTCCAGGACTGCCACTTGCTTTTCTTTGTCTCCTGTAAGGCTGTATGCCTTAACTAATAAGTCACGTGCCTCGAAAATTGCTGTTTCAAAGGTGTGTTTGATGCTGTGTGGAGCAGCAATTTTTACCATTTTGGATGGTTGAGAGTTGGTGTGCTTGGTGGCTGAAATACCACGTTTCCGAGGTTGTTCAGCAAAAGGTGTTTTTACAAATAATTTTGTGGTTCCCAGATCAGTTGAAGTGATTGGGTCACTGCTAAAAATGTCGACTTTGGATGTCAAATTGACAGGTCGAACAGAGGAAAGTAGCCTTGCAGGCTTTGGTGATAAATCTGTATTCCAGATTGAAGATGTGAGCCTTGGCACATCTGACATGTCAATCTCTGGTGAAGATGGCATACTTGGTAGGCTTCCTTCTGGTGAAGGAGATTTTGAGGCCATCTTGGCTTTGATTTTGGGTGACATAAGGAGCCAGAAAGCAAGGATTGAATAAAATTATGAAAAATATTTTTTGATGATTTTGAAAAGAATTGTTTCCAAAAAAAGTCACGTGATCCAGGTATATAGTCACGTGATAGCGCGTCGAGACGCGTTGTCGCGTCACGCGTCAAGCCTTGGCAAGCCTGGGGTGAAAAAATTTTCGTCCAGAGGGTTGAAAATGGGTTTTTGGCCGAAAAATGTTGCAATAGGTGGATGCGAATGTCGAAAATTGTATCAATAGAATGCTGTTGAGGATGCGAAACTGAATATCGAATTTATAATGGCGTAGCTGATGGTGTGCGAAAGTTGTGGATGAAATGGCGAATTTCCAAAGTATGTTGTTGGGATGTCTTTCTCTATTTGTACCAAGCTCAATGGATAGCTTTCATCTGGGTCAGTATTTGAAGCTATTTTAGCTAGCTTATCTGCCTCTTCATTTCCTCTAATACCTTGGTGAGCTGGAACCCACCTCAATTCAACCCTTGTGCCTTGACTCTGCAGCTGTGTTGCAGCCTTCATGGCTCGGATTAATTTTGTTTAACCTGCCCTACAGCTTGTATCATCTAATCTTTTGAGAGCTGCTTGGCTGTCAGAGAATATTGTAACTTGCTTAGACTCCCACTCTTGCCTTTGGGCATGTTCAATAGCTCTGACAATAGCCTCCACCTCTCCATCGTACAAAGTATTTGTCTTTTTGGATAGAGCATAATATTCACTGTTTTGAATTTGGTTTTTCTGGTGATATGCTATGAGGGATATTCCTATTCCTTTGCTCTCTAATGATTCTGATGCATCAGTGTAGTATATTATATGATATTTACCCCTAGCCTTCATCAGATATTCATTGTGCAATTCTTTTTCCTCCTCTTTTCTGCCCTGTCCTACAACAATTTTATAGGGCAAAGATTTGCCCCAGGGTGAAAAGAGGTTATAATTTATAGGTTCAATATCAATTAAATCAGGGTTATATATTAAAGACTCCCTGATTCTATTGACTTGATTTTCTTTTGTGTTTCTTCTTTCTTGGTAATTATACTCTAAGTTTTGTTTCACCATCACAGTTAATGGATGATTTTTGGCAAGGGTAAATATTCTCATAGCATATTTTCTTCTACTATGATTCAATCTGACCTCTGGTGGGCAAAGACATGCTTCCACCTCCATTGGTCTAATTGGTGATGTTTTGAAGCATCCCAATATTTTCCTCAATGCCATATTTTGCAGACTTTGCAGTCTGTCAGCAAAAGCCTGTTGTCCCCTCCACCAGACAGGGCTTGCATAGTCCGAGATACTAGTCACACATGCTAGATATAGCTGTCTCATAGCTATATGGCTGAGACCTCGCTCTATGTTTGTAAGTCTTGCCATCCTCTGAAAGGCAGCCTTTGCTTGAGCTGTCCTGACTGAAATGTGATATTTGAATGAAAGGTTTTGATCAAACCAAACACCCAACCATTTGACCATTGTGGAAGTTGAGATGGTTTCCATATTTGGTAGTATCATTTGACTATCTTTTGCATCTTTGGTCTTTGCATAATGGATTAGTTCAGTTTTTTCAATGTCAAACTGGACAGCATTCTTTTTGCCCATTTCTTGAAGATTTCTATATTCCTCTTCCAGAATTTTTGCATTCTTCTTATCAAGATTCAATTTGATAATGTGTTATTTGATTGATTAGTGGTTATAACACAAACAAATTAAATACACTTCTGCTTCTCACTTGTATTATTACCTGTAGTAAGGGTGTATCAGAAAATGAATAGATAGATGATATTATCATGGATGTTCAGTGTTTTAAATAAAATTGAATAGACCAAATCCAAAGAATGTCCAAAGTCAATATTCATTTTGATAATGTGTTATTTGAATAATTAGTGGTTATAACACAAACAAATTAAATACACTTCTGCATCTCACTTGTATTATTACCTGTAGTAAGTGTTGAAAATAATCACTCAAGTGCAATTGATTGAAGTATATATCACATGACTTACAGGATATTGTATTAGTAAGCAAGTGGTCACATGATAGAGATAACAGGGGATT
Source organism: Blumeria graminis f. sp. triticale (assembly GCA_905067625.1). Taxonomy (NCBI): domain Eukaryota; kingdom Fungi; phylum Ascomycota; class Leotiomycetes; order Helotiales; family Erysiphaceae; genus Blumeria; species Blumeria graminis. The sequence goes on from LR898478.1 coordinate 2,288,041, forward strand.
CATTGTTTTCAGGTGACATGGTCAGGTGATGTGGTCAGGTGATGTGGTCACATGACCTACAAGTACTAGGTGCACAGACCACTCTAGCATGTATATATACCAGACACTTTCCCACTTAGATAGATTATCATCATTCATCAATACAACACCACTTCTTGTTCATGATCAACCACTTCTCTTCCACCAATATTCTTCTTTTGTTCAATCTTAATCAGTCTTCTAAAATATAATTCAGAAATCTATTCTTTAAATATAATTTTAAATGATCAATAGTAAGGGTGTATCAGAAAATGAATAGATAGATGATATTATAAAGGATGTTCAGTGTTTTAAATAAAATTGAATAGACCAAATCCAAAGGATGTCCAAAGTCAATATTCATTTTGATAATGTGTTATTTGAATAATTAGTGGTTATAACACAAACAAATTAAATACACTTCTGCATCTCACTTGTATTATTACATGTAGTAAGGGTGTATCAGAAAATGAATAGATAGATGATATTATCATGGATGTTCAGTGTTTTAAATAAAATTGAATAGACCAAATCCAAAGGATGTCCAAAGTCAATATTCATTTTGATAATGTGTTATTTGAATAATTAGTGGTTATAACACAAACAAATTAAATACACTTCTGCTTCTCACTTGTATTATTACCTGTAGTAAGGGTGTATCAGAAAATGAATAGATAGATGATATTATAAAGGATGTTCAGTGTTTTAAATAAAATTGAATAGACCAAATCCAAAGGATGTCCAAAGTCAATATTCATTTTGATAATGTGTTATTTGAATAATTAGTGGTTATAACACAAACAAATTAAATACACTTCTGCTTCTCACTTGTATTATTACCTGTAGTAAGGGTGTATCAGAAAATGAATAGATAGATGATATTATCATGGATGTTCAGTGTTTTAAATAAAATTGAATAGACCAAATCCAAAGGATGTCCAAAGTCAAGATTCAATTTGATAATGTGTTATTTGATTGATTAGTGGTTATAACACAAACAAATTAAATACACTTCTGCTTCTCACTTGTATTATTACCTGTAGTAAGGGTGTATCAGAAAATAAATAGATAGATGATATTATCATGGATGTTCAGTGTTTTAAATAAAATTGAATAGACCAAATCCAAAGGATGTCCAAAGTCAAGATTCAATTTGATAATGTGTTATTTGATTGATTAGTGGTTATAACACAAACAAATTAAATACACTTCTGTAATTTACTTTCATTTATTACCTGTAGTAAGGATGTATCAGAAAATGAAAACATAGATGATATTATAATTAATGTTCAGTGTTTTAAATAAAATTGAATAGACCAAATCCAAAGGATGTCCAAAGTCAATATTCAATTTGATAATGTGTTATTTGAATAATTAGTGGTTATAACACAAACAAATTAAATACACTTCTGTAATTTACTTTCATTTATTACTGGTAGTAATGTTGTATCAGAAAATGAAAACATAGATGATATTATCATGGATGTTCAGTGTTTTAAATAAAATAGAATAGACCAAATCCAAAGGATGTCCAAAGTCAAGATTCAATTTGATAATGTGTTATTTGATTGATTAGTGGTTATAACACAAACAAATTAAATACACTTCTGCTTCTCACTTGTATTATTACCTGTAGTAAGGGTGTATCAGAAAATGAATAGATAGATGATATTATCATGGATGTTCAGTGTTTTAAATAAAATTGAATAGACCAAATCCAAAGGATGTCCAAAGTCAATATTCAATTTGATAATGTGTTGTTTGAATAATTAGTGGTTATAACACAAACAAATTAAATACACTTCTGTAATTTACTTTCATTTATTACTGGTAGTAATGTTGTATCAGAAAATGAAAACATAGATGATATTATCATGGATGTTCAGTGTTTTAAATAAAATTGAATAGACCAAATCCAAAGGATGTCCAAAGTCAATATTCAATTTGATAATGTGTTATTTGAATAATTAGTGGTTATAACACAAACAAATTAAATACACTTCTGTAATTTACTTTCATTTATTACTGGTAGTAATGTTGTATCAGAAAATGAAAACATAGATGATATTATCATGGATGTTCAGTGTTTTAAATACAATTGAATAGACCAAATCCAAAGGATGTCCAAAGTCAATATTCAATTTGATAATGTGTTATTTGAATAATTAGTAGTTATAACACAAACAAATTAAATACACTTCTGCTTCTCACTTGTATTATTACCTGTAGTAAGGGTGTATCAGAAAATGAATAGATAGATGATATTATAATGGATGTTCAGTGTTTTAAATAAAATTGAATAGACCAAATCCAAAGGATGTCCAAAGTCAATATTCATTTTGATAATGTGTTATTTGATTGATTAGTGGTTATAACACAAACAAATTAAATACACTTCTGTAATTTACTTTCATTTATTACTGGTAGTAATGTTGTATCAGAAAATGAAAACATAGATGATATTATCATGGATGTTCAGTGTTTTAAATAAAATTGAATAGACCAAATCCAAAGGATGTCCAAAGTCAATATTCAATTTGATAATGTGTTATTTGATTGATTAGTGGTTATAACACAAACAAATTAAATACACTTCTGCTTCTCACTTGTATTATTACCTGTAGTAAGGGTGTATCAGAAAATGAATAGATAGATGATATTATCATGGATGTTCAGTGTTTTAAATAAAATTGAATAGACCAAATCCAAAGGATGTCCAAAGTCAATATTCAATTTGATAATGTGTTATTTGAATAATTAGTAGTTATAACACAAACAAATTAAATACACTTCTGCATCTCACTTGTATTATTACATGTAGTAAGGGTGTATCAGAAAATGAATAGATAGATGATATTATCATGGATGTTCAGTGTTTTAAATAAAATTGAATAGACCAAATCCAAAGGATGTCCAAAGTCAAGATTCAATTTGATAATGTGTTATTTGATTGATTAGTGGTTATAACACAAACAAATTAAATACACTTCTGCTTCTCACTTGTATTATTACCTGTAGTAAGGGTGTATCAGAAAATGAATACATAGATGATATTATCATGGATGTTCAGTGTTTTAAATAAAATTGAATAGACCAAATCCAAAGGATGTCCAAAGTCAAGATTCATTCTGATCATGTGTCATTTGATTGATTAGTGGTTATAACACAAACAACTTAAATACACTTCTGCTTCTCACTTGTATTATTACCTGTAGTAAGGGTGTATCAGAAAATGAATAGATAGATGATATTATCATGGATGTTCAGTGTTTTAAATAAAATTGAATGGACCAAATCCAAAGGATGTCCAAAGTCAATATTCAATTTGATAATGTGTTATTTGAATAATTAGTGGTTATAACACAAACAAATTAAATACACTTCTGTAATTTACTTTCATTTATTACCTGTAGTAAGGGTGTATCAGAAAATGAATAGATAGATGATATTATCATGGATGTTCAGTGTTTTAAATAAAATTGAATAGACCAAATCCAAAGGATGTCCAAAGTCAAGATTCAATTTGATAATGTGTTATTTGATTGATTAGTGGTTATAACACAAACAAATTAAATACACTTCTGCTTCTCACTTGTATTATTACCTGTAGTAAGGGTGTATCAGAAAATGAATACATAGATGATATTATCATGGATGTTCAGTGTTTTAAATAAAATTGAATGGACCAAATCCAAAGGATGTCCAAAGTCAATATTCATTTTGATAATGTGTTATTTGATTGATTAGTGGTTATAACACAAACAAATTAAATACACTTCTGCATCTCACTTGTATTATTACATGTAGTAAGGGTGTATCAGAAAATGAATAGATAGATGATATTATCATGGATGTTCAGTGTTTTAAATAAAATTGAATAGACCAAATCCAAAGGATGTCCAAAGTCAAGATTCAATTTGATAATGTGTTATTTGATTGATTAGTGGTTATAACACAAACAAATTAAATACACTTCTGCTTCTCACTTGTATTATTACTGGTAGTAATGTTGTATCAGAAAATGAAAACATAGATGATATTATCATGGATGTTCAGTGTTTTAAATAAAATTGAATAGACCAAATCCAAAGGATGTCCAAAGTCAAGATTCATTCTGATCATGTGTCATTTGATTGATTAGTGGTTATAACACAAACAAATTAAATACACTTCTGTAATTTACTTTCATTTATTACTGGTAGTAATGTTGTATCAGAAAATGAAAACATAGATGATATTATCATGGATGTTCAGTGTTTTAAATAAAATAGAATAGACCAAATCCAAAGGATGTCCAAAGTCAAGATTCAATTTGATAATGTGTTATTTGATTGATTAGTGGTTATAACACAAACAAATTAAATACACTTCTGCTTCTCACTTGTATTATTACCTGTAGTAAGGGTGTATCAGAAAATGAATAGATAGATGATATTATCATGGATGTTCAGTGTTTTAAATAAAATTGAATAGACCAAATCCAAAGGATGTCCAAAGTCAAGATTCATTCTGATCATGTGTCATTTGATTGATTAGTGGTTATAACACAAACAACTTAAATACACTTCTGCTTCTCACTTGTATTATTACCTGTAGTAAGGGTGTATCAGAAAATGAATAGATAGATGATATTATCATGGATGTTCAGTGTTTTAAATAAAATTGAATGGACCAAATCCAAAGGATGTCCAAAGTCAATATTCAATTTGATAATGTGTTATTTGAATAATTAGTGGTTATAACACAAACAAATTAAATACACTTCTGTAATTTACTTTCATTTATTACCTGTAGTAAGGATGTATCAGAAAATGAATACATAGATAATATTATAATGCATGTTCAGTGTTTTAAATAAAATTGAATAGACCAAATCCAAAGGATGTCCAAAGTCAAGATTCAATTTGATAATGTGTTATTTGAATAATTAGTGGTTATAACACAAACAAATTAAATACACTTCTGTAATTTACTTTCATTTATTACCTGTAGTAAGGATGTATCAGAAAATGAATACATAGATAATATTATAATGCATGTTCAGTGTTATAAATAAAATTGAATAGACCAAATCCAAAGGATGTCCAAAGTCAATATTCATTTTGATAATGTGTTATTTGAATAATTAGTGGTTATAACACAAACAAATTAATTACACTTCTGTAATTTACTTTCATTTATTACTGGTAGTAATGTTGTATCAGAAAAAGAATACATAGATGATATTATAATGGATGTTCAGTGTTTTAAATAAAATTGAATAGACCAAATCCAAAGGATGTCCAAAGTCAATATTCATTTTGATAATGTGTTATTTGAATAATTAGTGGTTATAACACAAACAAATTAATTACACTTCTGTAATTTACTTTCATTTATTACTGGTAGTAATGTTGTATCAGAAAATGAAAACATAGATGATATTATAATGGATGTTCAGTGTTTTAAATAAAATTGAATAGACCAAATCCAAAGGATGTCCAAAGTCAAGATTCAATTTGATAATGTGTTATTTGAATAATTAGTGGTTATAACACAAACAAATTAAATACACTTCTGCATCTCACTTGTATTATTACATGTAGTAAGGGTGTATCAGAAAATGAATAGATAGATGATATTATCATGGATGTTCAGTATTTTAAATAAAATTGAATAGACCAAATCCAAAGGATGTCCAAAGTCAATATTCATTTTGATAATGTGTTATTTGAATAATTAGTGGTTATAACACAAACAACTTAAATACACTTCTGCTTCTCACTTGTATTATTACCTGTAGTAAGGGTGTATCAGAAAATGAATAGATAGATGATATTATCATGGATGTTCAGTGTTTTAAATAAAATTGAATGGACCAAATCCAAAGGATGTCCAAAGTCAATATTCAATTTGATAATGTGTTATTTGAATAATTAGTGGTTATAACACAAACAAATTAAATACACTTCTGTAATTTACTTTCATTTATTACCTGTAGTAAGGATGTATCAGAAAATGAATACATAGATAATATTATAATGCATGTTCAGTGTTATAAATAAAATTGAATAGACCAAATCCAAAGGATGTCCAAAGTCAAGATTCAATTTGATAATGTGTTATTTGAATAATTAGTGGTTATAACACAAACAAATTAATTACACTTCTGTAATTTACTTTCATTTATTACCTGTAGTAAGGATGTATCAGAAAATGAATAGATAGATGATATTATCATGGATGTTCAGTATTTTAAATAAAATTGAATAGACCAAATCCAAAGGATGTCCAAAGTCAAGATTCAATTTGATAATGTGTTATTTGATTGATTAGTGGTTATAACACAAACAAATTAAATACACTTCTGCTTCTCACTTGTATTATTACATGTAGTAAGGGTGTATCAGAAAATGAATAGATAGATGATATTATCATGGATGTTCAGTATTTTAAATAAAATTGAATAGACCAAATCCAAAGGATGTCCAAAGTCAATATTCATTTTGATAATGTGTTATTTGAATAATTAGTGGTTATAACACAAACAAATTAATTACACTTCTGTAATTTACTTTCATTTATTACTGGTAGTAATGTTGTATCAGAAAATGAAAACATAGATGATATTATAATGGATGTTCAGTGTTTTAAATAAAATTGAATAGACCAAATCCAAAGGATGTCCAAAGTCAAGATTCAATTTGATAATGTGTTATTTGAATAATTAGTGGTTATAACACAAACAAATTAAATACACTTCTGCATCTCACTTGTATTATTACATGTAGTAATGTTGTATCAGAAAATGAATACATAGATGATATTATAATGGATGTTCAGTGTTTTAAATAAAATTGAATAGACCAAATCCAAAGGATGTCCAAAGTCAAGATTCAATTTGATAATGTGTTATTTGATTGATTAGTGGTTATAACACAAACAAATTAAATACACTTCTGCTTCTCACTTGTATTATTACCTGTAGTAAGTGTGTATCAGAAAAAGAATACATAGATGATATTATAATGGATGTTCAGTGTTTTAAATAAAATTGAATAGACCAAATCCAAAGGATGTCCAAAGTCAAGATTCAATTTGATAATGTGTTATTTGATTGATTAGTGGTTATAACACAATCAAATTAAATACACTTCTGCTTCTCACTTGTATTATTACCTGTAGTAAGGGTGTATCAGAAAATGAATACATAGATGATATTATCATGGATGTTCAGTGTTTTAAATAAAATTGAATAGACCAAATCCAAAGGATGTCCAAAGTCAATATTCATTTTGATAATGTGTTATTTGAATAATTAGTGGTTATAACACAAACAAATTAATTACACTTCTGTAATTTACTTTCATTTATTACTGGTAGTAATGTTGTATCAGAAAATGAATACATAGATGATATTATAATGGATGTTCAGTGTTTTAAATAAAATTGAATAGACCAAATCCAAAGGATGTCCAAAGTCAATATTCATTTTGATAATGTGTTATTTGAATAATTAGTGGTTATAACAAAAACAAATTAAATACACTTCTGTAATTTACTTTCATTTATTACCTGTAGTAAGGATGTATCAGAAAATGAATAGATAGATAATATTATAATGGATGTTCAGTGTTATAAATAAAATTGAATAGACCAAATCCAAAGGATGTCCAAAGTCAAGATTCATTTTGATAATGTGTTATTTGATTGATTAGTGGTTATAACACAAACAAATTAATTACACTTCTGTAATTTACTTTCATTTATTACTGGTAGTAATGTTGTATCAGAAAATGAAAACATAGATGATATTATAATGGATGTTCAGTGTTTTAAATAAAATTGAATAGACCAAATCCAAAGGATGTCCAAAGTCAAGATTCAATTTGATAATGTGTTATTTGAATAATTAGTGGTTATAACACAAACAAATTAAATACACTTCTGCATCTCACTTGTATTATTACATGTAGTAATGTTGTATCAGAAAATGAATACATAGATGATATTATAATGGATGTTCAGTGTTTTAAATAAAATTGAATAGACCAAATCCAAAGGATGTCCAAAGTCAAGATTCAATTTGATAATGTGTTATTTGATTGATTAGTGGTTATAACACAAACAAATTAAATACACTTCTGCTTCTCACTTGTATTATTACCTGTAGTAAGTGTGTATCAGAAAAAGAATACATAGATGATATTATAATGGATGTTCAGTGTTTTAAATAAAATTGAATAGACCAAATCCAAAGGATGTCCAAAGTCAATATTCATTTTGATAATGTGTTATTTGAATAATTAGTGGTTATAACAAAAACAAATTAAATACACTTCTGCATCTCACTTGTATTATTACATGTAGTAAGGGTGTATCAGAAAATGAATAGATAGATGATATTATCATGGATGTTCAGTGTTTTAAATAAAATTGAATAGACCAAATCCAAAGGATGTCCAAAGTCAAGATTTATTTTGATAATGTGTTATTTGATTGATTAGTGGTTATAACACAAACAAATTAAATACACTTCTGCTTCTCACTTGTATTATTACCTGTAGTAAGGGTGTATCAGAAAATGAATACATAGATGATATTATAATGGATGTTCAGTGTTTTAAATAAAATTGAATAGACCAAATCCAAAGGATGTCCAAAGTCAAGATTCATTTTGATAATGTGTTATTTGAATAATTATTGGTTCTCACACAAACAAATTAAATACACTTCTGTAATTTACTTTCATTTATTACCTGTAGTAAGGATGTATCAGAAAATGAATAGATAGATGATATTATCATGGATGTTCAGTGTTATAAATAAAATTGAATAGACCAAATCCAAAGGATGTCCAAAGTCAAGATTCATTTTGATATTGTGTTATTTGATTGATTAGTGGTTATAACACAAACAAATTAAATACACTTCTGCTTCTCACTTGTATTATTACCTGTAGTAAGTGTGTATCAGAAAAAGAATACATAGATGATATTATAATGGATGTTCAGTGTTTTAAATAAAATTGAATAGACCAAATCCAAAGGATGTCCAAAGTCAATATTCATTTTGATAATGTGTTATTTGAATAATTAGTGGTTATAACAAAAACAAATTAAATACACTTCTGCATCTCACTTGTATTATTACATGTAGTAAGGGTGTATCAGAAAATGAATAGATAGATGATATTATCATGGATGTTCAGTGTTTTAAATAAAATTGAATAGACCAAATCCAAAGGATGTCCAAAGTCAAGATTTATTTTGATAATGTGTTATTTGATTGATTAGTGGTTATAACACAAACAAATTAAATACACTTCTGCTTCTCACTTGTATTATTACCTGTAGTAAGGGTGTATCAGAAAATGAATACATAGATAATATTATAATGGATGTTCAGTGTTTTAAATAAAATTGAATAGACCAAATCCAAAGGATGTCCAAAGTCAAGATTCATTTTGATAATGTGTTATTTGAATAATTATTGGTTCTCACACAAACAAATTAAATACACTTCTGTAATTTACTTTCATTTATTACCTGTAGTAAGGATGTATCAGAAAATGAATAGATAGATGATATTATCATGGATGTTCAGTGTTATAAATAAAATTGAATAGACCAAATCCAAAGGATGTCCAAAGTCAAGATTCATTTTGATAATGTGTTATTTGATTGATTAGTGGTTATAACACAAACAAATTAAATACACTTCTGCTTCTCACTTGTATTATTACCTGTAGTAAGGGTGTATTAGAAAATGAATACATAGATAATATTATAATGGATGTTCAGTGTTTTAAATAAAATTGAATAGACCAAATCCAAAGGATGTCCAAAGTCAAGATTCATTTTGATAATTTGTTATTTGAATAATTATTGGTTCTCACACAAACAAATTAAATACACTTCTGTAATTTACTTTCTTTTTTTTTTTTTTTTTTTTTTTGTTTCATTTTGTATTCAGCTATATAGCTATGACAATTTATTTCTAATTTACAAACAATTACTCCAAATATCTCCAATTATACTTCCTTGTATTGTTTCCTTTTATTCATCTCTATTTTTTTCCATTCTAATTAATCTTCCTTGTATGCACTTATGCACCTGGAAGTCTTTATAAATTCTAGTAAGGCTTCTTTGCCTCTTTTTGTCTGAAAAAGAATTGGGAGTGTAAGTGGCACTATATGTTTCAAACATCTATTTCTTTCCTCTTTAAGTTTGTTGCACTGAATTATTAGATGTTGCATAGTCTGCTTTCCATTTTCACAGAAATTACACCTATTGTCCTTGACCTTTCCTATTTTGTGTAAGTAAGCCTTCACATTCCCAATGCCAGTCCTGGCCTGGAAATATGATGACTCAGTTAATCTATGATGTCCTTGAAAATTGATAGGTTGAGAAGTAATGTCAGGCCTCATCATTTGGGCTTGGATTCTGTAGTATTTGCCAAGACCCCTGCTTTTTCGTCCTTCTTCCTCTCGAGAGAGTTCTGAAGTCCAGTCCTGGTTCCAAGCTTTGATAACTATCTCCCTAGACTTCTGCTTAAGAAATGAATGAGTGGTAAAAACATCCCTGTTCATAACCTTCTTCTTGCTTGCTCTCCTGGCTGCACTATCAGCTAGCTCATTGCCCACTAGACCAACATGCCCTGGACACCAAGAAAGGATTAATGAGCAATTATATGCTTCTTTTCTAATCTGGTAGGAAAATTGGTTCTCTTTCTTCTGGATCCTCATCAAACTTGCTTGACTGTCAGTGAAGATGTGAAATGTTCCATGTGGACTGGTCTTTTTTAAATATCTAATGGCTTTGAGGATGCAAAAGGTCTCTGCATCAGTAATTCCCATTGTCTGACCAAGGTTGAAGGAGAAACATTTCATCTCTCTACTGACTGGCAAATATACTATGAAGCCAATGCTGCTCCCCTTTCCCTTGGAGAGTGATCCATCAGTGTAAACTATAGTTGTGTCTGGTGAAATTTTACTGATGATTTCTTCATGTTCCTCCTTGGCTTTGTCTTTTGAAAGTGATGAGATGCCAATAGGAATGCTTGTCTGATGCCATGGTGATATCCAGGTGGCATCTATCTGTTCTAGATTGCTGAAGTTTGTGAAAGGTTTGAGTAAACCACCTATTCTTATTAGTTGAGATGGAGAGTCATCCATGTACTTGAAGATTCCAAGGTCTAGCCCAGTTGATATTGATAGCTCGTCTACCAAAGGGCCGGTGAGCTTATTCAGGACTGGGTGAGATGGTTGAAGTCTTAGGAGTCTGAGTGCAAAATTATAGGTCTGTTTTAGTTGCCTGACCTTTGTTGGTAGGATGCCTGCCTCCACTTCAAGTGCTTTGATTGGACTATTTTGATAGGCTCCAGTCATCATAATCAGGGCCTGATTCTGTAGCCTTTGACATCTGGAACTCAATACTCCTGTGCCATGTTTCCCATACCATAGTACTGCACCATAATCTAAGACTGAAGTAACACAGCTGAGGTAGAGTTGCCTTAGAGCATGGAATGGAAGACCCTTTGTTGATGAAGCAAGCTGTCTCACCCTCCTTAGAGCTCCGTTAGCCAGGTGTAATCTCTTCTCCACATGTGTTTTGAAGTTTAACTTCCTATCAAACCAGATTCCCAGCCATCTTACCACCTCTTTAGGTTGCAAGGTGAACTGGTTATTAAGTATAAGAGGGGTTAGTAGTGGTTTTCTGTGTCGAGAAAAGTGAATGAGTTCAGTTTTGTCCATCTCAAATGTAACTGACAATTCCTTTGCCCTGGTCATTAATCTCACTAGTATAAGTTGTAGCTCTCGAATATTTTTGTTAACTGATGTTGATGAGACAGAGATGGATATATCATCAATGTAGGACAGTTGAAGGTGAGTTGTCTTCACTTCTGGAGGGAAGAGGAACCTGACTGAGAGAAGGAAAAGTAATGGTGATATGGGACTTCCTTGAGGTGTGCCAGTAACTGGAAACACTCCACTAAGTTGACCATTGAATTTGAGCTGAATAGTCCTTTCACTCAAGAAAGATTTGACCCATGAGATAAATATGTCTGGGAGCTGGAGTTGTTGCATTACTTTTATGAGAGCTTCTGGTTGGAGTCGATCAAATGCCCCTAGTATGTCCAGGAAGACTGTTGATACAACCCTGTGTTTCACTCTGTTTTCTTCCACAAAGTCCTGCAAGAGTAATGCTGCATCTATGGCTGACCTCTGCTTCCGTCCGCCCATTTGACTACCATCCAATAGACTGTTACTGGTGTTAGCTAGAAAGGCAAGTCTGTTGGCAAAGATTCTCTCCAGTAGCTTTGATAGGCAGGGTAGAAGAGAAATAGGCCGGTAGGCTTTTGGAGAGCTATAGTCCTTTTTGTTTCTTTTGGGAATTATTATTCCTACTGCCTGTCTCCATTGCCTGGGATGGTATCCACTGTTGAATAGACAAGTGTAAGCTTTAAAGAAAAATTCTGGTATAGCTGCAAGGGCTGCTTTAATTATGATCCAATCAATTTGATCAAGTCCTGGGGCTGTTGCTTTGTTTGAGGCAGCATTTATCATCTCTTCCTTAGTCAGTGTAGGCCATTCCCACTTTTTAATGCAGCTGATGTTAGAATTGTTCCACATGCTATTTGGTGGCATTGATGTTCTTTCAGGTTGAATGATATTGATATTGGCAGCTGGTTCTCTTCCAGGAGTAGCTTGCTTCATGGAGAGTGGAAATAAATTCTGGATCAATGCATCACATTTATCTTTGAAAGTGTTTGCAGTTCTGTCCGTGTTGCTATCCTTCGGAGTGAAATTTAAAGTTGGAATTAGGGTAGATTGTGTTCTTTCAGGTCTAGAATATTGATAAGCTGTGAAGACTGATTTCTCCCTGGCTACTTCTAGAAAATTAATCCAATGCTGCTTCTTCAGGAATTGAATTTGGTGGAAGTATTGGTTTCTAGCCGCTCTGGTATCCCAGTTTAGTTGAGGAGTTGGGAACAACTTTAAATGCCTCCGCAGTCTGTGAAATTTTGTCCTCAGATATCTTAATTTTTCCGTCCACCATGGCTTTGATTTTGGCACTATTTTGGCAGCTGGGATGGAGACTTTAGCGGCATCTTGGACCAGCTCTTGTAGTATAGAGGCTATCTGATCAAAATCCCTATATTGAATAGCTGCTTCCAACTGTTGTTGGTAGTTGACCTGATTGACTTGTAGCTCATGGTGGAAGAGTTTCCAATCTGCTTTTTTGAGGTTGAATCTTGCTGGAAGTACTGAAGGGTTTATCAATTTGTCAGAAGATTTAGTTGCTGATAGATCTGCTTCAAAGGTGATTAGCTCATGATCTGATCCTGTTGCTTGACCATAGTTCCAGTTCTGCCATGTGATGTTTCTAAAACCAGCTGCAAAAGTTAGGTCAATAATTGATATGCTCCTTGAATTTGACCTGTGAAATGTGCCTCCAAACTCTTCAATCACCATAGGACAATTGAGTAGTTGAGCATTGGTTTTCTCAAGGTAATCAACTAGGGAATTAGCAAGAGGGTTGTTAGTTTGAACCAATGGATTCCATAATGGATGGTGCAGATTAAAGTCCCCAAGGAGTACAAAAGGTTTGTCCAGCTGCAACTGTAAATTGAGAAATCGCTGTACAGTGTAGTGGGAAAAAGAAGGTGTTAGAGGTTTCTCATTGTAGATGTGAATGATGTAAAATGCCTCCTCTGGAAGATCAACCTCCAAGATCTGATAGTCTGGGTCAGACACCAAGTCATATCTGGGCATTACCTGGATCTGGCTTGCACTCTTGACATAGGTCATAACCCTTGGGCGAAGGAACTGGTGAGTAATAGGTGGAATTGCTTGGTAAGCTGAATGTAAAATTGGTTGGTATGTCTGTAAGTGAGTGTGATGGAACAGATAAGGTTCCTGAACTAAAAGAATGTCTGTTTCCCCTTTGATGGACACATCAAAAAGGGACTGCAGGATCTCACGACCTCTTGCAGTGTTGTGTTGGCTGAATTTGATGTGACTCAGCATGCCAATGCTTTGTAATAATCACATTCATGTCTTTGAAATGCCAAATGGGTATTTGACTTGCAGTTTGCACATTGAACTGCATGGTGTACACAGCTCTGAGTTGCCTTGCATGTGGAACATTGGTGATCTGTAGACATGTGTGATCCCAAACAGATGGCACAGACTGGTGTGTTTTTGCAGCCAAGCTGATGATGGCCAAATGCAAGACATTTCTTACATTGGGTTCTCTGAGTGGACTGTTGGTAATTTACTACCTTGAGCCGACGTCCTCCAATCAGGACACCTACTTTGAGGAGGTGTTCTTTTTCCTGCTCAGTGGTGACTGAAAACGTTAGAGAGGCTTTACCTCTCTGTTTGTAAGTTCGACTTAGCCATCTTGGTTGACCCTGTGTCATGATATTCTCATTGAAGACTTCAATTTCCTCATTGATATGTTGTATTGGAATACAAGTAGGGACACCATGTACCACTAGTTTTGGCCAGTGGGTGATTTTCTGAGCCTTTTGAATGGGCCAATCTGAGAATACAGAATCCCACTTATCTTGGTCCAGCAGAAGCTCAGTTGGTGATGAGTCCCAGCAGGTGAGGACTAGATTTCCCTTGGTGGAAGTGTGAACTCTGGAAATTGCCCTCTTCCCCAGTATTTTGTTGATACTTTCCCTAACAGGGAAAGGCTGATATTTTGGCAAGGTACTGCCAGATTTGGTGATAAGAGTTACCACATTTTCAATGTCAGGATTGATAGTTACTTGATTTGTAATTTTGGTTGTCTTTGGTTCAACATTGTTCTTGGTATGGTCTTTTTCAGCTGTGTCTGTTACTACTACAGATTGAGTGGTAGATTTACTCCCACCATTGTTGACTTTAAGGCTGAGCACCTTCATGCCTGGTTTGGTTGATAACTTAATATCTGGTTGGACACTTGGGATACCTTCCCGAAGTTTTTGTGCATAAGAAGGGGCTGCTGGTGCCTTTTGAATGCTTGTTGGTTCTTTTTCTATCTCAGGTTGAACTTCCCTGACTGTTTGCATTGTGTTGACCTTTCCCTCTTCAGTAAAGGTCCGGAAAACTTGGATAAGATCAAGAACTGCTTCTTGTTTCTTCTTATCATTTGTGAGTCCATATGATTTGACCAGAAGGTCTCGGGCCTCAAAAATGGCAGTTTCAAATGTGTGTTTTATGGTGCAAGGTGCAGAGATCTTGACCATTTTGGTTGGCTGGGTTGCAGAAATGATTGTTGGTGAAATTCCTCTTTTCCGAGGCTGTTCAGAAAATGGTGTTTTATTGAATAAGTGATTAGCCCCAAGGTCTGTAGAAGTTATGGGATCACTACTGAATAGATCAAATTTTGCTGACAATTTGAGAGGCCGAGCAGAAGATAATAGCCTTGAGGGCTTAGGAGACAAATCTGTATTCCAGATAGATGATGACAATCTTGGGGCATTTGCCATATCTATGTCTGGAGAGGAAGGTATGGTTGGGAGGCTTCCTGGTGAAGAGGGAGCATTCAAGGCCATTTCAATTTTTTTATTGGCTGACATAATCAGGATGAAGACAAAACCAAAAGAAAAAAAAAAAAAAAAAAAAAAATTGAAAATATTTTATCCTGATTTAAGAATGATTTGTTAAGAATAAAATCACGTGACACTTGGTTCAGGTCACCTGACTGAGCGCCAAGGCTGGGTGAAAATTTTCACCCAGATGGCCGAAAATTCGAGTTTAGGTCAAAAGATGGCTGGTTTTGTGGATGCGTAGGTCGAAAATAGTATCAGGTGAAAGCTGCTGAGGAGGCGAAACCAAAAATCGAATCTAAATTGGTGTAGCTGATGATTTGCAGAAGTTATGGATTTTTTTTTTTTTTGAATCATATTGTATTCAGCTATCTAGCTATGACAATTAAATATCCAATTAATTTTACATTGCAGAATGATACCAGCTAACGCCCTAATCACCCTTTAATTCATTTTTATGTCCATTATTTATGTACCTATATCATCTCCTTTGTATGCTGACATACATTTGGATGTTTTCAAAAATTCTAGAAGGGCTCCCTTCCCCCTTTTGGTTCTTAGTAAAATTTGTAATGAAAGAGGCTTTATGTCAGCAAATGCTAATTCCCTCTGCCTGCAAAATCTGGTACAATGAAGAATTAAATGTTTTGTTGTCTGCTTTTTAGCCTTGCAAAAATTGCATCTTTGATCCTTAACTTTCCCAATTATACTCAGGTAAGCTCTGGTATTCCCAATCCCAGTTCTTGCCTGAAAAAATGCTGATTCAACCATCCTGCTGTGGTTCTGAAAGTGTAATGGTTGTAAGGAAAAGGTTGGTATGTGTATCTGGGCTTGGATTCTATAGAACTTGCCAAGTCCCCTAGACCTTCTACCCTCCTCTTCTCGGAGAACTTCAGTTTGCCAGTCATTTTGCCAGGCATTTAAAATATATTCTGTTGCTTTCTGCTTTAGAAAAGAATGTGATGTAAATTTGTCTTTTTGTAAAGCTGTCTTTTTTTCTGCTCCTTTTGCAAGTGAATCAGCAAGTTCATTACCCTCGATACCCACATGGGCTGGACACCAAGAAATGGTTAGATTGCACTCTTTGGCTAGGTTTCGAATTTGATGTGAGAGGTGGTTTATCTTCCCCTGTATTCTTTGAAGACTTGCTTGACTGTCACTGAAAATTTGGTATCTTGCATTTGGCAGCTTCTTCCTAAGGAACTGGATGGCTTTGTAAATGCAGTAGGTTTCAGTGTCAGTGATTCCAATGGAACTTCCCAGATTGAAGGAGAAGCTTTTCAACTCTCGGGTAAAAGGCATGTAGATGACAAAGCCAATGCTGCTCACATTGCTCTTGGAAAGAGATCCATCTGTGTAAGCAATAGCTATGTCTGGATCTATTTTCTGCATTAATTTTAAATGTTGTTCATGAGCTGAAACCCTGGATAAAAATGATATGTTAATTGCTAGTGGTGCTGAGTTCCATGGTGTCATCCAAGTTGAATTCATTTCCTCCAGCTTCTGAAACTTGGTATATAATTTGAGAAACATCCCAATTCTTATAAGCTGATTTGTTGGCTTATCCAACTGGTCAAATATTCCAAGGTCAAGTTCGGGAAGTGTGTTCAACTCATCCTTCAATGGCTGAAGCAGCAGTTGCTGTACAGGGTGTGTATTCTGAAGTCTTAAAAGTCGGAGGGCATAGTTAAATGCATGCTTCATCAGTCTAACTTTTGTTGGCAGGATGGCTGCTTCCACTTCTAGAGCCTTGATTGGACTGCGCTGGTAGGCACCAGTGATTAGTATTACTGCTTGATTCTGAAGTCTCTGACACTTATTAGTTAGTGTTCCTGAACCTCTTCTCCCCTGCCAAAGTACAGAGCCATAGTCTAACACAGATGTAACACAGGCTATATACAAGTGGCGAAGTGCATGAAATCGAAGCCCTTTTGTAGATGAGGCAAGCTGCTTCACTTTACTGAGGGCTCCATTAGCTAACTGAAGCCTTTTGTCTACATGAACTTTGAAGGATAGCTTCCTATCAAACCAGAGTCCCAACCATCGCACCATCTCACATGGCTGTAAAATTACACCATTTTGTAGTATAAGTGTTGATGTGAGAGGCTTCCTATGTTGGGAGAAGTGGATGAGCTCGGTTTTGTCCATCTCAAAGGTTACTGATAGCTTGTTTGCTATTTCAATTAGATTATCTGTAGCCTCTTTTAATAGGCAAATATTCTTGTCCACTGATGTTGATGCCACTGATATGGAAAGGTCGTCAATGTAGGACAGCTGGAGAAAGTTTGGTGGTATTTTCAATGGGTACAGATATCTGATAGAGAGCAAGAAGAGCAAGGGTGAGATAGGGCTACCCTGGGGTGTGCCACTGACTTGAAATACACTGCTCATCTGTCCATTGAAGCATAGCTGCATTGTTCTTCCTGTTAAGAAAGAGTTGACCCATGAAATGAAATTAGCTGGTAGCTGAAGTTTCTGGAGTACTTTCATCAATGCCAACGGCTGGAGTCTATCAAATGCTCCGAGAATATCAAGGAAGACAGTAGATACCACTCTGTTTTTGAGTTTATTCTGCTCCACAAAGTTCTGCAATAACATGGCTGCATCAGTTGTTGATCTCTGCTTCCGACCTCCCATTTGGCTTTGATGCAGTAAGTCACTGGTTGTGTTAGCATAGTATGAAATCCGATTGGCATAAATCCTCTCCAGAAGCTTGGATAGGCATAGAAGAAGGGAGATAGGCCGGTACGCTTTTGGGGAGCTGTAGTCCTTTTTATTTCTCTTGGGTATGATTATTCCAAGTGCCTGCTTCCATTGAACTGGATGTTTTCCACCATTAAATAACTGCGAGTACGCCTGGAAAAAGAATTGTGGTATGGCTGATAAAGCTGCCCTGATAATTGTCCAATCAAGCTGGTCCAGTCCTGGAGCTGTTGATTTATTTGGAGCTGCATTTTTTATCTCTTCCATGGTCAAAGGTGGCCAGTCCCAGTGTCTTCCACATCCTTGTTCTGGTAATTCCATAATATCAGTAGTTGGTGTGATTATATCATCATAACTTCTATTGGCTGATTGTGTGATGTTTTGTGGAAATAAAGTGTTTGCCAGAGCATCACATTTTTCTTCAAAAGATGAGGCTACTAATACCTGGTTACTGTTGTCTACTGGCTGGTATTTGAGGTTTGGTATGTCTTTTGATTGAAAGCGGTCATGGCTGGTATAATTATAAGCCTTGAAAATCATCTTGTCTTTGGCTGAAGCAAGAAACTCAAACCAATGTTGCCTCTTATTGTACTGAATTTGATGAAAATATTTGTTCCTTGCTGACTTTGTATCCTGAATTACTTGTTGACTGAAGGAGAATTTCTGGTACCGCCTTAGCTTGTGAAAAGATTTGCGGAGTTGAGTGAGTTCCTCTGTCCACCATGGCTTTGATCTGCATGAAGGCTTGGAGTAAGGGATTGATTTGGTGGCAGCTTTATGGATTACTTTCTCAATAAGTGAAGCTATAATGTTAGTATCATTAGTTTCGATAGCTTGGTCCATTTGATCTTGAAGCCTTCCCTGCTCTTCCTTGATTGATAATTTAAACTGAGGCCAATTTGCCTTCTTGAGGTTAAATCTTGGTGGAAGGCTGTTCTTTATGATGGGTTCAGCTGTTGACTGAATGGATAGTTTTGATTCAAATATGATCAGCTCATGATCTGAACCAGTTGACTCCCCATACCTCCAGTTGCCCCATTTTAATTGTTGAAATCTTGCTGCAAATGCTAGATCAATGATTGAAGTTTTTCTTGAGTTAGACCTGTGGAATGTTCCCCCATACTCTTCAATTATGGCCGAGTTGATGATGATTTGAGCTCGAGCACTATCCAGGTATCTCACTAAATTATTGGCAAGAAGGGTGTTATTCTGAACCTCTGGATTCCATGAAGAATGGTGCAGGTTGACATCTCCAAGGAACAAGAATGGCTTATCCATTTTTGGATTAAGGTCCAGGAAGCGCTGTAGTGTCAGCTGGCTCAAAAGATTCGATGTTGGCTTCTCATTGTACATATGTACCACATAGAATGCCTCACAGGAAAGTCTTAGTTCCAGAAGTTGATAATCAGGGTCAGAAACCATGTCATATCTAGCAGTGATATTGAGTTGACTAGTCTTTTTGACATAGGTTATGACCCTGGGTCGAATTGTATTAGAAATTAAGGGTAGAATTATATTGAAAGCTGAATGATTGATAGGTTGATAGGACTCTAAATAATGGTTATAGAACACATATGGTTCTTGAATGAAAAGAATGTCTATTTCCTCCTTGAGAGCAACCTCAAAAAGGGACTGCAAGATCTCTCGACCCCTTGCAGCATTGTGTTGGCCTATTTTGAGTGTACCTAACATGACAATGCTTTGAAGTAGTCGCAATCTTGTCTCTGGAAAGCCAAGTGAGTGTTTGATTTACAGTTGGCACATTGAACTGCATGATGGGTGCAGCTCTGGGTGGCACTGCAAGCGGAACATTTGTGGGCTGTGGTGATATGTTTTCCAAGGCAGATAGCACAGATTGGATCCTTGGTGCATCCTATTTGATGGTGTCCAAAGCTAAGACACTTTAGGCATTGGGTCTTCTGGGTGGACTGCTGAAAAGACACCACTTTCAATCTGAGGCCTCCAATGAGGACTCCTGACTTGATTAAATTATCTCTTTCCTCTTCAGATGTGACAGAGAAGGTAATTGATGCTCTGAGCCTCTGTTGGTAAGATTTACTTAGCCATCTGGGTTGGCCCTGGGTTTTTGTTCCTTCATTGAAAATCTCAATCTCTTCATTAATGGCATTAATTGGGATTGAGGTTGGTACACCATGAACCACTAGCTTTAGCCAATGGCTCACTTTTTGAACTTTATTTATGGGCCATCCTGCAAAAATAGTCTCCCATTTTTCTTGATCTAAAAGTAGTTCACTTGGAGGTGAGTCCATGCATGTCAAAACCAGGTTGCCTTTCACTGAGGTATGTACTCTTGAAATGGCACGCTTCCCTAGAATTTTGTTAATCCTCTCTCTGATAGAGAAGGCATCATATGTAGGCAAAATCTCCCCTTGCTTTGTCACTAATGTAACAACATTTTCTCTTGGCAGTGTAGTTGTGATTTGGATAGGTGAAGATTTTGGCACAATATTTTGTATGATAGTTTCAGTGGGGCAGACAGCTGGAGCTGCCTGTCTTGTCAACTTATGTAAGACTTTCATTCCATTTGCTGGATTCTGTGCAGTTGCTGGTGGTAAAATTGGTACATTTCTCCTCAGCATTTGAGCATATGAGGGTAAAGTAGGTTCTGGTACAGCTGGTACCTCATTTGTTGGTGATAACTCACTTGGTGAGGCTGTAGGTTTATTAATAGAGATTGGTCTAACTCGACCCTCCTCAATGTAATTTCTGAAAATTTCAACAAGATCTAGAACTGCATCTTGCTTCTCTATAGTTTCTGTCAAGCTGTATGCTTTGACCAGTAAATTTCGAGCTTCTTGAATGGCAGATAGAAAGGTGTGTTGTTTGGTAATCTTTGGTTCTTCAATCTGAATTATTTTTCTGGAGTTGATGGTTGGGGGAGTTGAGTCAGGTGACTTTCTTTTGTTTGATTTTTTTTGGTAAATATTATCTTTGGTGTTTTTAGGCTCAAAATTCTGTGCAGTTATAGGGTCACTGCTCAGTGAGTCTTCTTCAGCTATTTTTGAAAATATGTTATTAGTTGAAATTGGGGACTTTTCTTTTGTTGCCCTTTTTGAGCACCATATGGAGTCAGAAAGCCTTGCAACATGTTTAAGATTAAAAGATTTCTGTGTTGGTGGTGACGAGGGTAGCTCCATTGGTGAAGAAGGTGGATTTGGACCCATTATTCTAAAAATATTGATTTTATTCTGTTTTTGAATTTTTTTTTTATAATTTAATTTTCAAATTCTGTCTTTTTCCACAATTTTTTTTATAATTTTTTTTTTTAAATATATTTTAATTTTGTTTAATAAATTAAAAAAAAATTAAAAAAAAAAAAAAAAAAAAAAAAAAATTAAAATTTTAAAATTTAAAAAAAAAACACGTGACTCGATGTCTAATCACCTGATTGCGCGTCAAGAACGCGTCGGCGCGTCACGCGATGAGCCTTGGCAAGGCTGGGGTGAAAATATTTTTGTCCAGAGGGTCGAAAATCGGGTTTTGGTCGAAAAATGTTGTTATATGTGGATCTGTATGTATAAATGTATATCTGTCGAAAGCTAAAGACGATGCGAAACCGAATATCAAGATTATAGAGGCGTTGCTGATAATGGGCGGAAGTTATGGACGAAATGGTGTGGTGTTGTGGTCCAGAAGCTCCAAAATCGGGGTTTTGATCGAAAAATGTTGCAACACTGGGATTTAGGTGTCAAAAATTAGATCGATCGAAGGCTGTTAACAATGCGAAACCAAATATGCAGTTTATATTGTCGTAACTGACGGAGGGCGGAAGTTGTGCACGAAAAGGCGATTTCCGAAAGTTTGATGCATGATATATTGACTGAGAAGTTATGGATGAAATAGTGCTAATTTGATCCAAAATGCCGGAAAATCAGATGTTTGTCGAAAAAAAGCTGGAATATCTGGATGTGTGTATCGAAAAGTATATCAGTCGAAAGGTACAGACGATGCGAAACCGAATATTGGATTCATATAGTTGTATCTGATGGTGCGCATAAGTTGTTGATGAAAATGCGATTTTCGAAAAGTTGGTTGTTTTGCTGCATCTCACTTGTATTATTACCTGTAGTAAGGGTGTATCAGAAAATGAATACATAGATGATATTATAATGGATGTTCAGTGTTTTAAATAAAATTGAATAGACCATATCCAAAGGATGTCCAAAGTCAAGATTCATTCTGATCATGTGTCATTTGATTGATAGAATAGAATTGAATTTTATTTATGTCCCTACTGAGTCTATGACTATGAAGGATCATTTGATTGATTAGTGGTTCTAACACAAACAAATTAAATACACTTCTGTAATTTACTTTCATTTATTACTGGTAGTAAGGTTGTATCAGAAAATGAATACATAGATGATATTATAATGCATGTCCAGTGTTTTAAATAAAATTGAATAGACCAAATCCAAAGGATGTGGAAAGTCAAGATTCAATTTGTTAATGTGTTATTTGAATAATTAGTGGTTATAACACAAACAAATTAAATACACTTCTGCTTCTCCCTTGTATGATTACCTATAGTAAGGGTGTATCAGAAAATGAATACATAGATGATATTATAATGGATGTTCTGTTGAAAGTAATCACTCAAGTGCAATTGATTGAAGTATATATCACATGTCTTACAGGATATTGTATTAGTAAGCAAGTGGTCACATGATGGAGATAACAGGGAGTTCATTGTTTTCAGGTGATATGGTCAGGTGATGTGGTCAGGTGATGTGGTCACATAACCTACAAACACTAGGTGCACAGACCACTCTAGCATGTATATATACCAGACACTTTCCCACTTATATAGATCATTATCATTCATCAATACAACAACACTTCTTGTTCATGATCAACCACTTCTCTTCCACCAAAATTCTTCCTTTGTTCAATCTTCATCAGTCTTCTAAAATATAATTCAGGTATCTATTCTTTGAATATAATTTTAACTGATCAATATGTTCAGTGTTTTAAATAAAATTGAATAGACCAAATCCAAAGGATGGGCCAGATCAAATTGACCAGAACATGATTTGTCATGCATACAAAGCTAATAATCAACTGTTCTTTGAAATTTACTCACTACTGTTCAATATTGGATATCAGCCAAAGTGTTGGAGACAGGCCACTGGAATTGTCTTGAAAAAGGCATCCAAGCCTGACTACTCACAGCCAAAGGCATATAGAGTTATATCTCTACTGAACTGTCTAGGGAAGACACTAGAAAGGATGCTAGCTAAAAGACTTGGGTATCTTGCTGAAACAACCACACTATTGGACCCAAGCCAGATAGGTGGAAGGCTTCAGAAATCAGCAGTAGATGCCTGTCTGCTACTAGTGAACAAAATACAGACAGAAAAGGCTGCTGGAAGAAAGGTATCAACTCTTTTTCTGGACATAAAAGGTGCTTTTGACCATGTTGCTAAGAACCAACTTCTCGGAATAATGAGTAGATTGGGATTACCCCTTAGCATTTTATCATGGGTAGACACATTTCTAAGTGACCGACAACTAAAATTGGCCTTTGAGGGGCAAGTGGAACAGTTTTCACCAACTGAGACTGGTATCCCACAGGGAAGCCCAATTTCACCTATACTATTTTTAATCTATATCAGAGACATGTTCAGCTCAAGAGCAGGCCAGTTCATATCATACATTGATGATATTGCATTGACTGTTTCATCTACAAGCTTTAAAAGGAACACTCAAATATTGGAAAGGGAATATCAAAGACTACAAGATATAGGAAGCAAAAATGCAGTCAAATTTGACATTGAAAAAACCGAGCTGATTCATTTTGCAAAATCAAAGGAGGCAAAAGAATGCCATTTGACAATACCTCGTGGAAGAATCATTTCTACTTCCCCAGTTGTCAAATAGTTAGGTGTGTGGTTTGACCAAAAACTTACCTTCAAGCACCATTTAACAGTCAGGGTAGCGCAGGCTAAATCAGCTTTTCAAAGGATGGCAAGACTGACAAACACTGAAAGAGGGCTAAGCCATATTGCAATGAGACAGCTTTACCTGGCCTGTGTCACCACCATTTCCGACTATGCTAATCCTTTTTGGTGGAGGGGGCAACAATCTTTTGCTGACCTTCTACACCAGCTTCAAAATATTGCATTAAGGAGAATATTGGGTTGTTTCAAAACATCACCAATCAGGCCTATGGAAGTGGAGGCAACGCTTTGCCCACCTGAAATTAGATTGAACAAAAGCAAAAGAAAATATGCTTTAAGAGGATTAACACTGATGCAGAACCATCCAATTTCCAGGATAATTAGCCAAAATTATGAACAAATTTCTGATGAAGATCTTACATGCAGAAGAGACAGCCAGATCAACAGAATAATACAGTCATTACCTTATCATGATGGATTATATGAACAGGAGAAGACTAAGACCATTATATGTGCACCATGGAATAGAGGTATCCCTTACAAAGTGGCTATAAGTGGTCAGAGTAAAGAGGAGGAGAAATTAATTCACAATCAAATTCTGGACAATTATGGAAAAAATCATTTCATATATTACTCTGATGCTTCTTGTTCCCCAGAATCTTTGGGAATAGGAATCTCACTAGCAGGATATGATCAAATAAAACAAACCATCTTGAAAGAATACTACACCATCTCAAAAGACAAAAATACCATTTATGATGGAGAACTAGAGGCAATTGTCCGAGCAATAGAGCATGCAAATAGACAGACCTGGAAAAAGGAGTATGTGATCATATTTTCAGACAGTAAGGCTGCTCTGCAAAGACTAGAAAACTTGGATATTAAGGCAGGCCAATGGCAAGTAAGAAGGGCTATTATAGCAGCTCAAGAACTTCAAGAACAAGGCACAAGAGTCACTCTCCAATGGGTCCCAGCCCATCAAGGACTAAAGGGCAATGAAGAGGCAGACAAACTTGCAAAAATAGCATCAAACCTAGAGCCAGATGACAGCTATCCCATAAGTTTAGCATGCATCTCACAAGAAATAGAAATTTTAAAAATTAATGAATGGCAAAATATATTGGAAAATTATGATTCAAAAAGACAGCAACAAAGTACTCACCTGTCATACTCTGAGATATACCCTTGGCAAATAAGAAGCAAGCCTTGGGTACCAAGAGGAGTCAGAAAGGAGGTCAGCTCAGCATTTTATCAACTCAAGCTTGGACATGGTTACTTTGAGTCATATATGAAAAGAATAGGAAAATCAACTACAGGAAAATGCAGATGTGAAGAGGAGCAAGATGCAAGGCATTTGCTACTAGATTGCAGGCGGTATTCTCAGAATAGGAAGAGGATGAAAGAGAAGCTAGAGGGCCAGAATATGAGCCTGGAATTATTGCTTCATAACAAGATTGGAATTAATATAACATTGGAATTTTTGAGGGAGACAAAAATATTGACCAGGGTTTGGTATGCAGAGGAAAAATAAAATGAAAATTAGTGTAGGTGTTATTGGATCTTGGGGGACAAATATTGTAGCTTAGCTACACATCTTTAATAGTCTTAGACTCAAATTAGATGTAAATATAAAAAAAAAAAAAAAAAAAAAATCCAAAGGATGTCCAAAGTCAAGATTCATTCTGATCATGTGTCATTTGAATAATTAGTGGTTATAACACAAACAAATTAAATACACTTCTGCATCTCACTTGTATTATTACCTGTAGTAAGGGTGTATCAGAAAATGAATACATAGATGATATTATAATTGTTGTTCAGTTTTTTTTATAAAATTGAATAGACCAAATCCAGAGGATGTGGAAAGTCAAGATTCATTCTGATCATGTGTCATTTGATTGATTAGTGGTTATAACACAAACAAATTAATACACTTCTGCATCTCACTTGTATTATTACCTATAGTAAGGGTGTATCAGAAAATGAATACATAGATGATATTATAATGCATGTTCAGTGTTTTAAATAAAATTGAATAGACCAAATCCAAAGGATGTGGAAAGTCAAGATTCAATTTGTTAATGTGTTATTTGAATAATTAGTGGTTATAACACAAACAAATTAAATACACTTCTGCATCTCACTTGTATGATTACCTTTAGTAAGGGTGTATCAGAAAATGAATACATAGATGATATTATAATGCATGTCCAGTGTTATAGATAAAATTAAACAAACCAAATCCAAAAGATGTTAGGAGTGAAATTCTTCTGATCATGTGTCATTTGATTGATTAGTGGTTATAACACAAACAAATTAATACACTTCTGCATCTCACTTGTATTATTACCTATAGTAAGGTTGTATCAGAAAATGAATACATAGATGATATTATAATGGATGTTCAGTGTTTTAAATAAAATTGAATAGACCAAATCCAAAGGATGTCCAAAGTCAAGATTCATTCTGATCATGTGTCATTTGATTGATTAGTGGTTATAACACAAACAAATTAATACACTTCTGCATCTCACTTGTATTATTACCTGTAGTAAGGTTGTATCAGAAAATGAATACATAGATGATATTATAATGCATGTCCAGTGTTTTAAATAAAATTGAATAGACCAAATCCAAAGGATGTGGAAAGTCAAGATTCAATTTGTTAATGTGTTATTTGAATAATTAGTGGTTATAACACAAACAAATTAAATACACTTCTGCATCTCACTTGTATTATTACCTGTAGTAAGGGTGTATCAGAAAATGAATACATAGATGATATTATAATGGATGTTCAGTTTTTTAAATAAAATTGAATAGACCAAATCCAAAGGATGTGGAAAGTCAAGATTCATTCTGATCATGTGTCATTTGATTGATTAGTGGTTATAACACAAACAAATTAATACACTTCTGCATCTCACTTGTATTATTACCTATAGTAAGGGTGTATCAGAAAATGAATACATAGATGATATTATAATGGATGTTCAGTGTTTTAAATAAAATTGAATAGACCAAATCCAAAGGATGTGGAAAGTCAAGATTCAATTTGTTAATGTGTTATTTGAATAATTAGTGGTTATAACACAAACAAATTAAATACACTTCTGCATCTCACTTGTATTATTACCTGTAGTAAGGGTGTATCAGAAATTGAATACATAGATGATATTATAATTGATGTTCAGTGTTTTAAATAAAATTGAATAGACCAAATCCAAAGGATGTGGAAAGTCAAGATTCAATTTGTTAATGTGTTATTTGAATAATTAGTGGTTATAACACAAACAAATTAAATACACTTCTGCATCTCACTTGTATTATTACCTGTAGTAAGGGTGTATCAGAAAATGAATACATAGATGATATTATAATGGATGTTCAGTTTTTTAAATAAAATTGAATAGACCAAATCCAAAGGATGTGGAAAGTCAAGATTCATTCTGATCATGTGTCATATGAATAATTAGTGGTTATAACACAAACAAATTAAATACACTTCTGTAATTTACTTTCATTTATTACTGGTAGTAAGGTTGTATCAGAAAATGAATACATAGATGATATTATAATGCATGTCCAGTGTTTTAAATAAAATTGAATAGACCAAATCCAAAGGATGTGGAAAGTCAAGATTCAATTTGTTAATGTGTTATTTGAATAATTAGTGGTTATAACACAAACAAATTAAATACACTTCTGCATCTCACTTGTATTATTACCTGTAGTAAGGGTGTATCAGAAAATGAATACATAGATGATATTATAATGGATGTTCAGTGTTTTAAATAAAATTGAATAGACCAAATCCAAAGGATGTGGAAAGTCAAGATTCAATTTGTTAATGTGTTATTTGAATAATTAGTGGTTATAACACAAACAAATTAATACACTTCTGCATCTCACTTGTATTATTACCTATAGTAAGGGTGTATCAGAAAATGAATACATAGATGATATTATAATTGATGTTCAGTGTTTTAAATAAAATTGAATAGACCAAATCCAAAGGATGTGGAAAGTCAAGATTCAATTTGTTAATGTGTTATTTGAATAATTAGTGGTTATAACACAAACAAATTAAATACACTTCTGCATCTCACTTGTATTATTACCTGTAGTAAGGGTGTATCAGAAAATGAATACATAGATGATATTATAATTGATGTTCAGTGTTTTAAATAAAATTGAATAGACCAAATCCAAAGGATGTGGAAAGTCAAGATTCAATTTGTTAATGTGTTATTTGAATAATTAGTGGTTATAACACAAACAAATTAAATACACTTCTGCATCTCACTTGTATTATTACCTGTAGTAAAGGTGTATCAGAAAATGAATACATAGATGATATTATAATGGATGTTCAGTTTTTTAAATAAAATTGAATAGACCAAATCCAAAGGATGTGGAAAGTCAAGATTCATTCTGATCATGTGTCATATGAATAATTAGTGGTTATAACACAAACAAATTAAATACACTTCTGCATCTCACTTGTATTATTACCTGTAGTAAGGGTGTATCAGAAAATGAATACATAGATGATATTATAATGCATGTCCAGTGTTTTAAATAAAATTGAATAGACCAAATCCAAAGGATGTGGAAAGTCAAGATTCAATTTGTTAATGTGTTATTTGAATAATTAGTGGTTATAACACAAACAAATTAAATACACTTCTGTAATTTACTTTCATTTATTACTGGTAGTAAGGTTGTATCAGAAAATGAATACATAGATGATATTATAATGCATGTCCAGTGTTTTAAATAAAATTGAATAGACCAAATCCAAAGGATGTGGAAAGTCAAGATTCAATTTGTTAATGTGTTATTTGAATAATTAGTGGTTATAACACAAACAAATTAAATACACTTCTGCATCTCACTTGTATTATTACCTGTAGTAAGGTTGTATCAGAAAATGAATACATAGATGATATTATAATTGATGTTCAGTGTTTTAAATAAAATTGAATAGACCAAATCCAAAGGATGTGGAAAGTCAAGATTCAATTTGTTAATGTGTTATTTGAATAATTAGTGGTTATAACACAAACAAATTAAATACACTTCTGCATCTCACTTGTATTATTACCTGTAGTAAGGGTGTATCAGAAAATGAATACATAGATGATATTATAATTGATGTTCAGTGTTTTAAATAAAATTGAATAGACCAAATCCAAAGGATGTGGAAAGTCAAGATTCAATTTGTTAATGTGTTATTTGAATAATTAGTGGTTATAACACAAACAAATTAAATACACTTCTGCATCTCACTTGTATTATTACCTGTAGTAAGGGTGTATCAGAAAATGAATACATAGATGATATTATAATGGATGTTCAGTTTTTTAAATAAAATTGAATAGACCAAATCCAAAGGATGTGGAAAGTCAAGATTCATTCTGATCATGTGTCATATGAATAATTAGTGGTTATAACACAAACAAATTAAATACACTTCTGCATCTCACTTGTATTATTACCTGTAGTAAGGGTGTATCAGAAAATGAATACATAGATGATATTATAATGGATGTTCAGTTTTTTAAATAAAATTGAATAGACCAAATCCAAAGGATGTGGAAAGTCAAGATTCATTCTGATCATGTGTCATATGAATAATTAGTGGTTATAACACAAACAAATTAAATACACTTCTGTAATTTACTTTCATTTATTACTGGTAGTAAGGTTGTATCAGAAAATGAATACATAGATGATATTATAATGCATGTCCAGTGTTTTAAATAAAATTGAATAGACCAAATCCAAAGGATGTGGAAAGTCAAGATTCAATTTGTTAATGTGTTATTTGAATAATTAGTGGTTATAACACAAACAAATTAAATACACTTCTGCATCTCACTTGTATTATTACCTGTAGTAAGGTTGTATCAGAAAATGAATACATAGATGATATTATAATGCATGTCCAGTGTTTTAAATAAAATTGAATAGACCAAATCCAAAGGATGTGGAAAGTCAAGATTCAATTTGTTAATGTGTTATTTGAATAATTAGTGGTTATAACACAAACAAATTAAATACACTTCTGCATCTCACTTGTATTATTACCTGTAGTAAGGGTGTATCAGAAAATGAATACATAGATGATATTATAATTGATGTTCAGTGTTTTAAATAAAATTGAATAGACCAAATCCAAAGGATGTGGAAAGTCAAGATTCAATTTGTTAATGTGTTATTTGAATAATTAGTGGTTATAACACAAACAAATTAATACACTTCTGCATCTCACTTGTATTATTACCTATAGTAAGGGTGTATCAGAAAATGAATACATAGATGATATTATAATTGATGTTCAGTGTTTTAAATAAAATTGAATAGACCAAATCCAAAGGATGTGGAAAGTCAAGATTCAATTTGTTAATGTGTTATTTGAATAATTAGTGGTTATAACACAAACAAATTAAATACACTTCTGCATCTCACTTGTATTATTACCTGTAGTAAGGGTGTATCAGAAAATGAATACATAGATGATATTATAATGGATGTTCAGTTTTTTAAATAAAATTGAATAGACCAAATCCAAAGGATGTGGAAAGTCAAGATTCATTCTGATCATGTGTCATATGAATAATTAGTGGTTATAACACAAACAAATTAAATACACTTCTGCATCTCACTTGTATTATTACCTGTAGTAAGGGTGTATCAGAAAATGAATACATAGATGATATTATAATTGATGTTCAGTGTTTTAAATAAAATTGAATAGACCAAATCCAAAGGATGTGGAAAGTCAAGATTCAATTTGTTAATGTGTTATTTGAATAATTAGTGGTTATAACACAAACAAATTAAATACACTTCTGCATCTCACTTGTATTATTACCTGTAGTAAGGGTGTATCAGAAAATGAATACATAGATGATATTATAATTGATGTTCAGTGTTTTAAATAAAATTGAATAGACCAAATCCAAAGGATGTGGAAAGTCAAGATTCAATTTGTTAATGTGTTATTTGAATAATTAGTGGTTATAACACAAACAAATTAATACACTTCTGCATCTCACTTGTATTATTACCTATAGTAAGGGTGTATCAGAAAATGAATACATAGATGATATTATAATTGATGTTCAGTGTTTTAAATAAAATTGAATAGACCAAATCCAAAGGATGTGGAAAGTCAAGATTCAATTTGTTAATGTGTTATTTGAATAATTAGTGGTTATAACACAAACAAATTAATACACTTCTGCATCTCACTTGTATTATTACCTATAGTAAGGGTGTATCAGAAAATGAATACATAGATGATATTATAATGGATGTTCAGTGTTTTAAATAAAATTGAATAGACCAAATCCAAAGGATGTGGAAAGTCAAGATTCAATTTGTTAATGTGTTATTTGAATAATTAGTGGTTATAACACAAACAAATTAAATACACTTCTGCATCTCACTTGTATTATTACCTGTAGTAAGGGTGTATCAGAAAATGAATACATAGATGATATTATAATTGATGTTCAGTGTTTTAAATAAAATTGAATAGACCAAATCCAAAGGATGTGGAAAGTCAAGATTCAATTTGTTAATGTGTTATTTGAATAATTAGTGGTTATAACACAAACAAATTAAATACACTTCTGCATCTCACTTGTATTATTACCTGTAGTAAGGGTGTATCAGAAAATGAATACATAGATGATATTATAATGGATGTTCAGTTTTTTAAATAAAATTGAATAGACCAAATCCAAAGGATGTGGAAAGTCAAGATTCATTCTGATCATGTGTCATATGAATAATTAGTGGTTATAACACAAACAAATTAAATACACTTCTGCATCTCACTTGTATGATTACCTTTAGTAAGGGTGTATCAGAAAATGAATACATAGATGATATTATAATGCATGTCCAGTGTTTTAAATAAAATTGAATAGACCAAATCCAAAGGATGTGGAAAGTCAAGATTCAATTTGATCATGTGTCATTTGAATAATTAGTGGTTATAACACAAACAAATTAAATACACTTCTGTAATTTACTTTCATTTATTACTGGTAGTAAGGTTGTATCAGAAAATGAATACATAGATGATATTATAATGCATGTCCAGTGTTTTAAATAAAATTGAATAGACCAAATCCAAAGGATGTGGAAAGTCAAGATTCAATTTGTTAATGTGTTATTTGAATAATTAGTGGTTATAACACAAACAAATTAAATACACTTCTGCATCTCACTTGTATGATTACCTTTAGTAAGGGTGTATCAGAAAATGAATACATAGATGATATTATAATGCATGTCCAGTGTTATAGATAAAATTAAACAAACCAAATCCAAAAGATGTTAGGAGTGAAATTCTTCTGATCAAGTGTCTTTTCAACGATTGGTGATGACAACACAAACAAATTAAATACACTTCTGCATCTCACTTGTATTATTACCTGTAGTAAGGGTGTATCAGAAAATGAATACATAGATGATATTATAATTGATGTTCAGTTTTTTAAATAAAATTGAATAGACCAAATCCAAAGGATGTGCAAAGTCAAGATTCATTCTGATCATGTGTCATTTGATTGATTAGTGGTTATAACACAAACAAATTAATACACTTCTGCATCTCACTTGTATTATTACCTATAGTAAGGTTGTATCAGAAAATGAATACATAGATGATATTATAATGGATGTTCAGTGTTTTAAATAAAATTGAATAGACCAAATCCAAAGGATGTGGAAAGTCAAGATTCATTCTGATCATGTGTCATATGAATAATTAGTGGTTATAACACAAACAAATTAAATACACTTCTGCATCTCACTTGTATTATTACCTGTAGTAAGGGTGTATCAGAAAATGAATACATAGATGATATTATAATTGATGTTCAGTGTTTTAAATAAAATTGAATAGACCAAATCCAAAGGATGTCCAAAGTCAAGATTCATTCTGATCATGTGTCATTTGAATAATTAGTGGTTATAACACAAACAAATTAAATACACTTCTGTAATTTACTTTCATTTATTACTGGTAGTAAGGTTGTATCAGAAAATGAATACATAGATGATATTATAATGCATGTCCAGTGTTTTAAATAAAATTGAATAGACCAAATCCAAAGGATGTGGAAAGTCAAGATTCAATTTGTTAATGTGTTATTTGAATAATTAGTGGTTATAACACAAACAAATTAAATACACTTCTGCATCTCACTTGTATGATTACCTTTAGTAAGGGTGTATCAGAAAATGAATACATAGATGATATTATAATGCATGTCCAGTGTTATAGATAAAATTAAACAAACCAAATCCAAAAGATGTTAGGAGTGAAATTCTTCTGATCAAGTGTCTTTTCAACGATTGGTGATGACAACACAAACAAATTAAATACACTTCTGCATCTCACTTGTATTATTACATGTAGTAAGGGTGTATCAGAAAATGAATACATAGATGATATTATAATTGATGTTCAGTTTTTTAAATAAAATTGAATAGACCAAATCCAAAGGATGTGCAAAGTCAAGATTCATTCTGATCATGTGTCATTTGATTGATTAGTGGTTATAACACAAACAAATTAATACACTTCTGCATCTCACTTGTATTATTACCTATAGTAAGGTTGTATCAGAAAATGAATACATAGATGATATTATAATGGATGTTCAGTGTTTTAAATAAAATTGAATAGACCAAATCCAAAGGATGTCCAAAGTCAAGATTCATTCTGATCATGTGTCATTTGATTGATTAGTGGTTCTAACACAAACAAATTAAATACACTTCTGTAATTTACTTTCATTTATTACTGGTAGTAAGGTTGTATCAGAAAATGAATACATAGATGATATTATAATGCATGTGCAGTGTTATAGTTAAAATTGAACAGACCAAATCCAAAGGATGTCCAAAGTCAAGATTCATTCTGATCATGTGTCATTTGAATAATTAGTGGTTATAACACAAACAAATTAAATACACTTCTGTAATTTACTTTCATTTATTACTGGTAGTAAGGTTGTATCAGAAAATGAATACATAGATGATATTATAATGCATGTCCAGTGTTTTAAATAAAATTGAATAGACCAAATCCAAAGGATGTGGAAAGTCAAGATTCAATTTGTTAATGTGTTATTTGAATAATTAGTGGTTATAACACAAACAAATTAAATACACTTCTGCATCTCACTTGTATGATTACCTGTAGTAAGGGTGTATCAGAAAATGAATACATAGATGATATTATAATGGATGTTCAGTTTTTTAAATAAAATTGAATAGACCAAATCCAAAGGATGTGGAAAGTCAAGATTCAATTTGTTAATGTGTTATTTGAATAATTAGTGGTTATAACACAAACAAATTAAATACACTTCTGCATCTCACTTGTATTATTACCTGTAGTAAGGTTGTATCAGAAAATGAATACATAGATGATATTATAATTGATGTTCAGTGTTTTAAATAAAATTGAATAGACCAAATCCAAAGGATGTGGAAAGTCAAGATTCAATTTGTTAATGTGTTATTTGAATAATTAGTGGTTATAACACAAACAAATTAAATACACTTCTGCATCTCACTTGTATTATTACCTGTAGTAAGGGTGTATCAGAAAATGAATACATAGATGATATTATAATTGATGTTCAGTGTTTTAAATAAAATTGAATAGACCAAATCCAAAGGATGTGGAAAGTCAAGATTCAATTTGTTAATGTGTTATTTGAATAATTAGTGGTTATAACACAAACAAATTAAATACACTTCTGCATCTCACTTGTATTATTACCTGTAGTAAGGGTGTATCAGAAAATGAATACATAGATGATATTATAATGGATGTTCAGTTTTTTAAATAAAATTGAATAGACCAAATCCAAAGGATGTGGAAAGTCAAGATTCATTCTGATCATGTGTCATATGAATAATTAGTGGTTATAACACAAACAAATTAAATACACTTCTGCATCTCACTTGTATTATTACCTGTAGTAAGGGTGTATCAGAAAATGAATACATAGATGATATTATAATGGATGTTCAGTTTTTTAAATAAAATTGAATAGACCAAATCCAAAGGATGTGGAAAGTCAAGATTCATTCTGATCATGTGTCATATGAATAATTAGTGGTTATAACACAAACAAATTAAATACACTTCTGTAATTTACTTTCATTTATTACTGGTAGTAAGGTTGTATCAGAAAATGAATACATAGATGATATTATAATGCATGTCCAGTGTTTTAAATAAAATTGAATAGACCAAATCCAAAGGATGTGGAAAGTCAAGATTCAATTTGTTAATGTGTTATTTGAATAATTAGTGGTTATAACACAAACAAATTAAATACACTTCTGCATCTCACTTGTATTATTACCTGTAGTAAGGTTGTATCAGAAAATGAATACATAGATGATATTATAATGCATGTCCAGTGTTTTAAATAAAATTGAATAGACCAAATCCAAAGGATGTGGAAAGTCAAGATTCAATTTGTTAATGTGTTATTTGAATAATTAGTGGTTATAACACAAACAAATTAAATACACTTCTGCATCTCACTTGTATTATTACCTGTAGTAAGGGTGTATCAGAAAATGAATACATAGATGATATTATAATTGATGTTCAGTGTTTTAAATAAAATTGAATAGACCAAATCCAAAGGATGTGGAAAGTCAAGATTCAATTTGTTAATGTGTTATTTGAATAATTAGTGGTTATAACACAAACAAATTAATACACTTCTGCATCTCACTTGTATTATTACCTATAGTAAGGGTGTATCAGAAAATGAATACATAGATGATATTATAATTGATGTTCAGTGTTTTAAATAAAATTGAATAGACCAAATCCAAAGGATGTGGAAAGTCAAGATTCAATTTGTTAATGTGTTATTTGAATAATTAGTGGTTATAACACAAACAAATTAAATACACTTCTGCATCTCACTTGTATTATTACCTGTAGTAAGGGTGTATCAGAAAATGAATACATAGATGATATTATAATGGATGTTCAGTTTTTTAAATAAAATTGAATAGACCAAATCCAAAGGATGTGGAAAGTCAAGATTCATTCTGATCATGTGTCATATGAATAATTAGTGGTTATAACACAAACAAATTAAATACACTTCTGCATCTCACTTGTATTATTACCTGTAGTAAGGGTGTATCAGAAAATGAATACATAGATGATATTATAATTGATGTTCAGTGTTTTAAATAAAATTGAATAGACCAAATCCAAAGGATGTGGAAAGTCAAGATTCAATTTGTTAATGTGTTATTTGAATAATTAGTGGTTATAACACAAACAAATTAAATACACTTCTGCATCTCACTTGTATTATTACCTGTAGTAAGGGTGTATCAGAAAATGAATACATAGATGATATTATAATTGATGTTCAGTGTTTTAAATAAAATTGAATAGACCAAATCCAAAGGATGTGGAAAGTCAAGATTCAATTTGTTAATGTGTTATTTGAATAATTAGTGGTTATAACACAAACAAATTAATACACTTCTGCATCTCACTTGTATTATTACCTATAGTAAGGGTGTATCAGAAAATGAATACATAGATGATATTATAATTGATGTTCAGTGTTTTAAATAAAATTGAATAGACCAAATCCAAAGGATGTGGAAAGTCAAGATTCAATTTGTTAATGTGTTATTTGAATAATTAGTGGTTATAACACAAACAAATTAATACACTTCTGCATCTCACTTGTATTATTACCTATAGTAAGGGTGTATCAGAAAATGAATACATAGATGATATTATAATGGATGTTCAGTGTTTTAAATAAAATTGAATAGACCAAATCCAAAGGATGTGGAAAGTCAAGATTCAATTTGTTAATGTGTTATTTGAATAATTAGTGGTTATAACACAAACAAATTAAATACACTTCTGCATCTCACTTGTATTATTACCTGTAGTAAGGGTGTATCAGAAAATGAATACATAGATGATATTATAATTGATGTTCAGTGTTTTAAATAAAATTGAATAGACCAAATCCAAAGGATGTGGAAAGTCAAGATTCAATTTGTTAATGTGTTATTTGAATAATTAGTGGTTATAACACAAACAAATTAAATACACTTCTGCATCTCACTTGTATTATTACCTGTAGTAAGGGTGTATCAGAAAATGAATACATAGATGATATTATAATGGATGTTCAGTTTTTTAAATAAAATTGAATAGACCAAATCCAAAGGATGTGGAAAGTCAAGATTCATTCTGATCATGTGTCATATGAATAATTAGTGGTTATAACACAAACAAATTAAATACACTTCTGCATCTCACTTGTATGATTACCTTTAGTAAGGGTGTATCAGAAAATGAATACATAGATGATATTATAATGCATGTCCAGTGTTTTAAATAAAATTGAATAGACCAAATCCAAAGGATGTGGAAAGTCAAGATTCAATTTGATCATGTGTCATTTGAATAATTAGTGGTTATAACACAAACAAATTAAATACACTTCTGTAATTTACTTTCATTTATTACTGGTAGTAAGGTTGTATCAGAAAATGAATACATAGATGATATTATAATGCATGTCCAGTGTTTTAAATAAAATTGAATAGACCAAATCCAAAGGATGTGGAAAGTCAAGATTCAATTTGTTAATGTGTTATTTGAATAATTAGTGGTTATAACACAAACAAATTAAATACACTTCTGCATCTCACTTGTATGATTACCTTTAGTAAGGGTGTATCAGAAAATGAATACATAGATGATATTATAATGCATGTCCAGTGTTATAGATAAAATTAAACAAACCAAATCCAAAAGATGTTAGGAGTGAAATTCTTCTGATCAAGTGTCTTTTCAACGATTGGTGATGACAACACAAACAAATTAAATACACTTCTGCATCTCACTTGTATTATTACCTGTAGTAAGGGTGTATCAGAAAATGAATACATAGATGATATTATAATTGATGTTCAGTTTTTTAAATAAAATTGAATAGACCAAATCCAAAGGATGTGCAAAGTCAAGATTCATTCTGATCATGTGTCATTTGATTGATTAGTGGTTATAACACAAACAAATTAATACACTTCTGCATCTCACTTGTATTATTACCTATAGTAAGGTTGTATCAGAAAATGAATACATAGATGATATTATAATGGATGTTCAGTGTTTTAAATAAAATTGAATAGACCAAATCCAAAGGATGTGGAAAGTCAAGATTCATTCTGATCATGTGTCATATGAATAATTAGTGGTTATAACACAAACAAATTAAATACACTTCTGCATCTCACTTGTATTATTACCTGTAGTAAGGGTGTATCAGAAAATGAATACATAGATGATATTATAATTGATGTTCAGTGTTTTAAATAAAATTGAATAGACCAAATCCAAAGGATGTCCAAAGTCAAGATTCATTCTGATCATGTGTCATTTGAATAATTAGTGGTTATAACACAAACAAATTAAATACACTTCTGTAATTTACTTTCATTTATTACTGGTAGTAAGGTTGTATCAGAAAATGAATACATAGATGATATTATAATGCATGTCCAGTGTTTTAAATAAAATTGAATAGACCAAATCCAAAGGATGTGGAAAGTCAAGATTCAATTTGTTAATGTGTTATTTGAATAATTAGTGGTTATAACACAAACAAATTAAATACACTTCTGCATCTCACTTGTATGATTACCTTTAGTAAGGGTGTATCAGAAAATGAATACATAGATGATATTATAATGCATGTCCAGTGTTATAGATAAAATTAAACAAACCAAATCCAAAAGATGTTAGGAGTGAAATTCTTCTGATCAAGTGTCTTTTCAACGATTGGTGATGACAACACAAACAAATTAAATACACTTCTGCATCTCACTTGTATTATTACATGTAGTAAGGGTGTATCAGAAAATGAATACATAGATGATATTATAATTGATGTTCAGTTTTTTAAATAAAATTGAATAGACCAAATCCAAAGGATGTGCAAAGTCAAGATTCATTCTGATCATGTGTCATTTGATTGATTAGTGGTTATAACACAAACAAATTAATACACTTCTGCATCTCACTTGTATTATTACCTATAGTAAGGTTGTATCAGAAAATGAATACATAGATGATATTATAATGGATGTTCAGTGTTTTAAATAAAATTGAATAGACCAAATCCAAAGGATGTCCAAAGTCAAGATTCATTCTGATCATGTGTCATTTGATTGATTAGTGGTTCTAACACAAACAAATTAAATACACTTCTGTAATTTACTTTCATTTATTACTGGTAGTAAGGTTGTATCAGAAAATGAATACATAGATGATATTATAATGCATGTGCAGTGTTATAGTTAAAATTGAACAGACCAAATCCAAAGGATGTCCAAAGTCAAGATTCATTCTGATCATGTGTCATTTGAATAATTAGTGGTTATAACACAAACAAATTAAATACACTTCTGTAATTTACTTTCATTTATTACTGGTAGTAAGGTTGTATCAGAAAATGAATACATAGATGATATTATAATGCATGTCCAGTGTTTTAAATAAAATTGAATAGACCAAATCCAAAGGATGTGGAAAGTCAAGATTCAATTTGTTAATGTGTTATTTGAATAATTAGTGGT
The DNA here is from genome assembly GCA_905067625.1 of Blumeria graminis f. sp. triticale. Lineage (NCBI taxonomy): Eukaryota > Fungi > Ascomycota > Leotiomycetes > Helotiales > Erysiphaceae > Blumeria > Blumeria graminis. The sequence continues at coordinate 2,327,892 of LR898478.1, forward strand.
TATAACACAAACAAATTAAATACACTTCTGCATCTCACTTGTATGATTACCTGTAGTAAGGGTGTATCAGAAAATGAATACATAGATGATATTATAATGGATGTTCAGTTTTTTAAATAAAATTGAATAGACCAAATCCAAAGGATGTGGAAAGTCAAGATTCATTCTGATCATGTGTCATTTGAATAATTAGTGGTTATAACACAAACAAATTAAATACACTTCTGCATCTCACTTGTATGATTACCTTTAGTAAGGGTGTATCAGAAAATGAATACATAGATGATATTATAATGCATGTCCAGTGTTATAGATAAAATTAAACAAACCAAATCCAAAAGATGTTAGGAGTGAAATTCTTCTGATCAAGTGTCTTTTCAACGATTGGTGATGACAACACAAACAAATTAAATACACTTCTGCATCTCACTTGTATTATTACCTGTAGTAAGGGTGTATCAGAAAATGAATACATAGATGATATTATAATTGATGTTCAGTTTTTTAAATAAAATTGAATAGACCAAATCCAAAGGATGTGCAAAGTCAAGATTCATTCTGATCATGTGTCATTTGATTGATTAGTGGTTATAACACAAACAAATTAATACACTTCTGCATCTCACTTGTATTATTACCTATAGTAAGGTTGTATCAGAAAATGAATACATAGATGATATTATAATGGATGTTCAGTGTTTTAAATAAAATTGAATAGACCAAATCCAAAGGATGTCCAAAGTCAAGATTCATTCTGATCATGTGTCATTTGATTGATTAGTGGTTCTAACACAAACAAATTAAATACACTTCTGTAATTTACTTTCATTTATTACTGGTAGTAAGGTTGTATCAGAAAATGAATACATAGATGATATTATAATGCATGTGCAGTGTTATAGTTAAAATTGAACAGACCAAATCCAAAGGATGTCCAAAGTCAAGATTCATTCTGATCATGTGTCATTTGAATAATTAGTGGTTATAACACAAACAAATTAAATACACTTCTGTAATTTACTTTCATTTATTACTGGTAGTAAGGTTGTATCAGAAAATGAATACATAGATGATATTATAATGCATGTCCAGTGTTTTAAATAAAATTGAATAGACCAAATCCAAAGGATGTGGAAAGTCAAGATTCAATTTGTTAATGTGTTATTTGAATAATTAGTGGTTATAACACAAACAAATTAAATACACTTCTGCATCTCACTTGTATGATTACCTTTAGTAAGGGTGTATCAGAAAATGAATACATAGATTATATTATAATGTATTGATCAGTTAAAATTATATTCAAAGAATAGATACCTGAATTATATTTTATAAGACTGATGGAGATTGAACAAAAGAAGAATGTTGGTTGAAGAGTAGTGGTTGATCATGAACAAGAAGTGTTGTTGTATTGATGAATGATAATGATCTATCTAAGTGGGAAAGTGTCTGGTATATATACATGCTAGAGTGGTCTGTGCACCTAGTGTTGGCAGGTCATGTGACCACATCATATGACCATGTCACCTGAAAACAATGAATTCCATGTTATATCCATCATGTGACCACTTGCTTACTAATACAATATCCTGTAAGTCATGTGATATACACTTCAATCAATTGCACTTGAGTGATTATTTTCAACATAATGCATGTCCAGTGTTATAGTTAAAATTGAACAGACCAAATCCAAAGGATGTCCAAAGTCAAGATTCATTCTGATCATGTGTCATTTGAATAATTAGTGGTTATAACACAAACAAATTAAATACACTTCTGCTTCTCACTTGTATGATTACCTATAGTAAGGGTGTATCAGAAAATGAATACATAGATGATATTATAATGCATGTCCAGTGTTATAGATAAAATTAAACAAACCAAATCCAAAAGATGTTAGACAAAAATCCATCAAATCAGACATCATCCACACAAGCATAGATCCCACATCATATTATCCACAACACTTCTTACAAGAACTTTCATCTGGTGCAATGGCCCCAGCCGTTGCATCGTCATCGACAACGCCCCCGAATCCAGGGGGGCAACTCCACCCAAGCCTGCTAGGCATTGTTAATGCAATGCAAAAAGCAGAACAAGAAAGAAAAGAAAGATTGGGCATAGCCCAGGAATTTCTTGAACTAATCGACTCCTGGGCCAAGAGCAAAGGAGAGAAGCAAGCAGCAGCAGTCGTCGCGACTCTGATGAACAAGATCACGCCTGTCATCACTGCCTTTGCAGTAGATCAGGCAGAAGTAATCAATAGTCCAAGTAAGAACTCCCCCGCCATGGCAAGCACTCCCAAACCAGTCGCACCTAGGAACCACATTGTTGTTGAGAACAACAGCCACGGCCTACCTCCAAAGCCGCAAGAAAAAAGCTCGCCTTGGGTTACAGTTGCTCGCAAAGCAGCCAAGTTACCAACACCGCCCAGTGCGCAAGTTCCGAGAAGACCGGCTCCGATAAGCCGCCCTAAGGCACAGACAACACCCAAGGAAGACAAACGCCTGTTCCTTCGTTTGGGTAGAGATCACCACTGGCACAAATTATCACCAGTCACAATCAAAAAGATAATAACCGACAAGGCTGGGATAGCAGCCTCAGCTATCACCTCGATGTACCCAGTCAGGTCGGGGATCGCTCTCGAATGTGCGTCAGACGCATTGAGAGACACAATCATCAGAAGTGCACCTTCCCTACAGGAAGACAACACAGTGATTGAGGCAGCCTCAAAATGGACATCTCTGATGGTACCACATGTGCCATTGTATATCAGGACACTTGAAGGCAGCATTCCAGTCACCATTGAAATGGTGAAGAACGAGTGCCAGGCAGTATGTGGCGCCACACCAATCCAGGTACGGCCCACAGAAACAAAGCTTGGTCAGTACTCAACGAGCTGGATCATTCATTTCCAACAAAAACCAGCAAACACAAAGTTCCGTCTTTTTGACGAGAGCGGACCGGCAATTCCCTTCTCGCGCCGACGACCAATCGAGCAATGCCAACGTTGCTGGGGATTCCACACTACGCGTTCCTGTACCCGGAGCCAACGATGTGGACGATGTGGGGGAACCCATGAGACATCAGATTGCCAGGCCAAGGTGCCAAAGTGCTCAAATTGTGCCGGACCTCACCACTCACATGAGAGTAGCTGCATGGCCCGACCAAGAAGACAAAACGGGATAATTCTGCCCCGTACCCCTGCAGAACTACACATCATCAGAGAACGCGGGCATCGTGATTATCACGCTGCTCTAGCGTATTCGGAAAGGAAGGGCAAGGCAGTTGAAACTGTCATTACCCCGGATTCAACAATGACGTGTTAATGTTAGGGAACCCCTCAACAAAAGCACCAAAAGATAAACATAACACTCTCCACTTTCACCAAGTGAATGTAGGAAGGGGTGGGGAGAATACAGATATAGCATTGCAGCAGGCATGGGATGCCGGTGCACATGTAGTCATGGTACAGGAACCATGGACAAGGAAGAAAGAGGGGGGTTTTATCACCAAAAGTCACCCTGGATACAATAGCCACATACCGTTTGGAGGAACAGACGTCCGGCCCCGCGTGAGTACTTTCACACGCAAAGGCATTGGTGCGACTCAATTTTTTCCGCCGTCATCAGGCCCGACATCTGACTACTGTTTTGTAAAGATGGGCAGCCTGACTTTCGTCAACGTGTATCGTGCCCCGGGCACCAGTGGAACCTTGGAGCCCTTACTTCGGTGGGTAGTCAGAGGACTCGTGGTTGTTGGTGGCGATTTCAATTCTGTGTCACAGCATTGGCAGCCGCAAACGACAATTCAGTACGGCAATGGAGGCCAGATCATGGAATGGGCAACAGCTCACGATATGGATCTAGTTAGCATTGTCGGAGAGCCAACGCATAGGGATGGGAACGTGCTGGACTTAACGTGGAGCAACACAGCTGCAACAGCATCAGTCTCCAAGCAGTATCACTGTACCTCAGATCACTCGACCATCGAGGGTACAGTCTTAAACCCTACAGTATCAGACCTATCTGGAATTGTAAGGAACACTCGTGTCAGCGATGAGAACCTAAAGGAATTCAACCGATGTGTCAGCCAATGGACCAAAGCTGCCCCTCTGGACAGTGTCATGGACATCGAAAAATTCACAGCTAATCTCCTGCAGGCTCTTGCAGACGCGCTGAAGATTGCGGGGAAAGTCCCAGCCATTGAAAGCGGAAAAACCGGGCCCTGGTGGAACGATGAATGTCGCATCAAGTGGCAGGATTACAAGGCAGCGAGAGAAAATCCGGACCTTGTAAGACAGGCGCGTAAAAGCTTTAGAGCCGTTGTGCGAAAAGCCAAGCGAGAGTACTGGAAGAGGCAAGTGGAGGCAGTTACAACTGACGCACAGGTATTCAAGCTCATGAGATGGGCTAAGCCTCGACCAGCAGCTGAGCCCCCTCCTTTGCAGATTGAGGAAAATCGGTGGCTTTCAGACCCGCGAGAGCGGGCTAGTGCGCTACGAGACATTCTCTTGGCAAGATTTAGCAGCGAGAACGACATCCCAACCTGGGAGAATGGACAGGAGGTGCGCATTCCATGGGATACGGAAATATCACTGGAAGATGTGACAAACGCTACCATCTCTGTCAATGATACGGCACCGGGAGCGGACAAAATAACAGTACGTTTACTAAAATCCTGTTGGTACCACCTCGGGCCTCTGGTCAAGGATCTCTACCAGGCCTGTCTAAAAATCGGCCACTTTCCGACGGCATTTAGGGTGGCAGATGTTGTGCTTCTCCCCAAACCGGGACGAAATCTATCAACTGCCAAGGGCTGGCGACCAATCTCGCTGCTGTCGAGCTTAGGTAAAGGACTTGAGCGTCTAGTTGGCAAGAGAATGGCATGGCTGACGATAAGTCACCAAGTTGTTCATCCGCAATTATTCGGCTCAGTACCAGGACGATCTGCGGTCGACCTTGCATCCTGTGTAATCCATGATGCTGAGGCGGCCATGAGAAGCGGAAAATGTGCGGCTATGGTCACACTAGACATCCAAGGTGCGTTTGATGCAGTCCTTCACAACCGACTACTCCAACGCCTTCGAGAACAAGGCTGGCCACTATCTCTGTGCCGGTTCATTCAGACCTTTCTCTGCCAACGAAAAGTCCAGGTGAAATACCGTGGTGGAACCACAGACGAGAAGATGCTGGAATGTGGAGTACCTCAGGGCTCGCCACTGTCACCACTTCTTTTCATGCTCTATATCGCTGTGCTTTTTAAGGACCATGGACTAACGAGCAGGTTTGGCTATGCTGATGATCTAGCCATCATTAGAGTTGGAAGCACCGCGGCCGAAGCTATCGCAGCAGTCCAAGAAGACCTCGACAGCCTCGTCCTTCTCGCCAGAGAACACAGGATCGAATTTGACCCGGCAAAGTCGGAACTTCTAGTGACCGGAGGAGGTCCTAGGAAGAAAATCAACACAGCCAACCTCTCCATCTTGGTGAAAGATCGCCGGATCGAACCGTCGCCTCATATCCGGTGGTTAGGAGTCTGGCTTGACACTCAGCTGAACTTCAAGCAGCATGTACAGGAATGGACTGGAAAAGCTAATCGTCTAGTCCACTTTTTACGACATATAAACGGAGTTCAGCGCGGGGCAGCACCCGGACCTCTAATTCGTGCGGTACAGGCATGCGTTCTGAGCACAGCTCTCTATGGGGCAGAAGCGTGGTGGCCGGGTCTTTCTCGAATAACCACCATCCGAGATAAAGAAGTCGGCACTGGAGTAGGGTGGCACACATCTCTGCTGGACAAAACCATCACGAAAGCTATACGAGTAGCACTCCCAGCGTGGCGTACCACTCCCAATAGCGCTCTTCATCGTGAAGCGGGAATCCCCCCGGCATCAATAATTCTCCAACAAAAGATGTTGCGGTCTGCAGCTCGAATGCGAAGAATGGATGCCTGGCACCCTCTAGCCCTTCGGGCGGCGGAGGACCCGAAAGATACTATAAAACGCCTAGGTCTTAGATCGGGACAACGAGATCGCTTGTTCAGACAGCCAGAAAGGTACATGACACGCCTACAAATAAGCGTGCGTCAAGTTCCGACAGCGGAAGGCCCTGGAAAGCTCTACTTTCCCCATGGTCTCCCGGCATCGACACCAGGCAGTCGGGAAAAAGAAGCTAGGTCAGGAAGCATCAAACGATGGTTAACTTCCCTTCCAGCCAACGCAGTCTGTGCCTTCTCTGATGGATCCTCGTCGGGTCCCGGGCAATCAGCTTGGGGTTATGTGGTATACCAAGGAGGCAAACTAGCTGGAAGTGGCTCGGGTCCGCTTCCCGGAGCAGAGGTATTCGACGCAGAAGTTGTAGGCGCTATGAAAGCCTTGGAGGCTGCACTAGCGGTGGGAGAAGGCTTTCCGGTCAGCATTCTTCTGGACAATCAAGCGGCCGTCAGAGCGCTCGAACAAGGAAGATCCAATTCCTCGCAGACAGTGGTGGACAAGTTCTCATCGCTGAGACATAATAGGCGTGTAGAAATACACTGGATACCTGGTCATGTGGGGATCCAAGGCAACGAAGAAGCCGATAAGCTGGCCAAATCAGCCCTGGGAGATCTCAATGACCAATCACTAACCTCAGCTTCGCCCAACGGAGACGAGCAAATTCTGACCTTTGCGGCTCTAGGGAGACTAGTGAAAATGCGGAGCCAAAAGCTTGTGGAAGAGTGGAGGCAGAAGTATCGGCCTAAACGATACAAAGATCTCGACCTCTACATGCGCTGCAAGCGACCGCCGGAACTGGCTCTGCCTCGATGGGCGTATCACCGTCTTATTGCGGCAAGAACAGGCCACGGGGACTACGCCGACTACCACCGGCGTTTCAACCCCGAACATGAAGATCTGATGTGCATTTGTGGCCGAGAGAAAAGGCCCTGGCATTTTTCAGAGTGCCGACCTGCTCTGCAACGTTGGAGAAGCTGTGAGAAAATGACTCCACCTGGGGTCAGGGAAATGATAGGGGAGAAGGGATGGCAGAAGTTTTTCCAATTCCTAACCATAAGCAGATGCTACAGTCTGCCGAAGAACTGACAGGGTGGGAGTGACCATGCTGAGATAGTTTCTGGCTCGAGAGGAGAGGTGTTTGGAAGATAGGGATACGGTGCAGGGCACCGTAACTCAGACATTTGCTGTGATTTTATTTTTCTTTTGTCGCTTCTGGCTTTAATGCCGGTCATGTAGGTAGCAATGAGCTCGTAGGGCCCATCTACCCGTGTCACGTCTAAATAGATGTTGGGTTCGTCCTGTCACGTTAAAGATTTCAAATTCAAATTCAAATTCAAATTCAAAAGATGTTAGGAGTGAAATTCTTCTGATCAAGTGTCTTTTCAACGATTGGTGATGACAACACAAACAAATTAAATACACTTCCGCATTTCACTATTATGTATTACTTGTAATAAGGGTGTTTCACAGATCACATCACCATCAATTTTTGAATCCACCTTTTTGACCACAACTTTTGATCAAATTGTCTAGATTTCAATTACTTAACAGTTTTCTTTTTGCATGATTAACAGCTTTTTTTTTTTTTTTTTTTAATTCATAGTGTATTCAGCTATCTAGCTATGACACATTTAAAATACATAGATTTCGCCTTCCCCTTCTTATAAATCACTACCCTCTCATTCCAAATTTAACATTTCCCAATTATTTTTCCTAATTTAACTCCCTTTATATGCTGCCATGCACTTGGATGTATCCAAATATTGTAGTAGTGCCTCCTTCCCCCTTTTTGTCCGAAATAGGGTTGGAAGTGACCTTGGCTCTATGCCCTTGAAGCATTTGTTCCTTTGATCTTTGAATTTTGGACAGTGTAACAACAAGTGCTGCACATTCTGTCTATTTTTACCGCAAAAATTGCAAATATTATTGTGAACTTTCCCTATCATATGAAGGTAGACCCTTGTATTTCCCACACCAAGTCTTGCCTGAAAGAATTCAGATTCTGTTTCCCTGCTGTGTCCTTGGAATCTAAATAGTCTGAAAGAGAAATTGGGTTGATTAGTCTGGGCCTGGAGCCTGTAATACTTGCCAAGTCCTTTGGCCTTTCGACCTTCCTCCTCATGCCAGAGCTCCATGTCCCAATCTTTTTTCCATGCCTCAAGAATCCATTCCCTAGCCTGATGCTTGATGAATGAGTGAGAGGTATAGTGGTCCCTTTTCATTACTGCCTGGTTTCGACCTCTTGCAGCTAGCTTATCAGCCAGCTCATTTCCTTCTATGCCAACATGAGCTGGACACCATTGGAGATTAACTTTGCTTTCATTACATATCATTCTGATCTGGTGACAGAATTGATTGCTTTTGTGCCGGATTCGAAGAACGCTTGCCTGGCTATCAGTAAAAATATGTATATTCTTATTAGCAAAATATTTTTTAACATATTTTGCTGCTTTCATGATACAATAGGTTTCGGCATCTGTGATACCCATAGAGTCACCAAGGTTGTAAGAAAAGCATTTCATCTCTCTGGTGACAGGCAGGTAGATCACATAGCCTATACTGCTTCCAGCTGTCTTTGAAAGTGATGCATCAGTGTAGACTATAACATCATCCAAATGGATATCCTTAATTTGCTGGATGTGGGATATTTTTGTTGTTGCCTTTGAATGGTTAGATATAGTGGTGATGATGTTGGATTGATGCCATGGTGGAACCCAGACAGCATTTAGCTGCTCTAAATTCTTCAGGGAAGCCAATGGCTTCAGAGCACTCCCAATCCTCATCAATTGGGTCACTGGTTTGTTGATGTAATTTAACAGTCCAAGGTCAATCTGATTGGTGCTTGACAGTTCATCTTCTAGAGGACTAAAGAGGTGCTCCTGAATAGGGTGGTTCCTTTGAAGTCGAAGCATCCTTAGTCCATAGTAAATAACATGCTTCTCATGCCGTACTTTTGTTGGTAAGATGGAGGCCTCAACCTCCAAAGCCTTGACAGGACTGCCTCGGTAGGCTCCAGTGATCAATGGCAGTGCCTGATTCTGAAGCCTTTGACATCTGTTGGTTAGTATTCCACTGCCCCTCTTACCATGCCAAAGAATTGAACCGTAATCAAGTACTGAAGTGACACAGGCTAGGTAGAGTTGTCGAAGGGCATGACAGTGTAGCCCTCGAGTTGCAGAGGCAAGGTTCCGGATCCTACAGAGAGCCCCATTGGCTAGCTGCAGTCTCTTTTCCACATGTATCTTGAAATTGAGCTTCCTATCAAACCAGATACCTAACCATCTGACCACCTCCTTTGGCTCTAAATTAGGAAGCCCGGGTAAGCTTAAGGTTGTATTTGGTCCCTGGTATTGATTGCCAAAGTGAATCAGCTCTGATTTTTCCATCTCAAAATTTACTGACAGCTTTTGTGCACCCTCCAACAGCTCCTTTGTAATTTCCTTCAGTGTCCTAATATTTTTATTGATTGAAGTTGATGACACTGAAATTGCAATGTCATCCATGTAGGACAGCTGAAGAAAGTTCTTCCTGTGTACAGCTGGAAGAAGATATTTGAAGGAAAGGAGAAAAAGTATTGGTGATATTGGGCTACCCTGGGGAGTCCCAGTCACTGGAAACACCTTGCTAAGTTGTCCATTGAAGTGAAGCTGCATTGTCCTTCCAGCTAGAAATGATTTGACCCAAGATATAAGACCTAGAGGCAGCTGTAAGGACCGCATTGTTTGGATTAGAGCTGCAGGTTGCAGCCTATCAAAAGCTCCAAGGATGTCCAAGAATATTGTTGATACAATTCGTTTGCTGGCCAGATTCTGCTCCACAAATTCCTGTAGCAACAGAGCAGCATCAATGGCTGACCTCTGCTTACGACCTCCAAGCTGGCTAGAGTCAAGTATATCTGTTGTGTTAGCAATATATGACAATCTGTTGGCATAAATTCTTTCCAGCAATTTAGACAGGCAGGGCAGAAGCGAGATTGGTCTATAGGCTTTTGGTGCACTGTAGTCCTTCTTATTCCTCTTAGGAATGATGATACCCACTGCCTGTTTTCATTGTTGGGGATGTTGTCCGCTTTCAAATAAGCATTTGTAAGCCTTGAAGAAGAAGTCCGGAATAGTTGTCATGGCTGCCTTGATAATGGTCCAATCCAGACAATCATGACCTGGGGCAGTCATTTTTATAGGAGCAGCATTTACCATCTCATCAATGGTGAGTTCAGGCCAGTCCCAATGTCTTTCTCTGTCATCCCTTGTTGTTCTATTATGGGAGGTATTGGGAATGAATTCCTCTGCCTCAGCTGATAAGGTTGAAGTTGGAAAACTTGGGAATAGGGTCTGAGCCAGAGCCTCACTTTTGTCTTGAAATGATGTTGCTTTAGTTGGCTGAGATTGGTGCTTTGGTATGTAAACCAGGGCTGGAATTATTCTTGACTGGTGAATTTCAGGCCTGGAGTAATTGTAGGCAGTGAATATCATCTTGTCCTTAGCTGAGGCTAAAAAGTTCATCCAGTGTTGTTGCTTGGTGTGCTGGATATGTTGAAAATATTTATTCCTTGCAGCTCTAGCCTTGTCCATTATTTCACTGTCATAATCCTTCTTGCCTTGGCGTCGAAGCTTATGGAATGAATGCCGAAGTAAAGCAAGGTCCTTGGTCCACCATGGCTTTGATCTTGGTGTGACTTTGAATAGTGGAATTGACTCTTGTGCTGCAGTTTGCACTACCTCTTGTAATATGGAGGCAATATAATCTACATTAGTGCTCTTGATGGCCTCTTCCATTTGTTGTTGCATCAATTCTTGCTGTTGAAGAATATGAAACTTAAATAATTCCCAGTCAGCTTTTTTAACATTGAACCTGGTAGGAAGTGGGTTAGTATTTCTGTTAGTATCCAGTGATTCATCCAGGCTAGGATGAATTAAACAAGTGTCAAAGAGTATCACTTCATGATCAGATCCAGTAGACTCTCCATATTTCCAGTTGCCCCACCTAAGGTGTTTGAATCCTATGGCAAAGGTGAGGTCAATGATGGAGGTGCTTTTTGAATTGGATCTGTGAAATGTCCCTCCATACTGTTCAATGATTGATGGGGAGTTGAGGAGCTGGGCATTGGCATTATCCAAGTACTGGGCCAGCTCGTTGGCAAGAGGTGAGTTGTTCTGGACAAGTGGATTCCAAGATGAATGATGCAAGTTGAAATCTCCAAGAAACAGCATGGGCTTGTCCAGTCTCAACTGTAGATCCAAGAAGCGTTCCACTGTGAGCTTAGTTGAGTAGTGGGAGGTCGGCTTCTCATTGTAGATGTGAACCACATAGAATGATTCACTTGATAGTTCTACCTCCAGAATTTGAAGGTCAGGGTCTGTCACCAAGTCATATCTAGGGGATACTTGAAGCTGGCTAGATTTCTTGACATAGGTAAGGACCCTGGGCCGCAAGTTGGTTGTGAGAACAGGAGGTATAAGGTTGAATGCCGAGTGGTGGATAGGTCGAAAAGATTGAGTTGGTAGGTGATGGAACAGGTATGGTTCCTGCACAAAAATAAAGTCTGATTCCTCGTTGAGGGCTACCTCAAAGAGTGACTGCAGGATCTCTCGACCCCTTGCAGTATTATGTTGACTAAATTTGAGTGTATCTAGCATGTTAAAGCTTTATAGAATTCACAATCTAATCTTTGAAATGCCAGGTGAGTGTTTGACTTGCAGTTGGCACACTGAACTGCATGGTGGATGCAACTTTGGGTTGCACTACAAGTGTTACACTTGTGGCTGTTGGTGTAGTGTGGTCCAAGACAGATGGCACACACTGGAGATTTCTTGCACCACATAGATTGGTGGCCAAAAGTCAGGCACTTTCTGCACTGAGTCTTCTGAGTAGATTGTTGGTAGTTGACAACCTTTAGAAGTTGTCCACCAATGAGCACCCCAGTCTTGATGAGTCTCGTTTTTTGCTCCTCAGTCCTGACACAAAATGCCACTGAGGCCCTCATTACCTTTGTAGGTGACTTTGTTAGCCATCTTGCATGGCTTTGTGTATTGATCCCATCATTATAGGTCTCAATTTCTTCATTTAATTGTTGAATGGGGATACAGGTTGCAACCCCATGTACCACCATTTTAGGCCAATTGCTAACCTTCTGGGCCTTCTGAATTGGCCATCCTGCAAAGACAACCTCCCATTTTTCCTGATCCAAAATCAGCTCTGTGGGAGAGGCATCCATGCAGCTCAGGACAAGGTTCCCCTTTGGTGAAGTATGGACTCTTGAAATAGCCCTTTTCCCAAGGATTTTGTTGATCCTCTCTCTGATAGTGAAAGCCTGGTATTCTGGCAGACTGCAGCCTGACCTGGTTACCAGGGTAATGACATTCTCATTGTCAATGATTGGTGCAGTTGTGGATGGTGCTGCATTGTTGTTTGAAGAAGTACTGGCTTGAATGATTGGCCTAGTATTTGTGGCCATGGCTGTGATTGTGTTACTTGAAACAGCAGGTTTGCGGCTGAGTACCTTCATGGCTGGCCTGGTTGTAGCAACAACAGCTGGCTTTTCATTTGGGATACCTTCCCTGACCTTCTGTGCATATGAAGGTACTGCTGGAGCCACAGGTGGTGGTGGTGGTTGCTTGATAGTAGATGACTCTACTGGTTCAGTAGTTGAGACCTGGCATGGTGGTCTAGTGGTTATCACCTTCCCCTTCTCAGTAAAGCTTCGGAAAACCTCAATGAGGTCCAGGACTGCCACTTGCTTTTCTTTGTCTCCTGTAAGGCTGTATGCCTTAACTAATAAGTCACGTGCCTCGAAAATTGCTGTTTCAAAGGTGTGTTTGATGCTGTGTGGAGCAGCAATTTTTACCATTTTGGATGGTTGAGAGTTGGTGTGCTTGGTGGCTGAAATACCACGTTTCCGAGGCTGTTCAGCAAAAGGTGTTTTTACAAATAATTTTGTGGTTCCCAGATCAGTTGAAGTGATTGGGTCACTGCTAAAAATGTCGACTTTGGATGTCAAATTGACAGGTCGAACAGAGGAAAGTAGCCTTGCAGGCTTTGGTGATAAATCTGTATTCCAGATTGAAGATGTGAGCCTTGGCACATCTGACATGTCCATCTCTGGTGAAGATGGCAGACTTGGTAGGCTTCCTTCTGGTGAAGGAGATTTTGAGGCCATCTTGGCTTTGATTTTGGCTGACATAAGGAGCCAGAAAGCAAGGATTGATTAACAGCTTTATTTGCATGTAATATTCGACATTTCTTTTTTTTTTTTTTAATTCATATGGTATTCATCTTTTTAGCATTGATAATTTACTCTACATTTATATACCCCAAATTCCCATTTCCAAATAAACTCCTCTTATCCGTCCTACTCTCTTATTACTATTAGAATTGGTCCTAATTAATCTCCTTTGTATAAAGATATACATCTTGAAGTTTTCAGATATTCAAGCAACACTTGTTGTCCCCTTTTTGTTATGAAAATTATGGGTAACAGTAATGGCTCTATATTTTGAAAACATAATTTTCTTTCTTTTTAGAACATTAGACGTTGAAGTATCAAGTGTTGCATTGTTTGCTTTTGCTTGGAGCAAAAGTTGCAGCTTTCATCTTTGGTCTTTCCAATCTTAAATAAGTATGACCTGACATTTCCAATACCAGTCCTTGCTTTGAAATATGAGGACTCTACTAGTCTTCTATATCCCTGAAAATTTATTGGTTTTGTTGTAAACCTTGGTGTAGTTAGTTGGGCTTGGATCCTGTAGAATTTACCCAAACCAGAGCTCTTTCTTCCTTCTTCCTCCTGAAAGAGCTCAGATGTCCAATCTTTAGCTCAGGCTTCCAGTACAAGCTCCTTTGCCCTTTACTTTAGAAAAGCATGTGAAGTGAATTTATTCCTTCCCAGCACCTTCTTTTTGCTGGCTATTCTGGCCAAGTTGTCAGCAAGCTCATTGCCTTCTATTCCAACATGTCCAGGGCACCAGGAGAGTTTGATTGAGCAATTCTCTGCGTCTTGTCTAATTTGGTGTGATAAGAAATTTTGGTTTGTCTGTATTCTCATTAGACTAGCCTGGCTATCACTGAAGATGTGATAGTGGCCTTGTGGTGAGATCTTTTTGAGGTGTTTAATGGCTTTGAGGATGAAGAAAGTTTCTGTATCTGTGATACCCATTGTTTGACCAAGATTAAAAGAGAAGCATTTTATCTCCCTTGTGACTGGTAGATATATTACAAATCCAATACTGCTGCCTTTTCCTTGTGTGAGGGAGCCATCAGTGTAGACAATAACTGTGGTTAAAGGTATTGTATCAATAAGAAATTTCTGTCCCAAAGCAGCTTTTTCCTTAGTCAGTTGTGATATATCAATGCTGAGTTTAGTTTGGAGCCATGGGGATGCCCAGCTGGCATCTAACTGTTCAAGGTTAGTGTATTTAATGAATGACTACAATAGTTGGCCAATTCTTATTAGTTGGGTCTGTTCTTTATCCAAGTACTCAAAGACTCCAAGATCAACCTCAGTTGTTAATGATAACTCGTCCTGCAGTGGTGCAAGTAATTTATCTTTTACTGGATGTGTTTTTTGAAGTCTTAGAATCCGGAGGGCATAGTTAAATGTCTGCTTGAGCTGCCTTACTCTAGTTGGAAGAATTGCTGCCTCAACTTCCAAGGCCCTGATTGGGCTATGATTATATGCTCCAGTGATCATGATCAAAGCTTGATTTTGGAGCCTTTGACATTTTGCACTCAATGCACCACAGTCTCTTTTCCTAAACCAAAGCACTGATCCATAGTCCAGGACAGGAAGGACACAGCTGAGGTACAGTTGTCGTAGGGCATGAAATGGAAGGCCCTTTGTATTAGAGGAAATTTGCTTTACCCTCTTGAGTGCACCATGTGCAAGCTGAAGGCGTTTCTCTACATGAGATTTGAATGTTAACTTCCTGTCAAACCAGATCCCTAACCATCTTACTACCTCTTTAGGTGCTATGGCAGTTTGATTGCTGAGAGTCAGCTGATTGGTGAGAGGTGATTTATGGTGTGAAAAATGGATCATCTCAGTCTTTTCCATCTCAAATGTGACTGATAGCTTGTTAGCCCTTTCCATTAGTCCCTTGAGAATTTGTTGAAGTTGGTCAGTATTTTTCTTGATTGACGTGGAGGCAACTGAGATAGAGATGTCATCCATGTACGAGAGTTGAAGGTAATTCATTTCCTGTTGTGGGAGAAAGAGGAACCTGATGGATATCAAGAAGAGTATTGGTGAAATTGGGCTGCCTTGAGGTGTTCCTGTGACTGGGAACACCTCACTTAGCTGGCCATTGAATTGAAGTCTCATGGTCCTTCCAGTCAAGAAGGATTTGACCCATGAGATTAACGAGATGGGCATCTGGAGAGTCCTCATGACTGATAATAGAGCTTCTGGCTGTAGTCGATCAAATGCCCCCATGATATCAAGGAGAACTGTTGAGACAATTCTATGCCTGAGCCTGTTCTGCTCTACAAAATCTTGCAGGAGAAGTGCTGTGTCAATTGCAGATCTCTGCTTGCGTCCGCCCATTTGGGTCTCATGTAAGAGATTGTTAGTAGTGTTAGCAATGAATGAAAGTCGATTGGCAAATATTCTTTCCAACAGCTTGGAGAGACATGGGAGAAGAGATATTGGTCGATAAGCTTTTGGATTGCTATAGTCTTTCTTGTTTCTCTTTGGAATGATTATTCCCACTGCTTGCTTCCATCTTTCTGGATGAAAGCCATTGTTAAATAGGGTTGAATATGCCTGGAAGAAAAATTTAGGGATGGCTATGATTGCTGCCTTTGTTATGGTCCAGTCAATCTGGTCAAGACCTGGTGCTGTTGACTTGTTAGGTACTGCATTGTTGATCTCCTCCATGGTTAGTGCTGGCCAATCCCATTTATTTGGACCACCTTTGTTGCTGTCATCTGGGTTAGTATTGAAGGTAGAGACTGTGATATTTGGCTGTTCAAATATGTTGTGGTTGATAGTCTCTTGTGATGCAGATATGGATGGTAGTGTTCTTGGAAAGAGGGTGTGAATTAGAGTGTCACACTTGTCTTTGAAGCTGTATGCACTTCTATTCTGACCATTATCAAGGGCACTGCATCTTAAGGTAGGAATGAGAGGTGATTGAGTCCTTCCTGGCCTAGAGTAGCTGTAGGAAGTAAAGACTGTTTTGTCTTGAGCTTTTTCCAGGAATTTAATCCAATGTTCCCTCTTGTTGTGTTGGATCTTGTGAAAATATTGGTTTTTTGCAGCCCTGGCATCATCTGCTAACTCGGAGTCTGGATATTTCTTGAAGCAGCGCCTTATCCTATGAAACCTCATCCTCAACTGGGTCAACTCTACTGTCCACCATGGTTTGGATCTTGCTGTGATTTTCATTGCTGGGATGGAGATATGGGCAGCATTCTCGACAACTTGTTGAAGTAAACTGGCTATCTGTTCATAATCTTTTGATTGAATGGCATTTTCTAGAAGATTCTGGAAGAGTTCCTCTT
This sequence comes from Blumeria graminis f. sp. triticale, assembly GCA_905067625.1. Taxonomy (NCBI): domain Eukaryota; kingdom Fungi; phylum Ascomycota; class Leotiomycetes; order Helotiales; family Erysiphaceae; genus Blumeria; species Blumeria graminis. The sequence continues at coordinate 2,344,384 of LR898478.1, forward strand.
TTGCTTGCAGTTCCTGTTGAAAGAGCTTCCAGTCAGCCTTTTTTGTATTTAATCTTGGTGGTAATGATGGGACTTGGTTGTCTATGATGATATCATTGAACTGAGGTAGCAATGCCTTAAAGGTGATTAGTTCATGATCAGACCCAGTAGACTCTCCATAGTTCCAGTCTTGCCATTTTAGTTGTTTAAATCCTGCAATAAATGTTAGATCAATAATTGAGGTGCTCTTTGAATTTGCCCTATGGAAGGTGCCTCCATAGTTCTCAATTACAGATGAGCAGTTGATTAATTGAGCATTTGTGTGTTCCAGATATTCAACAAAGGCATTTGCCTGAGGGTTAGTTGATTGAATAAGTGGATTCCAAAGTGTATGATGCAGATTGAAGTCACACAGAAGAAGAAATGGCTTGTCAAGCTGCAGGTTTAAGGTCAGAAAGCTAAACCAGCCCAACAACCTCCACCAAGCTCCACAGTTGCCACTACCCCGAAAACTGTCAATAATGCTCCTGATGCTGACACACTTCTTATTCTTCAAAACATCACACAACCTGAATTCCCAAATATCGTGGTATCATCCCAAAAACTACATCATTCAACTCATTAAATTAAGCGCATTCGGGAAATCATCTTGAAATTTCAATCCGACGTGTCCTTGAGAAGTTATTCAAGTTCAAAGTTCAATCAAGGTTTGGTAGCCAAAATTTGGTGAATGCTCGGAACTTTTCATCTACAACTCAGGCCCACAACGCTCAATCCATCTAAAATTTTAATTACATACATAACACCTACAGACCATTATACATACAAATTTCTAGATTATTTTAACACTTTTTGGACGAGAACTGGGTGTTCTTAAACTGAAGGTACAAATTTTGCGACGAAGTGCGTCTTTGGTTTTTAAAGGTCACCCTACTTGAAAAATTTTCATTGGTCCAGAACGCGTTTCGCGTTCATTTACGCATTGAGTGGGGCGTTTACGCGTCGGATCAGGGAAAATATAATTACGATCACGTGACCATCACATATTTTTCTAACAAAAAAGAAATTAAAAAAAAAATTAAAAACAAAATTGAAAAAAATTAAAAAAAAAAAATCTCACAAATTTACCTGCCCAAATATGATCAAATAAAAGGAAATATTAAAAAAGATTACAAAAAAAAATAAATTAAAAATAAAAAGAGAAAATATGGGCTCTCAGCCAATGGATCTAATTTTATGCCCCTCATCCCCAGATATTTTAGTTCATGATATCACAACAAAAGGCAAGGAAAAGGTACATGCCATTCCATCAAAAAGGTCAATAAGTCCTTCAGCACCAGAGAGTGATAGTCAAAGATTCAACTTTGAATTCACTCCAGAAACATCCCAATCAAAACAGAAACAATTTACAGCTCAGGAAAAACCAGGGACAGTTGAAGCATGCATGGATATTGCATTTAATATGGTTATTAGGGCAATGTGCCTTGCAAAGGATAAGAAACAAAAGCAGAGTCTGCATGATCTCTCTCTCATCCTGAGAGAGTACCAAGAAGAAGGCAAAATAAGCTGGGCTAAATCCATATTAGGGCAGGAGATCAGAGCCCTTGAACAGGTCTCTCGAGTTCTGTCAAATAAGGCAAGCAATGTACAGAACCATTCCACATCAAGCCAGCATTCACAACGCCAATTTCAACAGATGCCAACCCAAACTATGCCAGGCCCAATGAGGTCAACCACAAACAAACCAGTGACTCCAGCAGTCCCGTCCACCTTTCTACCTCAAACTTATGCAGCTATGGCAGCTTCAGGAGTAGGTGGAGAGTCAAGTTCATCAAATGGGGTACATCAATGGACAGAGGTGACCCACAAGAAGCCTTCTAAGCCTGCTCAAGTACCAAAGAAAAAGACTCATCAGTTAATTCTCATTTCCCCAAACCTGGCTACTCCTCAAATTAACTCAATGAAACTTCGAAATGAAATCAATTCTGCCTTTACCCAAGCAGGGGCCCAGAAACCTGTGATCCTCACAGTGGCTCTGTCTTACATGAAGAAAAATATAATCCTGACCACTACTGAATCATTTAATGCTGAATACCTCCTTGAAAAGAAATCTGTCTGGGGACATCTTATTCCACATGCAGCATGTCAAGTCAATGAGCCTTGGCACAAGGTTGTGATCCATGGAGTCCCCATACATGAGTTTGACAATGAAGAATTTGGAGACATGATTAGGGATGAAATAAAAACCTTCAACCATGGGCTCAATATAATTGGCAATCCCTATTGGCTAACATCAGCAGAAAAGCGATCATACCAGACAGCAGGAAGTGTCATTGTGGCCTTTGCAACTGAGAAGGAGGCTTCCAATGCTATTAGAAACAGGCTTTACCTGGCAGGGAAAAGTTGCAGAGTAGAAAAGCTCTACTCTGTGCAACCCACAGCTCATTGCAGCAGATGCCAAGGGTTCGGTCACCTTGAAGCTAGATGCATGAGAGAACAAAGGTGCCAGATTTGTGCCGAGAACCACAACACCACCCAACACAAGTGTTCCTCATGCCCAGCTAAGGGAAAAGCTTGTGTTCACACCCTTCTGAAATGCGCCAATTGTAACCACAACCACAAGGCAAATACCTCAGTTGTGAGGTGTATAGAGCCTTGAAGGATAGAACCCAGGAACCTGAGCTATAACTTTCATGGAGGGACACCTGAAAGTTATTCAGTCCAACATAATGAAAAGCTCTCCACTAACAGAGAGTCTATTACAAACAGCCCTTGAAAACAATGTTAGTCTAGTTCTTGTCCAAGAACCAAGACTGATAACTAACCCAATTCCTTCCCAATCTCATTCATTTAATCTAAGAAGCATAAATCATCCATCATTCTTTCAACTTTTACCCAAAACTATCTTTCCAAACCAGCCCAGAGTTCTTGCTTATGTCCTGAAAAGCAACAGTTTCAATATTTGCCTAAGGGAAGACCTATCTTCAGATCCAGACTATATGATCTTAGAGGTGAGGCATGGTGGAAACAAATTTTTCATATACAATATTTACAACCAAAAAGACCAGCTACAGAGTACATCCCCTAGGACAATTGAAAGGGTGCTCCGTGACACAAGGCTGCTTAACCCTAGTCTTGTTCTCGGAGATTTCAACCTACATCATCCATCCTGGGACCCACTTTCCTGTCAATCACCTGGAGCTGAGTGCTTTGTAGACTGGACAGAGGATAATAATCTGACTCTTTTGAACTGTCCTGGGGAAGGAACTTTTTTCAGTCCCCAAATGGAAAGAGAAACAGTCTTAGATCTCACATATGTATCAACAAGTCTAGTTGGGAAAATCAAAGATTGGCAGATCTTACCTTCAATTGGATCTGATCATAAGCCCATAATATTTACAGTACTTATGAGAACTAACCATCATAGTCTGTCAGAGAATCCGGCAACAGCTTTAAGATTTAATACTAGAAAGGCAGACTGGAAATTGTTCAAGGATAAATTTAATGAAGCATGGGAGAAATATCCACATTCTAAACTGCATGACCCTATCTGTGGCACAAGTGGCCCATCTTTGCCCATGGATATACTCCAAGATAGAGAACAGACTCAGGTTAGAGCTCTAGATCAACTTGCAGAACAACTTACATGGGCAATACAATATTCAGCTGAAGAAGCCATTCCCAAGATCAAACCAGGAGCAATCTCCAAGCCTTGGTGGAACAAGGACTTGAAACTACTCAGGAAGACAATGCAGAGGAAGCAACAGGCGTTCAAGCAAATTCAAAAGCAGCTGCAAGAGCCAGAATCCCTTAACCAAGCAAGGGATGAGTTTCGGAGAGCTAGAAATGCCTATACTGATGCAATTCAGAAGGCCAAAATCAATCATTGGGACAGATTTCTTGAGAAGGAAGACCCTCAGACCATATTTAAGGCTATGGCATACACCAAGGAATCTCAAGTCCAGTATATTCCACCGATTCAATCAGTTGATGGCAATTTGGAGACATCATTTGAAGGCAAAGCAAAAGCCTTCAGGCATTCCTTATTTCCATCTCCACCAAAAGTTGATGCAATTAATTGGGAAAATTACAGGATTAAGTCAACCTTTAAATGGCCTCCCCTCACTGTCAATGAGCTAGAACAAGCTTGTTCCTCAAAGATTAAGGGCAAGACACCTGGACCAGATGCCATCTCACAAGACATGATAATAGAAGCATATGAGGCCAATCCCAATTTGTTCTTTAGAGTCTACACATCTCTATTTAACCCAGGATACCATCCCAGGTGTTGGAGAGAAGCAACTGGAGCTATACTCAGAAAGCCAAATAAGCTAAATTATGCAGCTCCCAAGGCTTACAGAGTCATATCTCTTCTGAACTGCCTGGGGAAAGTGCTAGAAAGAATCATAGCTAAGAGACTTAGTGGACTAGCTGAAACAACAGATCTTCTCCACTCTTCCCAGATAGGAGGAAGGTTGAGAAAGTCAGCAGTGGACGCAGCACTACTCCTTACTGATGAGATCCAATCCCAAAAGCAGCATAACCGGAAGACAACTACACTGTTTCTTGATATCAAGGGTGCATTTGACCATGTAGCCAAGGATCAACTTCTCGGAACCATGAAAGACCTGGGTCTTCCTGTGTCAATCCTATCATGGACTAAATCATTCCTTAATCATAGAAAGATTCAAATGTCTTTTGATGGTCAGACGGAACAATTCTGTCAAGTGAAGACAGGCTTACCACAAGGGAGCCCAGTTTCACCAATCCTATTCCTAATCTACATCAGGAATCTATTCCAAAGCCATTCAGTCAAGATGCTATCTTATGTTGATGATATCTCACTTACAGTAAGCTCAGCTAGTCTTCGAAAAAATGTCCAGATCCTAGAAAGGGAGGTAGCATTCCTCTATCACCAAGGAGCCAAAAATGCAGTGGAGTTTGACATGGATAAGACAGAGTTGATACATTTCACCAAGTCAAAAGAAGCCTGTATAACACAACTTAAACTCCCTAATGGAAATATTGTCAAACCTAAAACACTGATCAGATGGCTAGGAATCTGGTTTGATAGCCAGCTCTCCTTCAAAGAACATGTCTCCATTAGAGCCCAACAAGCAAGAAATGCCTTTTTTCGGATGGCTAGACTTGCCAACATCAACAAAGGACTCTCCCCACACTCAATTAGGCAGATTTGCTTGGCCTGCATAACTAGTGTTGCTGATTATGGAAGCCCAGTCTGGTGGAGAAATCAGACAGGACTATCTAATCAGCTACAAAAGCTACGAAATCAGGTTGCAAGAAAGATCCTGGGTGTTTTCAGGACAGCACCAGTTAAGCCCATGGAAATAGAAGCAGGCCTACTACCCCCTCAAATTAGACTCAACAAATTAAGCAGAGCATATGCATTCCGAATCTTGACCCTCCAACAGAGCCATCCAGTCAGAAAGATCCTTATGCAAAACAAGGAAGAAGATGAAGATGAGTCCAGAAATCAAAAGAAACCAACCCAATCATGTCTTCTATGGACATTAATCAAGGATTCTTGGCCAGAGAATGTAGAAAAAATACATTATTCAGCACCATACACCTCTCTTTCAAAACCCCCAATTCATTTTATTATTCTGAACCATCCAAAAGCAGAAGTTGCCAGAATTCATAACTGCAATCTTGAAAGGGATAGGGGAACTAAAGTGATATATATTTACACAGATGCTTCCTCATTCTTCGAGACTGAAGGTGTGGGAGTAGGACTAATAGCCATAGATCTTGCCAAAGATAGGGCTGTCTATGAATCATTCAATAATATTGGACCAGACCAGATTGTATACAATGGAGAGCTAGAAGGTATTTGCCAGGCTCTTGAGTATATAGGACAACAGACAAATCTTCAGGGATATAAAATAAAAATATTTTCAGATAACAAAGCAGCTATTTATAGATTGCAAACAAACCTACCAAAGCCTGGACAAGCCTGGCAAATTAGAGCCAGTGAAGCAGCAATTCTAGCTATCCAGAATGGAGTGCAAGAAATTTCCATTGAGTGGGTTCCAGGACATCTTAACATTGAAGGAAATGAAATTGCTGATAGCCTAGCTAAACAAGGAACCAAAGTTTCCCCATCTTTAGTTCCTTGTAGTCTAGCATCCATAAAATCAAACCTCATGCAATTGACAAAGAATGAATGGCAAGAAGATTATCTCAAATACAAAACAAAGGCATGGAAAAACAATCCATCTACTAACTCAGCCACCTTTGAACCCAGATTTATTCAAAAAATTCAGCTACCCTCAGGGGTATCAAGAAATATTGCAAGTTCCTTCTACCAACTAAAACTTGGCCATGGATATTTCCAAGGTTATATGTACAAAATAAAGAGACATAGCACAGGTCTTTGTGATTGCAATAGAACAGCAAAACAAACTCCTAGACATCTCCTACTGGAGTGTGCTAAGTATAAGAATGAACAAAAGAAATTACTTGAGAACCTCAGAGTGGAAAGACCAACAATGGAATTACTTCTGAATACAACCAAGGGAATAAAATTAACACTAGAATACCTGAGGAATACTCACATTGCAACCTTGAAATGGTTCAGTCAAGGAGAATGGCCTGATTAGAGGAGTAATAGATGGGAAGAAAAGTCATCATAGAAATTTGACAAGGGTATTAGAAAAAGATATGAAGGGAAATGATTTTGAGATGTGTGGCATGATTGTTATTATTTTTGTTTTTATTTCTTTTGTCAGGTACAAAGTACCCTCCTGGTGAACCAGTAATGGGGATCCCACCATCAAATTAAAGAAACCCCTAATTAGAATGGAAAAGATAAGTTGTATTTAAATAGTCTGTCCTACATAGTTATAAACTCAAATAGGACATAAATGGATTATTATTATTATTATTACTTCTTATTCTTGTCTTGACAAAGGGTGCATCTGTTCCTGCCTACAATGCTATCAGTGTTAGGGACAACATCAACAGACTTCTGGGCAAGAAAGCTGTGGCAAGAGTCCACACCTCCCCTCGGAATAACCTTGTTCTCACCTGCTTTGACTCCACCCCTGATGAGCTTCTATCTTCACAGGACAAGTGGATAATGCTCTTTGGAAAATGGCCTATTGACGCCATTCAAAAAGTGAATAACTTTCCGAAATTGGTAGCCTATGGGGTGCCAACTAGCCTACCAATCACTGCCTTTCAAGAGGAAGTACAAGACTTTAACCTGGGTGTGGAAGTGATTGGCAGTCCAAGATGGCTAACAAATAATCCTAATGGCCCAACTTGTCCTGTCATCTTCAGCATCACCTCTGAGGAAAGGAAAATTAAAATTCTAAACAGGGGAATATTAGTTGGAGGACTACTTCTTAAAGTATCCAACTATAAGCAAACTACAAACCGGACTCAGTGCAACAAGTGCCTGAAGTATGGTCACCTCTTCTTGACCTGCAAGAGGGAACCTGTTTGTGCAGTCTGCAAGGGCTCTCACCTCACCACTGAGCACAAGTGCAACACTTGTGCAACCTCGGACAACTGCACACACCACCCGGTGAAGTGTGCCAACTGCAACTCTGGGAGCCACACAGCTCTTCAGAAACATAACTGCGAAATTTACAAGGCACTTTTATGATTGATCACATCAAAATCTGCCAGCACAATACTGCAAGAGGGAGAGAAATCCTTCAATCATTCTTCGAGGTCGCTCTGAAGGAAGATGCATTAATTCTTTGCATTCAAGAGCCATACTTATATTATAATAAAATAACCAAAAAATACTCACCTCTTTCTCACCCCTCCTATATTCCAATTGTCCCACACCAAGATGCCTCTATCCGGCCAAGAGTTATCACTTATATCAGGCGACATTGTACAATGAATATTTCACCAAGAAAAGACCTCATTCACGACCCAGATATGCAGATTCATCAGATTGACACCCCTGAAGAATCATTCCACATCTTAAATATTTATAATGAAAAATCCCATCATTTAACTGTACCAACATTAACTACAGAACATCTTTTTCAGCTGGACATAAATTGGGATAGACCCTTCTTACTGCTAGGAGACCTTTACCTCCACCACCCATCTTGGAATCAAGCCATCAACTCACCTACAACAAATGCAGAAATATTTGCCAGCTATATGGAGATAAATCAAGCCATTCTCCTTGTGAGGATTCCTCTTCCGATCCTTTCTTTAGGATATAATTTTACCTTTCTTCATATGTTGCTATGACAACAGGACAGTTCTTGGCACATGGTATCATGTTGATATTATGTTAAGGTCTATGTTAGGATGAGCTAGTGAAAGGAGGGCAGGTATATATACAATGGTTTGGTCTGTAGGCATAGAGTTCTTTACGCTTAGTCTTCTGTCATAAACACCACCTTCGAATCACCTCTGGTCACATATAGTCGCCTCTAGTTACCTTTAGCACCTCTTGTCACCTCTAGTTACCTCTAGTACCTTTAGGTATCATTAGTACCCTCTCGAACCTTCAGACCTTTTAAATACTTAGATTAACCATCTTTCAACCCTCAATTTCCTCCATATTATCTCTAGTATACCTTCAGTCATCTTTCGCCGTCCATTTAACATCTTCTAGCCCTTCGAATTTGCTCCAGCTCAAACGTCTAGACTCCAATCTGACACTCCTCAATGATTTCACCATCATTGAGGAATTTGGTGGAACCTTCTGTAGATCTAACACACAGAAAACATCTATCATAGATTTGACTTATGTTTCTGGCTTTCAAAGGCTTCAATGGCAGAGCTGGAAATATTCTGAGTTCACAGGTTGAGACCATGAAGTAATAAGTTTTGAAACCTCAATTAATCCATCCATTCATAATTCTGGAGAGAATCTATTGGAGGGTGGTGATGTATATGGTTGTATACACTTGGTAATTTCAATTAAATGGTTGTGACTACTCAGGGGGCTTAGAATATACTTGGGTGATTATGGCAATAAAATGTTACGGGATGCAAATGGTATCTTATTGTGCTATTATGTTGTGTTATGTTACAGGTTATGTTCATGATAATTAACCAATCCTACATACTTCCAGATAGCGCCGTAGCTAGTCTCTTTTAGGAGTGATCTACGGGTGAATGTAGCAATTGGTGGTATCTAATTTATCACCAACCTGTTTCCATTTCCCTGGCTCTGCGTTCTACACTATGTGGATGACAATTTACTACTAATGTGAAAAGCGCATTCATGACAGAATCAACCTTCTAATTTCAACTTAAAAAAAGCTAACTGGGATCTCTTTGGAAATAATCTTGCAGCACTTGAAAGAAGACAATAGTCCATCAAGCTGCTACTAAAGCCATTCCAAGAATTAGAACCTCACCAAGATCAAAATCATGGTGGAAAAATGAGCTAACAAATCTTCGGAAAAAATATCACTACTTGAGGCAGCTGGCAAAAAAGACACTGGATCCTGGGATCAAAGAGGAAGCCGAAAGGACAAGGAACCAATATTTTCGATCCATTTCGGAACACAAAGCTCAGCATTGGGAAGCATTTCTGGAGCAAGCACAAGGGAAGACAGCCTATACTGCATTTCAATAATCTAATACTTCACACCAGCAAAGCCCTATAATTCCAACCTTGAAGTATACTATATCTGATAGCACTGAGACATCTACTGCAACTACATTTGCAGAAAAAACTGATGCTCTTATGTTGAACCTTTTTCCGAAGTGTAACCCCCTTACAATTATGGCCTCTACTAGTGCACCCCAAATTCCATCATCTTCCAGAGCCAAGATGTGCTGGAAGTGGCCAGAACTTAACAAAGAGGAATTCTTTCGAGCTATTCCAACCAAGTCAACTGCACCTGGGGTGGATCAAATTGGATGGCAAATGCTAAAGTATGCTGTCCAAACTCTACCACACTTTTTCTTCAAAGCTTATCAGGCTTTATTTCAGGGTGGTCATCATCCTGACTCTTGGAAGGAAGCTATTGGAATTATTATTCCAAAAAGAAATAAGAAAGACTACTCTGAACCCAAGGCATACAGACCCATATCTCTGTTGCCCTGCATGTCAAAATTGTTGGAGAAATTATTTGCCAATAGACTCTCCTATCTAGCAAATGTTTCAGATGACCTCTTGGACCTAAGTCAGATAGGTGGACGGAAACAAAAGTCAGCTATTGATGCTGCTCTGCTGCTCCAAGCTTTTGTTGAAGAAAACCATGCCAAAAGGCAAATGGTCAGCACACTTTTCCAGGATATCATGGGGGCATTTGATCGACTTGACACTTCCAAATTGATCAGCATTCTACAGCAATTAAATCTACCGAACAGCTTCATCTTGTGGTGTCAGTCTTTCTTGACTCAGCGCAAACTTCGACTCTCCTTCAATGGTCAGATGAGTAAGATGCACCAAGTTTCAGGCACACCACAAGGAAGCCCTATCTCACCAATCCTCTTTCTAATCTCAATGAAATACCTTCTTCCTGAAGTTAGAGGCAACAATTATCTACAATTATCTTATGTAGATGATATATCTCTTTCAACAGCTTCAACTTCCATTGAAAAGAATATTTCATTCCTGGAGGGCTGTGCTAATTCTCTACTCCAAAAGGCTAGACATCACTACATCATCTTTGAGGTGGATAAATCAGAGCTGATACACTTTCATTGACGTCGACAGCCAGTGACTTTACCTCTCAGAGTACAAGATACCTTACTTCAACCCAAAGAGGTTGTAAGATTGCTTGGTATCTGGTTTGATCGAAAGCTTAACTTCAAATGCCATGTACAGAAGCGACTCCAACTTGGCAATGCAGTCTGGGAACGACTCAGAAGGCTGGCAAGGCCATCAAGTGGCATGAAACTCAATTCTCTTTGTCAATTATATCTTTCATGTGTAACCTCAGTCATGGACTATGGATCTGTTCTATGGTTCAACCGGCCTGGGTCTTTATCACTAACCTATCAATATGACAAGATACAGAATAGAGCTCTCATTGCCATCACAGGGGCATTCCCCCAGGCCCCAAGGAAGGCTCTGGAGGTGGAGGCAGCCATCTTACCAACCAAAATACGTCACCCCAAGAATGCAAGTCTATATGTCCTTAGAATTCTCCGACTCCAGAAGGCACATCCCATCTCTAAACTTCTCTACAGCCCCATTGAAGATGAGCTGAGTCTCCCCAATCAGCCAGACCCTAGGGACCTACAAGAAATAACTATAACCTCATCCCAAATAGCAAGACTTGGGAAGCTATTTGGGAGACTTACTATAAATCATAGGCTGGAGTTTATTGATAATAGATGGAACCCTCCTTGGCTAAAGACATCACTCAAAGTATCAATCTCTACCTCATCCAAAGAAGAAGCAGTCAAGGAACATAATCAATTCCTCAGACAAGTCTCAGATGGTTCAACTATAATTTATACAGATGGGTCACTTACTGAAGGCAAGGGAAGTAGTATTGGGTATGTGATATATCCTCCACATTCTGGGCCAGTCAAATGTGTATCACTTAACCTTGGACACGGCATGGGTATTACAGATGCAGAAACCTTCTGCATTCTGAAAGCCATTCAACATGCTAAGCATCTTTCAACTTTAGATAAAATTTTCATATTTACTGACAGCCAAGCATCACTCCAAAGGATACAAAAAGGCTCTAACCAATTCTCTCAACAAATCCACTGCAAAGGAAAAGGTGCTAATATTACACTTGCATGGTGCCCAGGCCACATGAAAATTGAAGGTAATGAGCTTGCTGACTCTCTAGCAAGAAGAGCTGCAAATGAAAATCCAATTAAAAAACATCTCTTTACAACACTCAGCTTTCTTAAACAAGAGTTGAGACTAACTATTAAGGATGCCTGGTCTCAAGACTGGACATCACAACTACAACGTGAAGAAGAAGGGAAAAGAGCAATAGGACTGGGCAAACTGTATAGAGCCCAGGCTAAATGCCACATACCCAACTTCAAATTCAAACCATTCAACATGATCAAATTTTCTCGAAAAACCCAGTCAGCATATATTCAAGCTAGGACAGGTATAGGGAGCCACCTAGCATATATGAATAAGATTGGGAAAAGCGATACTAATATCTGCAATTACTGCACAAAAAGTGTTCAAACAATTGAACATTTAATACTTTACCGTTCATTCTTCAAGAAACAGAGGAGAAAAGAGTTTAAAACCCTTTTACCATTTACACTTCCAATTATTTTCAACACAAATGTGGGGAAAACTTTGCTTCTAAAATATCTCAACAACTGGCTGCCTATCTTGGGGAAAGGTTGAGGAAGGTAGAAATATACCAACTGATTAAATATGGTTTACTTGTCAAGAATTTCTTTCCTATTGTAATATGCATAAAATGGTGGTATGAGATGATGAGCGGGTTCAGAAGGATATATATGTATAAAGTGTCATAGCTAGTTAGGCTGCATACACTCAATGATTTAAAAAAAAAAAAAAATATATATTCCATGGAGAATGAATGTTTGTTATGATATGAGACAACAAGGTAGTCGAGGCTAGGGCATTGCGTGTGGCTCAAGGCAACAGTATTCATCACTAGTGTACTGGTTAGGCGAGCATGTATATAGTTTCATAGATGTACCCACAATAAATGGACACAGGTTTAGTCTTATACTTTCTGTCAACATACCTACAGTATAGTATTGTATGAGGCTACTCACTGTCAACCACAAATTACAACATCATCCACTCCTCATCACTCCGCAATGTGACTTCCGCATAGCTCATAACCACAACAATGTTAGGTACCACTGGCTCAATCTCCATGACATCAGAGTAGTACTGTATAGATTTCAAGATTCTGGTTGCTCGACTCTCTTTCTTGGGCATATGTTCCCTGTTATTCCAATCATCCAATCTTTCTTTCATCATCCTTGAAATTGGATGGTTTGGCATCAGGGCCAATGTTCTCATAGCATATTTTCTTCTGCTATGATTCAGTCTAATTTCAGGTGGGCAAAGACATGCCTCAAACTCCATTGGTCTTACTGGTGATGTTTTAAAGCATCCCAGTATTTTTCTTAGTACCATATTTTGCAGGCTCTGCAGCAGATCAGTAATTGATTGCTTTTCTCTCCACCAGATAGGACTGGCATAGTCTGATATACTTGTGACACATGCCAGGTATAACTGTCTTGTTGCTATGTGGCTGAGTCCTCTCTCTATATTAGTCAATCTTGCCATCCTGTGGAAGGCTGCCTTGGCTTGAGCTACTCTTGAAGTAACATGTTGCTTGAAGGATAGCTTTTGATCAAATAGCACCCCCAGCCATTTGGCTACTGTGCAAGATGAGATGCTTCTACCACTTGGTAGGGTCACTCGGCAATTCTTAGCTTCTGTAGATGTCCCAAAATGGATCAGTTCAGTCTTATCTACATCAAATTGAACTGCATTCTTTCTTCCATTATCTTGCAGTAATTTAAATTCATTTTCCAATATTTTTGCATTATTTTTGAAGCTGGAAGACGAGACTATCAATGCAATATCATCAATATATGATATAAATTTGCCTGCCCTAGAGCTGAACATATCTCTTATATAAATCAAGAATAAAATTGGCGAAATAGGGCTTCCTTGCGGGATGCCAGTTTCAATTGGTGAAAATTCCTCTACTTGCCCATCAAATGTCAGTTTTAGCTGTCGGTTGCTGAGAAATGAGTCTACCCATGACATAAGGCTGAGAGGGAGTCCCAATTTACTCATAATCCCAAGGAGTTGATTTTTGGCCACATGGTCAAAGGCACCCTTTATATCTAGAAATAGGGTTGACGTCCTTCTCCCAGCAGCCTTTTCATTTTGTACCTGGTTGACCAGCATCAGGCAAGCATCCACTGCTGATTTCTGGAGGCGTCCTCCAATCTGTGATGGATGAAGAAGGTGTGATGTCTCAGCTAGATATCCAAGTCTTTTGGCCATCATGGTTTCAAGAGTTTTTCCCAAGCAATTAAGCAGGGATATGATTCTATAAGCTTTTGGTTGGGAATAGTCTGGCTTAGAGGGTTTCTTTAGCACCACCCCTGTAGCCTGTTGCCAACAGCTGGGCTGGTATCCAATATTGAAATACAAAGAGTATACCTGAAAGAATATCTCTTTATTGGCTTGATATGCATGGCTGATCATGGACTGGTCAATTTGGTCTGGCCCAGGAGCTTTGCCTTTGGATGGATTACAGCAAGCAGCTTGGACCTCTTGGGGCGTATGTAAAGGCCACTCCCAGCTGGCTTCCTTGTGCAATGCCCAATCTATTTCTGCAGCTGCTGGTGGGATGGCAAAAAGTCTTGATCTGAGGGCTTTACATTTCTCTGTAAAGCTAGTTTTTAGTTCCCCATCTATATCTTCAATCATTGGTAGTTCTATTGTCTGGTGGTCCTTTGTGTATAACGAGGCCCTGAAGATAGATGCTGAATCTTCTTGCTCCAGAAATGCATTCCAATGGTTCTTCTTTGCTGATTTGATTTCTTGGAAATACTTGTTCCTTGCTTTGGTGTATTCCTCCATTCTACTATTGTCTGAAAGATCATCACAATGCTTTCTTTGTGCCTTCATCATCTCTTTTCTCAGCTTTTTAAGATCTTCATTCCACCATGGCTTGGGCTTGGCCCCAGGTCGCCTTTGAGGAATTGACACCCTGGCTGCTCTGATGACAATATCAGTTATTTCTTTACCAATTTGATCAAGTTCACACTTCAGGTTGCTCCCCTCTTTTAGTACATGGTTAGAAGTAGCTTTTTGGAGTGCTTGTAGTCTATTGGGCTTGAGGACTTTTGACTCCTTGAATAGAAGTTGGCTGGTCTTTTCAAATTTGTCACAGTCTGCTATCCTCAGATTGAATCTTTTTTGGCTCACTGGAGGCTTTTCTTGTCTATCCTATTGGTTCCAGATTGAAAATATAATTCCTTGATGATCCGAGCCTGTTGGAATAGTTTGCCAATCTTGTATATACTTTTCCGTCCATTTAATGGCCAATGTTGGATCAATAACTGAAGGGTATGCCATATGAGATCTATGGAATTTTCCCTGTCCTATTGTATTCACTACAGAGAGCCCTTGGACTTCCATCCATTCTTGGAGGCTGTCAGCATGTGTGGATTTTTGGTAGAAAGGGTCCCAGCTAGGGTGGTGTTCATTGAAGTCCCCAACCACTATGGTGTTTGATGATACCACCAAGCCCTCTCTATGCCTTTCCATGGTTGTACTGTTAGTCTCTGGAGCTTGACACTTTTGGTTGTAGATGTTGATTATGTCTATATTTTTCTTGTTATTGTTGAAGTTTAGTGCAAGGATATCTGGATCCACTGGATACCCTTCAAGAAAATGATATTGTATATCAAGTTCTTTTGCTATGTAAAACATTGTCCTTGGTCTTAGTGTATAGTTTTCTGTCCTTGGAAGTATTTGTACAAAAGATGGGTGGTTAATTGAATGAGCTCCTTCATAGTTATTTCCTGAGCTTGTCTTTGATATCCACGGTTCTTGCACTGCAATGATACCTATCCCTAGCTCTAAGGCCAGTTGAAGTGCTGTTTCTGTTGCCTGTATGTTTCTGTTCAAGTTGCATTGGAGGATTTTTTGTTGTCCTGTCAAAGACATTCCTCTTGATCATTCCGAGCTTGCTCCTCTCGAGCTGCTGCCCTTTCAAGAACAGTAACTCGTACATGGCAGTCTTTGTTATCAGCAGAGTGCGAACCACTGCAGTTACTACATTTTGGGACAAGGTGGTCACATCTGTGTCCAACAGCCTTTTTTTTTTTTTTTTAAATTTTTTATTCATAGTGTTTTCAGCTATCTAGCTATGACACATTATTTATATAATTTAGTTCCCCAAAACTCCTTTCTCAAATACAATCTTCATAATACTTTTTAATTTCCCAATTTAGTTATCCTAGTTCAACTCCCTTTATGTGCTGCCATGCACTTGGATGTATCCAAATATTTAAGAAGTGCTTCTTTTCCTCTTCTTGTTCGAAATAATATAGGCAGGGTTCTTGGTTCTATGTCCTTAAAACATCTGTTTCTTTGGTTTTTAAAATTTGGACAATGTAACAATAAATGCTGCACAGTCTGCCTTTGTTTTGAACAAAAATTGCATATGTCATCTTCAACTTTTCCTATCATGTGCAAATATACTCGAGTATTTCCAATTCCAAGCCTAGCTTGGAAAAATCCTGACTCTGTCTCCCTGCTATGATCTTGAAATTTAAATAACTTGAATGTAAAGCTGGGTTGGTTAGTTTGTGCCTGGATCCTGTAGTACTTGCCCAGTCCCTTTGCTTTCCGGCCCTCTTCCTCATGCCAAAGCTCGAGGTTCCAGTCTTTATTCCATTCTTCTAGTACCAGCTCTTTTGCTTTTTGTTTCATATATGAATGAGTTATAAACTTGTCCCTTCTCATTACTTGTTTTTTAATTCCATTTTTGGCTAGATTGTCAGCTAGTTCATTTCCTTCTATACCAACATGTGCAGAACACCATTGAAGATGAATGGTGCATCCTTGAGATGCCATCCTGATCTGATGTGAAAAGTGGTTACTGCTGTGTTGGATCCGAAGGATGCTAGCCTGGCTATCAGTGTATATATATATTGTCTAAGTTGAAAAATGTATCTTCACATATTGAGTTGCTTTCAATAGGCAGTAAGTCTCAGCATCTGTGATACCCATAGTGTCACCAAGATGATATGAGAAACATTTGATCTCTCTACTGATTGGCAAGTATACCACAAAGCCAATGCTGCTTCCTATGTCTGAAAGGGAGCCATCTGTATAGACTATGATATCTTCAATTGGGATATGCTTGAGTTGCTGTAAGCGCCACAACTTAGTGATCTCTTTTGTCTCAGAAGAAATGCTGGTTAGAATCTGATTTTGGTGCCATGGAGGTGTCCAGATGGTATTCTGCTCCTCCAGCTTGTTGAATGAAGCAAGGGGCTTCAATGCACATCCAATTCTCATTAGTTGGGTGACTGGCTTGTCAATAAAGTTGAGTAAGCCAAGGTCAATGTGGTTGGTGCTTATCAATTCATTCTGCAATAGGCAGAGCAGATGTTCTTGTATGAGGTGGTCCTTCTGAAGTCTCAAAACCCTCAGCTCATAATAGATCAGATGTTTCTGGTGCCTGACTTTAACTGGCATGATTGCAGCTTCCACCTCTAGGGCCTTTATAGGACTTCTTTTATAAGCTCCAGTGATCATTGGTAGGGCCTGATTCTGAAGCCTTTGACATCTGTTTGTTAGTGATCCAGTTCCCCTCTTACCATGCCATAGTACAGAGCCATGGTCGAGAACTGAAGTGACACAAGTTAGGTATAGTTGACAAAGAGCATGGCAGTGTAGCCCTCGAGTAGATGAGGCCAAATTCCGAATCCGACTGAGGGCCCCATGGGCAAGCTGTAACCTCTTGTCCACATGGGTTTTGAAGTTTAATTTCTGATCAAACCAGATTCCTAGCCACCTGACAACTTCCTTTGGCTCTAAGATAATGTTATTTTCCAGGATCAAAGGAGACATGACATGTATCCTCTGATGACTGAAATGAATAAGTTCTGACTTGTCCATTTCAAAAGTAACTGAATACTGGTTGGCCTCTTTCATCAACCTTTCAGACAGTTTCTTTAGGGTCCTTAGGTTTTTGTCAACAGATGTTGATGAGACTGATATTGAAATGTCATCCATGTAGGAAAGCTGAAGATAATTTTCCCTTATTGATGATGGAAGAAGTTGACTAATTGAAAGCAAGAATAGTATTGGTGAAATAGGACTGCCTTGAGGGGTGCCTGTCACTGGGAAGATGGCACCAAGTTGGCCATTGAATTGCAGTTGCATGGTTCTTCCTGTCAAAAATGATTCCACCCATGACACCAATGATATGGGTAGCTGTAAACTTCGCATTAATTGAATCAGCTTGGCAGGATGGAGGTGGTCAAAGGCCCCAAGAATATCAAGGAAAATTATTGAGACAACTTTTTGCTTCTTTAAATTTTGTTCTATATATTCCTGTAGCAAAAGGGCGGCATCAATAGCTGATCTCTGCTTGCAACCCCCAAGCTGGCTGGAATGCAGTAAGTTAGAGTTTGTATTAGCAATGTAGGACAGGCGGTTGGCAAAGATTCTCTCCAGCAATTTGGAAAGGCAAGGAAGAAAGGAAATTGGCCTGTAGGCTTTTGGTGCACTATAGTCCTTTTTGTTCCTCTTTGGGATAATAATACCCACTGCATTTTTCCATTGCTTTGGATGTTCTCCACTGATAAATAAACTGTTGTAAGCTTGATAGAAGAACTGTGGTATGATAGTCATTGCCATCCTGATAATAGTCCAATCAAGGCAGTCAATGCCTGGTGCAGTTTTCTTTATTGGTATTGCATTTTGTGCTTCATCAATAGTTGGTTCAGGCCAGTCCCATTTATTCATGGTGACAATATTTGAGGAGGGTTGTCCATCAGGATATCCATGGCAAGTCTGTTGGCTAGACACTAGATCTTCGACCCTAGGATGTGGAAAAAGTGAGCCAGCAAAGGCCAAACATTTCTCAGGGAAGGTTATAGCTTGAACACTCTGGCTTTGCTTGTCAGGTGTGTAGACAAGCGTTGGGATGACTCTAGACTGATGCAAATCAGGCCTTGAGTAGCTATAAGCTGTGAAGACTGTCTTCAACTTAGCAGTGGCAAGAAAGTTCATCCAATGCTCCTGTTTAGTATGCTGAATATGGCCCAACTTGTCCTGTCATCTTCAGCATCACCTCTGAGGAAAGGAAAATTAAAATTCTAAACAGGGGAATATTAGTTGGAGGACTACTTCTTAAAGTATCCAACTATAAGCAAACTACAAACCGGACTCAGTGCAACAAGTGCCTGAAGTATGGTCACCTCTTCTTGACCTGCAAGAGGGAACCTGTTTGTGCAGTCTGCAAGGGCTCTCACCTCACCACTGAGCACAAGTGCAACACTTGTGCAACCTCGGACAACTGCACACACCACCCGGTGAAGTGTGCCAACTGCAACTCTGGGAGCCATACAGCTCTTCAGAAACACAACTGCGAAATTTACAAGGCACTTTTATGATAGATCACATCAAAATTTGCCAGCACAATACTGCCAGAGGGAGAGAAATCCTTCAATCATTCTTCGAGGTGGCTCTGAAGGAAGATGCATTAATTCTTTGCATTCAAGAGCCATATCTATATTATAATAAAAAAACCAAAAAATACTCACCTCTTTCTCACCCCTCTTATATTCCAATTGTACCACACCAAGATGCCTCTATTCGGCCTAGAGTTATCACTTACATCAGGCAACATTGTACAATCAACATTTCTTCAAGACTAGACCTCATTCAAGACCCAGACATGCAGCTCCTCCAGATAGATGCACCTGGAGAATCTTTCCATCTTTTAAATATTTATAATGAAAAGTCACTAACAATTTCAACACCTATAACAACTGTTTCACGCTTGTACCAATCAAATATAGAGTGGGACAGGCCACTGCTGCTATTGGGTGATCTGAACCTTCATCATCCATCTTGGAATCCAGCTGTCAAATCACCATCATCTAGCTCACAAGAGTTTGCAACATACATGGAGACATGTCAGGCAAGACTTATAAATGACTTCACTGTAATTGAAGAGATGGGTGGAACATTTCACAGGTCCAACTCGAAAAATACATCTATAATTGATCTGACTTTTGAAACCAACTTTAAGATCCTCCAATGGTATAACTGGAGATATCTGGAAAGTACAGGATCTGATCATGAAGTGATCAGCTTTGAAGCAAATTTACAATCTTCACTAATGACCAACCAAAATTGTCTCCCAGCCAACTATAACTTAAAGATAGCAAACTGGGAAATCTTTGAGAAAAATCTCAGATCACTTGAAGAAAGTTCTAGTCTATGCCTACAACAGTATATTCAGCAAAAAAGATTCAATGACATAGCTATTTTAATGAGAAAAACTATCCAGAATGCAGCAGAAAAGTCTGTACCAAGATCTAATCCATCAGCAAGATCAAAATCCTGGTGGACAAAAGAGCTAACATCCCTTCGAAAAATATTTCATAATTTCAAACGCAATTCAAAAAGGAACCTGACACCAGAAGCAATGGAGCAAGCTCGAGTTGCAAGAAACATTTACTTCAAAGCAATCACTCAACATAAAGCCCAACATTGGCAGGAGTTTATAAAGCAGGCACAAGGAAAGACAGTATTTACTGCCTTTAATTACTCCAACCCATCAAGACAACAAAGTCCACTTGTACCAAATCTGGCATATACTAGAGCTAATGGCAATGAGAAGATAATTGCATCATCTTTTGCTGAGAAATCTGATGCCTTAATATCTCAACTCTTTCCAAAAATAACTTCACTAGTGACCATGTCTCCTTCCAATGTGCCACAGGTTCCAGCATGCACTGGAGCTGATGCTAGAAGGGAATGGCCAGAGCTTAATGAGGAGGAGTTCTTTCGAGCAATCCCAATAAAGTCAACTGCACCTGGGTTGGATCAAATTGGATGGCAGATGTTGAAGTTTGCTATTAAAACCCTCCCCAAATTTTTCTTTACAGCATATCATGCCTTGTTTCAAAGTGGTTACCACCCCTCAGAATGGAAAGAGGCCATTGGAATTATTATTCCCAAGAGGAATAAGAAAGACTATACTGCACCAAAGGCCTACAGGCCCATCTCTTTACTACCTTGTATGTCAAAATTATTGGAGAAGATTTTTGCCAACAGACTTTCCTTTCTAGCCAACACATCAGATGACCTACTTGACCCAAGTCAAATGGGAGGACGTAAACAGAGATCTGCTATTGATGCTGCCCTGTTATTACAAGCATTTGTTCAGGAAAATCATGCTAAAAAAAGAATTACCAGTTCAGTATTCCTTGATATCATGGGAGCTTTTGATAGACTTGATCCACACCAGCTTCTCAAGATCTTGGATAAACTTGGACTGCCAATTATTTTCATCACTTGGTGCAAGTCATTTCTGAACCAACGCCAAATACAACTCTCAATTAATGGACAATTAAGTAAATCTTATCAAGTAACAGGTACACCTCAGGGTAGTCCAATTTCACCAATTTTATTTCTCATT
Organism: Blumeria graminis f. sp. triticale; assembly: GCA_905067625.1. Classification (NCBI taxonomy): domain Eukaryota; kingdom Fungi; phylum Ascomycota; class Leotiomycetes; order Helotiales; family Erysiphaceae; genus Blumeria; species Blumeria graminis. The sequence continues at coordinate 2,365,479 of LR898478.1, forward strand.
TCTATCAGATATCTTTTGCCAGAAATCAAGAGCAAAAATTTTCTACAGCTATCTTATGTAGATGATATTTCTATCTCTACAGCATCAACTTCCATAACTAAGAATGCTAAGTTCCTAGAAAATTGCACTACCAATCTACTTCAAAAAGCTCAAGAACTAAAGATCATCTTTGAAGTTGAGAAATCCGAGCTTATACACTTTAACCGACAACGGAATCCTGATGCTGTTCCCATCCACGTCCTTGATCCATTTTGATGCCAAAAGAGGTTGTAAGATGGCTTGGAATCTGGTTTGATCGGAAACTAAACTTCAAAGTACATGTTGAAAAGCGTATCCAACTTGGAAATGCAGTCTGGGAAAGGCTGAAGAATCTATCCATGCCCTCTAGGGGAATGAATTTAAATATTCTGAGGCAACTTTATCTATCATGTGTAACCTCAGTTATTGATTATGGATCTATCCTTTGGTTCAATCAAATTGGATCTTCCACACTGACTTCAAAATATGACAAGCTACAAAGCAGAGCACTGGTTGCAATTACAGGAGCATTTCCTCAAGCCCCTAGAAAAGCTTTGGAGGTAGAGGCAGCTATTCTCCCTTCAAAAATACGTCACCTCAAACACGCCAGTCTCTATGCTCTCCGTATCCTCCGGCTCCAAAAGACTCATCTCATCCCAAAAAACCTCTACAGCCAACTTGAGGATGAGCTAAGTCTAACCAATGAGCAGGATCCAAGGATCTTAAAAGAAATAACTAACTACTCATCACAACTAGCCAGGTTTAGCAAGCTATTAACTAACCTTACAATTAACCATAGATTGGAAGCCAGTGACAATGAATGGAACCCTCCCTGGTTAAAGTCATCAATTAAACTCAATATCTCTTCATCCTCAAAAGGAGAAGCAGTAACAGAACACAACCAACTACTCAATCAAATCCCAGTATCAGCAACAAAGATTTATACTGATGGATCACTAACTGAAGGAAAGGGAAGCAGCGTTGGATATGTGATCTATCCTCCCAATGCCGGGCCCATCAAGTGTTTCTCGGCCAATCTTGGCCATGAGATGTGGATAATAGATGCAGAATCCTTCAGCATTCTAAAAGCTATCAGACATGCTAAGAAATTGACAAATTCAACAACAATATATATCTTTTCTGACAGCCAAGCAGCACTTTTAAGGATACAAAATGGCTCCAATTTATTCTCTCACCAAATCCGGAAAAATGGAATTGGTAATAATATCATACTTACATGGTGTCCAGGACATATGGAAACTGAAGGAAATATGCTGGCTGACACTCTTGCAAAGAGAGCTTCAAGTCAGCATGCAACTAAGCATTATCAATATACCTCTTATAGTTTCCTTGAACAAGAAGTGCACACATCTATCAAAAATGCCTGGTCTAAAGACTGGGCTACACAACAAAAGCTTGAAGATAAAGGTAGGAGATCAAAGGGGCTAGGAAAGTTCTACAGAGCTCATATGAAGTGTTCTATCCCAGACCTCAAGTTCAAACCATTTGACTTTACTAAATTCAGCCGAAAGGCTCAGTCATCATATATTCAGGTAAGAACTGGAATAGGAAACAACCTGACCCATTTGAAAAAGATAGGAAAAAGTGAGACAGATTTGTGCAACTTTTGCTTAAATAGTATTCAGACAACAAGTCATCTAATTTTACACTGCTCAAAATTTAAAAGGCAGAGACAAGAACACTTTAAAGACTTGAAACCACTTGTACTTAAGATACTATTCAACACAAATGTGGGGAAAACTTCACTATTAAGATATCTCTCCTCAACTGGCTGTTTCTATGGGGGCAAAGATGAGGAGGATGAAAATTAAATGAATCTTGAAACCAACAACATGCTCTATTAAAGATATTTAAAAAAAAAAAAAAATTTATATGTGTTTATATCTAGGGGAAATGGGAGTATATGTCAATGTATATCAAAATGTAATCAGTGTCATAGCTAGATAGGCTGCATACACTTAATGATTTAAAAAAAAAAAAAAAAAAGTATGCTGAATATGTTGAAAATACTTGTTTCTTGCAGCCCCTGCCTCCTCCCAGTTCCAAGCTCCTGGTCTCAACTTCTGTTGGCGTCTTAGTTTGTGAAATCTTTGTCGCAGTAATGTGAGCCCCTTGGTCCACCAAGGTTTTGACCTGGCTGAAATGTTGAGCTTTGGAATTGACATCTGGGCTGTAATGAGGACCACATCTTGTAATGTTGATGCAATGAGATCTATAGCATTACTTTATTTTTTTTTTTTTTATACATTTACATCTAATTTGAGTCTACGACTATTGAAGATGTGTAGCTACACTACAATATTTGTCCCCCAAAATCCAATAACACCTACACTAATTTCCACTCTTTTTTTCCTCTTCATACCATCCCCTGGTCAATATTTTTGTCTCCCTCAAAAAGTCCAATGTTATATTAATTCCAATCTTGTTATGAAGCAATAATTCCAGGCTCATATTCTGGCCTTCTAGCTTCTCTTTCATCCTCTTTCTATTCTGAGACTACCGCCTGCAATCTAGAAACAAATGCTTTGCATCTTGCTCCTCTCCACATCTGCATTTTCCTGTAGTTGATTTTCATATTCTTTTCATATATGACTTAAAGTAACCATGTCCAAGCTTGAGTTGATAAAATGCTGAGCTGACCTCCTTTCTGACTCCTCTTGGTACCCAAGGCTTGCTTCTTATTTGCCAAGGGTATATCTCAGAGTATGACAGGTGAGTACTTTGTTGCTGTCTTTTTGAATCATAATTTTCCAATATATTTTGCCATTCATTAATTTTTAAAATTTCTATTTCTTGTGAGATGCATGCTAAACTTATGGGATAGCTGTCATCTGGCCCTAGGTTTGATGCTATTTTTGCAAGTTTGTCTGCCTCTTCATTGCCCTTTAGTCCTTGATGGGCTGGGACCCATTGGAGAGTGACTCTTGTGCCTTGTTCTTGAAGTTCTTGAGCTGCTATAATAGCCCTTCTTACTTGCCATTGGCCTGCCTTAATATCCAAGTTTTCTAGTCTTTGCAGAGCAGCCTTACTGTCTGAAAATATGATCACATACTCCTTTTTCCAGGTCTGTCTATTTGCATGCTCTATTGCTCGGACAATTGCCTCTAGTTCTCCATCATAAATGGTATTTTTGTCTTTTGAGATGGTGTAGTATTCTTTCAAGATGGTTTGTTTTATTTGATCATATCCTGCTAGTGAAATTCCTATTCCCAAAGATTCTGGGGAACAGGAAGCATCAGAGTAATATATGAAATGATTTTTTCCATAATTGTCCAGAATTTGATTGTGAATTAATTTCTCCTCCTCTTTACTCTGACCACTTATAGCCACCTTGTAAGGGACACCTCTATTCCATGGTGCACATATAATGGTCCTGATTTTCTCCTGTTCATATAATCCATCATGATAAGGTAATGTCTGTATTATTCTGTTGATCTGGCTGTCTCTTCTGCATGTAAGATCTTCATCAGAAATTTGTTCATAATTTTGGCTAATTAACCTGGAAATTGGATGGTTCTGCATCAGTGTTAATCCTCTTAAAGCATATTTTCTTCTGCTTTTGTTCAATCTAATTTCAGGTGGGCAAAGCGTTGCCTCCACTTCCATAGGCCTGATTGGTGATGTTTTGAAACAACCCAATATTCTCCTTAATGCAATATTTTGAAGCTGGTGTAGAAGGTCAGCAAAAGATTGTTGCCCCCTCCACCAAAAAGGATTAGCATAGTCGGAAATGGTGGTGACACAGGCCAGGTAAAGCATTCTCATTGCAATATGGCTTAGCCCTCTTTCAGTGTTTGTCAGTCTTGCCATCCTTTGAAAAGCTGATTTAGCCTGCGCTACCCTGACTGTTAAATGGTGCTTGAAGGTAAGTTTTTGGTCAAACCACACACCTAACCATTTGACAACTGGGGAAGTAGAAATGATTCTTCCACGAGGTATTGTCAAATGGCATTCTTTTGCCTCCTTTGATTTTGCGAAATGAATCAGCTCGGTTTTTTCAATGTCAAATTTGACTGCATTTTTGCTTCCTATATCTTGTAATCTTTGATATTCCCTTTCCAATATTTGAGTGTTCCTTTTAAAGCTTGTAGATGAAACAGTCAATGCAATATCATCAATGTATGATATGAACTGGCCTGCTCTTGAGCTGAACATGTCTCTGATATAGATTAAAAATAGTATAGGTGAAATTGGGCTTCCCTGTGGGATACCAGTCTCAGTTGGTGAAAACTGTTCCACTTGCCCCTCAAAGGCCAATTTTAGTTGTCGGTCACTTAGATATGTGTTTACCCATGATAAAATGCTAAGGGGTAATCCCAATCTACTCATTATTCCGAGAAGTTGGTTCTTAGCAACATGGTCAAAAGCACCTATTATGTCCAGAAAAAGAGTTGATACCTTTCTTCCAGCAGCCTTTTCTGTCTGTACTTTGTTCACTAGTAGCAGACAGGCATCTACTGCTGATTTCTGAAGCCTTCCACCTATCTGGCTTGGGTCCAATAGTGTGGTTGTTTCAGCAAGATACCCAAGTCTTTTAGCTAGCATCCTTTCTAGTGTCTTCCCTAGACAGTTCAGTAGAGATATAACTCTATATGCCTTTGGCTGTGAGTAGTCAGGCTTGGATGCCTTTTTGAAGACAATTCCAGTGGCCTGTCTCCAACACTTTGGCTGATATCCAATATTGAACAGTAGTGAGTAAATTTCAAAGAACAGTTGATTATTAGCTTTGTATGCATGACAAATCATGTTCTGGTCAATTTGACCTGGCCCTGGTGCCTTGCCTTTCGAAAGTTTACAGCATGCATTTTCCACCTCAACTGAAGTCAGCTCTGGCCAATCCCAAGATGTCTCTTTGTGTGTACACCAATCCAGCTCTGGAGCCATTGGAGGGGTCACAAACAACTCAGTCCTGAGAGTATTGCATTTGTCAGCAAAGCTACTTTTAAGATCACCATTCTTATCTCTGATCATAGGCAGATGAGCTGACTGATACCCTTTGGTATATTTCAAGGCCTTGAAGATTGATGCAGAGTCCTCATTCTCAAGAAATATATTCCAGTGGTTTGGCTTAGCAATTTTTATCTCTTGGAAATATTTATTTCTTGCCTTGGAATATTTTTTCAATTTTTCCTTATTAAAATAGTCTTTGAAATGTTCTTTTAATGCTCTTACCATTTTTCTTCGCAGTTTTTTCAGGTCTGCAGTCCACCATGGCTTAGGCTGTGCCCTTGGCTTTTTCCGTTGAATACTTGACTCAGCTGCTTGAATGAGAATATTTGTAAGTTCAAGTCCTACTTCATCCAGTTTTTGTGTCAAGTTACTTCCCTTATCCCATAAGTTTTGAGTGCAGGCTTGCTTAAGTATTTGAAAGTTGGCCTCATCAAGTATGTGAGAGCTCTTGAAAAGCTGGGTGCTGGCCCTCTGAAACTTTGCCCAGTCTGCAGATTTAGTATTAAATTGTATCAAGGTTACTTGTGGCTGGTGTCTATTGGACTTCTGATTGAGAATAGTTAATAGTATTCCTTGGTGATCTGAGCCTGTGGGTATTCTTTGCCAATCTTGGATGTATTTTTCTGACCATTGTGTTGCAAGGGTTAAGTCAATTACTGATGGTGATGTCATATGAGGTCTGTAAAATGTACCTTTTCCTACAGTATTTATCACAGTTAAGCCCTGTTTCTCTATCCATTCCTGTAAGCTATCAGCTCCTCTAGATTTTGGGTAGCAAGGATCCCAGTTTGGATGGTGCTCATTGAAGTCCCCCACAAAGATGGTATTTGATGCCACTGCCAGAACTTCACTGTATCTTCCCATGGTTGTTAAGTTATTTTCCAATTTTTGGTTCTTTAGGTTATATATATTAATGATATTCATGTTGAATGTCTTGCTCTTGAAATTGACTGCTAGGATATCTGGGTCCAATGGATATCCTGATTGTTGATTATGTTGAATTTTGGCATGCTTTGATATGTAAAACATGGTCCTTGGTCTTAGTGTACGGTCTGTTATTGTGCTGGGAAATATTTGGCTGAATGAAGGGTGACTTATTGACTGGACTCCTTTATAGGTCCCAATTTGTTTCAGCTGTGGCAGCCATGGTTCTTGGACTGCTATGATCCCTACTCCTAGCTCAATAGCTAGTTGTAGGGTTGCTTCTGTGGTCTGGATGTTTTTGTTCAAATTGCATTGGAGGACTTTTTGTTGTCCTATCATAAAGTTTCCTCGGAGTTGTCCATTGATTAGTGTCTTGTCAGGATGGAAAACTTAGTTTCACATCCTTCAAAGTCGGCTGAATGGGCTCCAGAGCAGTTGCTACACTTTGGCACCAGATGAGCACATTTTGTTCCTATGCTTCTACATTGCATACAGCAGTGCTGCCTTGTGTTGTGTGGCCCTGCACAATACCTGCAGGTTGCCTCTCATCTACAGTTGGCTTCCATGTGTCCAAACTTCTGGCATTTGTTGCACTGGGTTGTTGCAGGGATATTCTGGAATTTTTCTGCTTTCAAAGATAAGCCAGCAATTATCATTCTTTTGCTTGTTGCTTGCCTTGCTTCAGCTTCAGTTTCAAAGGCCACAACTATAGATCCTGCCAATTGATCTTGTCGTCTTTCTTCTGATGTTATCCAATATGGCTGTCCAACAACCCTGAGTCCTTGATTGAAAGTTTCAATTTCATCCTTAATTTCAGATAGATCACTTGAGTCTGGAAAGTCTATCGTTGGGATCCCATGTATCATGACCTTGTACCAAGGCTCGTCCTTCAGTACTTCAACATGGGGAACTGCATTCCTCCAGATGTCTCTGTTTTGAATCAAATATTCTGCAGTGTAAGTTGGAGTGGTTACTACTGCAATGTTATCTTTCCTTGTTTTGGACACTAGTGCCACAACTGGTCCTTGGACTCCTCTATTCTTAAATGCCAGGTTCATTCTGTCTCTGAAGGCAAGTGCTGAGAAGTTTGTCCTGGTAGTCTCATCTTGAATCAGAATAGCTCTTTTTGTGTCCACAGGCTTGGCAGGCTCTTTCTTCTTTCTTGGCTGTACTTGTATCCAATCTCCTTCAGCCTGGTTTTGTTGCCCTCTAGAATTTGATGCCACATTGGCCCATGTCCTTGGGGCTTGATTTCCTCCCTGTCTTCTTTGGTTCTGTGTCTGTCTTCCTCCAGGTCCAGCTACAGGTCTAGTATTTTTAGGAATTTGTGGAGGCACATTATTCTCCATGTTCCGGGCATTAGTGTTTGCAGCATTGAATCTTTGAATCGAAGTCTGCAAGATCTGAGCTGTTTGCTCCAGTCTCTGTACTTGGGCTGTCAATATTGTGTTGATCCTGTGGGTGGTACCATCATTTTCCATAAATTCTCGAAAAACATTAAGCAGGTCAAGGATCTTTGTTTGTTTGGATCTTGTTTGCTCATGGCTGGCTGCCTTGATTAGCAGGTGCCTGGCTCCATGGATGCATTCTTCTGCAGAGTCAAAATTGCAATTTTGGTTGTTTGGCCTAGTGGTGTTGGTGTTCCTTACTTCTGGTTCTGGTTCACAAGTTGCTTTCCTTTTGTTTGCTTGGCCTGAATTAATAAAAGGGTCTTGAGATGCATGAAAATCAAAGTCATCACTCCTGACCAGGGCATTACAGCTACTCTCAGCTGCCATGTAGTGTGGCACAGCCAATGGATCAGGTGATCCCAACTCCATTGCTTATTCAAATTTGTTATTTTTTACTTTTTTAACCTGGTTATTCCTTTTTTTTTTTTAAATATTTTTGACAATTTAATTTTCTTTTTTTTGGGGCTAAATTTCAGAACTCAAATCACGTGATTTGAGATCACGTGATCACGTAACACGGATTTTTATTTTTCCTAATTCGACGCGTAAACGACGTGATTTACGCGTAAATTGACGCAAAACGCGTCTTGGACCAATTAAAATTTTTCACCTATGGTAACCACATCTGACCAGAGATGCAAATTGTTGCAATGTTGTTTTCAACTTCAATTATCTTTTTTTTTATTTTTTTTTTTTAAATCATTAAGTGTATGCAGCCTATCTAGCTATGACACTGATTACATTTTGATATACATTGACATATACTCCCATTTCCCCTAGATATAAACACATATAAATTTTTTTTTTTTTTTAAATATCTTTAATAGAGCATGTTGTTGGTTTCAAGATTCATTTAATTTTCATCCTCCTCATCTTTGCCCCCATAGAAACAGCCAGTTGAGGAGAGATATCTTAATAGTGAAGTTTTCCCCACATTTGTGTTGAATAGTATCTTAAGTACAAGTGGTTTCAAGTCTTTAAAGTGTTCTTGTCTCTGCCTTTTAAATTTTGAGCAGTGTAAAATTAGATGACTTGTTGTCTGAATACTATTTAAGCAAAAGTTGCACAAATCTGTCTCACTTTTTCCTATCTTTTTCAAATGGGTCAGGTTGTTTCCTATTCCAGTTCTTACCTGAATATATGATGACTGAGCCTTTCGGCTGAATTTAGTAAAGTCAAATGGTTTGAACTTGAGGTCTGGGATAGAACACTTCATATGAGCTCTGTAGAACTTTCCTAGCCCCTTTGATCTCCTACCTTTATCTTCAAGCTTTTGTTGTGTAGCCCAGTCTTTAGACCAGGCATTTTTGATAGATGTGTGCACTTCTTGTTCAAGGAAACTATAAGAGGTATATTGATAATGCTTAGTTGCATGCTGACTTGAAGCTCTCTTTGCAAGAGTGTCAGCCAGCATATTTCCTTCAGTTTCCATATGTCCTGGACACCATGTAAGTATGATATTATTACCAATTCCATTTTTCCGGATTTGGTGAGAGAATAAATTGGAGCCATTTTGTATCCTTAAAAGTGCTGCTTGGCTGTCAGAAAAGATATATATTGTTGTTGAATTTGTCAATTTCTTAGCATGTCTGATAGCTTTTAGAATGCTGAAGGATTCTGCATCTATTATCCACATCTCATGGCCAAGATTGGCCGAGAAACACTTGATGGGCCCGGCATTGGGAGGATAGATCACATATCCAACGCTGCTTCCCTTTCCTTCAGTTAGTGATCCATCAGTATAAATCTTTGTTGCTGATACTGGGATTTGATTGAGTAGTTGGTTGTGTTCTGTTACTGCTTCTCCTTTTGAGGATGAAGAGATATTGAGTTTAATTGATGACTTTAACCAGGGAGGGTTCCATTCATTGTCACTGGCTTCCAATCTATGGTTAATTGTAAGGTTAGTTAATAGCTTGCTAAACCTGGCTAGTTGTGATGAGTAGTTAGTTATTTCTTTTAAGATCCTTGGATCCTGCTCATTGGTTAGACTTAGCTCATCCTCAAGTTGGCTGTAGAGGTTTTTTGGGATGAGATGAGTCTTTTGGAGCCGGAGGATACGGAGAGCATAGAGACTGGCGTGTTTGAGGTGACGTATTTTTGAAGGGAGAATAGCTGCCTCTACCTCCAAAGCTTTTCTAGGGGCTTGAGGAAATGCTCCTGTAATTGCAACCAGTGCTCTGCTTTGTAGCTTGTCATATTTTGAAGTCAGTGTGGAAGATCCAATTTGATTGAACCAAAGGATAGATCCATAATCAATAACTGAGGTTACACATGATAGATAAAGTTGCCTCAGAATATTTAAATTCATTCCCCTAGAGGGCATGGATAGATTCTTCAGCCTTTCCCAGACTGCATTTCCAAGTTGGATACGCTTTTCAACATGTACTTTGAAGTTTAGTTTCCGATCAAACCAGATTCCAAGCCATCTTACAACCTCTTTTGGCATCAAAATGGATCAAGGACGTGGATGGGAACAGCATCAGGATTCCGTTGTCGGTTAAAGTGTATAAGCTCGGATTTCTCAACTTCAAAGATGATCTTTAGTTCTTGAGCTTTTTGAAGTAGATTGGTAGTGCAATTTTCTAGGAACTTAGCATTCTTAGTTATGGAAGTTGATGCTGTAGAGATAGAAATATCATCTACATAAGATAGCTGTAGAAAATTTTTGCTCTTGATTTCTGGCAAAAGATATCTGATAGAAATGAGAAATAAAATTGGTGAAATTGGACTACCCTGAGGTGTACCTGTTACTTGATAAGATTTACTTAATTGTCCATTAATTGAGAGTTGTATTTGGCGTTGGTTCAGAAATGACTTGCACCAAGTGATGAAAATAATTGGCAGTCCAAGTTTATCCAAGATCTTGAGAAGCTGGTGTGGATCAAGTCTATCAAAAGCTCCCATGATATCAAGGAATACTGTACTGGTAATTCTTTTTTTAGCATGATTTTCCTGAACAAATGCTTGTAATAACAGGGCAGCATCAATAGCAGATCTCTGTTTACGTCCTCCCATTTGACTTGGGTCAAGTAGGTCATCTGATGTGTTGGCTAGAAAGGAAAGTCTGTTGGCAAAAATCTTCTCCAATAATTTTGACATACAAGGTAGTAAAGAGATGGGCCTGTAGGCCTTTGGTGCAGTATAGTCTTTCTTATTCCTCTTGGGAATAATAATTCCAATGGCCTCTTTCCATTCTGAGGGGTGGTAACCACTTTGAAACAAGGCATGATATGCTGTAAAGAAAAATTTGGGGAGGGTTTTAATAGCAAACTTCAACATCTGCCATCCAATTTGATCCAACCCAGGTGCAGTTGACTTTATTGGGATTGCTCGAAAGAACTCCTCCTCATTAAGCTCTGGCCATTCCCTTCTAGCATCAGCTCCAGTGCATGCTGGAACCTGTGGCACATTGGAAGGAGACATGGTCACTAGTGAAGTTATTTTTGGAAAGAGTTGAGATATTAAGGCATCAGATTTCTCAGCAAAAGATGATGCAATTATCTTCTCATTGCCATTAGCTCTAGTATATGCCAGATTTGGTACAAGTGGACTTTGTTGTCTTGATGGGTTGGAGTAATTAAAGGCAGTAAATACTGTCTTTCCTTGTGCCTGCTTTATAAACTCCTGCCAATGTTGGGCTTTATGTTGAGTGATTGCTTTGAAGTAAATGTTTCTTGCAACTCGAGCTTGCTCCATTGCTTCTGGTGTCAGGTTCCTTTTTGAATTGCGTTTGAAATTATGAAATATTTTTCGAAGGGATGTTAGCTCTTTTGTCCACCAGGATTTTGATCTTGCTGATGGATTAGATCTTGGTACAGACTTTTCTGCTGCATTCTGGATAGTTTTTCTCATTAAAATAGCTATGTCATTGAATCTTTTTTGCTGAATATACTGTTGTAGGCATAGACTAGAACTTTCTTCAAGTGATCTGAGATTTTTCTCAAATATTTCCCAGTTTGCTATCTTTAAGTTATAGTTGGCTGGGAGACAATTTTGGTTTGTTTGTTTGTTTGTTTATTCCATTTACAACCTGTCTAAGTCTAAGACTATTGTAGGATGTTGTCACAAATCATCACTGGGATGTCGTGCCGCACCCAGGCAACCAAGTTATGACGTGCATACAATAACACTATTTAGGTATTGTAATGGTTACAGTGTTGTGATAGCAACAGTTGCCATATAGAGTACTATTTATTTACTGTGTTATGGCTGTAAACTACTACACCCTTGGTTATAGTATTGAAGCTTGTGTACTTAAGGAACCTCTAGGACTGGATGTGTGCTGTAGCTTTTTGTCTTGTAAATTACTCATGTTTTAGAATCTAATTATTAATCTAAGTATCTCGTCCTCATTATCAGCCTCTGTCTTTGTCTCCGTCTTCGTCCTTATCTTCGTCCTCGTCCTAGTCTCCGTCTTCGTCCTTGTCTCCGTCCTTGTCTTCATCTTCGTCTGTGACAGATGTGCATCAACTGATGCAAACTAGCCAGTATATCTATCAAATACATTTCGTTCAATTACTTTCTCTTTCATTTGAACCCTGGAGTGACCATTCCTCGAAACTAAAATAAAACAAAATCCATAATCAAAATTTCAAATCTTTTTTTTTTTCCTTTTTTTTTTACCACTTTTTCCATTTATTATTACTCAGCATTTTTCTTCCAAAATAGTCATCAATACTAATGCCAATATATATTTAATCTCTATCCTATTCCAATTTTATTGTTAATGCACCATTTCCGAGTGCATATCCCAGTCTTTTCAATATATTCCAAAGCTGCTTGTGTGCCAATTTTAGTATGCAGAACCATACTGAGGCCCAGTTGACTTCCTTTGTTGCATCCATGTAATATTGCCCTTTCCTTTTTGTATCTTTGACATTGGAGTAATAAATGTCTTGGTGTCTGTTTTGCTCCACAGATACATCTGTCATCATTTACCTTCCCAATTCTTTTTAGATAAGATTTAAAATATCCATGACCTAGTTTTAGTTGTTAGAAGGCTGAGCTCACGCTCTTCTTTACTCCTTTACCAATGCAAGGCTTTTTTTGTAGATTCCACTCATATTGGCTTGCATATGAGCTTGATGAGTGTTGATTCTCTATCTTCCATTTGTCTAGTAATGAGATCCATTCCATAGTTCTCAGTGCTTCACATTCTTGTCCTAGATAATTAATGCTTGTTGGTGTTGCCTGTGGTATTTCTACAATAGCTGCTTTTTTTGCAAGTTTATCAGCTATTTCATTTCCAAATATTCCTTGATGGGCAGGCACCCATTCTAGTCTTACTCTAGTTCCAGATTGTGCTAGTTTTGTTGCTGCTGTAATAGCTCTATGAACCTATGCTTGTCCAGGTCTATCATAAGCTTTAAGGATCCTTCTCAGAGCACCCTGATTATCTGAGTAGATAGTAACATTCCCTGGGCTATTTGTTATAGTTACAGCATGTTCTAAAGCTTTGACTATAGCTTCAAGTTCTCCATTGTATGCTTGATATTCATTTGCAAGACTTGTTGAATGGTAAAATGTTGTCCATGTTCTGTGATCATACATCATGAATGCCACACCTACTACTTTTGCATCTGGTGTTGTGGTTATGAGCTGTGGGGTATATAGCATTATGTCTCTGCTGTCCGTCGGTGGAATTACACGGGCTCATGTGCAATGGTGAGTCGCGGAGATGGCGCGCTCACGCTGGGTGATGGCACAATGGACACTGAGTGTGTATCACTGTGGCCAAATGGGTGTCAGTAGGTATCAAATGTAAACTCTTACTGACAATGGTGATCTATGAAGGTGATGCTAGATGTGCATCCTGATGATTGATAATACCATCTAATGGATGATGTGAAGTATGATATTATATGGATAGATTAATTCACTAAACTCGGCAGGTGAAGAGATTGTAGAGTACATGAACAGCGTCTGTGCACCAGCCTGTATTTTCCACCCTTTCTTAATCCAGCAGCCCATCCTCCGTTCCCCTGTCTCCTAACAACTCAACCGAGCCAGCACAACATCTGGCCACCAGGATGCATCAGTGTAGTAAACTACATGATTTTGGTACCACATTTCTTTTATTTTAGCCATATGTATATCAGCTTCAATTTCTTTTTCTTGATTGCTTATGTGAATTTCATATAGAATCTTTCTTTCCCATGGGGGAAAAAGATTAGGAATTATAGTTTCAATATTTTCTTGATCAATATTTGATTTCAATGATAGTCTTATCTTTTCTGTCTGTAATAATTTTCGCATCTGAATTTCTGCTTCTGGGTCAAGGTATGCTAGCTCTTGATATAGATCCTTTTTAATTGGATGAAATGGTGACAGAGTCAGGACCCTCAAAGCATATTTTCTTCTGCTATGATTGAGCCTCACTTCTGATGGACATAAACATGCTTCTATTTCCATTGGTCTAATTGGAGATGTTTTAAAACATCCAAGAATCTTCCTCAAAGCTATATTTTGAAGTCCCTGTAATCTATCAGAGAATTGTTTTTGATCTTTCCAGCATACTGGACTAGCATAATCAGCTATGCTTATCACACATGCTAGATAGAGTTGTCTCATTGCAACGTGGCTAAAGCCTTTTTCAGTATTGGTTAGTCTTGCCATTCTTCCAAATGCTTTCTTTGCTTGGGCCACTCTTGTATTCACATGTTGATTGAAATTCAATTTTTGATCAAACCAAACTCCAAGCCATCTTACTGTGCTCTTTGGTGTTAAGGTATGACCATTTGGTAGGGTGAGTTTCCACTTCCTTGCTGCTTTGGTGTTTTCAAAATGAATTAGCTCTGTCTTTTCCAAATCAAAGCTTACTGCATTTTGATACCCAATGTCTTGGAGCTTCTGAACTTCCCTTTCCATGATTTCAATATTTTTCTTAAAGCTTTGAGATGAGACTGTCAATGCTATATCATCAATATAGGACAGAAACTCCACAGTTGAAGATTTGAACATGTTTCTGATATAAATTAAAAACAATATTGGAGAGACAGGGCTTCCTTGTGGAATGCCTGTTTCAATGGGAGAAAACTTCTCTGTCTGTCTATCAAATTGAAGTTTCATTTGTCTTTTGCTAAGGAATGATGGCATCCAGCTTCATAGACTAGATGGTAATCTTAGTTCACTCATTATGCCTAATAGCCGATCCTTTGAAACATGGTCAAAGGCACCTTTCACATCATGAAATAAAGTTAATGTTTTCCTCTTTGCTGCCTTTTCAGTTTGGATTTTGTTCAGAAGCAGTAGACATGCATCCACGGCTGACTTTTTTAGTCGCCCACCAATCTGTGATATGTGCAACAGGTGAGTTGTTTCTGCTAGGTATCCAAGTCTCTGTGCAAAGATTTTTTCCAAGGCTTTCCCGAGACAATTTAGCAAGGAGATAACTCTGTATGCCTTAGGTTGTGTGTAATTAGGCTTGCCAGGCTTTTTCAGAATTATGCCAGTTGCCTCTCTCCAGCAGCTTGGTTGATATCCAATGTTGAAAAATATAGAATATATTTCAAAAAATATTTCTTTGTTAGCATTATATGCATGATTGATGATAGCCCAATTCATTTGATCTGGACCAGGTGCAGTTCCTTTGGATGCATTACAGCATACATTTGCTACTTCTGATTCAGTCAGCTTTGGCCATTTCCATTTATCTTCCTTGTGGTGAGCCCAATTAAGAGGAGCTGTTCTTGGTGGTATGGGAAACAATTTTGACTTTAATGCCTGACATTTTCCAGTAAAACTTTCTTTCAATTGTCCATCTTCTCCTTGTAAATTTGGCAGATTGGTAAACTGTCTCACTTTGGTGTATGCCAAGGCTTTGAATATTGTTGATGGATCCTCATTTTCCAGAAATTTATTCCAGTGATCTTTTTTGGCTATTTTGATCTCCTGAAAGTACTTGTTCCGTGCCTTCAAGTATCTTTCCTTTTTGAGTGGATCATTTGAATCTGCCTTGAGGTGTCTCTGAGCTCTCATCATTGTCTTTCTCAAGACCTTTAGATCTTCTGTCCACCATGGCTTTTGAGTAGCACCATGCTTCAGCCTTGGTATTGATTCCTCTGCTGCTTTCAACAAAACGTCTGTCATTTCTAGCCCAATTTTATCAAGGTCTGTTTTCAAATTGGTCTGGTTGCTTATCAGACTTTTAACTGTGAGAAGTGGAAGGCTCTTGAATTTTTCAGAATTAAATAACTCAGAATTTCGAAACATTGTAGTACTCAATTTCTCGAACTTTTCCCAGTCTGCTTTGTGTGTATGAAATCTCAGTTTTTCTGGCAGTGTTGAAGTGAAGTATGAATCTTGTCCTGTAACTGTAAATAATATTCCTTGATGGTCAGATCCAGTTCCAATTGTTTGCCAATCATGTATATTTTTTTCCATGTCTGCTGTGGTTAATGTGAGATCAATAACAGATGGTACCTTCATATTTGGCCTATAGAAGGTCCCATCTCCTATTGTGTTGGTCAAGACTAGTCCTTTTTCTTCAAACCATGCATGAAGATCATCTGCTTTGTTTGATTTTGAATGAAAGAGATCCCAGTCAGGATGATGTTCATTAAAATCACCTATTACAATGCATCTTGATGGCATCTGTAGGGAACTTTTATGCCTCTCCATTGTTGTAAGACTGGTTATAGATATTTATAAGGCTGAAATTATAATTGGATCCAGCCACTTTGACTCCAATAATGTTGTTATCCTGTGGAAACCTTGTCAAATGGCTCACTTGTGCTCTCAATTGTTTTGAAATATATATCATTGTTCTTGGTCTGATAGTATTGTCTGTTGTGTTGGGAAAAAGTTGATAAAAATTTGGGTGTTGTATTGATTGTCCTCCTTGATAGTTGTTGCTCTCTTTTGAATATGAAACTCACGGTTCCTGTACTGCCAAGATCTCAACTCCCAGCTCCATAGCTAAATGAAAAGTATTTTCTGTTGCCTGTATGCTTTTGTTCAAGTTGCATTGGATTATTTTGAGTTGTCCTGTCATAGACAATCCTCATCATTGTCCCTAGCTTGTTGTTGCTCTTTAGCAAATCTCTCTTGCATGGTTTTTTGAACTGGGCAATCATCTTTGTCAGATGTATGATTGCCATTGCAGTTGGAGCATTTGGGTACTAGATGGATACACTTCTGCCCAATGACTCTGCAAATGCTGCAGATATGTTGTCTAGTGTTATGTGGGCTTGCACACAGCTGGCACTTAGCCTCCCATCTGCATCTCTTTTCTATATGTCCATATCCTTGGCAATTTGTGCATTGAGTGGTGGCAGGTATGTTCAAATACTGCTCTGCCATCAATGACTGTCCTCCAATTATGAGTCTTCTTCTGATAGCTTGTTTTGCCTCGGCTTCTGTCTCAAAAGCAACAACTATAGAGCCTGCAATTTGAGTAATTCTTTTATCTTCAGGGGTAATCCAGTAAGGTTGACCAATTATTTTGAGGCCTTGGTTAAAGATTTCAATTTCTTGGGCTATACTGCTCAGGTCTTCCATACTTCCAAATTCAGCTGTTGGTACTCCATGAATGATCACTTTGTGCTAAGGCTCATCTTTTATTGCTACTACATGAGGTGCATGATTTTTCCAGATGTCTACTTTTTCAATCAGGAATTCAGCTGAGTATGCCTCTGTTGTAGTCAGTGCAATATTTTCCCTTCTTGTACTGTTGAAAATTGCCACTACTGGTCCTTCCACTCCTCTTGCCTTAAATGCGTGGTTAACTTTGTCTCTCACTTGAATGGATGAGAAAGGTTGTCAAGTTGTCTCATCTTGAAGTAGGATAACCCTATTTGATTTCTTCTGCTTTGGGACTGCTCTCTTAGGTTTCACAACAGTCCATCCCTTGTCTTGCCCCACAGCTACCTCTGCTATTTTACTCCATGTTGTTGGGCCAGTGATTGATGAGCCAGCATTGTTATGGCCTGTTGGCTGGCCTAGAAAAAGGCTTTGTACCTGCTGTGGAATTTCCAGATTTTTGGCCCTGTACACTTTGGCTGAGTTGTGTTTGTCTAGCTGCTGTCTACAGAATTTGTGTGCTCTGTTAAGCCTTAGGTGAATTATAGTCCATCTTGTTCCTCTTAGGGATGATGATACCAACTGCCTGTTTCCATTGTTGGGGATGTTGTCCGCTTTCAAATAAGCATTTGTAAGCCTTGAAGAAGAAGTCCGGAATAGTTGTCATGGCTGCCTTGATAATTGTCCAATCCAGACAATCATGACCTGGGGCAGTCATTTTTATAGGAGCAGCAATTACCATCTCATTAATGGTGAGTTCAGGCCAGTCCCAATGTCTTTCTCTTTCATCCCTTGTTGTTCTATTATAGGAGGTATTGGGAATGAATTCCTCTCCCTCAGCTGATAAGTTTGAAATTGGAAGACTTGGAAAAAGGGTCTGTGCTAGAGCCTCACTTTTGTCTTGAAACAATTTTGCTTTAGTTGGCTGAGATTGGTGCTTTCGTATGTAAACTAGGGCTGGAATTATTCTTAACTGGTGATTTTCAGGCCTGGAGTAATTGTAGGCAGTGAATATCATCTTGTCCTTAGCTGAGGCTAAAAAGTTCATCCAGTTTTGTTGCTTGGTGTGCTGGATATGTTGAAAATATTTATTCCTTGCAGCTCTAGCCTTGTCCATTATTTCAGTGTCATAGTCCTTCTTCCCTTGGCGTCGAAGTTTATGGAATGAATGCCGAAGTAAAGCAAGGTCCTTGGTCCACCATGGCTTTGATCTTGGTGTGACTTTGAATAGTGGAATTGATTCTTGAGCAGCAGACTGTACTACCTGTTGTAAGATTGAAGCAATACCATCAACATCTTGTCTATGTATGGCAGTTTCAAGTGTTTGCTGCATCAATTCTTGCTGTTGAAGAATATGAAACTTAAATAATTCCCAGTCAGCTTTTTTAACATTGAACCTGGTAGGAAGTGGGTTAGTATTTCTGTTAGTATTCAGTGATTCATCCAGGCTAGGGTCAATTAAACAAGTGTCAAAGAGTATCACTTCAAGATCTGATCCAGTAGATTCTCCATATTTCCAGTTGCCCCACCTAAGGTGTTTGAATCCTATGGCAAAGGTGAGGTCAATGATGGAGGTGCTTTTTGAATTGGATCTGTGAAATGTCCCTCCATACTGTTCAATGATTGCTGGAGAGTTGAGGAGCTGGGCATTGGCATTATCCAAGTACTGGGCCAGCTTGTTGGCAAGAGGTGAACTGTTCTGGACAAGTGGATTCCAAGATGAATGATGCAAGTTGAAATCTCCAAGAAACAGCATGGGCTTGTCCAGTCTCAACTGTAGATCCAAGAAGCGTTCCACTGTGAGCTTAGTTGAGTAGTGGGAGGTCGGCTTTTCATTGTAGATGTGAACCACATAGAATGATTCACTGGTTAGTTCTACCTCCAGAATTTGAAGGTCAGGGTCTTTCACCAAGTCATATCTAGGGGATACTTGAAGCTGGCTAGATCTCTTGACATAGGTAAGCACCCTGGGTCGCAGATTGGAGTTGAAAATAGGTGGTATTAGATTAAAAGCTGAGTGGTTTATAGGTCGAAAAGAGAGTGTTGGTTGGTGATGGAACATGTATGGTTCCTGCACAAAAATAAAGTCTGATTCCTCCTTGAGGGCTACCTCAAAGAGTGACTACAGGATCTCGCGACCCCTTGCAGTATCATGTTGACTAAATTTGAGTGTATCTAGCATGTTAAAGCTTTATAGAATTCACAATCTAATCTTTGAAATGCTAGGTGGGTGTTTGACTTGCAGTTGGCACACTGAGCTGCATGGTGGATGCAACTTTGGGTTGCACTACAAGTGTTACACTTGTGGCTGTTGGTGTAGTGTGGTCCAAGACAGATGGCACACACTGGAGATTTCTTGCACCACATGGAGTGGTGGCCAAATTTCAGGCACTTTCTGCACTGAGTCTTCTGAGTTGATTGTTGGTAGCTAACTACCTTCAAAAGTTGTCCTCCAATGAGTACCCCAGTCTTTATCAATCTTATCTTCTGCTCCTCGGTCCTGATACAAAATGCCACTGAGGCCCTCATTAGCTTTGCAGGTGACTTTGTTAGCCATCTTGCATGGCCCTGTGTATTGATCCCATCATTATAGGTCTCAATTTCTTCATTTAATTGTTGAATGGGGATACAGGTTGCCTCTCCATGTACCACTATTTTAAGCCAATCATTCAAGCCAGTACTTCTTCTTCAAACACCAATGCAGCACCATCCACAACTGAACCAATCATTGACAATGAGAATGACATTACCCGGGTAACTGGATCAGGCTGCAGTCTGCCAGAATACCAGGCTTTTACTATCAGAGAGAGGATCAACAAGATCCTAGGGAAAAGGGCCATTTCAAGGGTCCCTACTTCACCAAAGGGGGACCTGATCCTCAGTTGTATGGATGCCTCCCCTACAGAGCTGATCTTGGATCAGGAAAAATGGGAAGTTGTCTTTGCAGGATGGCCAATTCAGAAGGCCCAGAAGGTTAGCAATTGGCTTAAAATAGTGGTACATGGAGAGGCAACCTGTATCCCCATTCAACAATTAAATGAAGAAATTGAGACCTATAATGATGGGATCAATACACAGGGCCATGCAAGATGGCTAACAAAGTCACCTGCAAAGCTAATGAGGGCCTCAGTGGCATTTTGTATCAGGACCGAGGAGCAGAAGATAAGATTGATAAAGACTGGGGTACTCATTGGAGGACAACTTTTGAAGGTAGTTAGCTACCAACAATCAACTCAGAAGACTCAGTGCAGAAAGTGCCTGAAATTTGGCCACCACTCCATGTGGTGCAAGAAATCTCCAGTGTGTGCCATCTGTCTTGGACCACACTACACCAACAGCCACAAGTGTAACACTTGTAGTGCAACCCAAAGTTGCATCCACCATGCAGCTCAGTGTGCCAACTGCAAGTCAAACACCCACCTAGCATTTCAAAGATTAGATTGTGAATTCTATAAAGCTTTAACATGCTAGATACACTCAAATTTAGTCAACATGATACTGCAAGGGGTCGCGAGATCCTGTAGTCACTCTTTGAGGTAGCCCTCAAGGAGGAATCAGACTTTATTTTTGTGCAGGAACCATACATGTTCCATCACCAACCAACACTCTCTTTTCGACCTATAAACCACTCAGCTTTTAATCTAATACCACCTATTTTCAACTCCAATCTGCGACCCAGGGTGCTTACCTATGTCAAGAGATCTAGCCAGCTTCAAGTATCCCCTAGATATGACTTGGTGAAAGACCCTGACCTTCAAATTCTGGAGGTAGAACTAACCAGTGAATCATTCTATGTGGTTCACATCTACAATGAAAAGCCGACCTCCCACTACTCAACTAAGCTCACAGTGGAACGCTTCTTGGATCTACAGTTGAGACTGGACAAGCCCATGCTGTTTCTTGGAGATTTCAACTTGCATCATTCATCTTGGAATCCACTTGTCCAGAACAGTTCACCTCTTGCCAACAAGCTGGCCCAGTACTTGGATAATGCCAATGCCCAGCTCCTCAACTCTCCAGCAATCATTGAACAGTATGGAGGGACATTTCACAGATCCAATTCAAAAAGCACCTCCATCATTGACCTCACCTTTGCCATAGGATTCAAACACCTTAGGTGGGGCAACTGGAAATATGGAGAATCTACTGGATCAGATCTTGAAGTGATACTCTTTGACACTTGTTTAATTGACCCTAGCCTGGATGAATCACTGAATACTAACAGAAATACTAACCCACTTCCTACCAGGTTCAATGTTAAAAAAGCTGACTGGGAATTATTTAAGTTTCATATTCTTCAACAGCAAGAATTGATGCAGCAAACACTTGAAACTGCCATACATAGACAAGATGTTGATGGTATTGCTTCAATCTTACAACAGGTAGTACAGTCTGCTGCTCAAGAATCAATTCCACTATTCAAAGTCACACCAAGATCAAAGCCATGGTGGACCAAGGACCTTGCTTTACTTCGGCATTCATTCCATAAACTTCGACGCCAAGGGAAGAAGGACTATGACACTGAAATAATGGACAAGGCTAGAGCTGCAAGGAATAAATATTTTCAACATATCCAGCACACCAAGCAACAAAACTGGATGAACTTTTTAGCCTCAGCTAAGGACAAGATGATATTCACTGCCTACAATTACTCCAGGCCTGAAAATCACCAGTTAAGAATAATTCCAGCCCTAGTTTACATACGAAAGCACCAATCTCAGCCAACTAAAGCAAAATTGTTTCAAGACAAAAGTGAGGCTCTAGCACAGACCCTTTTTCCAAGTCTTCCAATTTCAAACTTATCAGCTGAGGGAGAGGAATTCATTCCCAATACCTCCTATAATAGAACAACAAGGGATGAAAGAGAAAGACATTGGGACTGGCCTGAACTCACCATTAATGAGATGGTAATTGCTGCTCCTATAAAAATGACTGCCCCAGGTCATGATTGTCTGGATTGGACAATTATCAAGGCAGCCATGACAACTATTCCGGACTTCTTCTTCAAGGCTTACAAATGCTTATTTGAAAGCGGACAACATCCCCAACAATGGAAACAGGCAATGGGTATCATCATTCCTAAGAAAAACAAAAAGGACTTCAGTGTACCAAAAGCCTATAGACCAATCTCGCTTCTGCTCTGCCTGTCTAAATTGCTGGAAAGAATATATGCCAACAGATTGTCATATATTGCTAACACAACAGATATACTTGACTCTAGCCAACTTGGAGGTCGTAAGCAGAGGTCAGCCATTGATGCTGCTCTGTTGCTACAGGAATTTGTGGAGCAGAATCTGGCTAGTAAACAACTTGTATCAACAATCTTCTTGGACATCCTTGGAGCTTTTGATAGGCTGAAACCTGCAGCTCTAATCCAAACAATGCATTCCTTACAGCTTCCTCTAGGTCTTATATCTTGGGTCAAATCATTCCTAGCTGGAAGGACAATGCAGCTTCACTTCAATGGACAACTTAGCAAGGTGTTCCCAGTGACTGGGACTCCCCAGGGTAGCCCAATATCACCAATGCTTTTTCTCCTTTCCATCAAATATCTTCTTCCAGCAGTACACAGGAAGAACTTTCTTCAGCTGTCCTACATGGATGTCATTGCAATTTCAGCGTCATCAATTTCAATCAATAAAAATATTAGGACACTGAAGGAAATTACAGAGGAGCTGTTGGAGGGTGCACAAAAGCTGTCAGTAAATTTTGAGATGGAAAAATGTGAGCTTATCCACTTTGGCCATCAATATCAGGGACCAAATACAACCTTAAGCTTAACTGGGCTTCCGAATTTAGAGCCAAAGGAGGTGGTCAGATGGTTAGGTATCTGGTTTGATAGGAAGCTCAATTTCAAGATACATGTGGAAAAGAGACTGCAGCTAGCCAATGGGGCTCTCTGTAGGATCCGGAACCTTGCCTTTGCAACTCGAGGGCTACACTGTCATGCCCTTCGACAACTCTACCCAGCCTTTGTCACTTCAGTACTTGATGATGGCTCAGTTCTCTAGCATGGTAAGAGGGGTAGTGGAATACTAACAAACAGATGTCAAAGGCTTCAGAATCAGGCACTGCCATTGATTACTGGAGCATACCAAGGCAGTCCTATTAACGCTTTAGAGGTTGAGGCTTCAATTTTACCAACAAAAGTACGGCATGAGAAGCAGGTAATTTACTATGGACTAAGGATACTTCGACTTCAAAAGAACCACCCTATGCAGGAACACCTGTTCAGTCTCCTAGAAGATGAATTGTCAATCAACAATCAGATTGACCTTGGACTGTTGAATTACATCAACAAACCAGTGACCCAATTGATGAGGATATGGAGTGCTCTGAAGCCATTGGCTTCCACCATGGCATCAATCCAATATCATCACCACTATATCTAACCATTCAAAGGCAACAACAAAAATATCCCACATCCAGCAAATCAAGGATATCCACTTGGATGATGTTATAGTCTACACTCATGCATCACTTTCAAAGACAGCTGGAAGCAGTATAGGCTATGTGATCTACCGGCCTGTCACCAGAGAGATGAAATGCTTTTCTTACAACCTTGGTACCTCTATTGGTATCACAAATGCCGAAACCTATTGTATCATGAAAGCAGCAAAATATGTTAAAAAATATTTTGCTAATAAGAATATACATATTTTTACTGATAGCCAGGCAAGCGTTCTTCGAATCCGGCACAATAGCAATCAATTCTGTCACCAGATCAGAATGATATGAAATGAAAGCACAGTTCATCTCCAATGGTGTCCAGCTCATGTTGGCATAGAAGGAAATGAGCTGGCTGATAAGCTAGCTGCAGGAGGTCGAAACCAGGCAGGAATGAATAGGGACCACTATACCTCTCACTCATTCATCAAGCATCAGGCTAGAGAATGGATTCTTGAGGCATGGAAAAAAGATTGGGACATGGAGCTCTGGCATGAGGAGGAAGGTCGAAAGGCCAAAGGACTTGGCAAGTATTACAGGCTCCAGGCCCAGACTAATCAACCCAATTTCTCTTTCAGACTATTTAGATTCCAAGGACACAGCAGGGAAACAGAATCTGGATTCTATCAGGCAAGACTTGGAGTGGGAAATACAAGGGTCTGCCTTCATATGATAGGAAAAGTTCACAATAATATTTGCAATTTTTGTGGTAAAAAAATACAGAATGTGCATCACTTGTTGTTACACTGTCCAAAATTCAAAGATCAAAGGAACAAATGCTTTCAGAGCATAGAGCCAAGGTCACTTCCACCCTTTTTTCGGACAAAAAGGGGGAAGGAGGAACTACTACAATATTTGGATACATCCAAGTGCATGGCAGCACATAAAGGGAGTTAAATTAGGACAAATAATTGGGAAATGTTAAATTTGGAATGAAAGGGTAGTGATTTATAAGGAGGGGAAGGCGAGATATATGTATTTTAAATGTGTCATAGCTAGATAGCTGAATACACTATGAAAAAAAAAAAAAAAAAAAAAAATAGATGCTAGAGACCTGTTGGTTGAGGCATACTACTTAACTAAGGACAGAGTTGAACAAACAAATTTACTGGACTTAATTGAGATATTTCGAAAAATAACTGAAAACAAATCCTTGAAGACAGCAGTTGACATGGAACAAATCAACAAACCTAAACCTCAAACTTCCAATATAGATACCACACCAACACCAACAACATCTCTCACTCCTGAGTCATGTGCACTACCTAATCACCTGCCAAAATATGCTGAGAATCTTAAGGCTTTGCTCCCTACCCAAGGGCCAGGGATTGCCTTGCCTTTACCTGTTGCAGAACAAGAAAAAAACCAGCCAAATAAAGCCAAAACAGCTACATCTTATGGATCAGCAACTAACACAGCAAGCCTTAATCTTGACAAAATCATCACTCTAGTTACTACCAAAGGAAAGCCACTGCCACTTAACCAAGCAACCCAGGTCCGAGACAGTCTTAATAAAGTTCTCGGAAGAAAGGCTATTGCCAGAGTCCACACTTCACCACATCAAAACCTTGTGTTGGCTTGCCTAGATGCATCAGCTGAAGAAGTGCTCAGTAAACTAGCAATGTGGAAACCAATTTTCGAAGGCTGGCCAATCTCAGAGATTCAAAGGGTCAACAACTGGACTAAACTTGTAGTCCATGGGGTCCCAACCTCAATACCAATCTCGCAATTTAAGGATGAAGCTGAAGACTACAATTCTGGACTGCAAATACAAGGAGCACCAAGATGGCTATAAAAACAGCCACAAAAAGCCCACTCATCTGTAGTCTTCAAAAATATGCTATGAGAGGTCTGATATTACCACCAAGACATTGAATTACAACGATCATGAAGGAAGATGCAGAAAATGAAGCTATCCATAATCAGTCTCTAAAAGCAGAGAACCAAGTAAGGAGAATCAGAAAATCACTGCCCTACAATAATGGAGATATGAATATTGAACAAACAACATTCAGCCAATTTGCACCTTGGAAACAATCTAAGACATTCCAAGTAGATCCTGCCACAGACAATAAAGAAGAAGTGAAAGTATGGCACAATCAATTAATAAGGAACTCAAAATGGAAAAATATAGCAATTTACTATACAGATGCATCTGACCAACCAGACACACTTGGAATAGGAATCTCTTTTGTTCTCTATGACCAAGTAGATCAAACAATGAAAACAGAGTATTATACACTCTCAAAGAAAACCAATACATTGTATAATGGAGAGCTAGAAGGAATTGTCAGAGCTATGGAACATGCACTGCACCAGTCATCCAAAAGAAAATTGGTTAGAATATTCTCTGATAGTAAAGCAGCCATTCAAAAATTAGAAGATTTCAGTGACAAAGGTGGCCAAGCATGGGCACTCAGAGCTATGAAAGCAGCAACAGAACTCAGAAATCAAGGAACTGACGTACAGCTAAGATGGGTTCCAGCTCATCAAGGTATAATAGGAAATGAAGAAGCAGATAGACTAGCAAAGATAGCTTCATGTTGCCAACCAGATGACAGCTATCCTATTAGTCTGGCTTTCATAAGTAATGATTTAGATAAGATAAGAAGCCTAGAATGGCAAGAAACTTTGAAAAAATATGACAAAAAAAGACAGCAGACAGAAACCTCCATAGCATACCCTGAAGTATTCCCATGGCAAATAAGGAAAAAGCCTTGGGTACCAAGATGGTCTAGGAGGGAAACAAGCTCAGCATTCTATCAACTCAAGATTGGACATGGATACTTCAAGTCATACATGAAAAGAATAGGGAAATCAATTTTAGGGAGCTGCAGCTGTGGAGAGGAGCAGAATCCAAAGCATCTGCTGAAAGATAGTATAAGGTATAGCCAGAACAGGAATAGAATGAAAGAGAAGTTAAAGAAACAGGATAAGAGCCTAGCTTTACTTCTTCATAACAAGATTGGAATTAGTATAACATTGGATTATTTAAGGGAAACAAAAATAGCAACCAGGGGGTGGTAAATGGGAGAAGAGAAAAGTGGAGATTGAGTTTTGATTTTTGATTTTCAGAGATTAATAGTGTAGTGTGACTACACATCTTAAATAGTCTTAGACTCAAATAGGATGTAAATTTAAAAAAAAAAAAAAATCTGTAGTCTTCACAGTGAAGAGTGAAGATGAAAAGCAACTATTAAAAAAGAGAGGGATTCTTATTGGAGGCCTACTACTTAGAGTAGTCAATTATCAGTCTACCACTCATAAAACCCAGTGCAGAAACTGTCTCAAATTTGGTCACCACTCCTCATCCTGTAGAAATCCATCAATCTGTGCCATCTGCCGAAGCACACACTCCACTGCCGAGCACAGCTGTGCCACCTGTCACTCTTCTCAGGGCTGCAACCACTTTCAAACCAAATGTGCAAACTGCAACTCCCCAACTCACAATGCCCTTCAGAAGCATAGCTGTGAGGTTTTCAAAGTCTTAACATGTTAGGACAACTGAAAATTTCCCAACACAATGCTGCTAGGGGTAGGGAGATACTCCATTCCTTCTTTGAAGTTTCTTTAAAGGAGAAGGCCACACTACTTTTTGTTCAAGAACCATACTTGGTCCAAGATCAAATATCACACACCTATTTTCCATTAACACATCCATCATATCAGCCAATTGTACCAGCTCCTGGATACACCCTACAACCAAGGGTATTGACCTACGTCCAGAAGGGATGTCCATTTACGCTCGCACCAAGATATGACTTTATTTATGATCCAGATATCCAAATTCTCGAAGTTTATCATCCCTTAGAGAGCTTTCTGATCATTCACATTTACAATGAGAAGTCTAGGAATCCATATGAGCCGCGCTGCACAGTTCAAAGACTTTTAGACCTACAGCTACCAGACAACAAACCTTTCCTCCTACTTGGGGATTTTAACTTGCACCATCCTAGTTGGAATCCTTTGGTACAATCACCTTCAACCCAAGCCCAACAACTAGTCAACTATCTGGAACAACAGAGGGCACTACAATTAATGAATCCATCAGTTATTGAAGAATTTGGGGGGACATTTCACCGCTCTAATACAAAGAATAATTCAGTCATTGATCTAGCCTTTGTTTCTCAATTCAAATATCTTCTTTGGTCTGACTGGAGATATACAGAGAGTACAGGCTCAGACCATGAGGCAATCATCTTCAAAGCTGAAGCCCCTAAATCACTAAATATTCATTGTTTCAGGGCTCCACTACTACCTGCAAGAAACAACTTAAAGAAAGCAGATAGGCAGAGCCTCAATAATTATTTATTCTCTAACCAGACCAATTCCTGTCAGCTGATGGAGAGGGCAATAGTATCAGAAGCTTGTGATTCAGTTGCAGATATACTACAAGACTTGGTACAAAGGGCAGCAAGTACCTCCATCCCTCAGTCAAGGCCATGTAATAAATCCAAACCATGGTGGACAGAAGAACTCACAATATCAAAAAAATTATACCATAGGCTAAGGCGTCAAGCAAAGATGTATCCAGGCCCATTCAAGAAAGAAAGAACTCGAACTGCTAGTAACACTTATTTCAGAGCAATTGTCAATACCAAGGCCCAGCACTGGGAAGCATTCCTTGCTTCAGCCAAAGAAAAACTGATCTTTACAGCTTACAATTATATCAGGACTGCCAGCCAACAATGTCACCGTATTCCAGCCCATCATTACCAAAGAACAGATCCAATTACTAACCAAACTGAACCGAGAATTGCTACTTCATTCAAGGACCAGTGTCAAGCCCTTGTACAGGATTTATTCCCGAAATATGACAACAGCTGTTCAGATGATATTCCAGCCCCTGAAGTAAGCAGTTCTAGTACCAGATTACCACCAATATCAACAGAATCTAAGATGCCAACTCAAATTTGGGAATGGCCAGAACTAACACTGAATGAAATAAAAGCAGCATTACCTGACAAGAAAACAACCCCAGGAATTGATCAACTTGATTGGTCAATCATCAAAGCTGCTATGGAATGTATCCCAAGTCTATTCTTCAAGGCATACAATTAAAATTTTAACTGTGGCCAACATCCTAGCATGTGGAAACAAGCCATAGGTATTATCCTGCCAAAAAGAAACAAGAAGGATTACTCAATACCAAGGGCCTATCAACCAATCTCTTTGCTTCCATGCCTATCCAAATTGTTAGAGAGAATCTTTGCCAATAGACTATCTTACCTTGGAAACACCACAAACAACCTCTTTCACAATGGACAAATGGGTGGCCGAAAGCAGCGGTGTTGTCACGGTTTCAGTACAACATGCTTGGGCGATCTTGTAGGTACAGTATATTAATTATAATTCTCTAGAGAGAGAATTCCTATAGCTAGAATACAAATGTATATACACTCTGAGATACTCCTCTTCTGTAAGGTTCTCCCTATATCTGGAATAACATGGAATCCTCAACAATGCCCTAGAAGATTCTTGATACACCTGTAGTCCTCATGAACCTTCAGTATGCTTCCAGAAAGTTCATTGAGAATCTTCTAAGCTCCTTGTATTCCGAGATTCTTCCCGAAGATTCCCTTGCATTCATTGCCTGCGCTAGCCAGCGTAGGCTACAGGAATCCCTAGGCTTAACAGCCGTTACAGGTGTGCCATAGATGCTGCACTACTACTACAGCATTTTGTTGAATCAAATACAAAGAGGGGAAGAATTGTTAGCGCAGTGTTTCTTGACATCCTTGGAGCATTTGACAGGCTGCAACCAGCAAAACTTGTTGAAATTCTAGGACAACTAGCGCTTCCAGTTCCATTCATACATTGGGTTGATTCATTTCTCAGCAACAGAACCATTAAACTCCTCTTCAATGGGGAATTGAGTGAAAACCTTGCTGTATCTGGTACACCCAAGGAAGTCCAATCTCTCCACTGCTATTTCTCTTATCAATTCGGTTCCTTCATCCATTGCATCAGTGCAAAGACACCCTACATCTTTCATACATTGATGACATATCTATCTCTTATGCTTCAACCTCAGTTGACAAAAATATCAGGAAGCTAGGAGGCCTACTTGGGGCAATCCTAATTGAGGCCAAGTCTAACTGTGTGATATTTGATGTGGATAAATCTGAACAAATACATTTTACCAACAAAAGACAGCCAGTAGTCACACCTCTCACTTTTAATCAGGTTACTTTACAGCCCAAGGATACAGTAAGATGGCTGGGTATTTGGTTTGACAGAAAACTTACCTTCAAGACTCATGTTGAAAAGAGGCTTCAACTTGCAAATGGGGCTCTCCATAGGCTTCAGAGACTGGCTTCTCCATCATCAGGACTAAAATTTAATGCTTTGCGACAACTTTACCTAGCTTGTGTCACATCTGTACTTGACTATGGCTCCAAATTGTGGTCTGGAAGATATGGTTCAAAAAAACACATCAATAAATACCAAAAACTACAGAATAGAGCTATCATTCCCATCACTGGCGCATTCCCTAATACCCCTGCACAAGCTTTGCAGGTGGAAGCAGCAATCTTACCAACAACAGTAAGACACTTGAAGCTGTCAAATAATTATGCACTCAGAATGCTTAGTCTTCAAGTTAATCATCCACTAACTGAACAACTGACAAGTGCTCTACAAGATGAGCTTGACACCAGTCCATTCCAACCAACTTGTGATATTGGAATGTTCAGCTATATTGACAATTGCCCATCTCAGCTTTTCCAGCTTGCCAAACTACTGAAACCATTTGGAAAATTTGGCAAAATGGAACAGATGAGGCACAGCTGGTCTCCTGCCTGGATCTCAACCAACATCAGGACAACCATTTCCATTCACACCAAGGAAAAGGCAAAGAAAGAACATCTCAAACTACTAACAAGAATATCTCCAGAAGCCTGTATTGTTTACACTGATGGATCACTGTCTAACAAAAGGTGCAGCAGCATTGGATTTGTGCTATCACTCCCCATCACCAGAGAATTAAAATGCTACTCTTTTAATCTTGGGGATAAGATGGGTATTACAGACACTGAAACATACTGTATTTTCAAAGCAATTTTAACAGTAAAGAGATTAAGAATATCAGGAGAGGTATACATCTTTTCTGACAGCCAAGCATCATTATACAGGATTAAACATGCACCAAATCAAATCTGCCATCAGTTAAGAACTGCTGCGCAAAACCTAACACTACATCTACTCTGGTGCCCAGGACACATGGGAATTGAAGGAAACGAGATGGCAGACAACCTGGCCAGAGAAGGACAAAAAAAGACAGCCTTAAGAAAGGACAAATTCACCACCCTGTCATTCCTAAGGGAATTACTGAGGGAAAAAACTTTGGAGACATGGAGACAGATATGGGATCAAGAACTGTTTCGAGAAGAGGAAGGGAGAAAAGTAAGAGGGTTTGGCAAATATTATAGATTAATGGCACATAGGAACAAGCCCAACTTTCAACTTAAACCCTTCCAGTACAACAAATACAGCCGAAGAACACAGTCTGAATATATACAGTCAAGAACAGGTATTGGAAATACCCTAACACATCTTAAGAAAATTGGAAAGGTAGACAATGACTGGTGTAATCATTGTGGAATAGCAATACAAACAATACCACATCTAATCTTACACTGTTTTAAATATAAGAGGGAGAGGAAAAAGGAGTTTGGGGGACTTGCACCACTTTCACTACCTATGCTTTTTGGAACACAGAGAGGCAAGACAGCATTACTCTATTTTCTTTGGTCTACTAAGTGCCTTGGGGGACGAAATAGATGACAAAGGGGTAGAACTAAAAACACTATTTAAAATACCATGGAGTGTGGGATGCCAAGGATTTTGTACATTAGAAACTGTGTCATAGCTATATAGCTGAATACACTATGAATTAAAAAAAAAAAAAAAAAACTCCAATGAACAGAGTTTCATTACCAAACAACCAGGGAATGACAAGCCAGCCAGTTTACCAACTACCTTCCATGACTTCAATAGCTGCAAGAGGAATAGGTCAATCAAGTGTCCCTCAACAATGGACAGTTGTGGGGAAGAAAGGCCAGCCTCAAACAGCCCGACCCCAACAACCAACTCAAGAAAAAAAAAAAACATCCTCTTCAGACACCGCCAACACATTTCTCATCAATCTATTTCATCCATTACTGCTGACAACCACCTCCAAATTTCAGTTACTTAGCAGATTCAGTTTTGCATCATTGAGGGCTACACATTGGTATAATTTTATGCCATTGCATCCCAGTGGATAAGACAATAAATGCGAAAGAGTCAATTTGATAGCAACTTGGCAGGGAAGGCTGCCTCCCCAGCTGGAGCATTTCATCTATAACACCCCACCATCACACAAAAATACCAAATAACCATCAGATTCACATTCAGTATATCCAGAGCTACACACTGATATAATTTTCTACTCCCGCATCACTCTGGATCACCCAATTGAGGTTAAAAATCAAATTTGATCAGAGTAGTGCCAAGGGGAATCACGTGACTAAAGTCATCTGACTTGATATCAAATCGCGTGACTTTTGATTTGTCAAGTTATTACCTAATCAGTTTAAAAAAAAGATCAAATATAAATATTTTATTTAAAAATAAAAGTTTTTCCAATTTTTTTCAAAATGGGTCAAAGTTCTTACCATGACCCCGCTTCACCAAATATTGAAAACTTGAGTCCTTATGATCCCAAGTCACCAGGAAGCAGTAAAAACATTACATATGACCCAGCCTCACCAAACCTGGACATGGAAATCTCTGATTCCTCACAACCAGGATCACCTAACATTCAATCATCAGACATTGACATAAATGAAGACCTACCAGACCTTCCTTCAATTGAATTCATTCAAAACCCAAATACAATTGATACAGTTATGGAACTGAGTAGTGACCCCATTGCAGGTCCTTCAACACCTTATAGATCCTCATACCAAAAATTAGCTAAAAAAATTATATCAAAGCCTGTTAAGCTAGACAAAGGAAAGGGAAAATTGAGCTCCTCCATTTATGCAAATTCAGATAATATTATAGAACAAGGCAAACAAACTACAAAGACAGTTCTACTTGAAGCAAGAGACCTCATAGTAAAAGCATATCACCTAACCCAGGATCGAAATGAGCAGTCCCAGCTTCTAGACCTACTAGAAGTCTTTAGGGAATACACTGAAAAGGGTACTATTTATAAAGCATCAAACATCATTGCATCCCAGGTAGCCAATCTTAAGACTGCCACAAGGCAGATTGAGACCAAAGCTAGGGATCTGAAGAAGATCATAGCACCAGCAGTACCAAAATCCCAGTCAAAGGCCACAACTCAACATCAACAGTTCAACCAACATCAGACTAAAGCAACAATGGCTTCTGTAGCTGGAAATGGTGTTCAACCATCAACAGAGCCCGTGGAATGGACAGTAGTTGGTAAGCCATTACCCACCAAAAAGGTTAGACCACAACAGCCTTTCCAACCAAAGCCAAAAGTGATCAAAAGAGTCATTCTTGTTCAAGATCTGGAAGAAGAATCTAACTTCAACCCACTGCATGCAAGAAACCAGATCAATCAAATATTTGCAGCTCATGGTATCAAAGGACCAGTTGTGAATTCTGTGTCCAGGACCAAAAATGGGAATATAGCAATTAATACTACAGATGATTATTCTGCTGATTTTTTCCTCGAGAAGAAAAACATCTGGGAGAAGGTAATTCCATTCATATCAGCTCAAAATGACGAACCATGGTTCAAAGTAGTAGCTCATGGCATCCCTTTGGCCGACTTTGATACTGAGAATGGCATGGAGATGATCAAGCAAGAAGTAAAAATATTCAACAAGGGCCTAGATCCAATTGGAACACCACACTGGATCTCAACCAGAGAGAATAGAGGAGTAAAGAGGGCAGGATCAGTGGCCATAGCATTTGCAACTGCACAAGAAGCTGAAAGAGCCATTAGGAACCGACTTTATATTGCAGGCATAAGTGTTAGAGTCACAAAGTTTTACAATGTTGCTCAAACAACTCAGTGCACAAAATGTCAATCTTTTGGACATTTGGATAACTTTTGTAGAAGAGACCAAGTCTACAGACTTTGTGGTGGAAAAGATCATAGCACTCAGCAACACTACTGCAGTGTATGCAAAGCAAAAGGAGTACAATGCAGTCATCTAGCACCAAAGTGTGCCAACTGTGATGAAGACCACCAAGCCAATTCTAAGACATGCAAAGTTTATCTTAGCATCCGAAATAAGGCTGATGAAGTTGAACTTTAATGTTGGACAAACAAGATATCAAGATTCTCCAAATAAATCTCAATAAAAGCCAAATAGCTACTGAAAGTGCCCTACAAATTGCAGCAGAACTAAATATATCAATCATTGCAGTACAAGAGCCATGGCTGATACCAAAGCACCAAGATGTGCTAGAATACACAAATACCAGATCAATTAGTCACAAATCATTTTACCAAATATTCCCTTGTTCACCACCTCAGCTTCGTCCAAGAACCATGATTTATGCTTCTAAAGGACTGAAAGCAAAGGTGAAATTATCAAGCCACTCTCCTCAGGATCATGACCTCCAAATCCTGGACTTATTATATGGATCCAACACAATCTCACTCATAAATATATACAATCAAGATGACCAAGCAAAACAGAGAGGAAAGACAATCAACCTATTAATGAATCATTTCCCACCAAGTAGTAGAGTAATCCTCATTGGAGACTTCAACTCACATCATCAAAGATGGGAGCCTGCAGCAAGCAATTCCATGGAGTCAGTATTACTAATAGAATGGTTGGATGATAACAACTTGGAGCTTCTAAATACACCTGGACAGGGTACCTTCTTTAGGCCCCACATGACCAAGCCATCAGTACTAGACCTTACATTTGCTTCCTCAAGTATAGTAGATCAGATATTTGACTGGCAGGTTCTAGAAGATATTGGATCAGACCACTATGGAATCATGTTTACACTAGACAATACAGCTAACAAGACTGACAATCCATTGCAGCAGGGTCATTTCAACTTTAAGAAGGCAGACTGGACTAAGTTCTCTAGCATTCTAACTACCCTCACAAGCCAATGTAGCTTTCTCACACATCAACAGGGATATATATTTGCCAACCAAGCTGAATGCCAAATCTACCTTGTCACTGGCTCATCTCACTATACAGAATACTTGGACCTGGCAGCACAGATGCTTACTGACTGCATTAGTGAAGCAGCCCCTGCAAGTATCCCAGTATATAAAGAGGGCTTCATTCCTAAGCCATGGTGGAATGAGGAACTCACATCTCTTCGAAAGGAAATGTTACAGGCTCAAAAAGAGCTTAAAGCTAGCAAAGAGGATCCAACCTGCCACACACAATATTGTCAAGCAAGAAATATATACTTCAAAAAAATCAAGGAAGCAAAACAGGCCCACTGGAATAGCTTCCTGGAGAAGGAAAACACTGAGACAATATTTAAAGCCATGAGCTATACCAAAGACCATTGGATGACACAGATACCACCTATATCTAATAAATGTGGCTATTTGGAGGAGCAATTTGAAGGAAAATGTAGAGCATTCCGGGAGATTCTATTTCCAACACCTCCAATATCTGAAAAGCCAATATGGGATGGATACTTAGCTGATAACTGGGAATGGCCACAATTAATCAGGGAAGAGCTGGAGCAGGCTTGCTCAACAAGTATCAAAGGAAAAACCCCTGGTCCTGATGGAATTAATCATGAAATCATCATAAAAGTATACCAAGCCATACCACAAATATTCGTGCAGATATTCTCTCAACTTATTAAAATTGGGTACCATCCAAAATGCTGGAAGCAGGCAACAGGGATTATACTCCGTAAAGCATCAAAGCCTGACTACTCACAACCAAAAGCATACCGGGTACTCTCCCTCCTCAACTGTCTAGGAAAGATAAGTGAAAGAATCCTTGCTAAAAGACTTGGTCATCTTGCAGAGACTACCTCACTTCTACACCCAAGCCAAATTGGGGGACGAAAAGGAAAGTCAGCCATTGATGCAGCTCTATTGCTGACCAATGATGTGGAGACAAACAAACAACTAAATCGAATTTCATCCACAGTATTCCTTGATATAAAGGGTGCATTTGATCATGTTTCCAAGAACCAACTACTATTTATACTCAAGAAACTTAAATTACCTATCAGTCTCATAACATGGATATCATCCTTCCTTGATAAGAGGAAGCTTCAACTAACCTTTGATGGACAGAAAGAACTAGCTAGCTCTATTGATACTGGTGTACCTCAAGGAAGCCCAATCTCACCAATTCTATTTCTAATCTATATTCAAAATCTATTCCATTCAAAAGCTGTGAATAACATATCATATATTGATGATGTTTCTATAACTATATCTTCAACAAGTCTCAAGCAAAATGTGAGGATTCTAGAAAGGGAGGTGGGCCATATCTTTGAACTGGCCAAAAAGAACTGCATACAATTTGATCCTTCAAAAACTGAACTCATGCACTTCACAAACAAAAAAGAAGCTAGAACTAGACTAGTTACTCTACCAGGTGGTGAGTAGTGCATCCTAATCAGACCACAAGGTGGCTCGGAATATGGTTTGATCCAGGGCTCAAGTTCCGAGCCCACATCAACACCAAAGTTTCCCAAGCCACACAGGCATTCTTGAGGATGACCAGGCTGGCAAATATTGAGCGAGGCCTATCACCTGCATCAATGAGACAGATTTATCTAGCATGTGTTATTAGCATAGCAGAGTATGGTTCAGTAATCTGGTGGAAAGGACAAGACTATATCACACCAGCACTACAGAATCTTCAAAATATGGCTCTCAGAAAAATCCTTGGAGTTTTTAAAACAGCACCAATCCGTCCTATGGAAGTAGAGGCAGCCCTATCACCACCACAAATCAGACTTGATACAAATCTTCGTAGATATGCACTGAGGATGGCCAAGCTTTCAAGATTTCATCCAGTCAACCAGGAGATTCATAGAGTGAAAGACTATATCCTACCTAAACTGACACAAATGGAGAGGATTAAAATTAGTCTTTCCAACATAACAGATGACAGACCAGTAGAGAAAGTAAGGCAGCACTTCTTCCCCCCTTGGAGGCAACACATTCCATACAAGGTGGAAATTGGACAAGGGTCTAAGGAAAAAGCAGCTGAGATACACAAGGCTGAATCACAGAATACACAGTGGCAAAATACAACACACATATACTCAGATGCTTCACAATTAGAAACAACAGCTGGAATTGGAGTCGGATTCTATGTTATAGCTGAGCAACATAAGCCAGGCTTTCATTTCCAGTCAAATATTGGAGATTGCAATACTGTATATGATGGAGAGCTTGAAGCAATTACTCAAGCAATAGAATATATAAGTGGTCATACAGAGCCAGGACATCACTACCTTATTTTCTCTGATAACAAGGCAGCACTCTTTCGAATGGCAACACCATCAAACCATCCAGGGCAATCATGCCAAATCAGAGCTATAAATGCAGCTTCAATGATTATCAACCAAGGAGCTTCTATTACATTAACATGGGTACCAGGACACCCTGGTGTTAAAGGCAATGAACAAGCTGACAAATTGGCAAAAGAAGCCACCAAGATTCCAGCAGAGCTGTCAAATATAAGCTTTGCTAGATTGGGTGCAAATATTAAAGAATTAGGAAAAATTGAATGGCTACAATATCTTCACAAAGAAGGTGTAAGGAAGAAGTGTGAATCAACAAAGCACAAAAAATATGGCTGGAAAATTATTGACAAAATAAAACTCCCAAAGGGCACACTGAGAAAAACAGCTAGTGCCTACTTCCAGATTAAACTTGGCCATGGGTACATCAAAAACTATCTTTTCAAATTGGGACACAGCAGCACAGACTTATGTAGTTGCGGAAAGAAGGAGACTCCTGAGCACTTGCTTCTTAGCTGTTCAGAATACAAAAAAGAGAGGGCAGAGCTCCGGGCAAAAATGAATGGAAATCATTTGAGTATGAGGCTTCTACTATTTACTGAAAAAGGTATAGAGAATACACTGCAGTTTCTGCTTAAAACAAGGATCTGTACCAGGACTTGGCATTTGGGGAAGAAGGAAGGTGTTACTTAAACCAATGGATGGAACAGACTGAAACTTGAATAAAAGACTATCAAAGATTTAAAACTAAAGAAAATAAAATAATCTAAAACAAAGAGGAGAAATATACTTGATGAAAGTTGCAGTTTCAGACTAGGAATTTATTCCCCAAATCAATCAGAAAACATATGAAATAGTCCAGGGAATGTTTAATAATTAGAACTAGCCTCTCATAGTTATAGACTCAGTAGTGGCATGAAAATAAAATTCATCATCATCATCATCAAAAAAATAAAGTAATTAGAAGAGTTATCCTTACACAGGAACCAGAGGCAACAACAACTTTCACCCCATTATATGCTACAAACCAAATCAACCAAGTGTTTGCCAGCAATGGAATCAAGGGACCAGTATTGAACACAGTATTGAAAATTCAGAATGGGAATATAGCTATCACAATTACTGAAGAATATTCAGCTGACTTTTTCCTTGAAAAGAAACCAATTTGGGAGAAAGTGATACCCTTCACAGCTGTG
The DNA here is from genome assembly GCA_905067625.1 of Blumeria graminis f. sp. triticale. Classification (NCBI taxonomy): domain Eukaryota; kingdom Fungi; phylum Ascomycota; class Leotiomycetes; order Helotiales; family Erysiphaceae; genus Blumeria; species Blumeria graminis. The sequence goes on from LR898478.1 coordinate 2,403,451, forward strand.
CAAAAGGATGAGGCATGGTACAAGGTGATTGCCCATGGAATTCCCCTAGCCGACTTTGACAAGGAAGATGGAATGGAGTTGATCAAATCAGAGATAACCACATTCAACAAGGGTCTGAACCCAATTGGAATGCCCCATTGGATTTCCACCAGGGAGAATCGACAGATTAAGCAGGCAGGATCAGTGGCCATTGCCTTTGCTATACAACAAGAAGCTGAAAGAGCCATCAGAAATAGACTCTACATTGCTGGAATCAGCTCAAGAGTAACAAAATTTTACAGTCTAGCCCAGACAACCCAATGCAATAAATGCCATGCTTTTGGACATGTAGAGAGCTATTGCCGACGGAATGCAGCCTGCCGACTCTGTGGAGCTCGAGACCATAGCACTCAGCAGCATTACTGCAGTGTGTGCAAAGCCAAAGGAGTCCAGTGCAGTCATCTAGCCCCAAAGTGTGCCAACTGTGAGGGAGACCACACAGCCAATTCAAAGACCTGCCAGGTTTACCTGAGCATTTGAGACAAGGCTGAAGAGATTGACCTTTAATGTCTGACACACCAGATATTAAGATCCTCCAGATAAACTTAAACAAAAATCAATATGCTACAGAGAGTGCCCTTCAAAGAGCAACAGAATTAAATATTTCGATAATAGTTGTTCAAGAATCATGGCTTATTCCTCAGCAATCAGGTCAAGCAAATTTCTTGAACACAAGATCAATAAACCATCAACACTTTACTCAAATCTTCCCAAAATCACCACCAGACCAAAGACCCTGAACAATGATCTTTGCTGCTTGTCAACTGGGTCCAAAAATTAAGCTCTCCTGTAATTCACCTTTTGACCCTGACATCCAAGTTCTTGAAATTATTGATGGAACCTAGACAGTCAGATTAATTTATATATATAATCAAGCTCGAGAAAATGGCCCGACTATTCAAGCCCTGTCTCATTCCCATTTTGAAAATAAAAGGACTCTATTTCTAGGAGACTTTAACTTGCATCATCCAAGATGGGAGCCAGAGTCAAGCAGCACTAATGAGACTAAAATGTTCATTGAATTGCTAGACAGCATAGGTATGGAGCTCATGAACTCCCCAGGTCAAGGTACATTTTACAGACTGTTGGTAAAACACGAAGTAATACAAATTGGGTGCTGTCACAAAGTCAGCTGTCCGTCACAAAGTCGGTGAATAATATCAATTAACTGGTATCTCGAAATACATAAAACGTTGTCTCTTCTTTTTCCTCTCCCTCTGCCCTTTCTTCCTCTACTCCAAGCGCCTCGCTAATGAGCTAAATCAGATCCTTGCTAAAGTCCTAACAACATCCTTAACACAGCACTTACATAGAACAATTCATAACGCCCAAGTACAATCCTTTTACCGACACAGACCATACATCAAGAAACCAACAGTGATTGATCTCACATTTGCATCCCAGGCAATGACTTACCAGATTAAAGACTGGCAGACATTGGAAGACCTTGGATCAGATCACTATGGAATAATGTTCACTATTGAAAGCGAATTTGATAAGATACAGCATCCCATAGAAAAATCCAGATTCAACACCAAACATGCAGATTGGGATAAATTTAACTCTGTTTTAATTAATCTGGTTAAAGACAGGCCTGTCCTCAGTGCAGGGGGACACAGAATATTGCGTGAGACGCACAAAGGGCTACAATATCTATCTGTGGCTCAACAGAATATACAGATCAGCTTGACATTGCAGCCCAAAACCTCACAAATATCATCAAAGAAGCAGCATGTCAAAGCATCCCACTTCTCAAATAAGGACAATGAGCAAAGGCATGGTGGACACCTGAACTCAAACAACTTCGGAAAAATATGAGCAGGTGCCAAAGGTCCCTCAAAGCCAACAAAAATGATCTGGCATTGAAAGCTGGGTACTGTCATGCAAGAAATCTATACTTCTCATCAATCAAGAATGCTAAACAGGCTCATTGGAACAGATTCTTGGAGAAAGGAGATGCCAAATCAGTCTTCAAGGCAATTGCATACTCCAAAGATTACAAGGTACACAAAGTCCCTCCCATCATAAGTGAAGATGGGGTTGTAATGGAGTCATTTGAGGGCAAATGCAAAAGTTTCCAAAGCACACTTTTCCCAGCCCCCCTATTTGTTCACTGCCTAAATTGGAAGGATATCAGCCTGAAAATTGGAGTTGGCCAAAGCTTACAAAGAATGAGCTACAGAATGCATGCTCAGCAAATATCAAAGGAAAGACTCCAGGGCCAGATGGAATCACCCATGAATTGATCACCAGAGCATATAATGCAATTCCAGATACATTCTTCCAAGTTTATTCCCAACTAATTGATATTGGATATCACCCAAAATGCTGGAAACAGGCTACAGGAGCAGTTCTTAGGAAGCCAGGAAAGCCTGATTATCAACAACCAAAGGCCTATTGAGTGATTTCATTACTTAATTGCCTAGGGAAAGTAAGTGAACGGATTCTTGCCAAGAGACTGAGCTACCTTGCTGAGACTACTAATCTTCTGCATCCATCTCAGATTGGAGGGAGGCTCAAAAAATCAGCTGTTGATGCAGCTCTCCTACTGACTAATGAGATTGAGACAAGCAGGCAAATGAAGCAGATTTCATCAACCATATTTCTGGATGTCAAAGGTGCCTTTGACCATGTGGCAAGGAATCAACTAATTAGAGTGCTTCTCAATTTCAAAATGCCAGAGAGTTTGATATGCTGGGTATCTTCATTTCTAGAACACAGAACACTTCAGCTTAGATTTGATGGTGAGCAAGAGAAAGTAAAAGGAATCAAGACTGGAATCCCTCAAGGAAGCCCCATCTCACCCATTCTGTTTCTCATTTACATCAGAGATATTTTCAAAACCAAATCTATACATACCCTATCATATATGGATGATATTGCTCTCACTACAACCTCAACAAGCATGAAGAGAAATATAAGGATACTAGAGAGGGAAGTAAGGCAATTATTTGAGTTGGCTGCAACAAACTGTATACAATTTGACTCATCAAAGACAGAATTGATGCATTTCACCAACAGGAAAGCATCCAGAAATTATCCATTGACCTTACCTGATGGACAACTAATAGTTCCTAAAGACTCCATCCGTTGGTTGGGCATCTGGTTTGGCCCAGGACTCAAATTTCGAGGACATATCTCCACTAGAGCAGCCCAGGCTACACATGCATTTTTCAGAAAGGCAAGATTAGGAAACACCAAACGAGGCCTTTCACCAGCAGCTATGAGACAAATTTACATTGCTTGTGTTATAAGTATTGCTGATTATGGATCAACTGTTTGGTGGAAGGATCAGGAATTTATTGTGGCATCACTGCAAAAACTTCAAAATTTAGCCATAAGAAAAATTCTTGGAGTATTCAAAACTTCACCAATTCTCCCCATGGAAATTGAATCATGTCTACTACCACCCAGAGTCTGACTGAGAGCAAACATATCTAAGTTTGCATTAAGGATGTTAAAGCTACCCCCAAATCATCCTGTTAAAATTGAGATGCAGGAAAAGGATTTCATTCTCCCAAAACCAACCCAAATCATGAGAATTAAATGCATTCAAGACATAATGTTGGATGATATAACAGTCGAGAAAACAGTTCCCCATTCTTTCCCACCATGGTCTGAAAGACCTAAATACACAGTTCACATTGAAAATGGAACCAATGAACAATTGGCAGCATATCACCAGATTAGATGCACTAGTGTTAACTGGGCAAATACAACACATATCTATGCCGATGCCTCATCTCATAGCACAAGTACTGGAATTGGAATTAGAATGGTAGCCACCAATAGCAATGGTCAGCTCACATACCAATCAACGTCAAATATTGGGGACAAAAGTTTAGTCTACAATGGAGAATTAGAAGCAATCATACAGGCAATGGAATTTGCTAGTGCAAGGGGTAATCCAGGACATCATTTCGAAATATTTTCTGATAACCAGGCAGCACTTCAAAGGCTGGCATCTCTTTCAGACTTTCCTGGACAGTCCTGCCAGATAAGAGCTTTGAGTGCAGCAAACCTAATTTCAGATAAAAATGGTTCAGTTTCATTACACTGGATTCCTGGACATTCAGGTATCATAGGAAATGAAATAGCAGACAAACTAGCAAAGGAAGGGTCAAGATTGCCTCCTGAAAAAGATGAAATGAGCTTTGCCAAGATTGGAGCTCAGATGAAAAGCAATATTAGAAACCAATGGCTTGAACTTCTCTATAGCAAGGATAGAAAATTATATCCAATATCATCATCCTACAAGAAAAAATACCCATGGAAATTGAATAGTAAATTTCTGATACCATCTGAAGCAAAAAGGGCTGTATCCAGTGCTTACTTTCAACTAAAGATAGGCCATGGATACAACAAAGCATACCTTAACAAACAAGGAGATAGCACCAATGACAAGTGTAGGTGTGGGAAACGAGAAACACCAGAACATCTTCTACTCAGCTGCAGCAATTATAAGCATAAGAGGAAAGAACTCAAGGAGAAAATGAATGGAAATAATCTCACATTGAAGTTGCTCCTTCATACCAAGATTGGCATAGAAAATACGATTCAAAATATTGACAGCACCAGAATCTCAACTAGAGCAAGGCATCTAGAGAGAAGGGATGAAAATTTAGAGTTAAATTAAAATAAATAATAACTGGACCGAAGATTTTATAGATAAATTGTATTGGAATTTTAAATTCAGAATCTAAAAGATTAAAAAAGAATAAATATATATATGTATCATTAAAAGGCGGGAAAAAACTTCCCCCTCACTATATCATAGGGCTTGACCCTCACTGTCCATGAGAAAATAGTTAAAAATTGTAAAATTGGAAAGGAAATAATGTAGCTAATATCTTATATATATATTCTAGGAGTCCTCTATAGTAATTGACTCAGTTAGGACTATAATATAAATCTAATATAATCTAATCTAATTTTGAAGTCTTAGAATCTGGAGAGCATAGTTAAATTTCTGGTTGAGTTGCCTTACTCTAGTTGGAAGAATTGCTGCCTCAACTTCCAGGGCCTGCATTGGGCTATTATAATATGCTCCAGTGATCATGATCAAAGCTTGATTTTGGAGCCTTTGACATTTTGCACTTAATGCACCACAGCCTCTTTTCCTAAACCAAAGTACTGATCCATAGTCCAGCACAGGAAGGACACAGCTGAGGTACAGTTGTCGTAGGGCATGAAATGGAAGGCCCTTTGTGTTGGAGGAAATTTGCTTGACCCTCTTGAGTGCACCATGTGCAAGCTGAAGGCGTTTCTCTACATGAGATTTGTATGTTAACTTCCTGTCAAACCAGATCCCTAACCATCTTACCACCTCTTTAAATGCTAAAGTAGTTTGATGGCTGAGGGTAAGGTGGTTTGTCAGGGGTGATTTGTGTTGTGAAAAATGTATCGTCTCGGTCTTCTCCATCTCAAATGTGACTGATAGCTTGTTAGCCCTTTCCATTACTCCCTTGAGAATTTGTTGAAGTTGGTCAGTATTTTTCTTGATTGAGGTGGAGGCAACTGAGATAGAGATGTCATCCATGTACGAGAGTTGAAGGTAATTCACTTCCTGATGTGGGAGAAAGAAGAACCTGATTGATATCAAGAAGAGTATTGGTGAAATTGGGCTGCCTTGAGGTTTGCCTGTGACTGGGAACACCTCACCTAGCTGGTCATTGAATTGAAGTCTCATAGTCCTTCCAGTCAAGAAGGATTTGACCCATGATATTAATGAGATGGGTAGCTGGAGAGATCTCATGACTGATATTAAAGAGTCAGGCTGAAGTCGATCAAATGCCCCCATGATATCAAGGAGGACTGTTGAGACTACTTTATGCTTGAGCCTGTTCTGCTCTATAAAATCTTGTAGGAGAAGTGCTGTGTCAATTGCAGACCTTTGCTTCCGTCCACCCATTTGGGTCTGATATAAGAGATTATTAGTTGTGTTGGCAAGGAAAGGAAGTCTGTTTGCAAATATCCTCCCCAATAGCTTGGAAAGACATGGGAGAAGAGAGATTGGTCAATAAGTTTTTGGATTGCTATAGTCCTTCTTGTTTCTCCTTGGAATGATTACTCCCACTGCTTGCTTCCATCTTTCTGGATGAAAGCCACTGTTAAATAGGGTTGAATATGCCTTGAAGAAGTTTTTGGGATGGCTGTGATTGCTGCCTTTGTGATGGTCCAATCAATCTGGTCAAGGCCTGGGGATGTTGATTTGTTTGGCACTGCATTGAAAATTTCCCCCATAGTTAAGGCTGGCCAGTCCCATACTCTTGTTTCAGTTTTGTTGCTGTTGGTGAAATGTAGGTTATGTTGGTGGGTTGTTGGTTGTGGCTGGTCATATACTTGCTGGTTGATGATATCTTGTGCTACAGATTTTAAAGGTGAAGTTCTCGGAAAGAGTGTAAGAACCAGTGTCTCACATTTATCTTTGAAGCTGGTTGCACTTCTATCCTGACTGTTATCAAAAGTGCTGTATTTCAGAGTTGGAATGAGGGATGATTGAGTCCTTCCCGGCCCGGAATAGTTATAGGTAGTAAAGGCTGTTTTGTCTTGAGCTTTTTCTAGGAATTGGATCCAATGGTCACTCTTATTTTGTTGTATTTTGTGGAAATATTGGTTTCTTGAAGCCCTTGCATCATCTGCTGACCATAATTTGGATGTTTCTTGAAGCAGCGCCTAATCCTATGAAGCCTCATCCTCAACTGGGTCAACTCTGCTGTCCACCATGGTTTGGATCTTGCAGTGATTTTCATTGCTGGGATGGAGATATGGGCAGCATTCTCGACAACTTGTTGAAGTAAACTGGCTATCTGTTCATAATCTTTAGATTTAATGGCATCTTCTAGAAGATTCTGGAAGAGTTCCTCTTTTGTTTGCAGTTCCTGTTGAAAGAGCTTCCAGTCAGCCTTTTTTTGTATTCAATCTTGGTGGTGATGATGGGACATGGTTGCCTATGGTAAAATTGTTGACCTGAGGTAGCAATGCCTTGGAGGTAATTAATTCACAATCAGACCCAGTAGACTCCCCATAGTCCCAGTCTTGCCATTTTAACTGTTGAAATCCTGCTACAAATATAAGATCAATGATTGATGTGCTCTTTGAATTAGCTTTATGGAAGGTGCCTCCATAGTTCTCAATTACAGATGAGCAGTTGATTAGTTGAGCATTTGTTTGTTCCAGATATTGAACCAAAGAATTGGCTAGGGGGTTAGTTGATTGAATAAGTGGGTTCCAGAGTGGATGATGCAGATTGAAGTCACCAAGAAGTAAAAATGGCTTGTCTAGCTTGAGTTGCAAATCAAGGAAACGATGAATAGTATGGTGTTTGAATGAAGATGTGAGAGGCTTCACATTGTAAATGTGTATGATATAAAAGGCCTCCCCTGGCAGATCAACTTCGAGGATTTGATAGTCTGGATTGGACACCAACTCATACCTAGGCATTATCTGAAGTTGGCTTGCCTTCTTAACGTAGGTCATGACCCTTGGGCGGAGGTATTGATGTGTGATTGGTGGTATTAGTTGGTAAGGTGAATGTATAATGGGTTTAAAAGTTTTTGAATGAGTGTCATGGAACAAATAAGTTTCTTGAATTAAAAGTATGTCTGTTCCCCCTTTGATTGATACATCAAAGAGGGACTGCAGGATCTCACGACCCCTTGCAGTGTTGTGCTGATTAAATGTGATGTGACTTAGCATGCCAATGCTTTGAAGAAGTCGCAATCTTGTCTTTGAAATGCCAAATGGGTGTTTGACTTGTAATTGGCACACTGTACAGCATGGTGGATACAGCTTTGAGTGGAGCTACATTTGGTACATTTATGGTCTGATGTTATATGGTTACCCAGGCAAATGGCATATACTGGCTGCTTGTTGCAAGAGGTATTATGATGTCCATATGTGAGAGATTTTTGGCAATTGGTTTTCTGGGCTGCTAGTTGAAAGTTGACAACCTTAAGATGGAGGCCTCCAATAAGGACCCCTGATTTAAGTAGCTGGTCTTTTTCTCCTTCATTAGTGACTGAGAAAGTGATTGAAGCTTTTGATCTCTGTTGAAATGTTTTACTGAGCCATCTTGGTTGACCCTGAGTTTTAATCCAAATGTTGTATAATTCTATTTCTTCAGTTATTGCCCCAATAGGGATGCAGGTTGGTACCCCATGCACCACAACTTTAGGCCAATTGGTGATCTTCTGGGCTATTTGAATGGGCCACCCTTTAAATGCTGTTTCCCACTTTTCTTGGTCAAGAAGAAGTTCTGATGGAGATGAGTCCATGCATGTTAGTACAACATTACCATTAATGGAGGTGTGTACCCTTGAGATTGCTCTCTTTCCTAGGATCTTGTTGATTTTTTCTCTGATAACAAATTGCTGATAGTTTGGAAGTGTTTGACCTTGTTTTGTGACCAAAGTAATCACATTCTCACTATTGAATTGGGCTGTTCCTGAAGTCTCCATTGTTGTTACTGTTGTTGCTATAGGGGCAACCATTGGGTGAGCTCCGATTTGTAGAGTATCTACATTATTTGGTTGTTCTATTGTTTTGCCTAGTGCTTTCATTACATTGGTAGTTCTTGGCAATATTGTTGTGGCAACTATTGATGCATTGCTCTTTAACATATCAGCATATGACATGACTGATGGTACTCTATTGGTAATTGGACCAATGTCTGTTGTTGGTGGAGTGATTACTGATTGTACTGTTGGCTCTAAAGATGATTTCGGTGTGGTTGGTTTGGTGATAGTCTTGTCCATTTGGATCAAATTAAGTCTACCAGACTCAGTAAAGTTTTGGAAAACCTCAACCAAGTCCAAGACAGCATCTTTTTTTTCTTTGTCATTAGTCGAATGGTAAGCTTTGACAATTAGGTCTCTTGCTTCTTGAATGGCAGACAAATATGTGTGCTGCAGTGTGATTCTTGGTGTGGCTATTCTCATAACCTTGGTTGACTGACCATCTGTAGCATTTTGCTCCGAGCACTTTCTCTTTTTCTGCTTAGTTGCTAGTGTTTTGGTTGTTGAAATCTCTGGCCCAAGATCTTGTGCAGTGATTGGGTCACTGCTAAAAGGACCATTTAGTGATTCTTTAGTAAAATTGTTTTGGGTTGATTTCATCAAATTTGCTTTAGTATTCTTTTTTGAGCTCCACATGGAGTCAGAGAGCATTGCAACCAAGGCAGCACAAAACTCTCGGAAATCGCCATTTTATCCACAACTTCTGCCCACAATCAGCTAAGGCTATATAAATTCGATATTTGGTTTTGCATGGTCCTAAGCTATTGATTGATATATATTTAAACATTGGCATCCACTTATTCCATCATTTTTTGATCAAAACCCCGATTTTCGACCCTTTGGACCTCATCACCCAGTCTCCTCTGTACATCTCTTACTGACAGAAAGAAGATGATTGGCACTTAGGCTACTGAATTCATTGAACAATTCTTGAGTACTCTTTTCAAAACATTCCCATTTAGCTTTATCTGTGATGAATCTACCACATTTAGCCATGTCACCATTCTTTTGCATATCGCCAATTCATCCACAACTTCCGCCCACCATCAGCTACGCCCTTAAAAATTCAATATTCGGTTTTGCCTCTTCCACAGCATCCCATTGATATATTTCTCGACATTTGCATCCCTATATTCCGACATATTTCGACCAAAACCTGATTTACAGCATTCTGGGAGAAAATTTTTCGCTTCAGCCTTGCCAAGGCTCGATGCCTCACACATTATGAGTTCCAGACGCGTAATCAGGTGATCAAAATCATTTTCACGTGATATTTTCTCAATAATTCAATTTTAGATCAGGATAAAATATTTTCAAATCTTTTATTCTGATTTAGTCATCATTCTGCTTATATCAGCATAAAACAGGTTGAAAATGCCTCAAAAGTCTCCCTCCTCACAGGGGAGTCTTCCAAGTCTACCATCTTCACCTGAAATTGATATGACAAACGCCCCAAGGTTGTCATCATTAATCTGGAATAAAGATGCATCACCAAAGACATCAAGGCTGTTAACATCTGTTCGACCTATCAAATTGTCCACCAAAATTGACTTATTTAGCAGTGACCCCATCACTTCTACAGATTCGGGGGCACAACACCTTTTCAACAAAACACCCTTTTCTGAGCAGCCTCGAAAACAAGGAGTCTCACCAACAATTCTTTCGGCTTCCCAGCCAACAAAAATGGGCAAGATCTCTGCACCTTGCACCATTAAACACACATTTGAGACTGCTATTTTCGAGGCTTGAGACCTTTTGGTGAAAGCATATGGTCTAACAAATGACAAGACTAAGCAAGCAGCAGTCTTGGATCTTGTCCAAGTTTTTCGCTCTTTTACTGAGGAGGGGAAGGTTATCACCATGGTACCAAAAAGCAATGAAGTGCCAGATGAGTCAGATCATGAGAAAGTTGTTGTCTTAGAGGCCCCAAAGCCTCCATCTTATGCACAGAAACTTCAGGAGGGTATTCCACAAATGCCAACATCCAAAGGACTCCCTTCAAAGCCAGGGATGAAGGTATTAGGCCGCAAAGCACCAATTCATGATACAGCACAAGCTGCTTCACCAACCAAGACCCCTATTACCAACAACAATTCTGTTCTACAAACTGCAGCTAGGGTCATGCCCAAAGCTATTGCCACAAATTCGACCATTGAAAATGTCATCACTCTGGTCACCAAACAAGGCTGCACTCTGCCAAATTACCAAGCCTTCACTATCAGAGAAAAAATCAATAAGATCCTTGGTAAAAGGGCAAATTCCAGAGTTCATACCTCCATTAAGGGTAATGTTGTTCTGACCTGCATGGAATCATCTCCATCAGAACTTCTGCTTGACCAAGACAAATGGGAGTCTGTATTTGAAGGATGGCCCATTCAAAAAGCCCAAAAAGTCTCCCATTGGCCAAAGTTAGTGGTACATGGCGTGTCCACCTGTATCCCTATTGAAGCAATCAATGAAGAAATAGAAATCTATAATAACAGTATCAAGACTAAGGGTCAGCCCAGATGGCTCAGCCGGACCTATCAACAGAGAACCAAAGCTTCTCTAACATTTTCAGTCACAAATGATGCTGAAAAAGAACATCTTTTAAAGTCAGGGGTCCTCATTGGAGGTCAATATCTCAAAGTAGTTGAGTACCAAATAGCTACCCAAAGGACTCAATGTCGAAAATGCCTAGCCTATGGACATCACCAGATGTCATGCAATAAAACACCAGTATGTGCCATTTGCTTAGGACAACATATTACATCAGACCATAGATGTAAGACATGCAACTCCAACCAGAGTTGTGTACATCATGCTGTACAATGTGCAAACTGCAGGTCAAACATCCATTTGGCCTTTCAAAGACAAGACTGCAACTTTTTCAAAGCATTGGCATGCTAAGTGACATCAAATTTAGTCAGCATAATACTGCAAGGGGTCGAGAGATCCTGCAGTCCCTCTTTGATGTGTCCATCAAAGGGGAATCCGATATTCTCTTAATACAGGAACCTTATTTGTTCCATGACACTCATTTACAGATATATCAACCAATATTTCATTCAGCTTATCAACTAATACCACCAATTACCCACCAATTCCTTCAACCAAGAGTAATGACCTATGTCAAAAAAGCTAGCCAGATCAAGGTGATGCCAAGATATGACTTGGTGTCTGATCCAGACTATCAAGTCCTGGAAGTTGATCTTCCAGGAGAGTCATTCTATATTATTCACATTTATAATGAGAAGCCACTGACACCTGCATTTTCTCACTACACAGTTCAACGCTTTCTGACCTTAAATCTGCAGCTTGACAAGCCATTTCTTCTTCTGGGGGACTTCAATCTGCATCATACACTTTGGAATCCACTTATTCAATCAACTAACCCTCAAGCAAATGCCTTTGTTGAATATCTGGAACATACAAATGCTCAACTAATCAACTGCTCATCTGTAATTGAGAACTATGGAGGCACCTTCCATAAAGCTAATTCAAAGAGCACATCAATCATTGATCTTATATTTGTAGCAGGATTTCAACAGTTAAAATGGCAAGACTGGGACTATGGGGAGTCTACTGGGTCTGATTGTGAATTAATTACCTCCAAGGCATTGCTACCTCAGGTCAACAATTTTACCATAGGCAACCATGTCCCATCATCACCACCAAGATTGAATACAAAAAAAGGCTGACTGGAAGCTCTTTCAACAGGAACTGCAAACAAAAGAGGAACTCTTCCAGAATCTTCTAGAAGATGCCATTAAATCTAAAGATTATGAACAGATAGCCAGTTTACTTCAACAAGTTGTCGAGAATGCTGCCCATATCTCCATCCCAGCAATGAAAATCACTGCAAGATCCAAACCATGGTGGACAGCAGAGTTGACCCAGTTGAGGATGAGGCTTCATAGGATTAGGCGCTGCTTCAAGAAACATCCAAATTATGGTCAGCAGATGATGCAAGGGCTTCAAGAAACCAATATTTCCACAAAATACAACAAAATAAGAGTGACCATTGGATCCAATTCCTAGAAAAAGCTCAAGACAAAACAGCCTTTACTGCCTATAACTATTCCGGGCCGGGAAGGACTCAATCAACTCTGATTCCTACCTTAAGATGCAGTGCCCTTGATAATGGTCAGAATAGAAGTGCATACAGCTTCAAAGACAAGTGTGACACTCTAATTCACACCCTCTTTCCAAGAACTCTACCATCCATATCTGCATCACAAGAGGCCATCAACCACAACATATTTGAATAGCCAAATATCACAGTCTCTACCTTCAATACTAACCCAGATGACAGCAACAAAGCTAGTCCAAATAAATAGGATTGGCCAGCACTAACCATGGAGGAGATCAACAATGCAGTACCTAACAAGTCAACAGCCCCAGGTCTTGACCAGATTGACTGGACCATAACAAAGGCAGCAATCACAGCCATCCCAAAAACTTCTTCAAGGCATATTCAACCCTATTTAACAGTGGCTTTCATCCAGAAAGATGGAAGCAAGCAGTGGGAGTAATCATTCCAAGGAGAAACAAGAAGGACTATAGCAATCCAAAAACTTATTGACCAATCTCTCTTCTCCCATGTCTTTCCAAGCTATTGGGGAGGATATTTGCAAACAGACTTCCTTTCCTTGCCAACACAACTAATAATCTCTTATATCAGACCCAAATGGGTGGACGGAAGCAAAGGTCTGCAATTGACACAGCACTTCTCCTACAAGATTTTATAGAGCAGAACAGGCTCAAGCATAAAGTAGTCTCAACAGTCCTCCTTGATATCATGGGGGCATTTGATCGACTTCAGCCTGACTCTTTAATATCAGTCATGAGATCTCTCCAGCTACCCATCTCATTAATATCATGGGTCAAATCCTTCTTGACTGGAAGGACTATGAGACTTCAATTCAATGACCAGCTAGGTGAGGTGTTCCCAGTCACAGGCAAACCTCAAGGCAGCCCAATTTCACCAATACTCTTCTTGATATCAATCAGGTTCTTCTTTCTCCCACATCAGGAAGTGAATTACCTTCAACTCTCGTACATGGATGACATCTCTATCTCAGTTGCCTCCACCTCAATCAAGAAAAATACTGACCAACTTCAACAAATTCTCAAGGGAGTAATGGAAAGGGCTAACAAGCTATCAGTCACATTTGAGATGGAGAAGACCGAGACGATACATTTTTCACAACACAAATCACCCCTGACAAACCACCTTACCCTCAGCCATCAAACTACTTTAGCATTTAAAGAGGTGGTAAGATGGTTAGGGATCTGGTTTGACAGGAAGTTAACATACAAATCTCATGTAGAGAAACGCCTTCAGCTTGCACATGGTGCACTCAAGAGGGTCAAGCAAATTTCCTCCAACACAAAGGGCCTTCCATTTCATGCCCTACGACAACTGTACCTCAGCTGTGTCCTTCCTGTGCTGGACTATGGATCAGTGCTTTGGTTTAGGAAAAGAGGCTGTGGTGCATTAAGTGCCAAGTGCCAGAGGCTACAAAATCAGGCATTAATTATGATCACTGGAGCATATCACAATAGTCCAATCAAGGCCTTGGAAGTCAAGGCAGCAATTCTCCCAACTAAAGTTAGGCAGCTCAAGCAGACATTTAATTATGCTCTTTGTCTACTAAGACTACAACATACACATCCAGTGAAAGATAAACTGCTTTCCCCCATGCAAGATGAGCTATCTCTGACAACAGAGGTGGACCTCGGGGTTTTGGAGTACCTAGACAAAGAACAGACCCAGATCACAAGGATTGGCCAATTATTGAAGTCATTCATGATGCATACCATCCTTGAACCATTAGATGCCAGCTGGGTACCTCCTTGGCTTCAAGCTCAATTAAAAATAACTATTTCACCACTGCCAAAGGAACAAGTTGCTCTGAGCCACAAAAACTTAACTGACAAGATACCACTAACAACAGCCACTGTCTATACTGATGGTTCCTTCACCCAAGGAAAAGGTAGCAGCATAGGATTTGTTATCTATCTTCCAATCACAAGGCAAATGAAATGCATCTCTTTCAACCTTGGTCAAACTATGGGTATCACAGATACAGAAACTTTCTGCATCCTGAAAGCAATTAAATACCTCAAAAAGATATCACCCCGAGGCAACTACCATATCTTTAGTGATAGCCAAGCCAGTCTTATGAGAATAAAGAACAAAGATAATTCCTTTTCACACCAGATCAGACAAGAGGCAGAAAACTGCTCAATACAGCTCCCCTGGTGCCCTGGCCATGTTGGGATAGTAGGCAATGAGCTTGCTGACAACCTAGCCAAAGGTGCCAGCAAAAAGAAGGTGCTGAGAAGAAATAAATTTACATCACATGTTTTTCTCAAGCAAAGGGCAAAAGAACTAGTACTAGAAGCCTGGGCAAAAGAGTGGACAACAGAACTTTTCCATGAGGAAGAAGGAAGAAAAAGCTCTAGTCTTGGCAAGTTCTATAGGATCCAAGCCCAGATGTCAAACCCAACATTTTCAACCAAACTTATCAATTTTCAAGGACATGTCAGATTAACAGAATCAACGTACTTTCAAGCCAGGACTGGCATAGGAAATGTGAGGGCATATTTACACAAAATTGGAAAGACAAAAGATGGTTATTGTAATTTTTGCCATAACCAGAAGCAGACCATGCAATACTTGATACTTCATTTTCAAATGTTTAAAACCAAAAGAATAGAATCATTCAAAAAAATAGAGCCTCCTACACTACCAATTTTGTTCAGAACAAATAGAGGAAAACAAGCATTGCTTGAATTATTGAAAACTTCGAGGTGTATATCTTTACACAAAGGAGAATAATAGGACAAAACATATTAGAAACAAAGGGAGGATGATGGAGGAAAGGAGTTATAATAAAGATAGATATTTGCTTTGAATGTAATTTAAATAAATTGTCATAGCTAGCTATCTGAATACAATATGATTAAAAAAAAAAAAAAGTTAATGGATGATTTTTGGCAAGGGTAAATATTCTCATACCATATTTTCTTCTGCTATGATTCAATCTGAATAGAATTTGATATAAGTACCTACTGAGTCTGTGACTATGAAGGACTGCTAAAACTATATAAATAGATCTAGATTTTGATGTGAAAGTTGTTTGTTGATATATTCAATGTTTACCAATAGAAATTAACGATTCAATCTGACCCCTGGTGGGCAAAGACATGTTTTCACCTCCATTGGTCTAATTGGTGATGTTTTGAAGCATCCCAATATTTTCCTCAATGCCATATTTTGTAGACCTTGAAGTCTGTCAGCAAAAGCCTGTTGTCCCCTCCACCAGACAGGGCTTGCATATAGCTTAATGAGGATCCAAAAGAAGGATAATTTTTTCTCCTATCTGATTAGAAAAGAAGCTGAATCTTGCACTATACATCTGTCATGGTGTCCAGGGCATGCTGGAATTGAAGGAAACGAGCTGGCTGATGGCTTAGCAAAAAGAGCAAGCAAAAAGAAGGTTTCGAGAAAGAACCACTTTATCACACACTCATTTTTGAAGCAAAGGACAAAAGAACTCACTTTACAAGCATGGTCAGAAGATTGGACTTCTGAGCTCTTCTGTGAAGAAGAAGGGAGAAAAAGCAAGGGGCTGGGCAAATTTTATAGGATCCAGGCCCAGACGTCAACCCCAACATTTTCAACCAAACCTATCTATTTTCAAGGACGTAGCAGGAGTACAGAATCTGCCTACTTTCAAGCCAGGACTGGCATAGGAAATGCGAGGGAATACTTGCATAAAATTTGAAAATCAAAGGATGATGTTACGGCTTGAGTTTACAGATGATAGGTTTTTGGTATCACGTGATGTGGAGTCTGGTTGAGTAAGCGTTGGTCCCAGAAGCGAGCTGGTGGAGTTTTCAGCCCAGCAAGGCTGCAGACCTATTTCTCCCCTTGTCTTTTCTTTTAGTTATTGTGCATAGCTTTAGGTCCAAATACAAAGCAATTACTCTTTTATATTTCGAGGGAGTCTTCTAGTGTCAACCTGAGGTCGGTTGTAATAGATGACATCTGCAATTTTTGTAAAACAGAAAAGCAGACAATGCAACACCTAATATTGCAGTGTAGGAGCTTCACAAAAGAAAGAATAAGAATTTTCAAGAATATAGAGCCTTGAAAGCTACCAATTCTTTTCAGAACACAGAGAGGTAGAGTCGCCTTATTAGAATTTTGAAGGCTTCTGGGTGCATAAATGCACATAAAGGAGATTAAGTAGGTACAAACATAATGGGAGAGAAAAGAAGACATATTAAGGATTTTTATTTGCTTTGAATGTATGTTAAATAAATTGTCATAGCTAGCTAGCTGAATACAATATGATTTAAAAAAAAAAAAAAAGGGCTTGCATAGTCCGAGATACTAGTCACACATGCCAGATATAGCTGTCTCATAGCAATATGGCTGAGACCTCGCTCTATGTTTGTATATCTTGCCATCCTCTGAAAGGCAGCCTTTGCTTGAGCTACCCTGACTGAAATGTGATAATTGAATGATAGGTTTTGATCAAACCAAACACCCAACCATTTGACCATTGTGGAAGTTGAGATGGTTTCCATATTTGGCAGTATCATTTGACTATCTTTTTTGTCTTTGGTCTTTGCATAATAGATTAGTTCAGTTTTTTCAATGTCAAACTGGACAGCATTCTTTTTGCCCATTTCTTGAAGATTTCTATATTCCTCTTTCAGAAATTTTGCATTCTTTTTTTTTTTTATTTTGTTGTGTATGCAGCTCTAGAGCTATGACACTTCTATCTAATTAAATGTTCTAAATTACAATTGTCCTTCATCAGGTACATTTTTCTCAAATTTTTTATTCATTTTATATCCATATGTGCAAATTATGTTACTTCATTCTAGGCACAACCTCTCATTTATTCCTACATGAAATTAAGCTGTCCCCTATTTTTGGTAAATTAATACTGTTACTTGATTTAATAAATTTTAGTAGCTTTTCTCTCCCACCCTTGGTATTTAATAGCAATCTGAGGCTGCATGGCACAACATCTGAGAGCTCTTCTTTCCTTTGGGCTTTGAATTTTTGGCACTGAAATATAAGGTGGTGGCAGGTTTGCTTCTCTTTACCACAGATATTACAAATGTTACTGTCTGCTTTTCCAATTTTTTTGAGGTGTGTCAGAATGTTTCCAATACCAAATCTGACTTGAAAATATGCTGACTGGGTTGCTCGGCTGTAAGCTTCTAAATTGATAGGTTTCATGCTGAAATTTGGTGTCTGCTTTCTTGCCTGTATCCTGTAATATTTTCCGAGACCTCTAGCTTTCTTTCCTTCCTCTTCTCTGAGAATTTCTGAGTGCCAATGTTTGTGCCAAAAATTTATGATGTGCTGCTGCACTTTTTGTTTGAGAAAGCTATGAGTGATAAATTTATCCCTTGGTCTAGTCCTTTTTTCAACTCCCATTTTCGCAAGGTTATCTGCAAGCTCATTGCCTTCAATGCCTTCATGGCCTGGACACCAGTGAAGCTCGATCTTTGCAGGCTGATTGATGGATCTAATCTTATGAGATAACCAATTGGAAGAGATTTTGACTCTATTTAACGCAGCTTGGCTGTCTGATAAAACAAAGCAAGATGAAGATGGATGATTTTTAATCTGTTCAAGTGCTCGTAAAATGCAGTAGCTTTCAGCATCCACTATTCCTACTTCTTGACCAAGGCTATAAGAATAACCTTTCATTTGTCTGGTGTAAGGTGAGTAGACTATAAATCCAATGCCGCTCCCTTTTGTCTTCTCAAATGATCCATCTGTATAGATAATTGTTGAGCTCAATGGAATTGAAGTGAGAAATTTCAGATGCTCAATTTGTGCTTCTGCCTTACTTAAATTAGAAATAGATATGTTCAAATTAGATTGGAGCCAGGGAGGGGTCCATTTGTGATTAACTTCTTCCAATTTGGCTTTACTGGCAAAATGTTGTAGTAACTTTCCTATTCTTTTGATCTGAATTGGCGATTCATTCAGAAGCCCAACTAGTCCAAGATCAATTTCATTTGTATTTGAAAGCTCATCTGCCAGAGGTTTAAATAATTGCTGGTATATTGGATGGCATTTTTGAAGTCTCAGAATTTTGAGGGCAGATTGGTAAGAGTTCCTGAGGTGCCTGAGCTCTGTTGGCAGGATAGCTGTCTCACCCTCCAAAGCTTTGATAGGACTACCTCTGAAAGCACCTGAGACAAATACCAGGGCTTGGTTCTGAATTTTCTGACAAATATTTAATAATTTCTTGGATCCATATTTTCCATGCCACAGCACAGATCCATAATCCAGGACTGATGTAACACATGATAGATAAAGTTGTCTAAGGGCGCCAAATTACAGTCCTTTTGTTGCTGATGAGAGGCACTTAAGCCTTTGGAGTGCCCCATTGGCAAGGTGAGCCCTCTTATTAACATGTGATTGAAAGGATAGCTTATGATCAAACCATACTCCAAGCCATCTAACTAACTCTCTTGGCTGGTGTAGAGTATTGTTGATCAAGATGGGTATTTCAATTGGGATTTTCTTCCTATGGAAGTGGATAAGGTCTGTCTTACTTTCATCAAATCTGACTGACACTTTATTTGCATGGATGAAGAGAGCATTGATAATAGTCTTCAACTCCCCAACATTTTTGGTTGCTGAAGAAGAGGCAACTGATATGGAAATGTCATCCACATAAGAAAGTTGAAGAGTTGGTGATAATTTTGATGTTTGATCAGGACTGATAAGATACCTAATTGATAAAAGAAGGAGCATTGGAGAGATTGGGCTCCCTTGGGGTGTTCCAGTAACCTTCCATTCTCCTCCTAGTTCACTATTGAAAAGTAGTCTGAAAGTCCTATTTGAAAGAAAGGACTTAACCCATGAAATAAATGACCTTGGAAGCTGCAACTTGTGAAGGACTTCTACAAGATTGATGGGATCTAAATGATCAAATGCACCTTGGATATCCATGAAGATTGTTGTAACCACTCTTTTCTTTTGCATATTTTCTTGGACAAAATTCTGCAGAAGCAAGGCTGCATCAATGGCTGATCTTTGTTTTCTACCACCCATCTGACTCTGATGAAGCAACTCATTACTAGTTTGGCAAAATATGATATTCTGTTGGCAAAAAGTTTCTCCAAGAGCTTTGAAAGGCAGGGTAGCAGAGATATTGGTCTGTATGCCTTGGGGTCTGAGGTAGTCTTTTTTGTTCTTTTTAGGAATAATTATACCAATGGCTTCCTTCCACTGCTTTGGGTGGTAGCCACTATGGAATAGTGCATGGTAAGCCTCAAAGAAAAAATGGGGAATAAATTGAATAGCCTTTTGTATCATTGTCCAGTTAATCAAATCATTCCCTGGAGATGTCTTCTTATTTGGGACTGCATTGATCAGCTCTTCTAGTGACAGACTGGGCCAGTCTCATGCCTCCCTATTCTCATGGATGATTTTATTCTGGGGAGGAATTGTAGTATGCTGAGGTATTGATTCATGTGATGCAGACTCTTGTCCTTGAGAGGTTTCTGGCTCCTCACCCAAAGATGCTGAGGTTATTGATCAGTTAAAATTATATTCAAAGAATAGATACCTGAATTATATTTTAGAAGACTGATGAAGATTGAACAAAGGAAGAATGTTGGTGGAAGAGAAGTGGTTGATCATGAACAAGAAGTGTTGTTGTATTGATGAATGATGATGATGTATCTAAGTGGGAAATGGTCTGGTATACATACATGCTAGAGTGGTCAGTGCACCTAGTCTTGGCAATTCATGTGACTTTCAAGTTTGTATTGTTTGACCACATCACCTGACCACACTGAATACCCTTGTTATTTCCATCATGTGACCAACTGCTTACTAATTCAATATTAATTTATCATGTGATATATACTTCAATCAATTGCACTTGAGTGATTATTTTCAACAGAGGTTGGGGTGATAAAAGATAGCTTTGAGGAGCCAGGAAACAGTGTGGTGACCAAAGCCTTACTTTTGTCTTCAAAAGAAATGGCCAGGCATTCTTCACCAGATTGTTGCTCACCTTTGAATCGAAGTGTTGGGATGAGTGGTGACTGGTAACTGTCAGCCTTTGAGTAGTTGTAAGCTTGAAAGATATTTTTGTCTTTGGCTGTCTCTAGAAATTTGATCCAGTATCCTGTCTTTGCAGTCAAGATTGCTCTGAAGTACACATTTCTTGCCACTCTTGCTTGTTCAATAGTATAATAAGACGGGTATCTCATTGATATGCGTCTTAATCTGTGAAATTCCTTTCTAAGTTGGGTGAGTTGAGGATTCCACCATACTTTTGAATGGGCTGAAATTCGTAGTTTTGGAATGGCTTGGTCTGCAGCTTCCTTGATGATATTTTCGAGCAGGTGAGCTATCTTGTCATACATCTTGCTATCAATAGCCTCATCTAGTTCCTGATGAAGCTCTGCTTGTAGCTCTATGTGTCTTTTTTGATACAGTTTCCAATCAGCCTTGTTGACATTGTATTTTGGTGGCAAGCAGGTTTTCACTTCACTTGCTGCAGTTAGTTTTGCTTCAAATACTATAGCTTCATGATATGATCCTGTAGACTCAGCAGGCTTCCAGTCTCTCCAAGCTAGAGATTTGTTGGTAAAACACGAAGTAATACAAATTGGATGCTGTCACAAAGTCAGCTGTCCGTCACAAAGTCGGTCAATAATATCAATTAACTGGTATCTCGAAATACATAAAACGTTGTTCCTCCTTTTTCCTTCTCCATCTCCCCTTCCTTCCTTTACTCCAAGCGCCCCGCTAATGAGCTAAATCAGACCCCTGCCAGTGTCCTAAGGATAACCTGAATATTGCAACTACATAGAACAATTCACACTACTCAAATGTGATCCTTTTACCAACAGGATTGAAAGCCACAACTGAATGCAAGATCAATCACCGAAATATTCTCGCTGTTAGTCCTGTAGAAAGTACCCCCAAAGCGTTCAATTTCGGTCGGGTTAATTAGAAGCTTGGCATCATGATAGCTTAGATAATCCACTAAACTCTGAGCTGCTTGTGTTATATTTGTTACAGAGTGGTTCCACCAAGGATGGTGGATGTTGAGGTCGCCTAGTAAAAGGAATGGCTTATCAAGTTGAAGGTTGAGGTCCAGAAAGCGCTGGATAGTATGACGCCCTTCTCCTTGCCATCGAGACTTTTCTTGGTAGATATGTACAACATAAAATGACTCCTGTGGTAGGTCTATTTGTAAAATTTGAAGGTCTGGATCTGAGACTAGATCATCTCTTGGATTAATTTGAAATGGCAGATTTTTCTTTACATATGTTAGTATCCTGGGCTTTAGATCATGTTGCTGACATGGCATGATTGGTATATAGCTTGGATGGCTGAGTGGAATAAAAAATTTGGATTGTGCGTGCTGAAAAAGATAAGGCTCCTGGATGAAGAGAATGGAAGATTCCTCTGTCAGAGAAATCTCAAAGAGTGATTGAAGGATCTCTCTTCCTCGAGAAGTATTGTGTTGGCAGATTTTTAGTTGTCCTAACATAAAAGAGCTTTGTAATATTCACAATCTTGGTATTGTTGGGCATGGTGGTTGGTGTCCTTGCAATTGCAGCACCTTATGGCATGGTGGTGACATGGGCCCGAAGTTTTGCATACATTACATGAGTGTTCAGAGGTGAAGTGGTTTCCATGACATATTGAACACACAGTTGCTTGTTTATAGACAATATGGTGATGACCAATTTTAAGGCATTTTCTGCATTGTGTTTTTCCAGCTGTTGGCTGATAATTCATACCTCGAAGAAGTAGTCCTCCAATGAGAATCCCATCTTTAAGAATCCGCCTTTTTTCCTCCTCATTCTGGACAGTCATGACAACTGAAGAATGTTTTAGTTTATGAGATTTGGTTAACCATCTAGGTTGACCCCTTGGATGTATAGAGGGATTGAACTCTTCGACCTCTTTTGCAAATAATGTGATTGGTATACAGACTGGTACTCCATGTATAACAACTGTTGGCCAGTTCTCAACTTTTTGGATGTGAATTATTGGCCATTTTCCAAATATTCCTTCCCATTTACTTTTTTCCTGGAGAAGTTCTTCTGGAGAAGAATTGTAGCAAGTTAATACTACATTATTTTTTGGGGAATTATGAAACCTATAAATGGCAGCCTTTCCCATGACTTTGTTGACCTGGTCTCTAATGCTTGTTGGTTTGTGTTGTGATGTGATTATTGCATTTACTCTAAATTTATCTCTGCCAAGTGCCAGGGATACAACACATCTATGCGAGTACTGCACAGCCCTACATGGCTATCATTACGATTGACTATTGAGGCGCAGCTCTATACAATGGCAAAGAGTAATTTGGGATAGTATTGCATGGAATTAAGATTGTAGTACTTCATGCATAGACGGTGATGTACTGTATAGCGAGTGCCAAATATGTGTATTTAAGTCCTATCTACTACTGTGATATGTAGAACAATATAACCAAGCTATTCATCATATTGTCAAGCTCTGATAATCCTTATCCACCCTCTGCACTATCCCTAGAATATTCAACATCTCATACCTACTCATACCTTAATTACAACAGTTTGTTTGTTTGTTTATTCCATTTACATCCTGTCTAAATCTAAGACTATTGTAGGATGTGCATCAACTGATGCCAACTAGCCAATATACCTATCAAATACATTTTGTTCAATTACTTTCTCTTTCATTTGAACCCAAGAGTGACCATACCTCGAAACTAAAATAAAACAAAATCCATAATCAAAACTTCAAATTTTTAATTTTTTTTTCCTTTGCCACTTTTTCCATTTATTATTACTCTGCATTTTTCTTCCAAAATAGTCATCAATACTGATGCCAATATTTATTTAATCTTTATCCTATTCCAATTTTATTGTTAATGCACCATTTCTGAGTGCATATCCCAGTCTTTTCAATATATTCCAAAGCTACTTGTGTGCCAATTTTAGTATGCAGAATCATACTGAGGCTCAGTTGACTTCCTTTGTTGCATCCATGTAATATTGCCCTTTACTTTTTGTATCTTTGACAGTGTAACGGCTGTTAAGCCTAGGGATTCCTGTAGCCTACGCTGGCTAGCGCAGGCAATGAATGCAAGGGAATCTTCGGGAAGAATCTCGGAATACAAGGAGCTTAGAAGATTCTCAATGAACTTTCTGGAAGCATACTGAAGGTTCATGAGGACCACAGGTGTATCAAGAATCTTCTAGGATATTGTCGAGGATTCCATGTTATTCCAGATATAGGGAGAACCTTACAGAAGAGGAGTATCTCAGAGTGTATATATATTTGTATTCTAGCTATTGGAATTCTCTCTCTAGAAAATTATAATTAATATACTGTACCTACAAGATCGCCCAAGCATGTTGTACTGAAACTGTGACACATGGGAGTAATAAATGTCTTGGTGTCTGTTTTGCTCCACAGATACACCTGTCATCATTTACCTTCCCAATTCACTTTAGATAAGATTTAAAATATCCATGACGTAGTTTTAGTTGGTAGAAAGCTGAGCTCACGCTCTTCTTTACTCCTTTACCAATGCAAGGCTTTTTTTTTAGATTCCACTCATATTGACTTTTTTTTTTAAATCATATTGTATTCAGCTATCTAGCTATGACAATTTATATAAAATTCTTGTCCCAATATATGCATTGTGCATCAACTCTACCAAACAATATTGTTAATATTTCCACTATTTGTTGTCCTAATTAATCCCCTTGGTGCAAAATTATGCACCTCGAAGTTTTTAAATATTCAAGCAATGCTTATTTTCCTCTTTTGGTTCTAAATATTATTGGTAATTTAAGGGGCTCTATATTTTTGAATGATTCATTTCTTTCACTTTGAGACTTCTGACACTGAAGTTTCAAATGAGTCATGGTTTGATTTCCTTTACTGCAAAAATTGCAGATACAATCTTTTGTCTTTCCTATTTTGTATAAATAAGCCCTAGCATTTCCTATGCCAGTCCTAGCTTGAAAATATGAGGATTCTATTAATCTGCCATATCCTTGAAAATTGAATGGTTTTGTAGAAAATGCTGGTGTGGTTAATTGAGCCTGTATCCTGTAAAATTTGCCAAGACCAGAGCTTTTTCTCCCTTCTTCTTCACAGAAGAGTTCAGAGGTCCAATCTTGATTCCAGGCCTGCAAAATCAGTTCCTTAGCCCTCTGCTTTAAAAATGAATGTGAAGTAAATTGATTTCTTCTCAGCACCTTCTATTTACTGGCTCCTTTGGCCAAGTGGACAGTAAACTCATTGCCTTCAATTCCAGCATGGCCAGGGCACCAAGAGAGTTGTAATGAGCAATTTATGCAGTCACTTCAGCTACCCCAAGGTCTCATATCATGGGTCCAATCATTTCTTGCTGGAAGGACCATACAACTACACTTTAATGGACAACTAAGCAAGGTGTTCCCAGTGACTGGAACTCCTCAAGGCAGCCCAATTTCACCAATGCTATTCCTGCTTTTTATCAGGAATCTCCTTCCTGCAATAAGGAAAGATAACTTCCTCCAGTTGTCCTATATGGATGACTTTGCCATTTCAATGTCATGAACTTCAATCAGTAAAAATATAAAAAAATTGAAGGCAATTTCTGAAGGACTGTTGGAGGGTGCAAGAAAGCTTTCAGTGAATTTTGAGATGGAAAAATCCGAGCTGAGTCATTTTGGACGTCAATATCAAAGGCCCAATACGTCTTTTTATTTGGAAGGCCTAGCTTCAATAGAGCCAAAGGAGGTGGTCAGATGGTTAGGTATCTGGTTTGATAGGAAGCTCAATTTCAAGATACATGTGGAAAAGAGACTGCAGCTAGCCAATGGGGCTCTCTGTAGGATCCGGAACCTTGCCTTTGCAACTCGAGGGCTACACTGTCATGCCCTTCGACAACTCTACCCAGCCTGTGTCACTTCAGTACTTGATGATGGCTCAGTTCTCTGGCATGGTAAGAGGGGTAGTGGAATACTAACCAACAGATGTCAAAGGCTTCAGAATCAGGCGCTGCCATTGATTACTGGAGCATACCGAGGCAGTCCTGTCAAGGCTTTGGAGATTGAGGCCTCCATCTTACCAACAAAAGTACGGCATGAGAAGCAGGTTATTTACTATAGACTAAGGATACTTCGACTTCAAAGGGACCACCCTATTCAGGAGCACCTCTTTAGTCCTCTAGAAGATGAACTGTCAAGCACCAATCAGATTGACCTTGGACTGTTAAATTACATCAACAAGCCAGCAACCCAGTTGATGAGGATTGGGAGTACTCTTAAGCCATTGGCTTCTCTGACCAATTTGGAGCTGCTAAATGCCCTATGGGTTCCACTGTGGGATCAAACTGAGATTGACACTTCTATCTCTAATTGCTCTAAGGCTACAACTAAAGTATCCCACATCCAGCAAATCAAAAATATCAATTTGGAAGATGTCATAGTTTACACAGATGCATCACTTTCAGAGGGAGTCGGGAGCAGCATAGGCTTTGTAGTGTACTTGCCTTTCACCAGAGAGTTGAAATGCTTCTCCTACCATCTTGGTGATGCAATGGGTATCACAGATGCCGAAACCTAATGTATTTTAAGGGCTATCCAATATATGAAGAAATATTTTGCAAAAAATATTATACATATATTCACTGACAGCCAGGCAAACATCCTGAGAATCCAACACAAAAGCAATCAGTTC
Organism: Blumeria graminis f. sp. triticale; assembly: GCA_905067625.1. Classification (NCBI taxonomy): domain Eukaryota; kingdom Fungi; phylum Ascomycota; class Leotiomycetes; order Helotiales; family Erysiphaceae; genus Blumeria; species Blumeria graminis. The sequence continues at coordinate 2,429,731 of LR898478.1, forward strand.
TCTCCTCAGATCAGAATGATATGTCAAGGATGCAAAGTTCACCTACACTGGTGTCCAGCTCATGTTGGCATAGAAGGCAATGAGCTAGCTGACAAGCTGGCCAGAGGAGGTGGAAAGAAACAGGCCATGAAAAGGGATCAGTATACCTCTCACTCCTTCATCAAGCAAAAGGCGAGAGAATGGGTACTAGAGGCATGGCAAAAAGACTGGGACTCGGAGCTATGGGACGAGGAGGAGGGCCGAAAGGCCAAAGGACTTGGCAAGTACTACAGGCTCCAGGCTCAGACTAATCATCCAAAGTTTTCTTACAAACTAGATGGATTTCAAGGACACAGTAGGGAGACAGAATCCGGATTTTTTCAGGCCAGGCTAGGAGTAGGCAATACCAGAGTCTACTTGCACATGATAGGAAAGGCTCAAGATAAGTCATGTAATTTTTGTGGAAAAGAAAGGCAAAATGTGCAGCACCTGTTGTTACACTGTCCAAAATTCAAAGACGAGAGAAGCCGATGCTTCAAGGGTATATAGCCAAGAAAACTTCCGACCTTGTTTTGTACAAAAAGAGGGAAGGAAGCACTATTAATATATTTGGGTACATCCAAGTGCATGGCAGCACATAAACGGAGTTAAATTAGGACAAATAATTGGGAAATAATAAATTTGGAATGAAGGGGTAGTGATTTATAAGGAGGGGAAGGCTAGATCTATGTATTTTAAATGTGTCAAAGCTAGATAGCTGAATACACTATGAATTAAAAAAAGAGCAATTTTCTGCCCCTTGTCTGATCTGGTGCAAGAGATGATTTTCTTTATTCTTAATCCTCTTCAGACTAGCTTGGATGTTGGTAAAGATATGATAGTTGCCATGTGGTATTGTCTTCTTAAGGTGTCTAATTGCTATGAGAATACAGAAGATTTCTGTATCTGTAATACCCATAGTTTCCCCAAGATTGTATGAGCAACATTTTATTTCTCTTGTGACTGGCAGATATATGACAAATCCAATGCTACAGCCTTTTCCTTTGAGTAAGGACCCATCAGTATAGACAATTGTTGTTGATGGTGGTATATTTTCCCTTAGGTATTTGTGTTGAAATGCCGCAATTTCTTTTGGCTCTGATGAGATAGTGATGGATATATTTGCCTGTAGCCATGGAGGTGACCACAAGGCATCAAGTTGTTCAAGATTCCTATGATTAACAAATGGCTGTAGAAGATGGCCTATCCTTGTTAGTTGACTTGTTGCATTAGTCATATAACTAAAAATTCTGAGATCTTGCTCTGTAACTAGGGACAGTTCATCCCTAAGTGTACTTAGTAATTTTGCTTCCACTGGATGAGAAGGCTGTATCCTCAACAGCCGAACTTATATTGGCTTGCATATGAGCTTGATGAGTGTTGATTCTCTATCTTCCATTTCACTAGTAATGAGATCCATTCCATAGTTCTCAGTGCTTCACATTCTTGTCCTAGATAATTAATGCTTGTTGGTGTTGCCTGTGGTATTTCTACAATAGCTGCTTCTTTTGCAAGTTTATCAGCTATTTCATTTCCAAATATTCCTTGATGGGCAGGCACCCATTCTAGTCTTACTCTAGTTCCAGATTGTGCCAGTTTTGTTGCTGCTGTAATAGCTCTATGAACCCATGCTTGTCAAGGTCTATCATCAGCTTTAAGGATCCTTCTCAGAGCACCCTGATTATCTGAGTAGATAGTAACATTCCCTGGGCTATTTGTTATAGTTACAGCATGTTCTAAAGCTTTGACTATAGCTTCAAGTTCTCCATTGTATGCTTGATATTCATTTGCAAGACTTGTTGAATGGTAAAATGTTGTCAATGTTCTGTGATCATACATCATGAATGCCACACCTACTCCTTTTGCATCTGGCCACCAGGATGCATCAGTATAGTAAACTACATGATTTTGGTACCACATTTCTTTTATTGTAGCCATATGTATATCAGCTTCAATTTCTTTTTCTTGATTGCTTGTGTGAATTTCAAATGGAACCTTTCTTTCCCATGGGGGAAAAAGATTAGGAATTATTGTTTCCACATTTTCTTGATCAATATATGCTTATTGGTTGATAAGATGGTATAGAGCTGCCATGTGATATAACCAAGGTCACAACTTTTGGCTCTGGTCTTGTATCTATCTCTGAAGTGGTGGTATTTATACTATTTTTGGTTGAATCAGATTCTGCCATAGCTGCAATTCTTGGTGGACATTCATTTTTCACAACATAGAAAGCCAATACTAACCCTTCTCATACTTGACAACCAGTTCTCCTTGCAACCTAAAGAGGTTGTTAGATTGCTGGGTATCTGGTTTGACAGGAAGCTAACTTTTAAGACTGATGTTGAAAAGCGGCTGCAGTTGGCAGATGGAGCTCTAATTAGGGTGAAGCAGCTGTTTCATGGATCCTTGTGGCATAGTGTATTATGAAACGCCATGCAGACGGCTAAGTTAAAACACAAATAACAGTTCAATGCACTTCTAAAACCAGCAAGGAAGACTGATAAGAATGGGCTGGTTTCATTAGGTGATGTGTAGCAGATAATTGGGCATAGGGGCTGTGTGCTACGTGCTATTTGGTAATTTTATGTATATAAATACTCGGCGTGAAGAAGCATTATTCTTCACGCAACGTCTTCTTTAATTACCTCAACAATACATTTGTTTACCCATCTCTTCTTTGGGAAGACCATTTATCTCTTTCCAGCTCTTCATCAGAAAGACCCACGTGTAGCCTCTATCGCTACTATCTACCTATTTGTCTCTTCCAAGAGAAGACCAGTCATCCCTTCGACCCACTCATCACATTTATCTACCACCTAGATCTTCGTTAGACCACATACGCACCCTTTGGAACACTGTCCTAACCTCGCCTTTAGAAGCTGGCTTCATCAACAAAAGGTCTTCAATTCCATGCTCTAAGGCAACTTTATCTCAGCTGTGTTACTACTATCTTAGACTATGTTGCAATACTATGGTATGGGAAGTATGGCACAGGTGCATTGAGCTCAAGATGCCAAAGGCTACAGAACCAGGCCCTTATCATGATCACAGGAGCATATCAAGGTAGCCCAATTAAAGCACTAGAAGTGGAAGCAGGAATTCTACCAACAAAGGTCCGGCATCTAAAGCAGACATACAAATTTGCACTTCGACTTCTTAGGCTTCAATCATCACATCCAGTCCAGCACAAGCTCCTGAGCCCTTTGATGGATGAGCTGTCATTATCAAACAAGCTAGACCTAGGGGTCTTTGGGTACTTGGACAACTCTCCAACTCAATTATTAAGCATTGGCAGATTACTTAAGCCCTTTGCAAATCTGACCAATCTAGAAAAAATAGACACTAACTGGATCTCACCTTGGCATCAAACCAATATTTCAATTGTCATCTCAACTCTGTCAAAGGACAAGGCAAAGAAAGAACATGCAGGAATAGTCAACATCATAGTACCAGAAACAGCAATAGTTTATACTGATGGATCGCTTACCAAGGGAAAGGGGAGCAGCATTGCTTCTATATTATATCTTCCAGTCAGTAGAGAGATGAAGAGCTTTTCATTCAACCTTGGGTAGACCATAGGAATTACTGATGCAGAAACCTTTTGCATCCTCAAAGCCATCAGATATCTGAAAAAGATCATTCCACATGGTTCTTACCACATCTTTACTGACAGTCAAGCAAGCTTAATGAGGATCAAAAATAAAGAGAATCAATTTTCATATCAGATTAGACAAGAAGCATTTAATTGCTCATTAAGCCTCTCTTGGTGTCCAGGGCATGTTTGTATAGTTGGTAATGAGCTTGCTGAAAGCTTAGCCAGAGGGGCCAGCAAAAAAATAGTTATTAAAAAGAATGTGTCAACATCACATTCATTCCTTAAACAAAGATCCAAAGAGTTAATTATAAAGGCATGGTGCCAGGAGTGGACCTCGGAGCTCTTCCAAGAGGAAGAAGGGAGGAAAAGCAAGGGCCTTGGAAAGTTTTACAGAATCCAGGCTCAAATGACAACTCCAGTATTCTCAACAAAGCCAATGAAATTTAGAGGTCATAACAGATTGACAGAGTCCTCATATTTCCAGGCAAGGACAGGTATAGGGAATGTAAACGCATATTTATACCAAATTGGAAAATCAAAAGATGAAACGTGCAATTTCTGTGCAAATGGAAAGTAGACAATGAACCATCTCAAACTGCAATGCAGAACATTTAAAGAAGAGGGAAAGAATATTCTCAAAGACATATTACTGCTTAATCTAGCAATTCTATTCCGGACTAACAGGGGAAAGGAAGCGTGGCTAGAATTTTTAAAGACTTCCAGGTGCATAAGTGTACACAAGGGAGATTGATTAGATTGAAAATAAGTAGACATTAATAGAAGGGATCAAGGAATAGGTGGAAAGATATTATTCAGGATAATTTTTGCTGTAAATTAGAACCAAATTGTCATAGCTATATAGCTCAATACAATATGAATTTTAAAAAAAAAAAAAAAAGGATTCAGTCTTTGTACCCAAGTCAACTTGGTCATAGGCCATTAGCGAGATTCCTATACCACTGGTCCCTTGTGATACTGAAGCATCTGTATAATATATAACCTGCTTTGTCCCATAAGCCTGTGATAGTACTTGATTGTGCATTGTTTTTTGTTCAATTTTGTCCTTATTTCCAATCTCCACCTCATAAGGAAGGCCACTATTCCATGGAGAATGGATGCTAGGTACCACTGGCTCAATCTCCATGACATCAGAGTGGTACTGTATAGATTTCAAGATTCTGGTTGCTTGACTCTCTTTCTTGGGTATTTGTTCCCTGTTATTCCAATCATCCAATCATTCTTTCATCATCCTTGAAATTGGATGGCTTGGCATCAGGGCCAATGTTCTCATAGCATATTTTCTTCTGCTATGATTCAGTCTAATTTCAGGTGGGCTAAGACATGCCTCAACCTCCATTGGCCTTACTGGTGATGTTTTGAAGCATCCCAGTATTTTTCTTAGTGCCATATTTTGCAGGCTTTGCAGCAGATCAGTAAATGATTGCTGTTCCCTCCACCAGACAGGGCTGGCATAGTCTGATATACTTGTGACACATGCCAGGTATAACTGTCTTGTTGCTAGAAGGCTGAGTCCTCTCTCTGTATTAGTCAACCTTGCCATCCTGTGGAAGGCTGCCTTGGCTTGAGCTACTCTTGAAGTAACATGTTGCTTGAGGGATAGCTTTTGATCAAACAGAACCCCAAGCCATTTTGCTATTGTGCAAGATGAGATGCTTCTACCATCCAGGGCATGTTGGTATAGTGGGAAATGATCTTGCTGATAACGTGGCCAAGGGTGCCAGGAAGAAGAAGGTTTTTAAAAGAAATTGCTTTACCACTCTTTCATTTCTCAAACAAAGAGCAAAGGAACTAGTAGTGCAAGCCTGGTGCCAGGATTGGACCTCAGAGCTCTTCAAAGAGGAGGAAGGAAGGAAAAGCAAAGGGCTTGAAAAATTTTACAGGATCCAGGCTCAGATGTCAATACCTTTATTCTCCACACACCCATTTAAGTTCCAGGGTCACAATAGACTAATTGAATCCTCATATTTCCAGGCAAGAACTGGTATTGGAAATGTGAAAGCATATTTACACCAAATTGGAAAGACAAAGGATGATATCTGCAATTTCTGTGCAGGAGGAAGTCAGACAATGCAACATCTGTTAAGGTTATGAGTCATATGGGAACATAGTTACTTGTCACTTGTTATGTCTGATTGGAGTATGTAGAGGATGTGTTCGACAGATTTCGATACTGTCAGAAGTATGAATATATGCTATCTTATATACATCTGTATGACCCATGTCATAGTCTTAGTTCCATCTCGTGATTGACTATCTATAATAATCACATTACCAATCCAGCGCTCATGAATCCACGGTTCATGAGCGGCCATTGCTGCTCCTGCGGCTCTCGTATATCCTCCGCTTGCCAGTCGCATCACTGCTCCTATAATCGCAGCTCAGTACCCTAGTTGAGCGCCCCTGAATAGCTGATCCAGGGGCGACCGTACTGGTTTCCTTTAGTGACACTCGAGATACACCTGTACACTTGATGCTGTTGCATATACGCTGAGTGGTACCCGACCCCTTGCGGCTAGCACTTATATTCCAGGGGCTTATGGTGTCGCTACCCCGATCGCTTCTATGCATAGTTTTTACCTGGGCGCTCCTGCGCCCGAATCTTGGTGGCGAGCAGTAGATGTGCATGTTGCAGTGCTAGGCGTGGGTTTGCACCTTCGGTACCGTGACCTTTATTTGTCGGTACTATCTCTACAACATCTGATTCTTCAGTGTAGCAAATTTACAAAGGAAACAAATGCATCATTTCAATCTATAGTACCACTCAAACTGCCCATATTGTTTCGAACAAAAAGGGGGGAGGCATTACTAGAATTTTTAAAAACTTCCAGGTGTATCAGTGTACACAAGGGAGAATAAATAGAACAAAAAACATTGGGCAGATAAATGGAACAACAAAGATGGAAAAGATTATTTAGGGGATTTAGATTACTTACTGTTGTTGTTAGATAAATTGTCATACCTAAATAGCTGAATACAAAATGAATTAAAAAAATTAAAAAATAAAATAAATTTCTTGACAACACATACATATTCAATGCCCTTTTGCACTTGTCTTTCATACATGATACTGGTAGTGACTGTGTATGAGATAATGTATTCAAACATGATATTCTAAATGATGTTCAACAATTCACAGACAAACATCCAACTTTCAGAATCTTCAAAATTTGGTTTGCAATATTTTAAGATATATCAAAATTTTCATAACTTCAAGCACATTTCAAAAATCGAATCCGAATTTCAATCTGACTATGCATTGTTGAGATATTCAAGTTGAAAGGTATACAGGGGTTATCCACCAGATTTGGGTGAAGTTCCCATCTCCAATTGCCTACAAAAATTGAACAACACATTGCATCAATACCAAATTTTCAGCAAACTTGATTCAAGTACTGATATAACTTCACACCAATTTTGAAACAAATCCAGCAATAATTGATAGAGATATAACATTCTAAATTTAAAGAGAATTCAATTTGCAGCAAAATGCACAAGTTGTTGATTTTGGCTTCTGGAGAGAAAATTTTTCATTCATTCCTGCAAGATTTCACCTCCAATTACGCGAAAATCACGATGTTTTCGCTTATTTTTGTGGGAAAAATAAACAAGCTTGTGACCTTTAATCAAGTGACTGGAAAAAATTATTACATCTCATATAAAATCAATAAAAAATAAATAATAAATATTAAAAAATAAAATAAAATGAAACAAAAATAAAATGTGAAAAGGAAAGGGGAAAGAACGAGATCAGTTGCCAGATCCATTGACTGAATGAACACTTGCTAGGCAGCCAGCATATGACTATGAAATTGATGAAATGTCAGTTAGCTCAGCTGATCAATTTGAGCCACAATCTTTACCACTACACCATGCAGCCATAAACAGTAACCTTTTTCAAAACAGCAGTTTTGGCAATTTTCAAGCAGCATCAGGTTCAGGAACTAAAAGAAATGCAACTGCAGAGAGCTGTGATGAAGATGATAATGACAAAAATACTACTGGTCAAAAAAGAAAACTGAACTACCCTCAGACCTCCCAAAAGAAAAGTGCTGGACCAGGTGTGGTTTCAGTTATAGACCTCATAAATGGATCAGATGAATGCATTGCAACAGCCAGAGACTTGATTATTAAAGCAGCCCACCTGTTACGGCCTTGTATTCCTGACCCTCGGGGCCTCTAATACTATTGTTCCTTCCAAGTATTGTGTTTTGATCCTACATACGCACGGACCAATTGTAAATTATGCATATATGTATATCTCTAGATACCTCTTGTTATTTTCTTCCCTTAGTTTAGAATCTTATGAATTATATTCCAGATCTTAGTCCTTATATGATTCGACTTGTTCATCTGCTAACCTGTGCTCCCTTCTGGTCGTCAAACCACCAAGCTGAGTCAAGGGTCCAGCAAACTAGAATCCTTGATTTGCTAGATATTTTTCGAGAATTTATGGAAAAAGATGGAAACCTTCCAAGAGATGATTCAGTTTTGACTTCCCAGCTTCAGAGACTTGAACAGAGAACACAAATTCTACAGACAGCAGCTAGACAAACACAACTCAGCCAAAGTGTACAGGGCCAAAAATCTGGAAATACCACAGCAGGTACAAGGCCTTTACAAAGCCAACCAACAGGCCATAACAATGCTGGCTCATCAAGCACTGGCCCAACAACATGGAGTAAAATAGCAGAGGCAGATGTGGGACAAGACAAGTGATGGGCTGTTGTGAAACCTAAGAGAGCAGTCCCAAAGCAGAAGAAATCAAATAGGAGTATCCTACTTCAAGATGAGACAACTAGACAACCATTCTCATCCATTCAAGTGAGAGACAAAATTAACCAGGCATTTAAGGCAAGAGGAGTGGAAGGACCAGTAGTGGCAATTGTCAACAGTACAAGAAGGGAATATATTGTACTGACTACAACAGAGGCATACTCAGCTGAATTCCTGATTGAAAAAGTAGACATCTGGAAAAATCATGCACCTCATGTAGTAGCAATAAAAGATGAGCCTTAGCACAAAGTGATCATTCATGGAGTACCAACAGCTGAATTTGGAAGTATGGAAGACCTGAGCAGTATAGCCCAAGAAATTGAAATCTTTAACCAAGGCCTCAAAATAATTGGTCAACCTTACTGGATTACCCCTGAAGATAAAAGAATTACTCAAATTGCAGGCTCTATAGTTGTTGCTTTTGAGACAGAAGCCGAGGCAAAACAAGCTATCAGAAGAAGACTCATAATTGGAGGACAGTCATTGATGGCAGAGCAGTATTTGAACATACCTGCCACCACTCAATGCACAAATTGCCAAGGATATGGACATATAGAAAAGAGATGCAGATGGGAGGCTAAGTGCCAGCTGTGTGCAAGCCCACATAACACTAGACAACATATCTGCAGCATTTGCAGAGTCATTGGGCAGAAGTGTATCCATCTAGTACCCAAATGCTCCAACTGCAATGGCAATCATACATCTGACAAAGATGATTGCCCAGTTCAAAAAACCATGCAAGAGAGATTTGCTAAAGAGCAACAACAAGCTAGGGACAATGATGAGGATTGTCTATGACAGGACAACTCAAAATAATCCAATGCAACTTGAACAAAAGCATACAGGCAACAGAAAATACTTTTCATTTAGCTATGGAGCTGGGAGTTGAGATCTTGGCAGTACAGGAACCGTGAGTTTCATATTCAAAAGAGAGCAACAACTATCAAGGAGGACAATCAATACAACACCCAAATTTTTATCAACTTTTTCCCAACACAACAGACAATACTATCAGACCAAGAACAATGATATATATTTCAAAACAATTGAGAGCACAAGTGAGCCATTTGACAAGGTTTCCACAGGATAACAACATTATTGGAGTCAAAGTGGCTGGATCCAATTATAATTTCAGCCTTATAAATATCTATAACCAGTCTTACAACAATGGAGAGGCATAAAAGTTCCCTACAGATGCCATCAAGATGCATTGTAATAGGTGATTTTAATGAACATCATCCTGACTGGGATCTCTTTCATTCAAAATCAAACAAAGCAGATGATCTTCATGCATGGTTTGAAGAAAAAGGACTAGTCTTGACCAACACAATAGGAGATGGGACCTTCTATAGGCCAAATATGAAGGTACCATCTGTTATTGATCTCACATTAACCACAGCAGACATGGAAAAAAATATACATGATTGGCAAACAATTGGAACTGGATCTGACCATCAAGGAATATTATTTACAGTTACAGGACAAGATTCATACTTCACTTCAACACTGCCAGAAAAACTGAGATTTCATACACACAAAGCAGACTGGGAAAAGTTCGAGAAATTGAGTACTACAATGTTTCGAAATTCTGAGTTATTTAATTCTGAAAAATTCAAGAGCCTTCCACTTCTCACAGTTAAAAGTCTGATAAGCAACCAGACCAATTTGAAAACAGACCTTGATAAAATTGGGCTAGAAATGACAGACGTTTTGTTGAAAGCAGCAGAGGAATCAATACCAAGGCTGAAGCATGGTGCTACTCAAAAGCCATGGTGGACAGAAGATCTAAAGGTCTTGAGAAAGACAATGATGAGAGCTCAGAGACACCTCAAGGCAGATTCAAATGATCCACTCAAAAAGGAAAGATACTTGAAGGCACGGAACAAGTACTTTCAGGAGATCAAAATAGCCAAAAAAGATCACTGGAATAAATTTCTGGAAAATGAGGATCCATCAACAATATTCAAAGCCTTGGCATACACCAAAGTGAGACAGTTTACCAATTTGCCAAATTTACAAGGAGAAGATGGACAATGGAAAGAAAGTTTTACTGGAAAATGTCAGGCATTAAAGTGAAAATTGATTCCCATACCACCAAGAACAGCTCCTTTTAATTGGGCTCACCACAATGAAGATAACTGGAAATGGCCAAAGCTGACTGAATCAGAAGTAGCAAATGTATGCTGTAATGCATCCAAAGGAACTGCACCTGGTCCAGATCAAATGAATTGGGCTGTCATTAATCATGCATATAATGCTAACAAAGAAATATTTTTTGAAATATATTCTATATTTTTCAACATTGGATATCAACCAAGCTGCTGGAGAGAGGCAACTGGCATAATTCTGAAAAAGCCTGGCAAGCCTGATTACACACAACCTAAGGCATACAGAGTTATCTCCTTGATAAATTGTCTTGGGAAAGCTTTAGAAAAAATCTTTGCACAGAGACTTGGATTCCTAGCAGAAACAACTCACCTGCTGCACATATCACAGATTGGTGGGCGACTAAAAATGTCCGCCGTGGATGCATGTCTACTGCTTCTGAACAAAATCCAAACTGAAAAGGCAGCAAAGAGGAAAACATTAACTTTATTTCATGATGTGAAAGGTGCCTTTGACCATGTTTCAAAAGATCGGCTATTAGGCATAATGAGTGAACTAAGATTACCATCTAGTCTATTAAGCTGGATGCCATCATTCCTTAGCAAAAGACAAATGAAACTTCAATTTGATAGACAAACAGAGAAGTTTTCTCCCATTGAAGCAGGCATTCCACAAGGAAGCCCTGTCTCTCCAATATTGTTTTTAATTTATATCAGAAACATGTTCAAATCTTCAACTGTGGAGTTTCTGTCCTATATTGATGATATAGCATTGACAGTCTCATCTCAAAGCTTTAAGAAAAATATTGAAATCATGGAAAGGGAAGTTCAGAAGCTCCAAGACATTGGTTTTCAAAATGCAGTAAGCTTTGATTTGGAAAAGACAGAGCTTAATCATTTTGAAAACACCAAAGCAGCAAGGAAGTGGAAACTCACCCTACCAAATGGTCATAGAGTAACACCAAAGAGCACAGTAAGATGGCTTGGAGTTTGGTTTGATCAAAAATTGAGTTTCAATCAACATGTGAATACAAGAGTGGCCCAAGCAAAGAAAGCATTTGGAAGAATGGCAAGACTAACCAATACTGAAAAAGGCCTTAGCCACATTGCAATGAGACAACTCTATCTAGCATGTGTGATAAGCATAGCTGATTGTGCTAGTCCAGTATGCTGGAAAGATCAAAAACAGTTCTCTGATAGATTACAGGGGCTTCAAAATATAGCATTGAGGAAGATTCTTGAATGTTTTAAAACATCTCCAATTAGACCAATGGAAATAGAAGCATGTTTATGTCCACCAGAAGTGAGGCTCAATCATAGCAGAAGAAAATATGCTTTGAGGGTCCTGACTCTGTGACCATTTCATCCAATTAAAAATGCTCTATATCAAGAGCTAGCATACCTTGACCCAGAAGCAGAAATTTAGATACGAAAATTATTACAGATAGAAAAGATAAGACTATCATTGAAATCAAATATTGATCAAGAAAATATTGAAACTATAATTCCTAATCTTTTTCCCCCATGGGAAAGAAAGGTTCCATTTGAAATTCACACAAGCAATCAAGAAAAAGAAATTGAAGCTGATATACATATGGCTACAATAAAAGAAATGTGGTACCAAAATCATGTAGTTTACTATACTGATGCATCCTGGTGGCCAGATGCAAAAGGAGTAGGTGTGGCATTCATGATGTATGATCACAGAACATTGACAACATTTTACCATTCAACAAGTCTTGCAAATGAATATCAAGCATACAATGGAGAACTTGAAGCTATAGTCAAAGCTTTAGAACATGCTGTAACTATAACAAATAGCCCAGGGAATGTTACTATCTACTCAGATAATCAGGGTGCTCTGAGAAGGATCCTTAAAGCTGATGATAGACCTTGACAAGCATGGGTTCATAGAGCTATTACAGCAGCAACAAAACTAGCACAATCTGGAATTAGAGTAAGACTAGAATGGGTGCCTGCCCATCAAGGAATATTTGGAAATGAAATAGCTGATAAACTTGCAAAAGAAGCAGCTATTGTAGAAATACCACAGGCAACACCAACAAGCATTAATTATCTAGGACAAGAATGTGAAGCACTGAGAACTATGGAATGGATCTCATTACTAGTGAAATGGAAGATAGAGAATCAACACTCTTTATTTTTATTTTTAATTTTAATCATTAAGTGTTTGGAGCCTATCTAGCTATGACACTATTTAAAATCATATAACAAAATACAAATTTACAAAGTCGCCAATTAGAGTAACTGATTATATATACCAATTACATATTATTTCTGAGCAATTGTTATCTTTAAGTATGTTCTTTATACCCATCACTTCCTTTACCCCTTGTTAGGCATTTGGTTGTTGACAGATATCTTAGTAGTGCGTGCTACCCTATCAATGTATTAAAGATTTCGGGAAGTATTAGTGGTATGATACCTTTGAATTCTTTCCTCCTTTGATGCTTGAAAGCTGGACAGTTGAGTATAAGATGCTGGGTAGTCTGAATACTATGTTTGCAAAAATTGCAAATGTTTGTCTCACTCTTGCCAATCTTGTTAAGGTAAGCCAAATTATTGCCTTTACCTGTTCCTACTTGGAAGTAAGCTGATTATGTTTGTCTGCTATATTTGTTGAAATCAAAGACTTTAGAATTGAACTGTGGAACTGAGCACTTTGCTTGAGCACTATAGAATTTTCCAAGCCTCTTGGTTCTGCGCCCCTCTTCTGAGCGAATTAGTTGTGTTGTTCAATCTTTGTACCAAGCATTCTCGACTTCCAGTTTCATTTGATGCTTCAGAAAGCTGAAGGATGTATAAAGGTTAGGTTTTGATGGAGGCTTCTTTGTAGCTCCTCTTGCAAGAGAGTCTGCAAGTTCATTTCCTTCAATTTTCATGTGTCCAGGACACCATATTAGTTTTATATGAGATCCAGCCCCTTCCTTTCGAATCTGGTGACAGAAGAGACTTGAATTGGACTTGATTCTCCTGAGTGATGTTTGACTATCAGAAAAGACATATATTAGACTGGATTTTGTGAGCTTTTTTGCTGTTTTAATGGCCTTCGGAATGCAATAAGTTTCTGTATCTGTTATACCAATTTGTTGTCCAAGGCTAAAAGAACAGCATTTAACTGGGCCTAAGCTTGGAGGGTAGATGATAAATCCTATAATGCTTCCTTTTCCTTTAGTAAATGATCAATCTGTATAGATAATTGTGGCATAATCCGGAATCTGTGTCAGTAGAGTAAAGTGTTCATTAGCAGCTTCTGATTTGCTTGAGCATGAGATGGTGATATTTAGATTGGTGCTTAGCCAGGGTGGAATCCATTTGTTGTTTGATACTTCAATCCTATGTTTCATTGTAAGACTGATGAGTAGCCTACCAATCCTAGTCATTTGAGCTCTAGTTTCAGGTGTTTCTTGCAGTATCCTTGGATCTAGTTTATTTTGGGGGCTCAATTCATCTTCAAGGGGGCTATAAAGGTATTTAGATATTGGGTGTAGTTTTTAAAGACGAAGGATTCGAAGAGCATACAAATTTGCATGCTTGAAATGACGCACAGAAGAGGGAGGAATTGCTGTCTCCATCTCCAGTGCTTTCCTAGGTGCTTGGTAGAAGGCACCTGTGATAATAACCAGTGCTCTGTTCTGTATCTTCTCAAATTGTTTGGTGAGTGTTATTGAACCAGGTCTTTTGAACAAGAGAATTGACCCATAATCCATGACAGAGGTGATACAGCTAATATAAATTTGTCTCAGAGAATTAAATTTCATGCCTTTGGAAGGCTTGCTGAGCCTTTTGAGTCTTTCCCAAACTGCATGTGCCAGTTGGATCCTCTTTTCTACATGAGTTTTGAAGCTGAGTTTCCGGTCAAACCATATGCCAAGCCATCTTATGACTTCCTTTGGATTGAGTTGCATATTACCAATAGTGATTGTGCTAGGGTTAAAGTCTTTACACCTATGGAAGTGCATCAGCTCAGTTTTGTCAACTTCAAAAGTGACCTCTAGATCCTTTGCCTTTTGAAGAAGGCTTTGTAAGCAAAGTTTCAAGAACAAAATATTTTTGGCAATGGATGATGAGGCTGTTGATATAGCAATATCATCAACATTTGAAATTTGAAGAAAATGTTTACTAGTCACATCTGGGACTAGGTGCTTGATAGATAAGAGGAAAAGTAGAGGTGAAATTGGGCTCCCTTGTGGAGTACCTGAAAGTTGGTAAGCCTTGCTAAGTTGTCCATTAAATGATAGGCGGATCTTTTGCTGGCTCAGAAATGATTCACACCAAGAACTGAAGACCTTTAGAAGATTTAGATTTTTGATGATCTTTAGTAGTTGCTTGGGTTGAAGTCTATCAAAAGCACCCATGACATCGAGGAATATTGTACTAACCATACGCTTTTGGTATGGTTCTCATCAATGAATGACTGTAGAAGTAGAGCTGCATCAATAGCAGACCTCTGCTTTTGACCTCCCATTTGGCTGGGATTAAAAAGATCATCTGATATATTGGCAAGGTAGGAAAGACGGTTCGCAAAAAGCTTCTCCAGCAGCTTTGACATGCAGGACAGTAGAGATATAGGCCTGTAGGCCTTTGGATTAGTGTAATCTTTTTTATTCCTTTCAGGAATTATAATTCCAATTGCCTCTTTCCATGTTGAAGGATGATATCCACTTTGGAATAAAGCTAGATAGGCTCGAAAAAAGAAGTCAGGAAGAACATTTACTGCAGTCTTGAGCATCTGCCATCCAATTCTATCAATACCTGGTGCAGTTGTCTTTGTTGGAATAGCCTGGAGGAACTCCTCTCTAGTTAGGTCGGGCCATTCCCAATCTTTCTTTAGCCCAGGTCTTGCCAGGGTCTCTGGCTCACATGAGATATTTGAGTCCAGTATTATAGATGTGTGAGGAAAGAAATGATTTATAAATGCATCAGACTTTTCAGCAAAGGTTGTAGCTATGATGTCTTCATTGCTGTCAGGATTGGAGTGTTTTAATAAAGGAATAAGTGGGCATAGATTGGACCCTGAGTTGGTATATTGGAATGCAATGAAGGCTGATTTTCCTTGGGCCTGTTCTAAGAAGTCCTGCCAGTGTTTGGCTTTATGATGAGATATGGCTTTGAAGTAGATATTTCTTGCCATCTTAGCTTTCTCAGTATTTTCTGCCGAGGGATGTTTCTTTGCCAGGCAATTTAAGCTATTGAAGGCATGTCGAAGTTTTGTAAGATCTTGGGTCCACCAGGCTTTGGACCTTGATGATGGTCTACTCCTTGGAATAGATTTGTTGGCTGCTTCAGTAATTGTCTCCTCAAGAAGAGCTGCAATTTCGTCATATTTGTTTTGATTAGTGAGGTTTTGTAGCTTAACTGAAGCATTTCTTTCCAATTCTATAAGAACCTCACGGAAATATTTCCAGTCAGCTTTTTTCAAGTTGAAAGAGGCTGGTAGAGCTCTGTTTTCATGTATGGAAGGATTTGACCCCTTTGATTCAAAGCAAATTACTTCATGATCTGACCCAGTGCTTTCCAGGTATCTCCAGCTATGCCACTGTAGCTTTCTGAATCTTGATGCATAGGTAAGATCAATAATTGAGATACTTTTAGTAGTGGATCTATGAAATGTTCCCCCAAACTCTTCAATAACTGAATAGTCATTTAGAAGACTGGCTTCACAACTCTCCATGTAATTTGAAAAATTTTCAGCACTCAGCAATGGACTGTGGATTGCTGGGTTCCATGCAGGATGATGTAGATTTAGGTCCCCCAATAGCAGGAAGGGTTTATCCCATTGGAGACTGAGATGAAGCAAGCAATCAAGTGTTGTTCTAGACTCATGTTGAAGGAGAGGTTTTTCATTGTAAATATTGAGTAGATAATAAGATTCTTCAGGGGTGTCAATCTGAAGGATCTGCATGTCTGGATCATTGATGAGATCCAGTCTTGATGATATGTTTATTTTATTGTCTTTTTTAATGTATGTTATTACCCTTGGCCTCACTGAAGGGTTTGAATATGGAACCAAGGAATGATAAGATGGGTGTGATAGAGGGATATAAGATTGACTTTGTTGATGGAAGAAAAGGTAGGGTTCTTGTACACAGAGCAGCAGTGCATCTTCTTTCAGGGCAACTTCAAAAAGCGATTGAAGGATTTCTCTCCCTCGAGCAGTGTTGTGTTGGCAAATTTTGATGTCTCCTATCATAAAAGAGCCTTGTAAATTTCGCAGTGTTGTCTCTGAAGTGCTGAGTGGTTTTCAGCATTACAGTTATGGCATTTGGTTGGATGATGAATACAGTTTTCCGAGGATCCACAAATGGTGCATTTATGCTCAGTAGTAAGGTGGCTCTCTTGGCACACAGAACAGACTGGTGCCTTCTTGCAAGTGAATGACTGATGCCCATATTTTAAGCAGGACTTGCATTGAGTTCTAATGGATGTAGATTTTTAGTTTAATGTTCTTAGTAGTAGACCACCCACAAGTAATCCCTTGCTTAAAATATTATTTTGGTCTTGATCTGTTTTTATGCTGAATACAACTGGGCATGTTGCAGATTTAGCTGGGTTGCAGATCCACCTGGGTTTCCTATAATTTGAACACCCAAGTTGAAGCCTTCAACCTCCTCTTTAAATGATGTAATTGGTAGAGATGTTGGTACTCCATAGGCAACAATTTTTGGCCAGTTATTGACCTTTTGAATATTTTCAACTGGCCACTTTCCAAACAAGAAGTTCCAGCTATCCTGGCGTGCTAGGAGTTCTTCTGGAGTACAGTCCATACAGGTCAGTACAAGATTATTTCGAGGAGAAGTGTGCACTCTTGCAATGGCTTTTTTTCCAAGGACCCTATTAATATTATCTCTGACTGAAATAGGATTATATTCAGGAATTGTTGACCCATGAATGAGCACAATGACTAAAAGTTTATCTGGATCATTGGTTATTTCAGATGTTGTGAGTTTTCTGGAGGGATGGGTAATGTTTGGAAGGGCTACTACTTGTCTGGCCTTCCTCTGGTAGACAACTTCTTTCCATTGCAAAGTTGGTGGTGTTGCTGTAAGTGATGAAGTGTTAGCTGCAATACTTGAGTATGTGGGTAATGAAGGACCATGGCTGCTTGGTGCTATGGTTGTGGACTTTGAAGAGCTTGGTTTAAAGAGGGGGTTGTTGATGTTGGTATTATTGGATCCCATTGGTCTGATATTCTTATTGGTCTGGTTGAGTTTTTCAGGACAATTAGTTGCTGTCAGGGTTGTTGGTGTGGTGGAGTTGGTAGTGGTAGTAGTGGTGTTATTTTTGTTGCTGGGAAGCTTGTTATGCTCTGTTAACTCCCTGAATATTTGAAGCAGGTCTAAAATTCTTGTCTGCCTTTCTCTGTCAAAAGTAAGCTTGTATGCCTCAAGTATTTTATCCCTTGCTGCATAGAGTGCATCATCAGCTTATGGAGCTGATGAGAATCTGGTGCTAAAGTTATTGAGCTTTTGGAGCTTCAATTGCTCTGAAGAAAAGGTTGAGCTTGGGCCACATTTTCTCTTGGCAACTGAAAAAATTTTCTTGTCAGCAGAAATTGAAGCAGAAATGGGATCAGAACTTGAATAAGTTGATGAATTTGGGCTGGATTGACTTTGAATTGCATTGATTGGATTAGGCGAATCCTTTATAACCAGTTTATTGCACCACATAGATGAATTGAGTCGTGGTTGAGTTGGGAGGAAGATTGGTGATGGTGAGCCAGGTGAATTCTCGACTGCATTAGGTGGATCCGAGTTAATATTCATTTTATTTGCCCACCAGTATGCAAGAGGGGTCGAGTATTAGATGCAAATGTAGCTGTGAGTGATGCAAATAGGAATCTGTCAAGTAATTGAAATTTTGACGATTTGATACAAAGTTGTGGTTAAAAAGGTGGAATCAACACTCATCAAGCTCATATGCAAGTCAATATGAGTGGAATCTACAAAAAAAAAACTTGCATTGGTAAAGGAGTAAAGAAGAGCGTGAGCTCAGCCTTCTACCAACTAAAACTAGGTCATGGATATTTTAAATCTTATCTAAAGTGAATTGGGAAGGTAAATGATGACAGGTGTATCTGAGGAGCAAAACAGACACCAAGACATTTATTACTCCCATGTCAAAGATACAAAAAGTAAAGGGCAATATTACATGGATGCAACAAAGGAAGTCAACTGAGCCTCAGTATGATTCTGCATACTAAAATTGGCACACAAGTAGCTTTGGAATATATTGAAAAGACTGGGATATGCACTCAGAAATGGTGCATTAACAATAAAATTGGAATAGGATAAAGATTAAATAAATATTGGCATCAGTATTGATGACTATTTTGGAAGAAAAATGCAGAGTAATAATAAATGGAAAAAGTGGTAAAAAAAAACCAGTTTTTTTTCAGGTTTTGATTGTGGATTTTGTTTTATTTTAGTTTCGAGGTATGGTCACTCCAGGGTTCAGATGAAAGAGAAAGTAATTGAACAAAATATATTTGATAGATATATTGGCTTGTTTGCATCAGTTGATGCACATCCTACAATAGTCTTAGACTTAGACAGGATGTAAATGGAATAAACAAACAAATAAACAAATCAATGCCCTTTAGCACTGGTCTTCCATACATGATACTGGTAGTGACTAAGTATGAGATAATGTATCCAAACATAATATTCTAATGGATGTCCAGTGTTATAAATGAAATTGAACAGGTCAAAGCCTTACCTTTGCCATAGGATTCAAACACCTTAGGTGGGGCAACTGGAAATATGGAGAGTCTACTGGATCAGATCATGAAGTGATACTCTTTGACACTTGTTTAATTGACCCTAGCCTGGATGAATCACTGAATACTAACAGAAATACTAACCCACTTCCTACCAAGTTCAATGTTAAAAAAGCTGACTAGGAATTATTTAAGTTTTATATTCTTCAACAGCAAGAATTGATGCGGCAAACTCTTGAAACTGCCATACACAGACAAGATATTGATGGTATTGCTTCAATCTTACAACAGGTAGTACAGTTTGCTGCTCAAGGGTCAATTCCACTATACAAAGTCACACCAAGATCAAAGCCATGGTGGACCAGGGACCTTGCTTTACTTCGGCATTCATTCCATAAGCTTCGACGCCAAAGGGAGAAGGACTATGACACTGAAATAATGGACAAGGCTAGAGCTGCAAGGAGTAAATATTTTCAACATATCCAGCACACCAAGCAACAACACTGGATGAACTTTTTAGCCTCAGCTAAGGACAAGATGATATTCACTGCCTTCCATTACTCCAGGCCTGAAAATCACCAGTTAAGAATAATTCCAGCCCTAGTTTACATACGAAAGCACCAATCTCAGCCAACTAAAGCAACATCATTTCAAGACAAAAGTGAGGCTCTAGCACAGACCCTTTTTCCAAGTCTTCCAATTTCAACCTTATCAGCTGAGGCAGAGGAATTCATTCCCATTACCTCCTATAATAGAACAACAAGGGATGAAAGAGAAAGACATTAGGACTGGCCTGAACTCACCATTGATGAGATGTTAAATGCTGCTCCTATAAAAATGACTGCCCTAGGTGTTGTGATATCCCTCGTCAATGACCGGCTCTGCGCCGACAGGTGCATATGCACATCATGCATTGACCATGGATACAACTACTCCCGCTCCTGAGTAGTGGACCCATGAGCGCCAGGCTCATTCATTGCAGGGCAATGATTGGGGCAGCGTCATGATGAGTCTATAGATCACACACGCTAGCCATGAGTGGTTAGGTATTGCCGGGCAATTACAGGAAAGCGCTCAGAGGTGCATCCAGACTTAACGCACTATCGGAACTATACAACTGCTTCCGCTCCTGAGTAGTGGACTAAGGACTGCGGAGCTGAGACATTGTATGGGAACAATTGGAGCGACGCTGTGGTGTGTATACAAGCCACAGGCGCGAACCATTGACTAGATTGCTGTTGCTCCTGAACAGCTAGGCTCAGGATCTCTCAGCTGGGATATTACACTTAAGTGATTGAGGCATTGCAGCGATGCGTACTCGGACCGCGCGCGCCAGCCACCGGAACAGCGGATGCCTCCCATGATAGATGGACTCATGAGCTGCAGAGTTTTACCTAGGCACGCTGTTGGCAGTTAGTCAGGAGAGAGAGCATAGACAATGTCAAGGGTCATATTAGGGCATATAAGTAGTCTATGTTCTGTCTCATGAATAGCATTGGAAAAGTATCTGACACCTGCCAGCAATCAAGTTACAAAGTATCAAACCATCTGAACAAACATTGTGACACATTCCAAGTAACTATGTTCCCAATTAACTCATAACTTTAACACCAGGTCATGATTGTCTGGATTGGACCATTATCAAGGCAGCCATCACAACTGCTCCGGACTTCTTCTTCAAGTCATACAAATGCTTATTTGAAAACAGACAACATCCCCAACAATAGAAACAGGCAGTGGGTATCATCATCCCTAAGAGGTACAAGATGGACTACAGTGCACCTAAAGCTTACAGACCAATTTCCCTCTTGCCCTGCCTGTCCAAATTGCTGGAAAGAATATATGCCAACAGGTTGTCATATATTGCTAATACAACAGATATACTTGACTCTAGCCAACTTGGAGGTTGTAAGCAGAGGTTAGCAATTGATGCTGCTATGTTGCTACAGGAATTTGTGGAGCAGAATTTGGCCAGCAATCGACTTGTATCAACAGTCTTCTTGGACATCCTTGGAGCTTTTGATAGGCTGCAACCTGCAGCTTTAATCCGAACAATGCAATCCTTACAGCTGCCTCTAGGTCCTATATCCTGGGTCACATCACTTTTAGCTGGAAGGACAATACAGCTTTACTTCAATGGACAACTGAGCAAGGTGTTTCCAGTGACCGGGACTCCCCAAGGTAGCCCCATATCACCAATGCTTTTTCTTCTCTCCATCAGATATCTTCTTACAGCAGATCACAGGAAGAACTTTCTTCAGCTGTCCTACATGGATGACATTGCAATTTCAGTGTCATCAACTTCAACCAATAAAAATATTAGGACACTGATATTAAAATGTATAACCCACTACTTAGTTCGTGGACTTTATTGGTAAAGGGAAGCTTATGCAATAATGAAGGATAAAAGGATGTCAATTCGACTTCTCTACTAAAAAAAGGTACCAGACTCCTTTTAATCCCAACAGATAACCCGTGCGGGATCTCCTATTAACAGCAGTAAACAACGCTAGCACAGGGTATACGCAATCTCCATTTGCCAAACACCAGTCGGTCGGGACTACTGATTATCAAGCCTAGTAGGATCGGCAAAGTGTATCCCAACACAGAAATAATAGAACACTCAACAACCAAACCCTTCTACAATTACTTCCATTAACCATCACGTGACTTATCTCTGCACTCCATAATTTCAACAACTGAAGGAAATTACAGAGGAGCTGTTGGAGGGTGGACAAAAGTTGTCAGTAAATTTTGAGATGGAAAAATCAGAGCTTATCCACTTTGGCCATCAATACCAGGGACCAAATACAACCTTAAGCTTACCCGGGCTTCCGAATTTAGAGCCAAAGGAGGTGGTCAGATGGTTGGCAATCTGGTTTGATCGGAAGCTCAATTTCAAGATACATGTGGATAAGAGACTCCAGCTGGCCCATGGAGCTCTTAGTAGGATCCGGAACCTTGCCTCTGCGACTCGAGGGCTACACTGTCATGCCCTTCGACAACTCTACCTGGCCTGTGTCACTTCAGTACTTGATTATGGCTCGGTTCTTTGGCATGGGAAGAGGGGTAGTGGAATACTAACAAACAGATGTCAAAGGCTTCAGAATCAGGCGCTGCCATTGATTACTGGAGCATACCGAGGTAGCCCTGTCAAGGCTTTGGAGATTGAGGCCTCCATCTTACCAACAAAAGTACGGCATGAGAAGCAGGTTATTTACTATGGACTAAGGATACTTCGACTTCAAAAGGACCACCCTATTCAGGAGCACCTCTTTAGTCCTCTAGAAGATGAACTGTCAAGCACCAATCAGATTGACCTTGGACTGTTAAATTACATCAACAAACCAGTGACCCAATTGATGAGGATTGGGAGTGCTCTGAAGCCATTGGCTTCCCTGAAGAATTTAGAGCAGCTAAATGCTGTCTGGGTTCCACCATGGTATCAATCTAATATCATAACCACTATATCTAACCATTCAAAGGCAACAACAAAAATATCCCACATCCAGCAAATCAAGGATATCCACTTGGATGATGTTATAGTCTACACTGATGCATCACTTTCAAAGACAGCTGGAAGCAGTATAGGCTATGTGATCTACCGGCCTGTCACCAGAGAGATGAAATGCTTTTCTTACAACCTTGGTACCTCTATTGGTATCACAAATGCCGAAACCTATTGTATCATGAAAGCAGCAAAATATGTTCAAAAATATTTTGCTAATAAGAATATACATATTTTTACTGATAGCCAGGCAAGCGTTCTTCGAATCCGGCACAATAGCAATCAATTCTGTCACCAGATCAGAATGATATGAAATGAAAGCACAGTTCATCTCCAATGGTGTCCAGCTCATGTTGGCATAGAAGGAAATGAGCTGGCTGATAAGCTAGCTGCAGGAGGTCGAAACCAGGCAGTAATGGAAAGGGACCACTATATCTCTCACTCATTCATCAAGCATCAGGCTAGGGAATGGATTCTTGAGGCATGGAAAAAAGATTGGGACATGGAGCTCTGGCATGAGGAGGAAGGTCGAAAGGCCAAAGGACTTGGCAAGTATTACAGGCTCCAGGCCCAGACTAACCAACCCAATTTCTCTTTCAGACTATTTAGATTCCAAGGACACAGCAGGGAAACAGAATCTGGATTCTTTCAGGCAAGACTTGGAGTGGGAAATACAAGGGTCTGCCTTCATATGATAGGAAAAGTTCACAATAATATTTGCAATTTTTGCGGTAAAAAAATACAGAATGTGCATCACTTGTTGTTACACTGTCCAAAATTCAAAGATCAAAGGAACAAATGCTTTCAGGGCATAGAGCCAAGGTCACTTCCACCCTTTTTTCGGACAAAAAGGGGGAAGGAGGCACTATTACAATATTTGGATACATCAAAGTGCATGGCAGCACATAAGGGGAGTTAAAATAGGACACATGATTGGGAAATAATGTATTCGGAATGGATGTATAGTTATTTGTCAGGAAGGGAGTCTTAGATTTACAAGTTAAATATGTGTCATAGCTAGATAGCTGAATACACTATGAATTTAAAAAAAAAAAAAAAAAAGATAAGGTCAAATACAAAATTTATTTGGAGTGAAAATTCTTTATGCTGAAGGGTATTTAAAATGAATTTTCTTGTCATCACATACATATTCAATGCCCACAGGAATATTGTTGTGCTGGTGATGGCTAGGATTACAATGCACAAGGGTAATGATCACTGAGGGTGAAGGAAGAACTTTCCAGGTGGCTCCATGATGAGTAGAGCAACAATGGAGCACTGTATAGAAAGTGTTTCTAGATTGTACTGCCAGATGGAGGAGACTAGAATATTCCGTGATACTATTTTGGGTAAATGAGGCGAGAGTCTAGATACCTCAGATGTGTATATAATTAGCGCTTTCTACTTCCTAAATCCTCATATTTCTGAATATCAAATATATCAGCAGTTCACATTGATTCATCGATAATCATCCGTAAACCTTCTGCCAATTAACCTCCGTAAGCTCTAACCTTTACAACAAATATCAAATTTTCCAAAAACACGTTTTTGTTGATAACTTTATGCGATAGAGTCCTATCATCATATAATGAATTGTTTCAGATTTATTACATCAGGCGCATTCGATCAAGATTTACTCTATCTAATTTGACCAACTGGTTCAGGAGAAAATGTCGAAAAAGACCATTTCCGGGGATAAATCTCCTCCCCATCCACCATCCAGCTCTCCACTTTCATTTTCTCAACAACCAACACTCAAATCATCAATCTGGAGCAATGTTCAAGCTCTTCCTGCTGTCATTAACCCCGCATCAAATTTTAATTCATCAATTAATGAGGTTTTCATGGACTTCTCAAGTGATCCCATTGGTGGCCCATTGTTGTGCTCAGCTAAGGTAGCCCTGGCAGGTAGCCCATGGAGGGTGAGTGTGTCATCAAGGTACCTCAGCCATGGACAACTCACATGACATGTTTGGCGCATTTGTTCAGGCAAGGCACACTGCATGAGTAAGCATGATGGGCATATGATTTGCTGGTAAGGGAGTCCATGGGGTATAAAAGGGGAGTATTTCCCACTGTAAATTAGAATATACATCCATAGAGTCATCTACAATCCACTCTTGATAAAACATCATATATTAGCCGTCAAACGCAAGTGCACGTTCCCCATTTCATATACTAAGTAAAACACCCATCTCATGACAGTAAAAGATTTTCAGGGATTCACTTGGTTGGGGACTCTCGAAAACGAGGCTGTAGCCTTAGCCAGCACTCTGAGCTGCATCGAAAGATCCAAATAGTATTTGCGGATATTGGAAAATCATCATTTACCTGCCCCCAAGATGCACTTCTAGGAGCAAGGGACAACATCATCCAGGCCTATAGCCTTACAGGAAATCGAAATGAGCAGGATCAATTGTTGGACCTCATTGAAAGTTCCAGGGAATTTACAGAAAAGGGGCAACTATCCAAAGCCTCAGCAATCATTACCTCTCAGATAGCCAACTTGGAACAAGCCGCGAGGAAAATTGAGAGCAAAGCCAGGGACCTCGAGGCTGTTCCTAGGGTCCCACAAACCATTCAACCAGTAGAGCAAAGAACTCGAACTCAACCAAAAGTTAGCAGCTCTATGTGTTTTGCAAATATATTGACATCAACATCAGCAAATTACAATGCTAAGCCTCAATAATGGACTCTTGTTGGTGGGAAGAAAAATAACCAGACGAACCAGCCAGCTAAGCCAAGCAAACCAGTGGAGAAGAAGGTTAGGAGACTTGTTACAGTTATAGTTTAGGATGTATCACCATGAAGCTGACCTTTGACTGTTGGGATAGCTTTATTAGGAATAAAGTGTGGAAAGATGTTGATTAATCTATGTTACAATATGGGGAGCTCCGACCCCTATTCATACTACAGCCCCGCTTAGGTTACAGAAACAAACCCATCAAACACTTCCTAATGTATTGCTAGCATGACACACCTAGCGCAAGGTGTGTTATGCATGGTGAACGTTGTTGTGCTGGCTCAGTTGAGTTATAAGGAGAAAGGGGAACGGAGGATGTGCTGCTGGATTAGGAAAGTGTGGAAAATACAGGCTGGTGCACAGACGCTGTTCATGTACTCTACAATCTCTTCACCAGCCGAGTTTGGTGAATTAATCTATCCAAAATAATATCATACTTCACATTATCCATTAGATGATATTATCAATTGTCAGGATGCACATCTAGCATCTCCTTCATAGATCACCATTGTCAGTAAGAGTTCACATTTGATACCTACTGACACCCATTTGGCCACAGTGATACGCATTCAGTGTCCATTGTGCCATCACCCAGCGTGAGCGCGCCATCTCCGCGACTCACCATTGCACATGAGCCCGTGTAATTCCACCGACGGACAGCAGAGACATAATTGCTATATAACTCACAGCTCATAACCACAACAAACGTGCTAAAGGCACAACATTCCCCCTGTTGGTAATATTGTGAGGTTATGGATCGTAGAGGAATGCTGGAATGGTATAGGGAGGTGAAGGATATATGCCGAACAATGAAGCAGTTGAATAGAGCTTAAGGGTGAAACTTGGTAGGGTGACACAAAGAGGGTATGAATAGACCTTCAGAGATATTCAGTAAATGTAATGAACTTAAATTAGAGTAACTACTGTAAGAGGTCTTACCTTCAGAGATATTCAGTAAATGTAATGAACTGAGGATTTCTGAAGGAGAAGAACACTGCATATATATATAGGAATTAGTCCTACTGAGACAAATTTAGAAATAAGCCAGGATATGCGCCCATGTCCCAGTATGGCGACATTATCATGGTGAAGGTATGTCTTGACCACCAGTAGACCCCCAAGCTAGCTGAGTGTAAGACAGAATCATGTATATACCATAATTTCCAACATATCTTGTGTTAAGCGCCAAGACTAATTAATATTACAGAAAATAGATGTGGCGCAGTATTAAATGATACAAATAACGGAAACGAAAACGAGATAGTACATGACTAGTGTAACAGATGCAGGACTGTTAGAATTACAACACTTCCCCTCAGAACTGCGTCAAAATCCGTTGAGTTAGAATTTCGTGAGTTATTTTAGGCAAAGCCTTGGTAAATAGATCGGCCAAATTCTCAGAAGAAGGAACGTATTCAAGCTCGAAATCTTTACCGACATGATCCCGAATGAAATAGTATTGAATGTTGATGTGTTTTGAGCGTTGAGTTACTTTGTTATTTCCGGAGAGATCTATTGCTCCATTCGAGTCCGCGTGGAGGATGGCACCGTAGCTTTGCTGAAGTTCTTTGTTAGCTCAGCAAAGCCAGATTAAATGGCAGGAAGATAGACAGATAGCCATATATTCGGCCTCAACTGTAGAGAGGGCAACAGCTTTCTGTTTCTGAGAGCACCAGGATATAGAGGCTTCCCCTAGCCTGAAAACATATCCAGAATAAGACTTGCAATCATCAAGATTATTACCCCAAGATGCATCTGCATAGCCGTGAATCATAGAGTCATGCTTGCTAGGAAAGAAAAGCTTTTGGTGGATTGTGCCTTTGAGGTATCAAAGGACTCGTTTAGCGGCAGCGAGATGCGTTGAGCCGGGACAGGAAGAGAATTGAGAGAGGTGTGTAACCGGGAATGCGAGGTCAGGTCGTGTGCCAATATGTCCATACATCAGTGAGCCTACAAGAGATTGGTAAGTGCTGACATGGTCGATTTGATCCGCTGGGTCGACTCGTTGAAGGTGGCCGTTCGGTTCGACTGGAGTGCCAACAGGATGACAATCTAGCATACCGAATCGTTTGAGGACTTTGAGAAAGTATGAATGTTGACTGAGCGAAATGCCTTGCGATGTGATTTCTATTTCTATTCCAAGAATGTAATGGGCTTTTCCGAGGTCTGTACATTCAAATTCAGAATGAAGGAATTGACAGGTTCCATTAATAACTTTGGAGTCAGAACCAGAGATCAAAATGTCATCAACGTAGACAGCAACATAGACAGTGGTCTTGTTGTGGACGAAGACGCATGGGTCAAAAGAAGTTGGAACAAATCCATACTTGGTCAGGGCAGTTTTTAAAGTAAGATGCCAGACAAGGGGGGATTGTTTCAAACTGTAGATACATTTTTGCAACTTATAAACCATATTAGATTCCTTAAACCCATCTGGAATCTCCATATAGATGTTGCGGTCTAATTTTCCGTATAGAAATGCTGATTAAACGTCCATTTGTACAATATCCCAATTATTGTGAGCAGCTAGGGCGAGTAGGAGACATAGGGAATCAAAGCGTACGGCTGGTGCATAGGTTTCTTCGAAATCGGTGCCAGGAATTTGAGGGAATCCCTTGGCAACAACTCGAGCTTTATATCTCTCAATGGAACCGTCTGCATTATGTTTGACTTTGAAAACCCAGCGTGATCCTACAATGGAGCGATCATTGGGCCTGGGAACAACAGTCCAGGTCTCGTTACGCCGAAGTGCGTTCATCTCTTCATCAATAGCCTCCTTCCATCTCTCAGCATCATCAGCTGCCATAGCTTGCTTGTGAGTATTTGGCTCCATAGTAACTGCGTGTGCTTTAAAGTTTCCATATTGGTCAGGTTTTCGTCTATCCCGAGTGCTCCGACGAGGAGCAGCAGGAGTAATCTGCTGAATTTGTTTACCAGGCGGAGTGGAAACAGCAGGAGCATTCAGGGTGTTAGGAGAATCAAAATATCCACCAGGCATGCTATTAGCTTCTGAAGGAGTTGCGGGGAGATGTGTTGGAGAGGAAGGCAATTGGCTTTCAAAAGTTGGTGGTTCCGCTTCAGCTTTACACTCAGGATCGAGTTCAGTTCTTCGAGAAGCAGGAGGTGCAATAGCTTTTGATGAGGGAGAGAAACAGCTTGGTCTCACTTGCTCAGGGATGTTGATATCAAGGGATACTTCCCCTTGCGTGGCAGGGGGGAAGACGACTTGCCTTGATATAATAACAGAACGTTTAGACGGAACTTATATACGAAAAATTTTAGTAGAGTCTGTGTATCCTACGAGTATACCGTCAATGGCCCTGGGCATCAATTTTGACCCAGCCGGTCTAGTTTCTTCAGGGATATGAACAAACGCAATTGAGCCGAAAGGGCGGAGGTGGTTGGTCGCGGTGAAGGGATGGCCAGTCAGAGCCTCAATCAGAGATTGACCATTAATGCTTCGATGAGGGAGTCGATTATAAAGGTAGACTGCCATGGAGATTGCTTCGGCCCAGAGGAATTTTCCGTGGTCCATGAGCATTATGCGAGCCTTGGTAACAACTGTTTGGTTAAATCTTTCTGCAATACCGTTTGACTCATGTGAGTATGCAGAAGAGTTTCGCAAGATGATACCAGCTTCTGCAAGAAAATTCTCAACATCTGAATTTACGTATTCACCACCATTATCAGTTTGGAAACTTTTGATTGTTGTGCCAAACTGTGTTTTAATCATGCGGACGAAATCTTGGATAGCCTTTGAAGCAACAGATTTATGTTTGATAAAATAAATCCAGGCATATCGAGAGTAGTCGTCAATGAACGTGATGTAATACTCTTTCCCGCCAAGAGACTTGACAGAAAAGCGTCCAGATAAATCAGAGTGTATAAGGTCAAATTTCTTGGAGGCGCGCTTATGCGTAGACTTTGGAGTTTGGTGTTTTGATTTACAGCAAAGACATGCAATGCATGCGAATGAGTCGGGCTGTGGAGGAATAGAGGAATCAACTTTACGCATTTGAGACAAGACAGAGGTTCCGGCATGACTGAGAGCTTCTTGAGCGTCAAGATAGGAGGCAAAAGCTGATTTTTCTATAACTGTTTGGACAATAAATTGTCCCGAATCGTTTCTTGCATACAACCATTCTTCGCCATTTTTCAAAACACGCCGTTCACCATCACTTGAAACTATTTGGAACCCATTTTCATCCAATTTTGATTCTGACAATAACCTAGCTCCCAGGCCTGGAACGAATAAAACATTATCAAACTTAGCGGTAATTATTTGTCAATTACTAAGACATATGTTAAATTCTATCTTTCCAAAGCCGTGGATAGGTGTAAGCGAACCTGATACCAATGATACAGAGCCATGCTTGGGAGAAAGTGACGAAAAATCTTCCCGGAATGGCGTCATGTGGGCTGTGGCACCAGAGTCAAGAATCCATGGGTGAGAGGAGTAAAGGGGACGCGACACAAAGGCTTTTTCTGCTGAAAAATCAAGTTCTTGAAATGAACTTGATTCGGTATTTTCAGTTGTAGTAGCAGTGTGTGCCTTTTCTTTGCCTTTAGTGTTGCGTTCTTTCTCTTGAAAAATCTTCAACTGGCGACATTCTGAATGTAAATGACCCTTGTATTTCTTATTCCTAGCCTTACACCAGGAGCACTCTTTTCCTTTCTTTTTATCTTCTCTTGTTAGTGAATCTTTGTTGTCAACGAAATAAGCTTTCGAATCACTAGATGAAGAGGCGGAACGGGATGCTTGGATGTCAAGTAATTGCTTGTAGACATCAGCAAAGGTGAGACGTTCCTTGGACATAAGGTTGTCCACGACATTTTCGAAGGAGCGAGGAAGGGTATAAAGGAAGTCCATTGTTTTAATAGAGTCGGAGTCAAGGAAACACTTGAGATAATGTGCTTCCTCCCGAGATGATTCAGAACATCGGTTGAAGATGTGGGCGTAGGTAGTTTCAAAGTTAGATATGTGATTGGAGATAATATCACCTTCTTTCATTTCTAGCATCACTAGAGATTTGAATAGTTCGAGGGTAGATATTGGAGTTTCGTGATCAAACTTATCTTTCAAAGCTTTCCACGCGAGCCGAGCAGATTCAGGTTGGCCAACGAAGCCAGCTACAATCCTTTGGAGATCAGTGGATACTCCAGAGAGGATAGCAGCGTGTGCTGCGTTGTTCTTCATGTCATATTCTTCCTGTTTGTTTGTAGGGATATTCTTTGCATTTCCTATGACATCTTTGCCAGCATTTGATGGTCGAGATTCCTTGTTGTAATCATGATCCGTGATGACGCGCCAGAAGTTACACCCCATAAGCACAACTTGCCAAGTTTGTGCCCATGTCCGATATTGGGATTGCGAGGACAGTACTGGGAGGTTGGCTTTGAGGTTACCAACGGAAATTGGGGCGACTTCGACGGACATGGTTGCAGGAAGAGCTAAATCCGGGCTCAGAACCTATTGTGAGGTTATGGATCGTAGAGGAATGCTGGAATGGTATAGGGAGGTGAAGGATTTATGCCGAACAATGAAGCAGTTGAATAGAGCTTAAGGGTGAAACTTGGTAGGGTGACACGAAGAGGGTATGAATAGACCTTCAGAGATATTCAGTAAATGTAATGAACTTAAATTAGAGTAACTACTGTAAGAGGTCTTACCTTCAGAGATATTCAGTAAATGTAATTGTCACAGACCGGCTTTCCCCACGAGGAAAACGGCCTGCTTGTCACTACCATTGTGCCATGGGCTAATGCTGAGATGCTGCGCTTAGTCTGGTCAACCAAGTCAGGAGCTTCCCTAGTAACATAGTCAATGCGTTGCGATTGTTACAATGTTATGATAGCAACAGTTACTAATCAACATAAGCAATCAGTTGCTGTGTTATAGCTGTAGACTACCATACCCCTGATTGTAGTAGCCGCTCTTGAGTACTTAAGGAAGGTCTAGGACTGGATTTGTTCTGTAGCTTTTTGTCTTGTAATTATTCTAGACTTTAGATTGATCCGATTATTATAAGCTTTACCTTATACCCCGACTCTGTCCCGTTCCGCCTCCGTCCCGTTCCGCCTCCGTCCCGTTCCGCCTCCGTCCCGTTCCGCCTCCGTCACGTTCCGTCTCCGTCTTGTCTCGCCCTCGTCCCGTTCCGATCACATCCTGTTCCGATCACATCCTGTTCCGATCACATCCTGTTCCGATCACATCCTGTTCCGATCACATTCCGTCCCGACTACATCCGTCCCGACTCCGTCCTGTTCCGACCCTTGACCTCCGAACTAGCCAACGAGCCTGACATTACAAAAAGCTCCCAATATTTATATCTTCTTGAATAGTCATGTCATCCGAGAAAAACGGTACTGCTAAAGTCTCCCTCGAAGAACTTCTCTCACGTTTATCGGAAGTTTCGGAACCATCTCAGCTAGCAGAAGGTTTTAAGGAGGAGCCTCAATTAATATTTGATGCATTTCAGACTTTGACGCAGCGCAACATTGCTCTAGAGACTACGACTAAAGAGCTTGCTGCATCACAGCTACGAGTCCAGGAAATGGAAAAAGCAGCTAGGGTTAAAGCAGCTAAGCAGAGATCTGACTCCTCTAACGACACCTTGACTCGTTTAGTTGAACTCTTGCAGCCACGACCTCAGAAAACTATGCTCCTCGCCGATTGCGAACCGTTCTCTGGTAAGAAAGATGACTACTATGTCTGGAGGGAATCAATTTCACTCAAACTGAATACAAATTCTGACCACTTCCCAACGGAACACACCAGAATGGCATACATATATTCCCAGATGAGATTTAACTGCAGAGAACATCTCAATTCCTGGATCAAAGATGGTTCAGTCTTATTTGCTTCGGTTGCTCAAATGTTCGAGGTTTTAGATACGTTGTTTGGCGACCCAAATCGGGTTAGGGACGCGACAAATAGACTCCATGCAAACTTTCAGAATAACAGACCCTTTTCGCATTGGATAACTGACATACGAAAAGATGCTTCCATTGCCGGTTATGATTTTGAGTCGCGCTCCCTCAGAAATCTGATATTTTACAACATGAGCTTGGAACTAAAGAAAGCATTAGTTCATGAAAAGGATATCGATATGTTAGATTTAGATAGTGCTATCGCCAGACTGCAGGACATGGAAAATCGTCTACGCACTGTGGAAAACCTGGTTTCTGATCACAACAGCCGATATCTACAACCTGCTATCTCAAATAATCTGGTACAAAATCGTCCTCGTATAGGAGACCCCATGGACTTATCAGCATTAGGAATAAGACATCAGGGCCCTCTGACGCAAGAAGAAAAGGATAGGCGTCGTGAACTAGGACTCTGTTTTTACTGTGGAAAACCCGGCCATTCAATTCGAGTCTGTCCTATGAAATCTAACCGGGCTCGGCATAAATTAAATTCGGCCGATGTTGTGGCAAAAGGAACTCAGGGTGGTTCGGAAAACTAGAATGCTCTTTGAAAAGTCGCTCAAAGGGCCATTCAGAAGACTTGGTGATATCATCTGCAGCTATAAATGAGTCAACTTGGGAAGAAAATAGTCATTTTGTAATTGAGTGTTCAGTTAGAAATAAGAATCAAGACAAAATTCCTTCCTTAGCTCTCATTGATAGCGGAGCATCTGCTCATGGATTTATCAATACCAAGTTTGCGCTTGAGAATAGTTTCGAATTATTAGAACTTCCTCGTTCCCGATCTTTGAAAGTATTTGACGGAACTGATACAACTTCGGGTAAGATAACACATATGGCCAAAACAAATCTTATAATTAATGGGCATTCGGAAATTATCCTGCTTTTTGTTACAACTCTTGCTTACTTTGATCTTGTTTTGGGCTTACCTTGGTTGCAATTCCACAATCCAACCATTAAGTGGTGTGACAAAGTACTGAAGTTTGAACATGAGAAATGCCGAAAACATGCAAAAAATCTACCTGTTATTGTTCAGGCAATTTCACCCAGAGAAGTCGAGGCGCGTCGCAAACCAGGTCTATCGTCAATTGAAATTGAATATTGCGATAGAGAAACATTTGACAATTTGGCAGCGCAGGATTGTGCTATGGTGATGGCTGTGTCCATAACTGACATTCGCGAAGCGCTAAAAGACAAACCAGTAGTTGACCCTGCCGAAAAGTTGCCAAAAGTTTACCATGAGTTCCTGCCTGTGTTTTCCAAAGAGAAAGCTGATGGATTGCCCGAGCATCGACCCAGTGACCATCGGATATTACTTAAACCAGGTTCAGAGCCTCCCTGGGGGCCGCTCTATGGAATGTCTCGAGAAGAACTCCTAGTTCTAAAAAAATATATCCATGAAAATTTAGAGAAGGGATTCATAAGACCTAGTTCATCTCCGGCTTCGTCTCCTGTACTTTTTGTAAAGAAGCCTGGCGGTGGCCTTCGGTTTTGCGTAGATTATAGGGCACTTAACGACCTCACAATTAAAAATCGATACCCTATACCACGAATTAATGAAACTTTGACTCTGTTAGGAAAGGCCAAATACTTTACAAAACTAGATGTGATATCAGCTTTTAATCGATTGCGCATAGCGAAAGGCGATGAATATCTCACAGCTTTTCGAACTCGATTTGGTCTTTATGAATATCTTGTCATGCCATTTGGTCTTGCAAATGCCCCTAGCTCGTTCCAGAATTATATCAATGACGCCCTTAAAGGTTACTTAGATGAATTTTGTACGGCATATATAGATGACATACTCATCTACAGTAATTCACTGAAAGAACATGAAGACCATATCAAGAAGGTGCTTCATAGGCTACTTGTGGCAGGTCTGCAGATAGATATTAAAAAATGTGAATTCCATGTACAGAGAATTAAGTTTCTGGGACTGGTTATATCAACTGACGGCATTGAAATGGATCCATCGAAATTAGAGGCTATTGAGAAATGGCACAGACCTGAGTGTACAAAAGATATTTTCCGGTTTATAGGCCTCGCAAATTTCTATCGAAGATTTATCAGTAATTTTGGAAGAGTAGTGATGCCACTCACTGACATGATGAAGAAAGACCTAACATTCAGCTGGGGGCCCGAGCAAGAAAAATCATTTTTGGAAATTAAAAGAAAATTCCGTGAAAATGTCATCCTTCGACATTTTGACTGGGACAAACCAGCTCGTTTGGAAACAGATGCTTCAGACCGTGGTACTGGGGGTGTACTTCTACAACCAGATGAATCCGAACAGTGGAGACCTGTTGCCTTCTTCTCAAAGAAAATGAGTCCAGCAGAGTCGAATTATGAAATATATGACAAGGAACTCCTAGCGATTGTACAAGCATTTGAAGAGTGGCGTCCTGAATTAGAAGGAACATCTGACTCTATTGATGTAGTCACAGATCACAAAGCTCTGGAATATTTCATGAAATCACGATTATTGAGCCGAAGACAGGCTCGCTGGAGTGAATTTTTGTCTCGATTTAACTTTCGCATTTGTTATCGACCGGGTTCCCAAAATACCCCGGCTGACGCTCTTTCTCGCCCAGTTGGTGACCCCGATCCTTCATTAAAGAAATTCTTGGAACAACGAGTCTTGAAGCCACACAATCTTTCACCTGGGATGAATAGCTCCGAAGTTATGATGAATGAATTTGATAGCAATGAAATTGTAGCGCCCGTAGTAGATAATTATATTAACCCTGAAACTGTAGACATTTATGAAGAAGAAAATTTAGATTTGCCAATTTTAGAAAGAATCCGTGGAAAAGCATTAGAAGATAAATCTTTAAGGATAGTAATACAGGCACTGGAAAAACAGCAGGCACCCCGAGTTAGCAACTTCACTTTGGCTGAGTGTTCCTGGAAAGACGGAATTTTGTTGTATCGCGATAAAATTGTTGTTCCACAATACGAGGGGGATAAGTCGCTTGCGCCAGATATAATTCAGTCATACCACGACCTACCGACAGCTGGCCACCAAGGAGCAGCTGCCACCTATGCGTCGTTAGCAAGAAATCTTTTCTGGCATGGAATGTTGCGACAAGTAAAACAATATGTTCGTAACTGCCATACCTGTTCTCGTTCGAAGCCCTCTAGAGAATGCTCGCAGGGACTTTTGCGTCCTCTTCCGACAGCTGATAGGAGATGGCGACATGTTGCGATGGATTTTATTGTCGATTTACCTGCAAGTATGGCTTGTGATTCCAATGAAATGTACAGTGCAATATTCGTGGTAGTCGATCGTATGACTAAGCAGGTGCACCTAATCCCATGCAACAATATGACCACACGAAACACTGCATACATGTTCTACCGAGAAATTTTTCGCATTCACGGATTACCCGACAGCATAATCTCCGACCGCGGAACTCAGTTTACAGCAGAATTCTGGAAATGGCTTTGTAAGATATTGCAAATTAAACACAGTCTATCGACCGCATTTCATCCCCAGACAGATGGGCAAACAGAACGGATGAATGCACGAATTGAACAGTACCTTCGAGCTTATGTAAACTTTTCGCAAGATGATTGGGTCCAATATCTACCTTCAGCTGAATTTGCCCTCAACAACCACGATACACAAGTAACTGGAGTTTCGCCCTTTTTTGCAGTCTATGGACAACACCCTCGTTCCGGTTCTGAAATACAAGTATCAATTGATTCACCAGCAGCTCCTGCTTCGGTACGTTTCGAAAGGCATGACGCTGAGAATCTGGCTAAGACATTCCGTAAAATCGATAAGTTTTTAGTCGAAAACATCCAATTCCACTCTGCTGAATACGAATATAATGCTAATAAAAGTCGAAGCGGAGCTCGAAATTTTCAAGTCGGTGATAAAGTTTGGCTTAATTTTAGAAATATTAAATCTCTTCGACCTTCGAAAAAGCTAGACTTCAAAAGCGGTGGGCCATTTACAATTATAGAGGCGATCGGAAAATACGCATTCCGACTCGATTTACCTAAATCGTTCAAGGTCCATCCGGTTTTCCACGTCTCTCTACTTTCGCCTGTCGCCTCTGACCCGCTTCCAGGTCAGTCATCAGGACCACCTCCGTTAATTCAGCTTGAGGGCGATGATCCAGAATATGAAATAGAAAGGATAATGGGATCTCAGTGGATAAATGGAAAGCTTAACTATAGAGTACGATGGAAAGGATACGGTCCAGAAGATGATTGGAATATACCCGCCGAGGAATCTGGAAGTTTTCAAGACCTCATAAAAGAATTTCACGAGCTGAATCCTTCTGAGCCCAAGCCTCACGACCTTAAAACCCAGTCAATGAATGAAACTATGACAAATGCTCGTAGGTACTCGCCACGTTTAAGGAGGGGGTAATGTCACAGACCGGCTTTCCCCACGAGGAAAACGGCCTGCTTGTCACTACCATTGTGCCATGGGCTAATGCTGAGATGCTGCGCTTAGTCTGGTCAACCAAGTCAGGAGCTTCCCTAGTAACATAGTCAATGCGTTGCGATTGTTACAATGTTATGATAGCAACAGTTACTAATCAACATAAGCAATCAGTTGCTGTGTTATAGCTGTAGACTACCATACCCCTGATTGTAGTAGCCGCTCTTGAGTACTTAAGGAAGGTCTAGGACTGGATTTGTTCTGTAGCTTTTTGTCTTGTAATTATTCTAGACTTTAGATTGATCCGATTATTATAAGCTTTACCTTATACCCCGACTCTGTCCCGTTCCGCCTCCGTCCCGTTCCGCCTCCGTCCCGTTCCGCCTCCGTCACGTTCCGTCTCCGTCTTGTCTCGCCCTCGTCCCGTTCCGATCACATCCTGTTCCGATCACATCCTGTTCCGACTCCGTCCTGTTCCGACCCTTGACCTCCGAACTAGCCAACGAGCCTGACAGTAATGAACTGAGGATTTCTGAAGGAGAAGAACACTGCATATATATATATAGGAATTAGTCCTACTGAGACAAATTTAGAAATAAGCCAGGATATGCGCCCATGTCCCAGTATGGCGACATTATCATGGTGAAGGTATGTCTTGACCACCAGTAGACCCCCAAGCTAGCTGAGTGTAAGACAGAATCATGTATATACCATAATTTCCAACATATCTTGTGTTAAGCGCCAAGACTAATTAATATTACAGAAAATAGATGTGGCGCAGTATTAAATGATACGAATAACGGAAACGAAAACGAGATAGTACATGACCAGTGTAACAGATGCAGGACTGTTAGAATTACAACAGGTAACAACTCATAGTTCTACTAGATCAAGACTGGTGACTTTACTTTTGTTAAACAGTCTACTAGTTGTTTAGATGTGTCAACATAGACTGCCTGAATTAGACCCTTTTGATATTGCTCATGGCAGAAGAAGTTTCTGAGAGAGATGTGCTTTGACTGTTTATGATTATCGTGATTTTTGATTAGGGAGATTGCGGAATGATTGTTGATGTAGAGTTTGGTGCAGTCCATTCCTAGAATGCGGTTGCCTACATTCAGTTCCTAGAGTAACGACTTAGTCCATTGGAGTTGACGGCATGTCTCTGTGGCGGCCAGGTATTCCGCTTCTGTGGTGGAGAGAACAACCTCTCTTTGAAGATGCGAGCGCCAACTTACTGGCCCAGATGCCAATAATATCAGCAATCCAGAGGTTTATCTACTTGTAGACGGGTCTGCCGCAAAGTCTGCATCTGTGTAGGCTTCTATTGTAGTTTTATCTGCAGTTCTGTAGAATTTAATTCCTCGGTCTGGCTCCTTTGCAATATATCTCAGGACACGGAATGCTGCCTGGAGGTGCTCACTGGAAGGATAAATTAGGAACCGCGCTAGATGATTCACTGCAAATGCGATATCGGGTCGTGTGTTGTTCGCGAGAAACTGCAGACCTCAAATAATCGAACTGTATTCAGTTACTTGCTCTGGTTTGCTTTCCTGTTCGTTCGGGAGCATGAGATGTTCCATGGGAGATGTTGCGGGCTTACAGTCATTTAACCCATGCCTGGCAATTAGTGTCCGGGCATACTGGCTCTGAGACAATTTGAGAGTTCTCTTCTCTGGGTAACTGATATGAATACCCAGAAATAGATCTGTGTTCACTGTTTTAAGTTTTTACGTTTTGTGCAGGGCTTGCATTAAATTTTCTATCTTGCTTAAGTCTGGCCCCATGACCTGGAAGTCGTCCACATGCATCACCACAAACAGATCTTTGTAGGAGTTGGTGTATAGACATACGTCCAAGGTGGTGGGATGTAAACCATTTTCTGCAAGTGTGGCCATCTCATCATTGTACCATAAAGCAGCGGCCTGTTTTAGGCCATAAAGCCCCTTTTGGAGGTGTATTATGCATCCCTCCTTCTCAAAAACTTGTGGCATTTCCATGTAGAGGTTGATATCAAGATCGGGATTGAGAAAAGCCGTTGGAACATCTCCCTGTCTTTGGTACCATCTGAGTTGGTGGGCGAGCACAAGCATGATTCTACCTGTTTCTAGACGTGGAGTTGGTGCAAATATTTCAAGGTAATCTATGCCCTGTTGCTGAGTGAAATCCTCTGCAGTGCATTGCGCTTTCCATCTTTCTATGCTACCGTCTGCTCGAAACTTTTTCTTAAAGACCCATTTGCATTTCATAGGTTTGTGTCCTCTACAGAGTAGGTTGCGACTAATTATTTTGATGGCGCCTTTTTCCTTTAGGGACCAAAATTCTTCATTTGCTACTATCTTCCATTGAGTAGCTTCTGGGCATGTCATTGCCTCTTCCCACGTTTTTGGGTCGGAGGAGACTTGTGCTGTCTTTCCGTAATGAGGACGTTTATAGTCGTGCCGTTTAACCTCTCTACCTCGTTTAGTTATCATGGTATCTTTGCTGGAGAGTTCTTCTGATTCTGACGTGTATCCTTTCTCTCGCAAGTGCGCCTGTTTATGTCCAGCAATAGGGCAAATTGGATCCCAACCAGTCATAACTTGATCATATTGTTGGACAATGCTTTCTTCTCCAAAGCTTGACCCCTCCTGATCTTGTGGCTGCAAGTTCAATTCTTTTGAGTGGCTGCAGGGGGGATTTTGCTCAGATGAAGTGTCTATGTTTTGATTGGAGTGGTGTGATTCAGTATGTGGATTTTGTGCACTACTTTGGGAACTTACATCATGAGAAAATTGCTCCTCAGGTGGTAGGAGTGATGTTACTTCATTGTCTAGTCTTGGCTCGGAGAGATTGTTGCATTCTTCATATATTTGAGGGCTGTGCACAGTGTTTTGTGTAATCTGGTCCAGATTTGACGTAGGTAATATTTGCTCTCCCTCAAACAATTGTTGAGTGTGACATTCTGAAGCTAGATCTGGATCGTGATGCTGGCTTTGGGTCATTGATTCAATAAATAGCGAATTGTCATTAGCCCAATAGCTGGTGGCATCTTGTTGAATTGTTGCGGGTAGTATATCACCAAATATTACATCTTCATTAAATATTGCATGAGGAGTGATGCTTTCAACCCATTTCCATCCTTGAACGGGAGTTTGTTGAGGGTGGTAAATAATGAAGTTTTTACTTGTATTCTTTGGAAAACCAATGAACAATCCTTTTGATGCCCTGGGTTCGAATTTACCTGGTTTAGGATTTATTAGCTTGCACGCTCTGCATCCAAATCTTGGGAGGTTTCTAAGATCCACGTGATCTTGATGTGGTTGGCTCAGGCCTTGCAAGAAGTCAAGAAGTGGGATTTTCTTAGGGCAAAGACAGTAAAATCTATTAACTATGAAGCATGCGTGTGAAATGGCCCATGGCCAGTAAATTGCAGGCATGCGTGCATCAATTAGCATTGAACGTGCCAATTGCAGGACTACCTGATTAGAAGATTCGGACACCCCATTTTGTTCAGGAGTATCTGCTGAGGATACGTCCGTGCGTATGCCGTGTTGTTTGCAGTGGGACTTCATACAGAGGAATTCTGTTCCACCATCTCTTAAAATCACGCAGACCCTTTTACCATACTGGAGATTTTGAAATTCAATCCACTGAATCAATGATGCTGCAATGGTGTCTTTGGACTGGGTAATAAGCACCCATTGCATTCGTGTTTTTGAGTCTGTGATGATTATAGCATATTGATGACCATTTATTCCAGAAATTATCTTTCCCACAGTGTCTACAAAAATCTCGTCTAGAGGTGCATACGGTGTGGGTCTTGCTTCCCTGGAGACAAACCTCTGAGCTTTACTTAAATGACACGTTTCGCAGGTAGTTAGTTGACTGAGGTCTATCCCCTCTAGTCCTTTAACAAGTTGTGCGGTTTTCTTTATTATACTTTGGCCGGTGTGGCCCAGCCTTTCGTGCCAGCGTTGCACACTTGTGGTAGTAGGTACCTTTGCTACACCAGGTGCTACGACACAACTGGGGATGTGAGGGGATCGACTGTGTGCTAGAGAGTGGATATAATAAACGTCATTTTTTCGAATCAATCTAGCAACTGGGACATCTGGTTTTAATGCATCTTGAAGGACTAGTAGGGATTTATCATGGTCAGCAACTATATTGCATAGTCTTTGTAACCTGCCAGCAGACACTATATTGCATGAGGAATTTGGAGAAAATAAGGCTTCTTGAAGGGTCAGTTGGAGATTCCCGATTTTCAATTTTGCAGTTCCTTGATTGTCTAAGCATGTGTTGCCTACAGCTTGATCAAAGCGAAGGGATTTTGTTCGAGTTTGAAGGTCACTGAAAGATTGTTCTTGAGAGACAAAATGGTGCGAAGCACCAGTATCATAGATGGTAGGGCATTCATTGATACGAGATGAGGCTACAATAACTTTATCAATGTCTGTGTCTGAATCATAACCAGATTCAACTCCTACTGCAGTTTTGCCTTTGAACTTACTACCACAACTGCAGTTGCCCTTGTTGGGTGCCAATTCTGGGTGTAGTTTATGACAGTATTTATTTTTATGTCTGTACCGGCAATTTGGTGCAGTAAGCATTAGGATCTAGTTCCTCACCAGTGGGCACCGTTGCAGCAAAAGCCGTAATTGGCTGATGCGTGCTGTTACCTGCTACAGAACGGAGGGAAGACACAAGAGATTGTAGACTAGCATACTAGTTATTTGACTCATATGCTCTCGTATCACGCCACGTGCTTAGCCATTCCACCCTTTTGTGCCCATCACAAAGGCAGCAGAGGCTTGTCCACATCCGACTCAATACTCGTTTTGCAATCCGAGTTGACATTGCATCAGCAGCATTATTGACGCCTTGGTATGCTGCGAGAAAGCGGTCAATATAATCATCCGCAGTGAAGACAAACCTGATAGACATAAATTTCTCCAATGCGAGCACGTATGGGGCTGTAACAGTTTCTTGTCTACTATCTGCTACGGTGCCGTACAACTGTTTTGCTGTCATGTTGTCGTAGTTTGGCAGGCACATGGTTGGTGACAACCGCTGGGTGATAATATTCTTTGCCTCAATTTCACCGAGCACCCATTGTTCGAGATCGTCGAGATATACAGATGATAGCTCTGCAATGTTAGGATTGCCTAGATCAGATATTTCTGGATCAATGGGCATCTCGACTGGGCGTATACCATTCATTGTGTGAAAAATGTAGCCGAGAACGTTTTTGCGGCCTAGCTTTGCCTGGATTGACATCCTCCATGTGTTGAAGGATACTCCTAGACCGAGAATGACCTTGTCAGAGTTGTTGTGCATGGTTTCTGGATACTTGTGCGTCAGCAAGAAACTTTCTTATAGCCAACGTGAGTGTGCCCGGACTCATAACCTGTTATAGTTATGGGTGAGGATGTATCACCATGATGCTGACCTTTGACTGTTGGGATAGCTTTATTGAGAATAAAGTGTGGAAAGATGTTGATTAATCTATGTTACAATATGGGGAGCTCCGACCCCTATCTATACTAAGACTAATACTAGTAAGAAGCCCGGAATCACCCATCATATCATCACCCCTAGCAGCAAGAAATACACTTAATAAGGCATTCAGTGATAGAGGAATCAAAGGGCCAGTGGTCAACATGGTCAGCTTCACTACTGCTAATAATGTATCAATTACAACCAAAGAAGCATACACAGCTGATTTTCTTCTGGAAAAGAGAGAACTATGGGATAAACTCTTCCCATTTACATTTGCTCAAGTAGACAAGCCATGGCACAAGGTAGTTGTCCATGGTATTTCTATGCAAGATTTTGATACCCCAGATGGTATGAAGATGATCAAAGATGAAATTAAGACCTTCAATAAAGGCTTCACACCAATTGGAACACCATACTGGCTTTCAAGTAGTGAAAATCGAACCATTAAAAGAGCCGGATCCTTGGCCATTGCATTTGCCATTGAAGAAGAAGCAAAGAAAGACATCAGAAATAGGCTCTATCTTGCAGGAATAAGTGTAAGGGTAGAAAAGTTTTAAAATGTAGCCCTATCAACTCAATGCATCAAGTGCCAAGGATTTGGACACCTTGACAGCTACTGCAGGAAATCAGCTATTTGTGGTCTCTGTGGAGACAATCACAGCACTCAGCACCACTACTGCAGTGTCTGCAAGTCTAAAGGGAAGAGCTGCAGTCATCTAGCACCCAAGTGTGCTAACTGCTCAGGTCAACATCAATCCAACTCCAAGTCCTATGAGGTGTTCCTTGCAGTCAAAAATAAGCTTGATCAGGAAGAATTGTAATGTCAGACACAACTGATATGCGAGTCCTTCAAATTAACCTCAATAAAAACCAAATTGCAACTGAGAATGCTCTACAGCTGGCTGTGGAGCTCAATATAAATATTATAGCAGTCCAGGAGCCTTGGCTGATACCCAGACAGCCTCTGACTCTGGACTATACAAACACCAGATCCATTCAACACAATGGATTCATTCAAATCTTTCCCAAGTTTCCAGCACAGCATTGACCTAGAACTATGGTTTATGCTTCAAGGAGACTCCATGATAGAATCAAGCTGGCAAATCATTCACCTCAAGATCCAGATATTCAAATCCTTGAGTTGAAAGATGGATCCAGCCAAATAGAAATAATTAATATTTACAATCAAGATGATCAGGCAGGTCTAAGGGGTAGCACCATCAATGCTTACCTGTACCATCATCAAATAAGCTCCAGAACTATCCTCCTTGGGGATTTCAACCTCCATCATCCACTGTGGGAGCCAGAGTCAAATGCAACTGGTCACTCTGAAAAATTGGTTGAATGGATCCAGGCCAAAGGAATGGAGCTAATCAATAATCCAGGTGATGGTACTTTTTATAGACCACATATGGAAAGGGCTACAGTAATTGATTCGACCATTGCATCCTCAAGAATTGCCAGTAGGCTCAAAGACTGGCAAGTAATGGGAGATGTAGGATCAGATCATTTCGGAATATTGTTCACAATTGAGACACCATCTAACTCAAATGATATATTAAAACCAAAAACAAGATTAAATTTCCAACTTGCAGACTGGCCAAAGTTTAATCTTGTTTTAAAAGAAAACATCAGAAAATGCAGTGCCCTTCAAGTACTTAAAGAGAGGGAAATCAATTACCATTCTGAGGGAATTTAATACCTGAGGACTGGCAATTACATATCCTCTTGCCAACTTGAGGATGCTGCAAAAGAATTGACAAGGTGCATATCTGATGCCACAAGAGCCAGTGTACCAATCAAGAAATTTAATCATATATCAAAGCCATGGTGGAGCAGAGAGCTGAGACTAATGAGAAAAGATATGTCAATAAAATACAAGTATTTTAAAAGCCACAGAGATAGCCAAGCTTCCAGGAGCTCCTATTTTGAGGTCAAGAATAAAAACTTCTCTGCCATTAAAATTGCCAAGCAAGAGCATTGGGACTCATTTCTCGAGAAAAATGACACCAGATCAATATTCAAAGCCATGTCCTATACTAAGGAGAGAAGATCAATGGGTATTCCTTCTATCTTATCAGTTGAAAATACATTGGAGGAATCCTTTGGG
This sequence comes from Blumeria graminis f. sp. triticale, assembly GCA_905067625.1. Taxonomy (NCBI): domain Eukaryota; kingdom Fungi; phylum Ascomycota; class Leotiomycetes; order Helotiales; family Erysiphaceae; genus Blumeria; species Blumeria graminis. Next base: position 2,474,154 of record LR898478.1, read on the forward strand.
GGAAAGTGCAAGGCCTTTCGAGATGTACTTTCCCCACTCCTCCCCAAGCTGAAGAAGCAGAATGAGATACATACCAGCCAGGTAGTTGGACATGGCCATCTTTAACAATATCAGAGCTAGAAAGTGCATGTTCAGCTGCAATCAAAGGAACTATACCTGGACTAGATGGAATTCCGCATCAAATCATAAGCCAGGCCTATGCAGCCATCCCAAATGTCTTCTTCTATCTATATTCTAGTCTTTTTGAGGTAGGATATCATCCTCAATGCTGGAAACAGGCAACTGGGATAGTATTAAGAAAGCCAGCAAAGCCAGACTACTCCCAGCCCAAAGCATACAGGGTCATTTCTCTTCTGAACTGTCTAGGCAAGGTCATGGAGAGAATCTTGGCTAAAAGGTTGGGATATCTGGCAGAGACATCAGACCTGCTCCATCAATCCCAGATTGGGGATCGATTGAAGAAGTCGGCCATAGATGCAGCACTGCTTCTTACTAATGAAGTAGAAAATAACAGACAGCTGAATATGATCACTTCAACCCTCTTCATGGATGTGAAGGTTGCCTTTGATCACGTGGCCCGAAATCAACTGCTAGTAATAATGCAGAAAAAGAAGCTACCTATTAATCTCATAGCCTGGACAGCTTCATTCTTGGAGCAGAGGACCTTGCAACTTGAGTTTGATGGTGAAAGGGAAAGCTTTAGTGAGATTAAGACAGGGATTCCTCAAGGGAGCCCTGTATCACCAATTCTTTTCCTTATTTATATCCAAGGACTATTCTCCAGCAATACAGTGAAAATCATCTCGTACATGGATGATATTACTCTGACAACAGCAAGCTCTAGCTTGAATAAAAATATAAAAATACTAGAAAGAGAAGCTTCCAAGGGTATCAACTTGGGGCTGAAAGATGCAGTTCAGTTTGATCTTACCAAGACAGAGCTGATGCATTTCACTGGGATAAAAAAGACACAGGAGATGTCAATCACACATCCTGATGAAAAACAGTGCAACCATCTCAATCAATCAAATGGCTGGGTATATGGTTTGACTCAGATCTTAAATTTAGAAAGCATATAAAGATCAAAACATCTCAGGCAACCCAGTCATTTTTTCGAATGGCAAGACTTGCAAACACAGAAAAAGTTCTCTCCCCAGATACCCTGAGGCAAATCTATCTTGCTTGTGTCATCAGCATTGCAGATTATGGCTCAGTTATCTGGTGGAAGGGGCAAAATTACAAAGCAGATGCACTGCAAAACATACAGAACCTCGCCCTTGGGAAAATTCTTGGTGTCTTCAAGTCAGCATCAATTCTTCCAATGGAAGTAGAAGCTGCTCTAGCTCCACCAAGGGTCAGGCTACATAAAAATATACAAAGATTTGCACTAAGGCTATCAGAACTCTCAAAATTTCATCCAGTGAACATGGGGTTGAACAGGAATATCGATCTTCAAAAGCCCACCCAGCTCAGTAGGATCAATAATTCACTTGCAAATCTCATTGATTTTGATGGAATAGAACAAATTAAACAATTCACTTTTAAACCATGGAGGCAGGTACTCCCTTATACAGCCACAGTTGAGAGGATCCCCAAGGATCAAGCAGCAGAGAGACATCAATCTCTGCTCCAACAGAATGACTGGACCTCTATAACATTTATTTACACAGATGCCTCATTAATGGCAGAAAGCACGGGTGTTCGGCTAGGCTTTGTAGCAACTGGGAGCAGTAGCAGAACTCAGCATCAATTTCAAACTAATATTGGACCAGAGGTCCTGGTATATAATGGAGAGCTCGAAGCCATTGTCCTGGCCATGGAGTATGCAAGCCAGCATGCACTGCCAGGATATAGCTACCAAGTCTTCTAAGATAACCAGGCAGATCTATATAGACTTAAATAATCATCTGATAATCCAGGACAGGCTTGCCAGCTCAGAGCTCTAGCAGCTGGAAAGATTATTCAGAGCAACAATTCAACCATAAATTTGAACTGGATTCCAGGTCATCTGAGTATTGAAGGCAATGAGATGGCAGATAGACTTGCCAAAGCAGCATCATGTCTTTCTCCTGAAAGGGGAGAGACAAGCTTTGCAATGGCAGGGACACTCATTCACCATAGCTTCCAGAATCAATGGCTCAATTATCTAAAAATTAAGCAAAAATAATTAAAATCTAGCCATTCATCCTATGAAAAGAAATTTGACTGGAAGGTTAATGGCAAAATTAAAATACCATCAGGTACAGCAAGAGAAGTGGTGAGCGCATTCCACCAGCTCAAAATTGGACATGGCTATAATATGTCATACTTGTACAAGCAAGGACTCGGTGATTGTGACAGGTGTAGATGTGGGAAGAGAGAAACACCTGAGCAACTATTACTCAGCTGCAGCAACAACAGGCACGAACGGAGGCAGCTGAAAAATAGTCTTAATAACAACCAATTGTTGTGATTGATGACATAACCACCCCTGCATCTGGTTATTGTGGATCATAGAGATGTAGAATCTAATGGTTAAAACAGAACAGACCAGAGTCAGATATAATAGAACAGGATGGAATAGAATGTGATGACTCAGAGCTGAATGGAACTGAGCGACTGGGGATATGGAAAGCCATAGAATGTGGTAAATGTATATAAAAGTAGTGATTCTCTAAACTTGAATGAAAGCAAGCAAGTCTACTTATTCATTACAATCTACCTCTACCTTCAAGCCTCAGTGAACGTGCAGTTATTTACCGGTAACTATTCCACCTCCCATATCCTTGCATTCATAACACCAATTAAATATGAAGCTCTTGCTACACACCAAAATTGGAATAGAAAATACCATTGAATATATTAAGAAGACTCAAGTATCTACAAGAAGATGGCATCTTCAAAGGAATGAGAACAGAGGGGATGGATAGGAAGGGTGAACCAAGGAAGGGTGAGAGTACTATGGTTAAGGGCGGGAACAAAATAGGGCATGACCCTCATCATCTAATGGCAAAAATTGAGCACAACAATATACAACATCACTATTAACTTTAAAGCTATTTAGATAGTTTTAGCTGTCCTTCATAGTCATAGACTCAGTAAGGAAATAAATAAAATTCTGTTCTGTTCTATATTCAATGCCCTTTAGCACTTGTCTTCCATACATGATACTGATAGTGACTGTGTATCAGATAATGTATCCAAGCATGATATTCTAATGGTTGTCCAATATTATGGATGAAATTGAACAGGTCAAAGCCAAAATATGTTTGGAGTGAAGATTCTTTATGATGAAGTGTTTTTGAAATGAATTTTCTTGACAACACATACATATTCAATGCCCTTTAGCACTTGTCTTCCATACATGATACTGGTAGTAATGGTGTATCAGATAATGTATCCAAACATGATATTCTAATGGATGTCCAGTGTTATAGATGAATATATATTGATCAGTTAAAATTATATTCAAAGAATAGATTTCTGAATTATATTTTAGAAGACTGATGAAGATTGAACAAAAGAAGAATGTTGGTGGAAGAGAAGTGGTTGATCATGAACAAGAAGTGTTGTTGAATTGATGAATGATGATGATCTATCTAAGTGGGAAAGTGTCTGGTGTAAATACATGCTAGAATGGTCTGTGCACTTAGTATAGGCAAGTCATGTGACTTTTCAGTTTGCATTGTTTTACCATATCAGGTGACCACACTTAATACCCTTGTTGTCACTATCATGTGAATACCTGCTTACTAATATAATATTTGTATGTCATGTGATATATACTTCAATCAATTGCACTTGAGTGATTATTCTCAACAGTCCCCCATAATCAGAAAGTGGAATTGTTGAGTCCCAGTGAGCCACATATGTTGAAGTCTGCATGAATTTAAAGGTTTGTTCAGTTAATATAGCATGTGGTCTGGTCTCATCTGAACAAATCATAATATTATTTGTCTATGTGTATAAGCTTGTTTTATGAAATGAATGAAAGAATTAGGAATCTTTGAAGTGATTGTTTGTTGTATTTTATGTTCAAATATTAAATTATGTATGATAAAGATGCACTTGGTTGTATGATTGGTTGATCAGACTGATTTATTAGTCCTTTTCTTTTTGGTTTTAATTGACATGTATGATTTTTATTTTATTTTTATTATCTATTTGCTTTTGAGTTGTGTTGCAACAATTTTCCAAAATTCGAACTGATAATCTATTTTCAGAAAGAGATTGGCATTGTGATTCTTGTTGACCATTTATTTTCCCTTTTATAATATGATTTAAATAAATAACATGTTAGAATTTAGAATAATTGGGGCTATTGGGTAGGCCACGTTGTCAATACAAACGTGACTACAAATTCTGTACTTAGTTTCACTTAAGTAGTTACTTGAATCAACGCGCTCTACAACCTCAATGACTGAGGGGTCATTATTTCCTTCATATAAAGTTTATTAGAGCTGGAGATTTTTTGACTAATGTTTCTTCAATTTATTTGAGATGAGATTTAATTTTGTACCTTGGATGCATTTCCATCTATTTTTGGTTTATTATTATATCCCCATCTGCCCTGTTTGATTTTGGATTTCTTTGAATAACTTGATCCAATCATCTGTTTCTCATTTATCATGATGCCTTTCATCTCGTCTTTCCTGCTTTATATAAATTTATCCAATTATTTTTGAGCTGTTTCCTGTTGAATTATATCCGGAATTGTCTGTTAACATAAATTGGTTGTAACAAGAGATCTGCTGATGTGAGCTCTAGCATTATTGATACTTGACTTGTGGTCAGGATTTAAAAGTGTTGGTTTTCATGAATTGATTGAGTAATTTCTCATAGATTTATTCATAAGACTTTCTTTGATTGGAGTCTTGTATCTTTTACCTAGGTTTTGAAGATGTCTTTTAGATTGAATCTTGTTATTAGCATGCCCCATTTGATGGATTGTTTCTAGTACAAGTAGTGAATCTTTAGATATTGCATTTGCCATAAGTTTATTTCTGTGCATTTGTTGACATTTACTCTGTGCAAAATTCAGTCTTATATCTGGATTCTTCAATGCGCAATAGAATGAGAAAATATTTGATGCAAGCTGAGGAACATAGAGAACATTTAAGAGGGTGAAAGAATTCCCATCTTTTGTTGTTATCTTGATGTCCCCTTTCTTCAATCTGCACCACCAATTATGTAATCCTCTAGTTCAGACTAGTAACACTCTTGCTAACTCACTAGTTGATTATTGTGGAAAGAACAATGCTCATCTACTCAATTGCTCTTCTGTCATTGAGAACTATGGAGGCACCTTCCTTAGAGCAAATTAAAAATGCACATCCATTATTGATCTCACATTTGTTGCAGGATTTAAGCAACTACAATGGCAGGACTGGAACTATGGACAATCAACAGGGTCGGATCATGAACTTATTACCTTCAAGGCACTGCTACCTCAAATGGACAATACTTCCAACCACAATGACTATTCACTACCATTCAGATTAAATACCAAAAAAGCAGACTGGAATTTCTTTCATTGTATCAATCCGTATATTGGAGCTGGCCAGAGCTAACATGGGATGAATTAGAGGGGGCATGTGCCACTGGCACTAAGGGCAAAACACATGGTCCAGATGGAATCACCCATGAGATAATTACTAGAGCAAATAAAGAAATTCCAGACGAATTTTTCAAGTTATATTCCCAGCTCATTAATGTAGGGTATCACCCACAATGCTGGAAACAAGCTACAGGAGCTGTTCTAAGGAAGCCGGGAAAGCCAGACTTTCACCAACCAAAGGCATACCTTGTGATCTCACTCCTGAATTGCCTGGGGGAAGTCAGTGAAAGAATACTTGCTAAGAGGCGTAGCTACCTTGCCGAGACTACCAACTTACTGAATCCATCACAAATTGGATGGAGACTCAACAAAGCCAGCCATTGATGCTACACTCCTTTTAACCAATGAAATTGAAATAGGCCGGCAAATGAACTAGATTTGTTCAACTATATTCCTGGATGTCAAAGGAGCTTTTGATCATGTGGCAAGAAACCAAATGATAAGGGTTCTTATGAGTCTTAAGATGCCTGTGAATTTGATTTGCTGGGTAGCTTCATTTCTAGATGATAGAACTCTTCAATTTAAATTCGATGGTGAACAAGAGCCTGTAAAAGAAATCAAGACTGGTATCCCACAGGGGAGCCCCATCTCACCAATTCTGTTCCTCATTTATATAAGAGACATTATCAAAACCAAGTCAGTTCATACCCTATCATATATGGATGACATTGCAATCACCACTTCATCAACAAGTATGAAGCGAAACATTAGGATTCTTGAGAGGGGGGTTAAACAATTATTTGAAATAGCAAGCAGAAACTCCATTCAGTTTAATCCATGAAAGACAGAATTGATGCATTTCACCAACAGGAAATCATCAAAATATCATCTATTGTAGTTACCTGATGGGCAACATGTAGCACCAAAAGATTCCATCCGCTGGTTGGGTATATGGTTTGACCCAGGACTTAAGTTTCGAGGACATATTGCCACAAAAGCAGCTCAGTCCACACAATCATTTTATAGGTTTGCAAGATTAGCAAACACAGAACGAGGACTATCACCAGCAGCATTGAGACAAATCTACATTGCTTGTATTATAAGCATTGCTGATTATGGATCAGTTGTCTGGCGGAAAGGACAGGAGTTTATTGTGACAACACTGCAAAGACTTCAAAATCTAGCCATGAGGAAAATACTAGGAGTCTTCAAGACAGCTCCTTTACTCCCAATGGAAGTTGAATCATGTCTACTGCCACCAAAAATTAGATTGAGAGCTAGCATGGCTAAGTTTGCTTTCAGACTCTTAAAAATTACCCCCTAATCATCCTGTTAATTTAGAGATGCAAGACAGAGATTTCATTCTTCAGAAACCAACCCAATTAAGAAGAATTAAATGCCTCCAAGAAACATTGCTGGATGATGCAGCAACAGAGGTCATCATTCCCCAAGCCTTTCCACCCTGGACTTATAGACCAACATATAGAGTGAACATAGATAAAGAAACCAAAGAAAAATCAGTAGAAAACCATATAATTAGAAGCTCCAACATTGACTGGTCAAACACAATATTCATTTATACAGATGCCTCGTCCCATAGTGATAGCACTGGTATTGGGATTGGACTAGTAGTCACTGATAGCACAGGCGAGCTCATATACCAGTGGAAGTCAAATATTGGAGACAAAGCATTGGTGTACAATGGGGAATTGGAAGCAATAACCCAGGCACTAGAATATGCCACTACCAAATGTCAACCTGGTCAGTAAATTGAAATATTCTCAGACAATTAGGCAGCACTTCAAAGATTGACATCACTTTCAGACTACCCTGGACAGTCTTGTCAAATAAGAGCTTTGAGGGCATCAAAAATAATTTAAGATAATTATGCAACAGTTGTATTGAACTAGATCCCTGGGCACTCAGGTATCAAGGGCAATAAAGTAGCAGACAAGCTAGCAAAGGAAGGATCAAGAGAGCCTCCAGAAAAGGACGAAATGAGTTTTGCCATGATTGAAGCTCAGATGAAAAGTAATATTCAAAATCAATGGCTTGAATATCTCCTTTGCAAGGATACAAAATTGAACTCAAAACCTTTATCATACAGGAAAAAATTCAACTGGAAAATAAACAAAAAGATGCAAGTGCCTTCTGAAGCAAAAAGGGCTGTAACTAGTGCTTTCTTTCAGCTAAAAATAGGCCATGGATACAACAAGGCATACCTTTACAAACAGGAACATAGCACCAATGACAAGTATAGATGTGGGAAGCGAGAAACACCCGAATATCTTCTACTCAGTTGCAGCAATTACGAGCATAAGAGGAAAGAACTCCAGGAGAAAATGAATGGAAATAATCTCACATTGAAGATGCTCCTTCAAACCAAGATTGGCATAGAAAAAACAATTTGATACATGGATAGCACTAGAATCTCAATCAGGGCATGGTAACTAGAGAGAAATGAGGCGATTTAGGAATAAGTATAAGAATAAGAATAAAAATAAAATGAATGTTAAGTCAGTCAGGCCAGAATATTCAAAATTTGGTGAAAAATAAATTTGAAATATATTTTATATGTATACAGGGCTTGTTCCTCACTGTCCATGAGAGCAGAGCGTAAATTTAAACAGTTGGAACTTAAAACATGAAGCTGGTATCTTCTTTGTAGAATCTAGGAGTCCTCAATAGTCATTGACTCAGTTAGGACTATAATACAAATCTAATCTAATCTAATCTTATCTTTTTCATCTGGAACTGCAAGCAAAAGCAGAAATTTACCAGCAACTTCTTGACAATCCCATCTGCTCGAAAGATTATGGCCAGATTGCTAGTCTGCTCCAACAAATTGTCAAAAATGCTGCCCAGGTATCTATCCTAAAATTATCTTTCATGTGATAAGATTGATGTGTGAAAGTACTTCAATTAATCCTCAGAATATTAAGCTAAAGAGAGAAGAAAGAGACTATGAAAGGCAGGGTATCTGCCCCAAAATATATACAAAGAACGTGGGTGACATTATAAAATTGGCAGGGAACAGAGCCTATGTGCCTCAGGCCGCCCTCATCATCAGCATTGTGACAAATTGTCACATCATCCCCCCCTTCGAAAAAATCTCGCCCTCGAGGTTTTTCTCATTAGTTTGTCATTGTCAAGGTTGTCATAGTTATCTCGGCCTTGTTCCCAAGCCTTTATCCAGTCCTCCAGCTTCAATTGGGGTCCCCCTTGTTCTTTTTTTGCAAGATGAAAGTCTCTCACCTTGTTGAGGGCATACTTGAGATTAGATGCGGGATACCAAGTGAGATCAATGTTGTGATTTAACCAAGTGGTGCAATACTCCAACTTTCCATACCGGAGGCAACACGCGAGCACTTCCTCCACTTCCCATTTGTCCTCTCCAGTGATGTTGAGTGGGAAGAACACATTCTGAAATTGTCTGGGCAATGGATTGTTGCTGGCCTTATGTAGCTTTCTAGGTGGAAACACATGATGGATTTTCATGGTTTCCGGAAGGGCTAACCTGAAGGAGTTACTCACTTGGGCAGTAATAGTAAATGGCCCATTGGTTGGGAAGTCCAACTTCTTGGAGGGACGTGCGGATTGGTAATATCTCATATCAAACCAAACCTCATCACCAATTGCAAAGTCAACTGGACGACAGTGAGCATCTACGTTGCGGCGCATGGTTTCTTGAGCTTTGACAATTTGTGATTGGGCAAAGGTCCATGCTTTTTGGAAGCGCAATACGAGGCGTTGAGCGTCGGCAAGGTTGAGTTTGTCAGTGGGTGTGGCGCCAGCATGAGGACTTTTCCAGTCGAAATTAGTGCGAGGGGGATATCTGTGAACAATTTTGAATGGGCTTAAACCGCCGAGGGAATTGTGGGGAAGGGTAAGTTGTGCATAATCAATCATGGGAAGGAGATCTGACCAGTCGTCTTGGTAGTAGTTGAGGAACGGTCTGAGTTGCTTCTGGAGGTACTGGTTGTAGATTTCGGTCTGACCATCAGTTTGAGGATGGTCAGCTGTTGATAGCTTTATCTTTGTTCCTAGTATCCTGTTAAATTCTTTCCAGAAGGAGGAGATGAATTGCGGGCCACAATTGGAGAGCATAGTGACAGGAGTGCCAAAGTATTGATAAATATGGTAAACGTAAAGCATTGTAAGTTGTCGAGTAGTTACTGTTTTGTGACAAGGAATCGAGACTGCCTGCTTGCTGAAATAGTTGATGATTACAAAAACGTTATCAAATCCATGTTTATCCTTGTTGAACGAGCAGAAATCCATAGTGACGTGCTCTCAAGGCCGAGTTGGGACACCCAGAGGATGGAGAAATTCTGGTTTTCGGTCGCAAGGGACAGATCTGCGGCGGCAGGTGTGGCAGTTGCGGCAGTACTGTGTGACATACTTGGACATTTTATGCCAAAAGTACGATTGAGAGATTTGGCGTAGGGTCTTGGCGGCGCTAGGATGAGCTGTAGATATCTGAATGTGGGCTTCACAAATGAGAAGGGTACGGTGATTTTCCGTATTAGGGACAACAAGACATTTGTCAAAAAGAAGTAGTCCTTGAAGCAGCGTAAATTTTCCACGGGAAACAGAGAGTGCTTGAACGCGCAATGCTTGGAGAAATGGCGTGTTTCGATTTGAGCTGAGAATTTGATCAGCTACACCAATGGATGGGGAGGTTGGTGCAATATCAATGGCGGAAATAACGTTTTCTTCGGGTGTATTGTGGCGTAGCTTGCGAGATAGGATCTTGGAATCTAACTGATCTTCCTTGAGAAGCCGAAAGAGGCGTTGGCTCTTTTTGACTCTATTCTGTGGTTCAAGCTTGTCGACTCTGCGTGTTAAGGCATCAGCTAGTTGATTATCTTTTCCAGGACAATATGAAATCATAAAGTTGTAATCTGCGAGCAATTCAGCCCATCGGGCTTGCCGTGAGTTTAAAGCTTTTGAAGTCATAAATTATTCCAATGCTTTATGATCAGTATAGACCCGAAGCTTGTGAGGTGTTCCTTGCATTTCAGCGCGCCTACTTTCAAAGGATCGAACGATAGCGAGCATTTCATTGTCGTGCACTGCGTGGTTGAGTTCATCAGATGCCATTGTTTTTGAAAAAAAAGCAACAGGAAGCTAATCATTGCCGTGCTTTTGCGAGAGAACACTTGCAGCCACTCTGTTGGAGGCGTCAGTTTCCAGCATACTTTGAGATCTACGTTGTAGTGCTGAAGGATGGGAGCTGAGGTGAGAGTAGCCTTTAGTGTGTCAAAAGCGTAGGCACACTTGCTGTCATAGATAAAAGGAACTTTATTTTTTGTAAGATAAACAAGAGGTTGCACAATAATTCCGTAATTTTTGATAAAATAACGGTAAAAGTTACAAAAGCCAAGGAAAGATTGTATACCTTTGAACGAGGCAGGATACTGCCAGCTTTCGACGACGGAGACTTTTTTGGGATCAACTTCAATTTCATCAGTAGAGACAATGAAACCAAGGTACTTAGTGCGTTTGTCACTGAATTCGGATTTCTTGAGATCAGCTTGCAGTCCAGCATTCCGGAGGTGTCGAAGGACTAGTGTCACTTGGTACTTATGCTCAAGTTTGTTGTCAGAATATATGAGAATATCATCGAGGTAAGCAGTGCAAAACACATCCAAATAATCAAAAAGAACGTTGTTCATATAGCGTTGGTATGTGGCAGGACCATTGGTAAGACCAAATGGAAGGACTTTACACTTGTAAGCTCCATATTGGGTCCGAAATGTAGTGTACTCCTCTGATGTGGGATCCATTCTTATCCTATGGAACGCTTGACGTATATCCAGTTTGGTATATATCTTTGCGCGAGCGAGGCGGGATAGCGTCTCATCAATAAGAGGAAGAGGGTAGCGGTCCTTTCGGGTGAGGGCATTGAGAGCTCAGAAATTGATACATAAACAAAGTCTTCTGTCGGATTTTCGAACAAATAGAATGGGCGCTGCGTACGGTGACTGAGATGGCTCTATGAATCCTTTATCTAGGTTGTCTGTGATATATGTCTTTACAGCTTCAAGTTTATCAAGTGACATTTGTATAACAGAGAATACATAAGAGCAATTTCACCTTTATCCAACTGTATCTTGTGATCATAAGGACGGTGAGGTGGAAGGATATTAGATTCATCCTTGGAGAATACATCAGCGTAATCAGCATAATAATCAGGGACAGGAGGTTCTGTGTCAAGCTCTAGAATTTGGGCAGCAAGGACGGCGGCACTTGGTCTTTGTCTGCGTTGATTATGAAAATCCTGAACCAAATTGGCCGTGGCAGTCTCGTAGGACTTGGCTTTGGTATGTTGTTCGATCAAGGCATCAAGTTCATGGATGCTGGATGAGAAGACATAATTGTGGGGAGATTTCTTAGCGTTCATATGAAATGCGTTACCCAAGATAAGAGCAATATTGACAAGGGAATTGGGTTTCTGAAGTTTTGGTTTCCATAGTTGCTTACGTACACGCGGTATTAGTGAAGGGGAGTTTTTGTGTTCGGGCTTTAATAATTCCCGATTCATTTGTGTAAGAGCTGCATGCACCTCTTTGACGTGTGAAGAAGAAGAAGAAAAAGGAGAAGAAAAAGAAGGTATGATGGTCGGAGATTCTGTAATAAGAGAACTGGATATTGTCGGAGGAGACTCTGAATGGTCTGAGACTGTAGGTGTGGAATCTTGAGTGGGTAAATTTTTTATCAAAATCGGCTTTAATATGATGCTGTCTTTTGGAGGCGGGGATTTGTTATGTAGTATCCTCGGCTGATCTCGGGACTTTCTCGCACTAGTGATAGCGTCTCTTCTTTTCCAATCCCGGTCGAGGATACGATCTCTACTTTCTGTGTCTTGTTGGTTTGAGCAATTAATCTTTGGAGAGTCCAAAATTGTATGTCCTATAATAGTGTTCCGAGCGTAGGATTGGGTAGGTGGGTAGTCCGAAGGCCAGATAAGTCGGCGATGCGCGGCGTCTAGCAGTACGCAATGTTCGGCCAGCCATTGGCATCCAAGAATTAATCCATGATTTCCGTGAGAAGTGACTAAAAAAGGAGTAAATGATTGAATACGTTTATCAATAGTAAGATTCAAATGAGTTTAATGAGTAATGGACTTGCCAGCAAGTCTGTTGTACCCTTTGATTGGAATCGGACGAGGAAGGCAATGAAGGAAAGGTTTTAACGAGTGTGAGAGTCTCTTGAGCAAAGAAGAGTCCAGTAATCCATAGCCATTGGCTCCTGAATCAATGAGTGTCTGGAGGGAGTATGAAGTGCCGTTTTTAGTTAGAAAGCAAGGAATTGTAAGATAGGGACCTCCCAAAAGTTTGCTGATATCCAGGTGCTGCATACTCTTCACTTGGCCTAAGAAGGAGGCTTTCCCTAGGCTTTGTCTTGTAAACGCGGAGTATGTTCTTTGTTAGCCGAGTCTTCTTGAGCATTGTGATATTCAATGTTGGAGGAAGAAGATGTACTTCTATCTTCAATAGCGTCAATTGACTTTGAACGGTAATCAGCCGGAGGTGCAGAGGAGCGCCCTGGAGTAGCTGACAAATGTTGAGGTCCTCCATTACCTGAATAGCTTTTTAGACACGGAGAAAACTTCGGGGGGTCCTTGGGCCTCGTCTTATTGTACGAATGGTGGCAATCAGATTGTTGGTATTGCACCGGAGGGGAAGAGCTTGGTGTCATTTTCAACGACATATCCGATGAAGCCGATTTGTCATAACTGTTATGCCGACCCTGAGAGCGCGCTGTGCCTTTGGAATTTGAGTTTCTGGAAGGCTGCTGATTTGTGAGAGTTTGTCGTCGTGCGGATTGCTTGGCTTGAGCTTCAAAATCAGCGTCGATGTCCTGGATGACATTAACGTATTTGTTCAGGTTTCGGCATCTCCTCCGTTCGTTGACCACTGCGCTTCTCAATTGTTTGGTTATCTTGTTCCAGAGGTCCGACTTGAGCATCTTCTCATCAGTTAGGCCAGCCTGATTAGCCAGAATACGGAACCATTGAAAAAAATGATGGAACTTTTAGTAAGGTTGCATTTCCAGTCCATGGTAGTTATCACTGGCGGTTTGCTTCTCGGCCGGGTCCAACAAGAAGTCTACAACTTCCTGTATTAGTCTATTTGGTGATGGACGTGGGTTATGTCCATATATTGAGGAAGAAGGAAATCGCGCGCAATCCCTTCCGTGTTGTCAACAATATAGCTGCGGCAATGGCTGTTGTCAAAAAAGCTAGAACTGTACCATTGCAGTCTTTCGAGAAGTTGCTGTTGCTAAAGACACGGTTTCATATCCCTACCATCTGAAAGTCTGGAAGGTAGTAAGGGGATATTCTCTCGTCGGAATGCGGGTTGTGAGGTCGAAGCAAAGCGAGTGATTCGAGTGTGGTTGGGGTATTCATCATCATCCAAGGGGTCTTGAAAGCGAACTTGAGCGTGGCCATGTTCTGTGGAAGGAATCAGGTTTTCAGGATTCCTGGAGGTTGACTCAGAGGCAAAATATGTAACACTACTGGTTTTGTAGGTCCTGGTAGTGGTATTGCAGGATGTTCCAAGACGACTTTCACAAATGGCAGTCTCTAGGTCGTCCAAATCTTGTGCGCATGCGAGAAGAGCACGTCCTCTTTTATGCAGGTCTAGCTCACGGTGTTCCAGGTTGGTAAGATCATGAGGATCTCTAACAGTCTCCAGTTTAGGAGAGGCGAGTTGCTTGGCTTTTTCTTTGCCCTTCTTACGCTCTGACACATTCCTGGAAGGCATCAAGGGAAATTGCGGCGGAGATGACAAGGAGGTTGACTCAGATAAAGCTGCAGCTGAGGTAGTAGCAGTATCTTGGATGTTGTGAAGCGGTGTAAATCGATTGTTGTTGGCAGTTTCTTCTTGGGAATTGATTTGAGATGGAGAATGATTTTGCAAGAGTTCAATACATTCAGAACAATATATTTTTTTGAACTTTGCAAAGGGATTGTCTGATGAATTAACCATGCTTCGAGAGGATAACTATTTCTCTCGGTATCTGGTCTTCCCTGGAAAGCGAGGCGTAATTCGCGTTGATTAAGCCGGGCACAAGGGAACTGAAATCTTGTTGTTAATTTTTTTGTAGGCTGTTGCCAGCCTGAAGGTGGTAAGAGTGCTTAATATAATGTGACAAGATCAATGTGTGAAAGTACTTCAATTAATCCTTAGAATATTAAGCTAAAGAGAGAAGAAAGAGACTATAAAAGGCGGGCTATCTACCCCAAACTATATACAAAGAACTGGGTGACATTATAAATTTGGCAGGGAACAGTGCCTATGTGCCTCAGGCCGCCCTCATCATCAGCATTGTGTCAAATTGTCACATTTTACACCAAGATAAAAACCATGGTGGACAGCAGAGTTGACCAAGTTGCAGTTGAGATTTCACAGGATGAGACAGTTCTTCAAAAAATATCCAAATTTTGGGTTATCAAGTGATACAAAGGCTGCTAGAAACCAATATTTTCATAAGATCCAACACAATAAGAGGGAACATTGGATTCAATTCTTGGAAAAATCCCATGACAAAACAGTCTTTACTGCCTGCAATTACTCCAGGCCAGAAAGGACTCAATCAACTCTTATTCCGACCTTGACATACAGAAATATAGAAAGTAGTCAGGATAGAATTGCAACCATGTTTAAGGACAAATGCGAGGCGCTGATTCAGACTCTCTTCCCAGAAAACTCAACGTCAATACCAATACTAACACCTGCATCACAGGAAGCTATCAGCATGAATCTATTTCATCAGCCATACCTGACAGCTAGTTCTCATAATGTCCCTTTAAATAGATTTAATACAACTGATAAGAGCAAATGGGACCGGCCTACCTTGACCATGAGGGAAATTATTGGTGTAGTACCAACAGAATCAACAGCCCCAGATCTTGACCAGATTGATTGGACCATCACCAAGGCAGCAATCACAGCCATACCCAAAATCTTCTTCAAGGCATATTCCAGCCTATATAACAGTGGCTATCATCCAACAATGTGGAAGCAGGCTGTGGGAATTATCATTAAAAAGAGAAACAAAAAGGACTATAGCAATCCAAAAGCATATCAGCCAGTCTCTCTTCTCCTATGTCTTTCCAAGCTGTTGGAAAGAATATTTGCTAACAGACTTGCTTTTCTTGCCAATACAACTGACAATCTTTTACATCAGATCCAGATGGGCGGACGCAAGCAGAGATCTACAATTGACACAGCACTTCTTCGACATGATTTTATAGAGCAGAACAGGCTCAAGCTGTTATGAATTTGTTTGATTTAATCTGGATGTAGTGGTGCAGGGGTTTCTTTCCTCATTCAGTTAGGTCTGAGGTAACGGGATTTAGATTT
This sequence comes from Blumeria graminis f. sp. triticale, assembly GCA_905067625.1. Classification (NCBI taxonomy): domain Eukaryota; kingdom Fungi; phylum Ascomycota; class Leotiomycetes; order Helotiales; family Erysiphaceae; genus Blumeria; species Blumeria graminis. The sequence goes on from LR898478.1 coordinate 2,490,066, forward strand.
GTTCAGGCTTGAAATTTAAATTAGCTCCTTAGTTCTAACAACTTTTATTGTGAGGTTATGGATTGTAGAGGAATGCTGGAATGGTATAGGGAGGTGAAGGATATATGCCGAACAACGAAGCAGTTGAATAGAGCTTAAGGGTGAAGCTTGGTAGGGTGACACGAAGAGGGTATGAATAGACCTTCAGAGATATTCAGTAAATGTAATGAACTTAAATTGGAGTAACTACTGTAAGAGGTCTTACCTTCAGAGATATTCAGTAAATGTAATGAACTGAGGATTTCTGAAGGAGAAGAACACTGCATATATATATATAGGAATTAGTCCTACTGAGACGAATTTAGAAATAAGCCAGGATATGCGCCCATGTCCCAGTATGGCGACATTATCATGGTGAAGGTATGTCTTGACCACCAGTAGACCCCCAAGCTAGCTGAGTGTAAGACAGAATCATGCATATACCATAATTTCCAACATATCTTGTGTTAAGCGCCAAGACTAATTAATATTACAGAAAATAGATGTGGCGCAGTATTAAATGATAAGAATAACGGAAACGAAAACGAGATAGTACATGACTAGTGTAACAGATGCAGGACTGTTAGAATTACAACAACTTTCATGTTTATTGTATAATTTGCTTATTGGGAACTCGATGTTTTGATAACATGATAATCTGAACATATGAATTTGTAACCTTTGATAATTTGAGCCTCAATTACTTTGATTTGTACCTTTGCACATTTGACATTTGCACCTTTGACCTCCGTAACTTTGTAACCTCGAACCTTTGATAATTTGTCTTTATCAAAATCGGCTCGACCTCTGCAGCTTAACAGCTTCAAAAATTTCCCAATAAGAAGATTCATAACACAAGTATAGAGTAGTCTCAACAGTTCTCCTTGATATCTTGGTTGCATTTTATTGACTACACTCTGATGCTTTAATATCAGTCATGGGGTCTCTCCAGCTGCCTATCTCATTAAATTCATGGTTCAAATCCTTCTTGACTGGAAGGACCATGAAACTTCAATTCAATGGCCAGCTAAGTGAGGTGTTCCCAGTCACAGGCACACCTCAAGGCAGCCCCATTTCACCAATTCTCTTCTTGATATCAATCAGGTTCTTCTTTCTCCCACATCAGGAAGTGAATTACCTTAAACTCTCGTACATGGATGACATCTGTACTTCAGTTGCCTCCACCTCAATCAAGAAAAATACTGACCAACTTCAACAAATCCTCGAGGGACTAATGGAAAGGGCTGACAAGCTTTCAGTCACATTTGAGATGGAAAAGACTGAGATGATACATTTTTCACACCACAAATTACCTCTCACCAACCAGCTGATTCTCTGTAATCAAACTGTCTTAGCCCCAAAAGAGGAAGTAAGATGGCTGGGTATATGGTTTGACAGGAAGTTAACATTCAAATCTCATGTAGAGAAACGCCTCCATCTCGCACATGGTGCACTTAAGAAGGTAAAGCAACTTGCATCTACTACCAGAGATCTACCATTTCATGCGTTAAGACAGCTTTATCTCAGCTGTGTCCTTCCTGTCCTGGACTATGGATCAGTGCTTTGGTTCAGGAAGAGAGGCTGTGGTACATTGAGCACCAAGTGCCAGAGGCTCCAAAACCAAGCTTTGATCATGATTACTGGAGCATATCACCATAGCCCAATCAAGGACTTGGAAGTTGAAGCAGCTATCCTACCAACCAAAATTAGACAACTTAAGCAAATATTCAACTTTGTTCTTCGACTACTGAGACTAAATCACACACGTCCATTGAAGGATAAACTGCTCTCCCCTCTTCAGGATGAGCTATCTCTTAAAACAGATGTGGACCTTGGGGTTTTTAAGTACCTAGACAAAGAACAGACCCAGATCACAAGGATTGGCCAATTATTGAAGTCGTTTATGACAAATACTAACCTTGAACAATTAGATGCCAGCTGGGTACCTCCTTGGCTTCAAACAAACATTAAAATTACTATTTCACCACTGTCAAAGGAACAAGCTGCTCTGAGTCACACAACTGTTACTGAAAAAATACCATTAACTACAGCCATTTTCTACACTGATGGCTCTTTCACCAAAGGAACAGACAGCAGCATAGGATTTGTTGTCTATATTCCAGTCACAAGGCAAATGAAATGCATCTCATTCAACCTAGGCAAAACAATGGGTATCACAGACATAGAAACTTTCTGCATCCTGAAAGCAATTAAATACCTCAAAAAGATATCACCCCAAGCCAACTTCCATATCTTTAGTGACAGCCAAGCTAGTCTTATGAGAATAAAGAACAAAGAAAATTCCTTTTCACACCAGATCAGACAAGAGGTAGAAAACTGCCAAATACAGCTCTCCTGGTGCCCTGGCCATGTCGGTATAGTAGGTAATGAGCTTGCTGACAACTTGGCCAGAGGAGCCAGCAAAAAGAAGGTGCTGAGAAGGAATCATTTTACATCACATGCTTTTCTCAAGCAAAGGGCAAAAGAACTAATACTAGAAGCATGGGCAAAAGAGTGGACATCGGAGCTTTTCCATGAGGAAGAGGGAAGAAAGAGCTCTGGTCTTGGCAAATATTATAGGATTCAGGCCCAAATGTCAACACCAACATTTTCAACTCACCCATCCAGTTTTCAGGGCCGCAGCAAATTAATAGAGTCCTCGTACTTTCAAGCCAGGGCTGACGTAGGAAATGTGAGAGCATACTTATATAAAATTGGTAAGAATAAAGATAATAAATGCAATTTTTGCCACAACCAAAAGCAAACCATGCAACATTTGATACTTCATTGTCAGATAATTAAAACTGAAAGAAAAGAATCTTTCAAAAAAAGAGAGCCTCCTACACTACCAATCTTATTCAGAACAAAAAGAGGAAAACAAGCATTGCTTGAATTTTTGAAACCTTCCTGGTGTATACCTATACATCAAGGTGAATAATAGGACAAAACATATTGGAAATAAAGAGATGATAATGGAGGAAAGGTGTTATAATTGGGATATAGATTTGCTTTGAATGTATGTAAAATAAAATGTCATAGCTAGCTAGCTGAATACAATATAATTAAAAAAAAAAAAAAGTACCCTTTCCTAGCTGCATTTATTTTTGTATTATTGGCAGAAGTGATAATGGTTGAAAAAGATTTGAAGTTGAAGAACTGAGTTTTAACATTACACATATGCTGTTTGGCTCCACTGTCTAAGATCCAAGAATCAAAATTTTAAGAAGTGTGTTGACATTGGAAGGCAATCCCAGTTGGTGTTTGATCTGAGTGAGTTTTAAATGAATTTTCCCATTCAGTTGCTGAGTGTCTGATAATGGGCCTTTTTTCTGGATATTTTTGCCAGCAGTAGTTTGACTTATATATCTTTCCATAGTGTTGGCAGGTAGGTTTTGTTTTTGGAATCTTTGGTGCATTCCTTGTGTTTAATGTTATGTTCTCTTTATTTCTGCTTATTCTCCTGGCTTCATCAATCTGTCTTGCATTTATTTCTCCCAGGTAATATTCAGAATCTTCTGATATTGACTTTAGTCAAATCTGTTGCATGGCTGACTGTGACAAGGCTTCAAATTGGCTTCCTACATTGTTGACTAAGATAGATAGTAGGAGCCATTATGGAAGTGATTACAGAGTCATTTTGGAAAGTGTCTGGTTATGTGATCTAAATTGATCTGTAAAGTGATCCACACTTTCACATGAGGACAGTTGAGTCAACACAAGTGACTAAGAGGCAATATGTCATGTTGAAAATAATCACTCAAGTGCAATGAATTGAAGTATGTATCACATGACTTAAAGAAAAAATTTATTAGTAATTTTTATGATGTGAAATCACTCAGCCAATTAGACAAGCTGTATTAGATGATATAGAGATCTATACAAGATGTGGTTGGCACAGTGACATCATAACAGTTGCATGTGAATGGTGTGAACAAGAATGTAAACTACTCTATAGCAGATGATGGAATATCTTACATCATAAGATGGAATATTCTACTAACAATTAGGTAGATGAGCTTTAGGTATAAATAGGAGTCTTCTCCTTCATATAGATAGCAATCATCAGGAAACAAATCAAATAAAGCAAAAACATATCAACGTCCACTTCATAATAGTGTCAAGCACATATTGATAAAGCCACTGTTTGAATGCAATTCCCCTCCTCATAATCACAATAGTAAGCAAGTGGTCACATGATGGAGATAGCCTGGGAATTCAATGTGGTCAGGTGACATGGTCAGGTGATAAGTCACATTAACTGCCAAGACTAGGTGCATAGACCACTCTAGTATGTATATATACCAGACACTTTCCCACTTAGCTAGATCAATCAACACAATAGATATTGTTCTTGATCAACTACTTCTCTTCCACCCACATTCTTCTTTTGTTCAATCTTCATCAGTCTTCTAAAATATAATTCGGATATCTATACTTTGAATAAAATTTCAACTGATCAATAGGTTATAAGCCTGGAGTTCTAACTGCCAACTTTATATAACCTCCCTTAGTTGAACAAAGCATACTTTAGACAATCCAGACATAATCATCATCATCATGGACTTCACAAGTTTATCTATTGCCAAACTTTCTGACACTAAAAACTATCAGGTATGGTCTATAAAAATGAAATCATATTTCATTGCACAGGATTGATGGAACGTTGTACAAAATTCATCCTCCAAATCCAAAGCATAAGATAATCTGTCTCAAAACTTTAAAGCAATGTCACTTATAATACTTTCTTGTGAAGATCATATAATCAGGTTTCTGAATCCTGATGAATCAGTATCTATAGCATGGAAAAAGTTGGAACAGCAATATGGCAACATTGGATTCAGTGCCAAACATCTGGCTTTCAAATCACTTGTGTCAACCCATATCTCATCCTGCCAAAGTGTTGATCAACAATGTAGGAAGTCATTTTGAAGCATGGTCACAATCAATTATGCAACAAACTCGTCTTAAATCAGTCACAGAAGATTCATCCTACTATTTAGAAGATATAATTGCAAGTCTGATAGATGAAGCTAGAAGAATAAGTCAGGATATAGAAAAGACACCAAGAACAGCTATGATGGCAAAAATCAATCCAAAGCTAAAACCAATCTGTGTACACTGTGGAAAATTATATAAGTCAAATAATTGTTAGCAAAAATATCCAGAAAAAAAGCCCAGTGCTAGATATTCATCAAGAAATCCGGAAAATTTAAAATGCAACAAAAATAACCCACCATCAAAAGTCACTGCCTTTCTCTCACAAAAATCCAATGAAAAATATGTCTCTTGGATCTTAGATAGCAATATCACTCAGCATATGTGTAATGACAGATCTCAATTTTCAAATTTTGAACATGACTCTAGAACAATAATCATTGCCAACAACTCAAAAATGAATGCAGCTGGTAAAGGGGATATCAAGATTACTACAAAATCAGGAAGCACATTTAAGCTCCTAGAGGTTCTCTATGTTCCTCAGCTTGCATATAACCTTCTTTCAATAAGTTGTGCATTGAAGAATCCAAAAATAAAGTTCAACTTTGAAAAGAGTCAATGTCAAATCATATATGGCACCAGTGTACTAGCAAATGCTGTATCAAAGGATTCTCTCCTAGTGATGGAAGCTATACATGACTCAGCTCTTACTTTCAAGAAAATGAAATCTGATATCTTGGACAAACCACTAGATAATATAAATGAAGAAAACATTGCAGTAAACTCAAATAAAAAGGGAACAAATAAGACCAAAGTGTTAACATATGAAACTGGTTTAACTAAAAAATATAATCTAAAATCCTTGAAAGTTGAATATCAATCAGCACAATATACGGTACTTTCTCATTTAAAGTAAGCCAATCACACAGTTTATAACATATCAATTGATGAGCATCCAAATCTGCAAGATAATTCAACATCAACTGATCATGTTGCCTACACAAGCAGATGCTTAATCTCACCTGATTATAAAAATAATGAAGTAGACAAAAAATATGGAAAGAAAATATTGAGACAGAAAGAAATCTACTGGGATAAGATATTACCAAACATAAAAAGCAATAAACACATTAAAGGGTCCAGCTTCACCAACCATATGCAAAATAATTCAAAGAAGATGTTTCCATTGGACTGATTTTAATTATTGATGGAAATATAACCTAAAAAAAAAAATCTAAGTCACATAAGTCAAAACTAATACCAATAAAACTCTGATCAGTAAACAAACTTAGCATACTTTATAAGCAAAACTTTCAGCAGTTATGTCCTACATAAAAGAAATAATAAAAAAAAATTAAAAAGTAAAGGGAAATTAAGAAAGAGATGTAGCCATTGCTCTGAAAACATCAGGAAGCAAAAATTAAACAGTTACATCAACCAAACATGCAAAATTTTACAGCTTTATCATGCTGGAATTTAAAATGGAATAGATACAGCCACAAACAATCCATGACATCTTTTCAGCAACAACAGCAATTTCAAAGATCCCAAATTCTTTTATTCATTTCATAAATTATGTTAATACACCAGAAAATATATAAGAATAACTTGTTAGAATTGGACCAGACTACATACTTAACACCAACTAGACCAATTCTGTCAATTCAAATAGACTTCAAAATTGAAGGCACAAAGGGACTCAAAAATTCCACTTTCTGATTATGGGAGACTGTCGAGAATAATCACTAAAGTGTAATTGATTGAAGTATATATCACATGACTTAAGGAAAAATTGTATTAGTAAGCAGGTGGTCACATGATAGAGATAGTTTGGGAATTCAATATGGTCAAGTGATAAGTCACATGACCTTCCAAGGTTAGGTGCACTGACCACTCTAGTATATATATATACCAGACAATTTCCCACTTAGATAGATCATCATTCATCAATGCGACAACACTTCTTGTTCATGATCAACCACTTCACTTCAACCAAAATTCTTCTTGGTTCAATCTTCATCAGTCTTCTAAAATATAATTCAGGTATCTATTCTTTGAATATAATTTTAACTAATCAATAGTAATTTCCATGGGGTAAAATCTTTTTGAGATTTCTAATGGCTTTGAAAATACAAAATATCTCTGTGTCTGTTATATCCATATTTATTATCCATTTATGTCCTATTTGAGTTTACAAATATGTAGGACAGGCTATTTAAATACATTTAATCTTTTACATTCTGATTGGGAGTTTCATTTATTTAATGGTGGGATCCCCATTACTGGGTTTCCTGGGGAGAGTTATATGCATAGTTTCCCCAAAATTGAACAAGCAAACCTTCAATTCCCTGCTGTGTGGCAGATAAATCACAAATCCAATGCTGCTTCCCTTCCCTTTGGTTAGAGAGCCATCAGTGTTTACTATAGCTGTGTTGGGTGAGAGCAAACTAATTGTAGATGCATATTCTTTTGCAGCAACTTCTTTGGTTGATTTGGAGACATTAATTGAAATGTTATGCATAAGCCAGTGTGCAACCCAAGTGGCATTTGTCTATTTGTCAAGCTCGAGGGTGCCAAAGGTAGCGTCGGGAGTGTTACTGAGTGCCTTGGGAAATATCTGAGGTGTTGTCAAGAGTCAAAGGTATAAATTTGTAATTGTAACTAGAACTAAGGACGAAAGACTAGGGACGAGGGAATCTTGGGTCGGAGAAAAGGCCAGTGGAAGGCGGAAGACAAGACGTGGCTCTCTACTGTGGCTCTGTCTAATCCATATATACATCATAGTAACCAGAGCAACCTAGGTCTCATAGAGTCCACCATCTTGAGATTATAAGTTCCTAGGATGATACAGTGGTAAAATGTGGATGTACAAAAATTGTAGGTCAGCAGTGTCTCTAGATTTCTGCTATATCTTCTATATAGTGAAATCTTAAGACATTGTATGACTCTCTTCTAAAATTACAGGATGTGTCTAGTATATACAGATTTGTAGCTTAGCGTGCATTATGCATAAAGACTGGGGTACACATGACAAATTATAATTCAATGTTTATGATCCTGGATCCTCATTTTACAACTCAATTATTCAATTTGTAACCCATGGCAACCATGGCAACCATTGTATCCCAGTAACCTCTATCCTCAGTTCCAAACATTACCCCTTCCCTTTTTTTAAAAACGCGCACTCCACTGCACGTGGCGCATGTGGATAAGCCTTGTGAAAATCTGCCAGTGAATCCTTACAGTTGTCCAAATGTTTGAAAGGTTCCCAAGTTGCATTTTTGTGCCTGTCCATTGTACCAAGTATGGTACCTTATTACTTCTAATTTTCGAATCTAAAATTGATTCTACTTTGTGAATTTTGTGACCAGAGGAAGCGATTTTGATTGGTGGTGGCAATTCTTGATGCTGCAACAGGTAGCCAGTGTAAGCTGGGCAAAGAAGGCTAACATGAAAGTTGTTACCAATTTTAAGCTGAGGTGGGAGGTCAAGTTTTGCTACAAGAGGCGTTTTCATTATAGTTTTGCGCCAAGGTCCAGCCCTAACATGATCTAATTTTTTGTGGGCCTCGAGAGCATGAGGTTTTTAAAAGATAGGTAAACCATATCCCCTGTCTTGTATCTCGGTGCCGGAAAGCTTTTCTCATTTGCGTTAGTGGCTTGAAAGGCCTGAGCAAGGGTTATCTTTTTGTTACATAGCTGTGTTAATTTTTGAATCCTAGTTACAAACTCAGGGATGATTTGGGGAATCGGAGCTTCTGATTCCGACCTAAAATCTAAGCAAGGGTGATGACCAAAGCACGTTAAGAACAGCAACACTCCTGTAGAGGCATTAATCTGATTGTTACAACAAAATTCTGCTATGGCTAAATTTCTAGCCCAATCATCCTGATGATAATTAACATAGTGCCTGAGGTATACTTCCAGACTTTTGTTAGCTCTCTCAGTTTGCCTGTCAGTTTCTGGACGATGTGAGGTCAATAATTTGTGAGTGATATTCAGTAGGTGGCAGATTTCCTCCCATATTTTATTGATAAATGCTCTTCCTTGGTCTGAAAGTAACGAGTCTAGTAGGCCACTGAATCGAACAATATTGTTGAGGAATGCTTCAGCTGTTTCTCTTGCTGTAGACTACTCCAAGGCAATAATCCACACTCTTTTAGTCAGTCAATCAACAACCTGCAAGATAAATTGGTAATCAAAGCCTCTTACTTTACATATTGGCAAGGGTCCCACAAAATCAGGATTTAAATGCCGAAATGCAGCTTTAGGTGCTGGCAGGGATTGTAAAAATCCAAATGGCTTTTGTATAGAGGGATTATTTTGTTGACATCCTTTGCAGCCTCTGGCGTACATGGTGCAATCTTTATGACATTCAGGCCACCAAAATTTTCGGCTCAACAGACTGTACAAGGCAGCAGCTCCTCTATGACCATACATGGGGTTTTCATGCAGCTGATTCAAGATGATCTCATGTGGTACTTCCGGTACGTATCTTTTCCATTCAGACTGAAAGAAGAATTTGTAAGCGTGCAACTTGCTACCTGAATATCCTTTCGTTCACTGCTTGGATTCTCAATGTCTCTTTGAGCTTGTTGGCAAAATTCGTCTTCCTTGCAGTGCTTTCCCAATTTGTTCAATGATAGCGCGAACACAGGTGATTCCTCCACGGCGAGTAGGCCTTGGATATTGCTCGTATCAATGCAACGAAGTATATGATATGGTTTAATCAGGACTCGATTCTGGTATTTTGTAATATTTTCCAGAAAGACAGGTGTATTTGGATCACTTCTCAATGGACAATTTATGGCAAGGTATCCTCTAATGTTACATCTATAGCATCGACCTAATGAGCATCACGCATCCCTTGCCTGTTGTGTTAAACGTCCATCAGGACCCTTTTCCCTTGAAATTGTGTCAAGGTCCATTGCCAATCCTCCTTGCAAGGTAGTCAATTCAACCGGGTTGCGTGGCCAGGATGAGACAGCTTGACCTTGATTAATAGGTTTGGATGACATGGGGAATTTCTTCCCAGGGGAGAATGTGTTTGGAGCTTAAGTTGTCTTTGGGTATGAAGAGAAAGCGGCTCTCATTTCTTGGATCCTGGCGTCTTTTTTCCTGAGGTAAGCTACAAAAGCATGATATTTGGTTGGTGCATCAGAAGAAGAAAGTATTAAATCCCTTAACTTGTAGGAAAGTCTGCGCTCGAGCATTTTCTTCCAGATACTCTTTTCAGAACACCCATTTGTTGAGTCTTTAATATTGTGTTGTGAATACCTCGGGTCAGCTCCGATCGAGCCTCATTGGGCTCCCACCATTGCGCCACTCGAACACTCGGCCGCAGTAAGCAAGATGAGATTAGGGCACTGATAGCACAGCTAAATACCTAATCACTCTGGAAATATCCCTACATCCGAGCGTTGCCTGGTGGACCAATGCGTTAAGACTGTGGCGCACATCACTCTGATGGCTACCGAGGGGCAACAGCATATAATGTGATGACAGTGTATAGCTCTGCAATCCCGGGAGTTCCACACTAGCAACCAGTGTCAATAGTATGTTATAATAGGAGATATTGGCAGGGGCTATGGAAGTTGTTACTGTTATTGAAAGGCTATGCTGAGATGGAATGACGTACCATTAGGATGAAGGTATGGAAGGAGGTAGCTATGGCTTTAAGAGAAGTAAAGTTTGTGAGTTATACTCTTTGGACTTGGATCAATGGACGAACTTGAGGATATTCCCTGGTATTCTCAAGTGTGTGAATAATATGGAGGTTTTTTGAATTTCCTATTGTATGAATTGCTTAATTTATCTACGTGACAGGACCTTTTTCTATATACATGAATAAGGGGGTTCTGCACACTAGTGGATGTTCCAACATCTGTCCTCGTCTAACCGAGAAAAGAAGGATGTGAGAGATCCTAGCGCCAATAGATACCATTAGGAATCTATTGGGAAATACTATGACATACCAATGAGTGATGATTTAGGTCAATCATATCCCATGGCCCATGTGCACATTATTCTAATGTGAATGGTTTATTGTAATGCAGTCATGTTACTCCCTTCATTACAACAACTGTGACAGAAGTAGGAAGCACCTGTGGTGAGTGCGTGATCAGGACTGGAGTACTGAATGTATATATAAGGAAGCAATACTTCTGCAGATAGATTGTAAATTTACCATCTCACTACTGTCCATTCCAACGCATCTTCTCACTACATCTACATTAATTAAATCTGCGCATCCATAATCATCTGCATCCATTTCAGGTATTCCTCTGTCCCCTTATGACCTTGTTATTATAACATATTGTCTTCAAAGTGTGTGATGAAATCTTGGAAACTCATATTTCTCTGAGTCATTGTTTCTACGGCCTGCGTCGCTTTATCTTCTAGTCCAGGATCTTGGCATTGCTGTTTAAGGGCTGCCATAAATTCATTCATGGTTGTTTTCTCTGGAGGGGCTGAAGGATCTTCCAGACATCAAAAGCAGGATCTCATTTTTATCAGAGCGCCGGAGCCAAGACATTGGTATGCAAAACTAACTTTCGATAATTCAGACTGGAAAAGGTGACTGTAGCTTTGGATCTGGTTGTTTAACTGCGAGCAAAACAGACAAAGAGAGCTAGATTTTCCTTTGTAGGGCGCAATGGGAGGGGCTGAGAGCCTGATTGGAATTTCGATTGAGCCAGGCGTTGTTAACAAGGGTAGTGCTTCAGTCTGTTGATTTGTCTGGGCAAATACTTCTGTGACACAGGCTAGATCGAGGGATGATGCGGCGTTTATTGCCCCGGGGACTTGAAGTAAATATTGAGTGTTCCAGAATTGGGATTGTATAAGCTGGATACCAACGTCTGGAGATTCTGGTCGGGAGGAGGATGCGTCATCCATGTTGTAGTACTATGACTGTGGTGATTTGAATGTGCTCGACATAGAAACTGAGGGATAGGTGGTAGACGTCTTGTAATGTAAAACTCAAGGCTTCCAAAGGTAGCGTCGGGAGTGTTGCTGAGTGACTTGGGCAATATCTGACGTTGGCAAGAGTCAAAGGTATAAATTTGTAATAATAATTAGAACTCAGGACGAGGGACGAGGGAATCTAGGATCGGAGACAAGGCCAGTGGAAGACGGAAGACAAGACGTGGCACTCTACTGTGGCTCTGTCTAATCCATATATACATCATAGTAACCAGAGCAACCTAGGTCTCATAGAGTCCACCTTCTACTTGATTACTCAATTCGTAACCCATGGCAACCATTGTATCCCAGTAACCTCTATCCTCAGTTCCTGACACTGTTCCAGGTCCTTGTGGTGTAAACTGCTGTAAAATTTGACCTATTCTTAGAAGCTGGGTAGTAGTCAATGAAAAATACTCCATAATACCCAGATCAATTTCTGTAGATAATGACAACTCGTCCCTCACAGGAGACAGTAGTTTCAGCTTAACAGGATGAGTTGACCGGAGTCTCAGTAGTCAAAGTGCATAATGGTAGGCCATTTTTGTAGTCTAACTGAAGTTGGTAAAATAGCAGCTTCAACTTTGAGTGCTTTAACTGGGCTATTATGATATGCTCCAGTGACCATTTTTTGTTTGTTTATTCCATTTACATCCTGTCCAAGTCTAAGACTATTGTTGGATGTGCATCAACTGATGCAAACTAGCCAATATATCTATCAAAACCATTTTGCTTATTTACTTTTACTTTCATTTGAACCCTGGAGTGATCACAGCTCGAAACTAAAATAAAACAAAATCCATAATCAAAACTTCAAAATTTTCTTGCCATTTTTTTTTTCAGTTATTATTACTTTGCTTTCTTCTCCCAAAATAAATCATCAATATTGATGCTAATATTTAATTAAATCTTAATCCTATTCCAATTTTATTGTTAATGCACCATTTTCGAGTGTGTATCCCAGTCTTTTTAATGTATTCCAAAGCAGCTTGTTTGCCAATTTTAGTATACAGAACCATACTGAGGCTCAGTTGACTCTCTTTGATGCATCCATATAATATTACCTTAGCCTTGTTGTCAATTAGACATTGGAGTAATAAATGTCTTGGTGTCTGCTTTACCTCCAGTGACCATTTTACATGCCTGATTCTTAAGTCTTTGGCATTTGTTGATTAATGCTCCTGATCCTCGCTTCTTAAACCAGAGTACAGATTGTTATGAATGCAAGGTTATGGGAGGAGGAATAGTTACCAGTAAATAACTGCACGTTCACTGAGGCTTGAAGGTAGAGGTAGATTGTAATGAATAAGTAGACTTGCTTGCTTTCATTCAAGTTTAGAGAATCACTACTTTTATATACGTAAACCATATTCTATGGCTTTCCATATCCCCAGTCGCTCAGTCCCATTCAGCTCTGAGTCATTACATTCTATTCCATCCTGTTCTATTCTATCTGGCTCTGGTCTGTCCTGTTTTAACCATTAGATTCTACATCTCTGTGATCCACAATAACCAGATGCAGGGGTGCTTATGTCATCAATCACAATACAGATCCATAATCTAGGACAGGAATAACACAGCTTAGGTAGAGCTGTCTCAGAGCTTGGAAGTAAATCCCTTTTGTTGATGATGCAAGCTGCTTTACTCTCATCAAAGCTCCATGAGCTAGCTGAAGACGCTTTTCCACATGTGTATTGAATGTTAGCTTTCTATCAAACCATATACCTAGCCATCTGATGTTTTTCTGGGGTAGCAGGGTATTCTGGCTATCTAGAATCAGTGGATCTGTTAGTGGATTTCGATGGGTAGAGAAATCAATCAGCTCAGTCTTTTCTGTCTCAAAGGTTATTGATAGATCCTCTGCCTTAGCCATTAATTACTGCAAAATTAGTTTAAACTGATTCATATTTTTTGCAATTGAAGTGGATGACACCGAGATGGATATGTCATCAATGTATGATAGTTGTAAGTAAGGAATTTTGTCTTCAGGTGGGAAGGAATACCTGATAGAAAGTAAGAAAAGAAGTGGTGAAATAGGGCTTCCTTGAGGGGTTCCAGTGACAGAAAACTCCTGACTTAATTGCCCATTGAAATATAGCCTAATGCTTCTATCTTTCAAGAAGGATGCTACCAAAGAAACAAATGTACTAGGCAGTTGTAAAGTTTCCAAGACATTTATCAAGGCTTTGGGCTGTAGCCTGTCAAATGCACCCAAGATATCAAGGAGAACTGTTGACTTAATTCTATGCTTTGATCTATTTTCTTCCACATATTCCTGCAGGAGTAAGGCTGCATCAATTCCTGAACTCTGCTTCCTTCCACCCATTTGAGAGTTGTGGAGCAAATTGATATTCAACTGCATCCAACATCACCATACTTTCGAAAATTTGTTGTGGTTATGAGCTATGCGGAAGTCACATTGCGGAGTGATGAGGAGTGGATAATTTGTGGTTGACAGTGACTAGCCTCATACAATACTATACTGTAGGTATGTGGACAGAAAGTATAAGACTAAACATGTGTCCATTAATTGTGGGTACATCTATGAAACTATATACATGCTCGCCTAACCAGTACACTAGTGATGTATACTGTTGCCTTGAGCCACACGCGATGCCCTAGCCTCGACTACCTCGTTGTCTCATATCATAACACTCCCCCTATTGGTAACGACCATGATACCTGGATATGGATGTTAGTTTATGAAGACTAAGATTTGGCTTTTGCTATTCTGCCAGCTAGTTGGCTCGCGGACTGGACAGAAGACACTATGGTATTTCCTTTCTGATACTATTCTTTGGCAATAAAAAATTGTGAGGGTGATATATAATGACTGCTTGTGGTTATTGTGATTTTATTCAGTGAAATGATTGATTGGTTGTCAACGTATAACGCAGTGCATTCAGCTTCCTCCAAAAGGTTCGTGATATTCAATTCTTGAAATGGGGAATTCAGTCCTTGAAGTTGACGCCATGTTTTTGTTGCCACAAGGTACTCTACCTCTGTGGTGTAGACAACAACTTCTCGTTTTGTGTGTGATTTCCTGCATATTGGACCGAATCTGAGTTTATAAAACTTGCATGATGAAAATTGGCAGGTTGATGGATCAGACCCTAAATGGGCACCAGAATATGCTTCAAGAATTGATCGTCCCTTTATATTGTGGAGGTAAGCTTTTCTCAGGTTTCTCTGCAATGTATCTTAGGATATGGCGTGCCACCCGGAGGTGATTGGTTGATGCACGAGTTTCTTGGATGGCTTATATGCCATAATGCAGGTTGTAAAATTCAACCTATTAAACTTCACTGTCTCTCTTTGTTTGCTTGACCAGCTGTTGAGGAATGTGGAAGTAATTTTGTCTAGCTACAGGAGGTCAAGAATTCTAACCAGTCATTATCTTATCTAGTGAAACCGCTTTTATTTTGCAGATGAAAACGGGCTCCCCCTGACTGAATGATTCATTGAGATTAGAATTTTGTGCTGACTCCCCTGTTTGTGTGCGAATGTCACATCTCCTTTGTCTGGGACAAGATAGAGTTCAGGTGAAGATTGTTGGTCAATTGGATTAACTGACTGACGCTCATATTTGTAGTGTGGCTCCTTTGATGAATCTGGCTCACTATTGGGTTGGTTTGCTACTGGTTCTATTCCCGTGCTGCCATGAAATGGGAGGTGTACTTGGCGTCATGTCTTGTGATGTATCCAACAAAATGTTTGTTGGAATGTTCGGCAATGTGTCTGCTCGAGTGACTGGCAGAACATTCTGATGTTGTATCATTACCTTTTTTGGCTTACATTCAGTTTATTATATGGTACCAATGGCTGAATGTTAAATGGCGGGTAATGATTTGATTGACTATGTCCCCGCCGAGCTTGTAGCTCAGTCTGTGGATTGTCTCTGGTCGACTGCTAATTATCTCTATTTTTGGATGTTGAGATTGAAAACCTTCTGGTCACATTTGAGGATGCTGCAACCTGTAACCTTGCAGATGTTCCCCCTCAGACTCAAATGGGAGCTGGGATGTATGTTTTTGTGGGGAGGGTTGGTTTGTTTGTGGGGTAGATGTTGATTATCTTGAACAAGTTCTTTGCCAAGTACATTACCCTCATTGAGAGATGCCTGAGTTGTAAAACTCTCATTCTGTTTCCACCCCTTTTCTAAGGTTTTATGTGGATGGTAATTGAGATAATTTCTGTTGGTTTTGGCTTAAACCCTACAAACCACTCTTTTTCTGCTCTTAACTGGAACTCCTCCTGGATTTGGACTTGTTTATTTATATGCACGGCAGCCAAACCGGGGCATGTTTCTGAATCAATCTTCCCTGGATGGGGTTGTTGTAGCCCTTTATGAAGTCGATTACTGGTACCTTTTTTGTTGCGTATGCAGCACAGACGGTTTGCAACGAAGCTTGCGTGTCGTACTGCCCAGGGCCAGTAGCTTGGTAGCATGTGGGCATCAATGAGGGATGATCGAGCGACTCTTTGTACGACTTTATTGGCTGCTTCTGATGTACCGTTCTGTTCTGTTGTCTCTGGTGCGAAGATGTCGGTGCAGATACTATGCGGTTAATAATAGGATTTTGTTTTTTTTTTATAATTCCGACCATTTGTCACTAGGTATGATGCGAATCTGTTTTCCATGTAGGTGATGCATCGACTCGACCCATTAGACAAATGGCGGAGATATTTGATCCTTTGTGTTGCAAATGAGTATCCACCGCATTCTACTTTTGGCACCAGTCAGAAATACTGCATACTGATGGCCGTTTGTTTATATGTTTTCCTCTATAGTGTCCACGGAAATTTAGTCCAAGGGCTCATTTGGAATGGGTTGTTGCGCTTTGCTTATTTGACATGTTTCACATGTAGCGAGCCCAGATATGTCGATCCCTTCGAGTCCCTTAGAAATGCCAGCAGTCTTTTTGAGTAGTAGCTCCCAAGTATGACCTGACTGTTGATGACAGCGCTGTGCGCTAGTTTGGTGAGGTATTGAGGCTATACTTGATGCTTCTTTCTAGTTTAATTTGCCGATTTTCCGTGGATCTGTGTACTTTGCATCCTCTTTTGAGATGGAGTTTGGCATTGAGTTTATATGGACAGCTTTGTTGGCATAAGCAGAATTAGCCTGGAATCCGCCATTTCAATCCATGCAGTGCCTTGCCTCTTAAAGGATGTGACACCTACCACTTGATCGAAATTGTGTGGGCTTTGGCATATTTGCAGGCTGCTGAGGTATTCTTTATTTTCACAGAAACGAAATGGTGCTGTGCACCAGTATCATAAATGTAGTGCTGATTATGTCATTGACCAAAGGCTGCCAACCATGTCAAATCTCCTCTTTCTCTTATTCTCACTCTCCGAGTCTATGTCTAGACCATTGAGTACCACTTTCCTTTTCCCTTCCCATTGTATGACTTTCCCTTGGGTCTACTTTGTCCTTCCCTTTAATTCCCAGATGCAAGCTTCGGATGTTGATTGAAGCAGTCTTTATTTATACTTTTATGCTTTTACATCCTACATATGGCTTCTGGGTTTGGTGTTTGAGGGTTTGAGGCGACTACATTACGCCTTGAATTTTGTTAACTGCTCTCTGTTTCCCTTGGTGAAGACATGAGAGATCCCTTGGGTTGTAGCCTTCTTTTGTGGCACGAGGTTCTGGTTTCTCTCCAGTTATCGAGCCATTCAACTCCTTTTGTCCCTCTGATGAATTACCCCTTGCCTGTCCCAGTGTCATGTAAAGGTTATTCATGATGTTTTTGACATCAGGATCGGTCGGGTCATAATCATAACTGCTGTGATGTTGACAAACTGCAGGTTTTTATTGTATCGACTGCAATACTGGTCAGCGGTGTTCACCAGGTTTGTCAAGGAGAATGATTTATAAGCATGTAAGTGGGGAAGGGTAGTGAATGGAACTTGTGCTTCCGCTGTTTTGTCAAACAATTGCTTAGTCGTCAAGTTGCGCTGTTGAGTTGGTATGACACTGGGATTGAGTCGGTTGATTATTGTCCGGTAGGCCTGGATTTCATCAGGGCCCTAGGTCCGTAATCTTTTATCGTACTCTGTGGTCCGTATGGTGTAACTCTCGGAGCTTTCGCTTGGTCCTGCTATAAGTAGTCCACGTTCAACCTCGGGACGGAAACCTTTTTCGTTATGGAAGACATGGCTGACTCTATGTTGTTTTGCGAGCTTGGCCAAGATAGATTATCTCCAGGTTTCGGATGGTGCGCCATCATCAAGCATGATACCTTTGAACGAATGTGACACGACGGACAGCAATAATGATGTAAACTCCGGGCTGTTTGACGTTTTGTTTGCGCTGGGAAGAGCCGGGCTCATAACCTGTTGTGGTTATGAGCTATGCGGAAGTCACATTGCGGAGTGATGAGGAGTGGATAATTTGTGGTTGACAGTGAGTAGCCTCATACAATACTATACTGTAGGTATGTGGACAGAAAGTATAAGACTAAACATGTGTCCATTAATTGTGCGTACATCTATGAAACTATATACATGCTCGCCTAACGAGTACACTAGTGATGTATACTGTTGCCTTGAGCCACACGCGATGCCCTAGCCTCGACTACCTCATTGTCTCATATCATAACAAAATTGCCTTTCCATCAACAACTTCTGCCCGCCATCAAATACACTGTTTTAAATTCAATATTCGGTTTTGCTCACTTAGCAGCATTGGATTGATATACTTTTGGACATTTGCATCCCCATATTCCA
The DNA here is from genome assembly GCA_905067625.1 of Blumeria graminis f. sp. triticale. Taxonomy (NCBI): domain Eukaryota; kingdom Fungi; phylum Ascomycota; class Leotiomycetes; order Helotiales; family Erysiphaceae; genus Blumeria; species Blumeria graminis. Next base: position 2,508,716 of record LR898478.1, read on the forward strand.
GCATTTTTGGACAAAAAACCCGATATTTAGCATTCTGAGAAAAAGATTTTCACTGTAGCCTTGCCAAGGCTTGACGCGTGATCAGCTGAAATTGCACATCATCACTTTGTTCTACTTTAAATTTTAATTTTAATTTATATTTAAAAAATAGCAGTTAAAAAACAAAATCAAAATTAGAGAATTGAAAAACATTCTAAAAGATTCAATATATATAGAGCAAATGGGTCCAAAAACACCTTCTTCACCAATAGAACTACCCTCCTCACCACCAACACAAATGTCTTTTAATCTAAAACATGTTGCATGGCTTTTTGACTCCATATAGTACTCAAAAATGGCAACAAAAGAAAAGTCCCAAATTTCAACCAATAATATTTTTACAAGGATAGCTTAAGAAGACTCACTGAGCAGTGACCATATTACTGCACAGAATTTTGAGCCTAAAAACACTGATGATAATTTTTATTAAAAAAAATCAAACAAAAGAAAGTCACCTGACTCAAATCCCCCAACCATCAACTCCAGAAAAGTAATGCAGATCAAAGAGGTTGATGTGAAAGGGGCCTTCAACAGGGTGCTGCAAACTGACTCCTTTTTCGACTGAGGACTCAGGGATGGCCAGAGAATGTAGTGCAATGGGTAAGCTCCTTCTTTCAAAACCGGTCGGCAAGAATCAGACTCAATTGAGAAGTATCAGACCCTTTTCAGATTCTACGTGGTCTACCACAAGGATCTCCAACATTGACCATTCTAATTATTCTCTATGTAGAACCAGTCATGCGCCTTGCACGCGGATGTTTTGGCTATGCAGATGATGTTGCAATGTTCGAAACAGGCCCAAATCTTGAGGAATGCAGTCAGAGACTACAGTTAAGACTGACGAGAACTCTACAATGGGGTAATGTTGTGATTATGAGCTTATGGTAGTCAAGGAGCTGAAGCTCCTATTTAGCATTATGCGCAGGACGTGATAACCTTGGGGTCTGATTGTTGTGTGTTGAAGACTATAATGATCTAATGGGGAGAAGAATTTTCCTATGTGCAAGATTGAGGTGTCTGTGCACTAAACTTTACCTAACACAGCTGCCACTCTAACCTAATGTAATCCCCATAGACCACACATGTTATGAACTTACTTGTGGGCTGAATTACGAAGCTGTTAAGCTACAGAGGTCGAGTCAGTTTCGGCGAGGCGACGGTTAAAAGGTAGCGGATTAATCACGAATAGTTGAACAAGTAGCTTTATTAAATTCTGAGTACTGAAGGGTACAAGGTTATGTATCATGTAACAAAATTGTTAGAACTAAGGAGCCAATTCTAAATTTCCAACCAACATAATCTACGCTCCATTTGCCCAGCTCCAACCAAATTCACGAAATAGCCCGTGCGCCACCCTATTCAAATTATCTACAACGAATTCATAACAACACATTACAACAGGTAGGGACAACAGTATTCAGTTTGAAACAACAAAGACTGAGCTCCAATATTTTCATAATAAGAGGAAATATCAGGAACCTCCCTTAATGACGGAGGACACCTTAATTCTTCCGAATGATCACAAAAGCTGGCTTGGGATAGTCTTTGATAGGAAGCTATCATTCAAGGAACACATAGGGCGAGCCTGCCAGCGCTGTCAAGTGGTCACCGACCATGTCAAGAGACTATATAACACTGTGAAAGGTGTCCAACTTGCTCTTCTGCAGCAAGCCTTCCAAGGTATAGCTTTTGCATCACTTTTCTACGGAGCTGAGACGTGGTATGGACCAAAAATGTCCAAGTGGGTAATAGATCAAGTCCAAAGAGCAGTTCATAGAGCAGCTTGAGCTGTATTTCCAGTGTATAAAACTACCCCTGTCCCAGCACTTTTGCGGGAAACTGGATGGGCTCCAGCAACTATCTGGCTAGAAAGAATACACGATCGCTCTGTAACTAGAGTTGCCTCAGCTGACCCTAAGCACCCCTTACAAAGCCGTTGGAATACAAAACATCTCCAATGGATTAGGAGCCGCCAAAAAGTCGAATTGTTGCTGGACGCTATCACCCCCCCTTGGCTTAGTCTTGATAGGAGTAAAGCAAAGGAAGATATTAGGGCTATTGGCCGAGAAAAAATTCTGATGGAATATCAAAACTGGGAGCAAAGCCAGAGACACAATTTGTTGGATCTTTTCATATATTCAGATGGGGCAATGAATAAGGAAGGAGAGGCAGGCAGTGCGTATTGCATCTACCGGGGACCAAACTCAGAAATTACAAACGCGAAGATTCCCCTCAGTCGGACTGCAGAAGTATTTGATGCAGAAATTATTGGGGCAGTCCAGGAGCTAAAAGCAGCCATGTCACATTGTATGGCCAATTACGCTACAAATATTGTGGTATATCTGGATAATGAAGAAGCGGCATTACAATTGCACACTGGCTACCTAAGCCCATCCAGCTCGGTCAAGATTGCAGAATTTCAGGAACTGAGGAAAAATTGGAAGAGTAGAGTGCACTCTTCGAGAGAGGTAGAGGGTGCAGTGAAAGCAAAATGGGATCCGGGTCATGCAGGGATCAAAGGAAACGAGCGTGCAGCCATATTAGCTAGGGAGGCCTGCAGCAAAACAACGACACGGAAAAAAGCTTCGATATACCAAGCCAAAAGCCTCATAAAGGAGCGGCACAATAGTAGCATCATCCAATTTTAGAAGGATCACGCTCCGAGTGGATATAAGAGTCTGAATATACCTATGACAGGACAAATGCCTGAGGAATTGCAGATTTTATCTCGGAAAAATCTAGCTTTACTCCTCGCTGCCTGCTCGGCTTACGGAGATTATGCCACGTATCACAGACGCTTCCAGCACCAAGACGCTAAGCTATTGTGTATCTGTGGAGAAGAAAAGGCCCTGGAACATCCCTTTGCATGAAGGAAACTTGACCAAAGTAAAACTCCGAGACCAAGTCCATCTCGGGGTAAGGAGGGGGACATCATGTGGATCCTTGGCACAACAATAGGGGCAAAAGAATTTGGAAAATGGTGCAACACAGCTCATCCATACAGGCAACAAGTCCTCAAAGTGTAGAAGCAAGATTAGTGGTGACATTGATAGGATTGTCTTGAAACAACTGTACGAATTTGTATTTTAATCATAGTAATTTTTTTAAAAAAAAGGGGAGTATTAAGGAGTTAGGCATTGAGGAATTTACACAAATAGAGTGGCTTAGAGCTCTACCTTGGATTAATATCGAGCATTAATTGCGAAAAAAGGGAGGATACAGTAGTTTTTCTAGACAATAGAGTTGTCTGATAGTAACAGGCTATGCGGACACGCCAAACGCCCATTCTTGGGCATAGGGGCCAGGACATACCCGTGATCCTACTTGACGTTAAAGGCAAACAAACAAACAAACAATTCAGATCGAAGAGCCAAAGATTACCAAACAACACACCTTTCTATCTGCCATTCAAGAAGCTCAAAATTTACTGGTCAAAGCATACAGCTTGACAGAAACTATAGAGGAGCAAGATGCAGTTCTAGATCTTGTTGAAGTTTTCAGAAATTACATTTTGGAGGGTCGAGTTAGACCAATTTCTATTAATAAACCTACAGCCTCACCAAGTGAGTTATCACCAACAAATGAGGTACCAGCTGTACCAGAACCTACTGTACCCTCATATGCCCAAATGCTGAGGAGAAAAGTGCCAATTCTACAGCCATCAACTGCACAGCACCCAGCAAATGGAATGAAAGTCTTACATAAGATGACAAGACAGGCAGCTCCAGCTGTCTGCCCCACTGAAGCTATCATACAAAATATTGTGCCAAAATCTTCACCTATCCAAATCACAACTACACTGCCAAGAGAGAATATGGTTACATTTGTGGCAAAGCAAGGGAAGACTTTGCCTACATATGATGCCTTCTCTATTAGAGAGAGAATTAACAAAATTCTGGGGAAGCGTGCCATTTCAAGAGTACATACCTCAGTGAAAGACAACCTGGTTTTGACATGCATGGACTCACCTCCAAGTGAACAACTTTTAGATCAAGAAAAATGGGAGACTGTGTTTGCAGGATGGCCCATAAATAAAGTTCAAAAAGTGAGCCATTGGCCAAAGCTAGTGGTTCATGGTGTACCAACCTCAATCCCAATTAATGCCATTAATGAAGAGATTGAGATTTTCAATGAGGGAACAAAAACCTAGGGCCAACCCAGAGCTGCATCTGCCATGCAGCTCAATGTGCCAACTGTAAATCAAACACTCACTTGTCTTTCCAGAGACAATATTGCGACTACTTCAAAGCATTGTCATGTTAGGTACACTGAAAATAGGCCAACACAATGCTGCAAGGGGTCGAGAGATCTTGCAGTCCCTTTTTGAGGTTGCTCTCAAGGAGGATATAGACATTCTTTTCATTCAAAAACCATATGTGTTCTATAATCATTATTTAGAGGCCTATCAACCTATCACTCATTCAGCTTTCATTATTATTCCACCCTTAATTTCTAATACAATTCGACCCAGGGTCATAACCTATGTCAACAAGACTAGTCAACTCAATATCACTGCTAGATATGACATGGTTTCTGACCCTGATTATCAACTTCTGGAACTAAGACTTTTCTGTGAGGCATTCTATGTGGTACATATGTACATTGAGAAGCCAACCTCGAATCTTTTGAGCCAGCTAACACTACAGCGCTTCCTGGACCTTAATCCACAAATGGATAAGCCATTCTTGTTCCTTGGAGATGTCAACCTACACCATTCTTCATGCAATCCAGAGGTTCAGAGTAACACCCTTTTTGCCAATAATTTAGTGAGATACCTGGACAGTGCTCGAGTTCAAACCATCATCAACTCGGCCATAATTGAAGAGTATGGGGGAACATTCCACAGGTCTAACTCAAGAAAAACTTCAATCATTGATCTAGCATTTGCAGCAAGATTTCAACAATTAAAATGGGGCAACTGGAGGTATGGGGAGTCAAATGGTTCAGATCATAAGCTGATCATATTTGAATCAAAACTATCCATTAAGTCAACATTTGAACTTATCATAAAGAACTGCCTTCCACCAAGTTTTAACCTCAAGAAGGCAAACTGGCCTCAGTTTGAATTATCAATCAAGGAAGAGCAGGGAAGGTTTCAAGAGCAAATGGACCAAGCAATCAAAACTAATGATACTGACCTTATAGCTTCACTAAAGTGAGGAAGTAATCCATAAAGCTGCCACCAAATCAATCCCTTACTCCAAGCCTTCAAGCAGATCAAAGCCATGGTGGACAGAGGAACTCACTCAACTACGGAAGATTATTCATTATCTAAGGCAGTACCAGAAATTCTACTTCAGTCAACAGGTAAATCAGGATACAAAGTAAGCAAGGGACAAATATTTTCATCAAATTCAGAACAGTAAGAGGCAACAGTGGTTTGTTTTTTTTAAATCATATTGTATTCTGCTATCTACCTATGACAATTTATATAAAATTCTTGTCCCATTATATGCATTGTGCATTAACTCTACCAAACAATATTGTTAATATTTCCACTATTTGTTGTCCTAATTAATCCCCTTTGTGCAAAATTATGCACCTCGAAGTTTTTAAATATTCAAGCAATGCTTGTTTTCCTCTTTTGGTTCTAAATATTATTGGTAATTTAAGGGTTTCTATATTTTTGAATGATTCATTTCTTTCACTTTGAGACTTCTGACACTGAAGTATCAAATGAGTCATGGTTTGATTTCCTTTACTGCAAAAATTACAGTTACTATCTATTGTCTTTCCTATTTTGAATAGATAAGCCCTAGCATTTCCTATGCCAGTCCTAGCTTGAAAATATGAGGATTCTATTAATCTGCCATATCCTTGAAAATTGAATGGTTTTGTAGAAAATGCTGGGGTGGTTAATTGAGCCTGTATCCTGTAAAATTTGTCAAGACCAGAGCTTTTTTTCCCTTCTTCTTCTCGGAAGAGTTCTGAGGTCCAATCTTGATTCCAGGCCTGCAAAATTAGTTCCTTAGCCCTCTGCTTTAAAAATGAATGTGAAGTAAATTGATTTCTTCTCAGCACCTTCTATTTACTGGCTCCTTTGGCCAAGTGGTCAGTAAGCTCATTGCCTTCAATTCCAGCATGGCCAGGGCACCAAGAGAGTTGCAATGAGCAATTTTCTGCCTCTTGTCTGATCTGGTGCGAGAGATGATTTTCTTTATTCTTAATTCTCTTCAGACTAGCTTGGCTGTCAGTAAAAATATGATAGTTGCCATTTGGTATTGTCTTCTTAAGGTGTCTAATTGCTATAAGAATACAGAAAATTTCTGTATCTGTAATACCCATAATTTCCCCAAGATTGTATGAGCAACATTTCATCTCCCTTGTGACTAGTAGATATATAACAAATCCAATGCTACAGCCTTTTCCTTTGAGTAAGGACCCATCAGTATAGACAGTTGTTGTTAATGGTAGTATATTTTTTTGCAAAATTTGTGATGAAATGCCTCATATTCTTTTGGCTCTGAAAAGATAATGATGAATATATTTGCCTGTAGCCATGGAGATGACCAACAGGCAACAAGTTGTTCAAGATTCTTATGATTAGCAAATGGCTGTAGAAGATGGCCTATCCTTGTTAGTTGACTAGTTGCATTAGTCATATACCTAAAAATTCCGAGATCCAGCTCTGTAACTAGGGACAGTTCATCCCTTAGTGGACTTAGTAATTTTGCCCGCACTGGATGAGTTGGCTGTATCCTCAAATTCCGAAGTGCATAGATGATGGTTTGTTTTTGTTGTCTAACTCTGGTTGGAAAAATAGTTGCTTCGACTTCCAGGGCGTTTATTGGGCTATCATGATAGGCCCGAGTAATCATGGTAATGGCCCGGTTCTGAAGCCTTTGGCATTTGGCATTCAAACTTACTGACCCTCTTTTTGAAACCATAATACTGATCCATAGTCTAGCACAGGTATGACACAACTGAGATAGAATTGTTTCAAGGTATGGAAAGGTAGGCCTTTGGTCTTTGAAGAGCTCCATGAGCAAGTTGAAGTCTCTTCTCAACATGAACCTTAAAATTCAACTTCCTATCAAACCAGATACCTAGCCATCATACCACCTCTTTTGGTGATATTGGAGACTGTTCATCAACCATTTATGGTGTTGTTAATTGTCTTCTGTGGTTGGAGTAATGGATCAGCTCAGTCTTGTCTGTCTCAAATGTGACTGAAAGATTGCCAGCTTCTGCCATATCCATTCCAAAATTAGTTGTAAATGATTGTTATTTTTCTGAACAGATGTGGATGAGACAGAGATAGAAATGTCATCCATGTAAGAAAGTTGAAGGCAAGATATTATTTGATGAGGTGGAAAGAGAAACCTGATGGAGATTAAGAAGAGTAGGGGAGAAACAGTGCTTCCCTGAGGTGTGCCTGTGACTGGAAACACCTCGCTTAGTTGATTATGAAGTGAAGCTGGATGTCACAGGCTCATACCTGGTTATCATTACGCTGCTGCCTAACACATAAGGCTTGAACTGTTCCAACCATGTTAAACATCATACACATCATGAACCTCTCCACAACTCATTAGACCCAAGTATAGGCCTTGGTCCAGTTCATGCAAATCTATTCTTAAATGACAAATTCAGATTGCAGACAGGACAAATTGAACACCAGTTGCGAGCCATCTAAGGCACATGCATCATAACAATTTTAAGAACTAAAATTGCTAATATTAAAATGAAGCTAAATTAAAATAGACAGAGATGCTGGTGTTTGTCGGCGGACAGGTCATAATCAATTTTGAGAATGGTATGAAATGTGGGAACGAGATCATAGTCTTGTAAATAAATAGGAGGCTTTCAATCATGTCTCTGCTTGTTACTTTAAGATTTTCTTTTGTATCAAGCTCTGAGTTCAGTTTGAATAAAAAGCCACTTTAAGACCGTCACACTAGATGCTTCTCTCACTAAGAAATGATTCAACCCATGATATAAATTGATCTGGAAGTTGAAGTTTCTTTAAGATTTGTACTAAAGCATCTGGCTGTAGTCTATCAAATGCTCCCAAGATGTCCAGAAATACTGTTGAGACTATTTGATTCTTTGCTGTGTTTTCTTCAATGAATTCCTGAAGTAAAAGTGCTGTATCAATGGCAGATCTCTGCTTACGCCCTCCCATTTGGCTTTCATGCAATAAATCATTACTGGTATTAGCCAGCAAAGATATTCTGTTGGCAAATATTCTCTCCAATAGCTTAGATAGACAGGGTAGTAGAGAGATAGGCCGTTAGGCTTTTGGTCAGCTGTAATCCTTCTTATTTCTCTTTGGAATGATGATTCCAACTGCTTTTCTCCACTGTTTAGGATGATATCCACCATGGAAAAGAGAGGTATATGCTTTGGATAACAATTTTGGGATGGCTTTGATAGCTTCCTTGATGATGGTCCAGTCAATCTGATCAAGTCCTGGGGATGTAGTCTTGGTAGGAGCTGCATTGATAATTTCCTCCATAGTCAAAGCTGGCCATTCCCATCTTATAAGGAAATGGATAAACTGTCCTTTGCAGCTATTGATGGTGACATGAATTAAGATGATGATTGTGATTGAGATAGATTTCTATATAGTTTATAATACATGATATGCTCAGGTTCATATACCTCGAGCCAAGCAACCAGATTATGTTCCTCCAGATCTAGATTCATCAGAATAATTACTTACCCAGTAAAATTCTCCTAGTCTCAGTTGTTTGTTTAGGATCTTGATTAGGTTTCTAGTAACTAGTCAATGATGTTTCTCATATCACTGAGACATAGTCATGGTTGATACAACAGGTACAAACAATGAGTCGTGCCTGTACATGACGTTGTCATATAGTCATGATTGTCTGAACAATATCAACTCATGAATGAATCATGTCTCTACATGACACATCTTGTATCTTCAAGTAGCCGGTTATTTGGAGCATGCAGTGATGGTTCCTGAGATAAAGATGTGGTGGCTTCAGCAAGTGGAAAAAGAGTCTGCATAAGTGCATTGCATTTATCTTTGAAGTTGGTTGCTGTTTTAATTTGAATCGTGTCTAAGAAAGGGTAGGAAAGTGCTGGTATAATAGTGGATTGAGTCCTCTTAGGCCTTGAATAATGATAGGCTGTGAAGACTGATTTATTTCTGGCTTCTTCCAAAAATCTCATCCAATGTTGCTTTTTATTGAAAATGATTTGGTGAAAGTATTGATTCCTAGCAGCCTTAGCTTCTTTATCCAACCAGATTTCTGGGAAATTCTTGAAGCGGCGTCAAAACTTGTGGAAGTTTAGCCTCAGCTGGGCTAATTCCTCTGACCACCATAGTTTTGAACTTGATGACATTTTCAAAATTGGGATGGATTTCTGCGCAGCTCCCTGTACTAATTGTTGTAGTAGGTTGGCTATTTAATTGTAATCGTCCAGTTGAATATCTGCATCTAGGTTTAAGTCAAAAATTGGCTTTTTTGTTTGCAGCCCTTCATGGAAAATCTTCCAATCTGATTTTTTAGTATTATATCGAGGTGGAAGAGTTGGAATGTGGTTGTTTGCATCAGGTCTGTTATTATCAGGAAGCTGAGCCTTGTATGTGATTAGTTCATGATCATATCCAATTAATTCTCCATAATTCAAGTCTTTCCATTCAATATGTTTGAAGCCTGCTGTAAAGGTTAGATCAATGATTGAGGTTGTCTTTGAGTTTGATCTGTGGAATGTCTCTCCAAACTTTTCAATTACAGATGGGCAGTTGATTAGTTGAGTATCATTCTCATCTAGATATTCCACAAATGAGTTAGCTAGGGGATTGCTTGTTTGAATTAGTAGATTCCAAAGTTGATGGTGAAGATTGATGTGTCCCAGAAGTAGAAATGGCTTATCCAGCTGTAATTTTAAGTCAAGAAGTCTTTGAATGGTGTAGTTAGAATAAGAAGTTGTGAGGGGCTTCTCATTATAGATGTGAATATAATAGAACCCCTTAACCTTGAGATCAACTTCGAGAATTTGAAAATCAGGGTCAGTAACTAAGTCATATCTTGGCATAATATTGAGCTTGCTAGCTTTGTTGACATAGGTCAGATCCCTTGGGCAAATGGACTGATTGAGAATAGGTGAAATTAGTTGGTATGCTGAATGAAATATTGGTTGATGTGTTTTGGAAGGAGTGTGATGGAACAAATAAGGTTCCTGAACTAAAATTTTGTCTGCTTTCCCTTTGATTGACACATCAAAAAGCGACAGCAAGATCTCTTGATCTCTTGCAGCATTGTGTTGGCCAAATTTGATGTGACTCAACATGCTAATGCTTTATAGTAGTCGCAATCTTGTCTCTGAAAGGCCATGTGAGTATTGGATTTACAGTTTTCACATTTGATGGCATGGTGGACACAGTTTTGTGTGACTTTGCATGTGGTACATTGGTGGTCAGGGGATTTATGGGCACCTAGACAGATTGCACAGATTGGTGTCCTTTTGCAGGTAGTCTGGTGATGTCCATATGTATGACACCTTTGACATTGGGTTTTTTGAATGGACAGCTGGAAAGCAACCACTTTCAGCAGGAGGCCTCCAATCAGTACACCCAAGTTTATGAGGTATTCTTTTTCTCCCTCTGTAGTAACTGAAAATGAGACTGAGCCCCTCAAGGCTTGCTTATAAGATTTGGAGAGCCATCTAGGCTGTCCTTGTGTTGTAATCCCTTCATTAAACCCTTCAATTTCTTTATTTAATTCTTCAATTGGGATATATGTGGGTACACTATGTATCACCAACTTTGGCCAGTGGCTTACTTTCTGGGCTTTTAGAATGGGCCATCCTTCAAAAACAGGCTCCCATTTATCCTGGTCCAGTAGAAGTTCTGATGGACTTGAGTCCATACATGTTAAGACCACATTTCCTTTGACAGAGGTATGTACTCTGGAAATGGCCCTCTTTCCAAGAATCTTATTAACACTCTCTCTGATAGAAAATGGTTGATATGAAGGTAGGATTCCCCTTGATTTTGTGATAAGGGTTATTATGTTTTCACCATGAGAAATGATTGTTGGTGGGTATACTGTTGTTGGTTCTGTTGATTTTGTATTTTCTTTAGTTGAAGCTGTAGGCTCAACACTTTTTTCCACCATAGGTTGATGGTTGGATTTGCCTAACACTGTCATTTTATTGACTGGTTTTTTGTAAGTTGCAGTTGATTCTGCTGGTGCACTACTCCTTACAATTTGGGCATAAGAAGGACTTGGTGGTGATGAATTCTGTGCTATTTTGTCACGGTTTCAGTACAAAATGCTTGGGCGATCTTGTAAGTACAGTATATTAATTATAATTCTCTTGAGAGAGAATTCCTCAATGTAAAGTCTACATATATATATATTCTAAATTACTGCCCTTCATGATGATTCTCCCTGTGACCTGAATAATTGAGACGCTTCTTCAACTACCTAGAAGGTTCTCGGTACACCTGTTATCCTCATGAACCTTCAGTGTGTTTCCAGAAGGTTCACTGAGAATATTCGAAGTTCTGTGGCTTCCGAGACCTTCACCTTGTGCCATAGCCTACGCTAGGCAGCGTAGACTACAGGAGTCTTTCGGCTTAACAGCCGTCACAATCCCCCCTCTTCTTCTGAAGGGCTTCAAGTATATTATATATTTTTTTTCTTAATATCTCCTTGTATTTCCTTGCCGACGTTCTCTCCGTGACCTCTGGACATGAGGTTCTGCTTGACCAACATATCGACCTGAATTATTCTCTGAAGGGCCATTATTGGTTGTTATTGGACCATAGGTGTCCTCAAATATTCTCAAAGCCTCCGTGTCTGAGACGTATTCAATCGGCTCCCATGTTGGCTCTACCCAGCCAGTCCACTTAACCAAGGCCTGTCTAAATGTACCACGGCCGCGTCTCACTGTTCTTGCTCTTAATATTGAGTCAACTTCGTATTCTTGCTCCCCCAGGTCGTCAATAATAGCGGGGCTCTGTGCATCGTCCCGTCGCTGACTTAGGAAGGGATCCGCACTCGCTCGCTTGACCAACTCGACATGGAAGCGGTTGTGAATATTCCCTGGCACATTCAACTCCACAGTTAAAGGGTCTGGAGCAGCAGTCACGTCGTACTTTGCGTGGAGCTAGGCTAGCTTTTTGGAAAGCTGTGGCGTCTTTACATTCCGAAGATCTAGCCGAACCTTATTGCCAACCTTGAATTGGTCGGGTTGTCTCCAAAAGCGATTGGCATTGCCCTCATTTCGCTGATGCGCTGAAGCCATTGCTGCCTGTGCAAAGTCTTGGGCATCCCTTAGCCTTTTTACGTAGTCTTGGGCAGATAGCCGTCCTGGGTGTCGAGAACCATTTTCTGAGATAGGCGTGGGTTCTGCCAGAGGTTCCAAATTGTATCCGTGCCGAAGGAAGAATGGGCTCAGTCCCCCAATTGCTGAGCTCGGTCTTGAATTTAACGCCAGTTGGGCTACAGGCAACAGTTCCATCCAATTATCTTGTGAATAGCAGGTGAATGCACGCAGGTACTTGTATAACTCCTGGTTTGCTCTTTTGCTCGCATTGGAGTGAGGATGGTATGCTGTTGTCAAGCGTTGAGTTATTCCAGTCAGTTGGCAGATTGTTTGCCAAAAGGTTCCCACCCAGTCACTTCCCCTATCACTCGTTAGGTATCGCGGAAAGCCGAAGTAGCAGTAATATTGGTCAATAAAAACTTTTGCACAATGTACTGCTTCCATAGTACTCGTCCCGAATAAAAAAACGTCTTTAGATAGACGGTCTGTGATGACCATGATATTTGTACAGCCCTGCAAAGATGGCATATCTGTCACGAAATCAATGGTAAGCTCGCTTCCTATCCGGTCAGGTATTGGTAGTTATTGCATGAGCCCTGCCTTTGCTTCTCGCTATACTGTGGTTCGGCCGCAGACATCACAGTTCTGTTGTGATCAGACCCACTTATAGATCACACAACTTGGAATGGCTAGTACTGGGCAAGTGAACCAACAGGACAAGCGACCCTGCGTCAATGATACGTCATCGGCACACAGCAATGACAACACCAGTATCTCAACCATACATGATTATATGATAATATGACGCAGGTATATCTAATGACATAGTTGTTGAATGGCTGAATGGTTGGCAGTTATTGCTATTGATGGTATATTGTATGTATTGTCTTTGTGTATAAATACTCGCTACTAGACCTCTGTATATGATCAACCTTTTCCACTCTTATATTCAATAGTCATCAATATAGCAGATCTACAATATATATCTGTCTTCTTCACGTTAGACTTAAAGTGCTATCCTACATCAACCCAAGTTGACTGTTACACCCATTGTGACAATTCTTAGACTTCTCATAACCTCATTATTACAATAGGTTATGAGCCCGGGCTCATCACATAAGGAACAGTACAGAATAACCATGGGTCACAAGGACAACAAGATCGTCTTGGCACCAGGCGTTTCCTTCGTCAGTTGGGAGAACGACCTACAAGCCAAGCTAGCTCGACGCAAAGTATTAGGCCATGTCTTTCATAACATCGAAGGCATAAAACCAATTTCAAAACCAACTCCCCCGATAAGCTTTGAAAGCCAAAAACCATCGACTGAGAAGAGTCACGACTTGGTGAATGACTATGAGGAAAAGTTGGCAATATGGAAGTATGGAGAGATAGAGGCACAAAATGTAATACTGCAACGCTTAGATGAGAAGATCCGGCCAAGGCATTATCGGCACTGTACAGCAAAGCAGCTGTTCGATGAGGTAGCAAACACACACCAGCAGTCTGCTACAACCCCATACTCAGTAGCACTCCGAGCCCTTCATAATACCAAAATGGGGGATAACGCTGAATCCTACTGCAACGAATTCATAAAGAACCTACATGATGTGAACAATGCGGCTGAGTTAATGATAGAAACCCCACAAACATCAGCTGAAAAGACTGAAAATGAATTTGTTGTCTTAAAAGGATATGCAGCCGCCATGTTTGTAGAAGGAACCATGGAAGTGAAGTGGCTGAGCAATTGGAGAGAAACACGAGCGTACACTGACGGAAAAAAGTACGCGAGGTTGGAGGATATGATGTCTACTCTTAGAGTAGCAGCTGTGCAGAGATCTCTAAGGCCAAATCCAGTTGTAGCCTCAGTCTCTAATAAGAGCAGAATGGAACCAGGCCCAGATGATCCTTGTCGGAGATGTAGACATAAACATCTTAACAAAGACTGTTTTAAGCAACATCCTGAACTTCGGCGGTATAGAAAGGTGAAAGATAAGAATGGAAAGGCTAAGACTGCATTTCAAGAAGAATCAAGTGATGAGGAAGAAATTGATAAAAGACCGATAGTAGCCAGCATCCTAAATTCAAATGAAAAACGTATACTATATGATACTGGTGCCTCGCATCATTTTGTGCCAAACAAAAACAAATTTGTCAACTTGAAAAAGTACTCTAAAGCGTTCAAATTTGATCAAGCAGTCGGCTCCTCATCACTGACTCACTACGGTACAGCATGCCTGAGTATAGGGAATAAAAGGTACGAACTTCATAACGCAGTATACTCTCCAAGATCAGCATGTACTATTTTGTCAGCTGGGAGGCTCCAGAGACTGGCAAATATAGTCCCTGACCCTGAAAATAAAATGTTAGTTCAAAAGAAAAGAGGAAAGCCAGATATTAAAATAGCTCGCCTCGTTCGTAAGAATGATGTTTATTATGTTCGTCCGCTTAATGAAAATAATTCTCCAAAAGAACAGAATAACGTTGTTGCACCAGGTGTAGCAAGAGTACCTAATACTACCGGCGCACAGAGGTGGCATGAACGTCTAGGGCATGTTGGTCAAAAAATCCTAAAGAAAACAGTAGATTGTTCAGTTGGCCTACAATCAATAAACTTTAGTGATCTCAGCACTTGCGAGACATGTCATCTAAGTAAAGCTCAGCGATTTATCTCTAGAGATCAAAGACTCACACCAAACGAGCCCCTGGATGAAATATTTGTTGATACAATTGGAAAACTAACAGCCGCTGTATATGGAGAACAATACGCGGTCATCATAGCAGATGCAAAGACTCGCATGCGATGGGCATTGACTACACATTCAAAAGACCAGATTGCATCACTTTTAATACAGTGGATAGAAGATCATAAGCATCAGTATGATAAA
Source organism: Blumeria graminis f. sp. triticale (assembly GCA_905067625.1). Classification (NCBI taxonomy): domain Eukaryota; kingdom Fungi; phylum Ascomycota; class Leotiomycetes; order Helotiales; family Erysiphaceae; genus Blumeria; species Blumeria graminis. The sequence continues at coordinate 2,523,886 of LR898478.1, forward strand.
CGTGTGAAAATAATTATTAGAGATGGGGGCTCCGAGTTCATGCGTACTAAATCATACTGCGAGCAACACGGAATTAGAACCGATATATCTGCTCCAGATACACCAGAACAAAATGGTGCATCAGAAGCCGCAAATAAAGTCGTCTTGACAATGGCAAGGTCTTTGCTTATTGACGCTCGAATGCCATCTTGTTACTGGCCATGGGCAATTAAACATGCGTGCTTTATTGTTAATCGGCTCTACTGCCTACGCACAAAAATGGTGCCCCTCATTGACTTTCTTCAAGGATTAAATCAACCAGCCCCAGAAAAGATAGACTTCTCGAATTTGCCACGCTTCGGATGTCGTGCCTACAAATATATAGATCCAAAGCCTGGTAAATTTTCTCCTAGAGCAGAGATGGGGTGGTTTGTTGGTTTTCAAGCAAATACCAACAAGAACTTTATTATATTTCACCCGCACTGGACTCCAATACAAGGTTGGAAATGGATAGAAAGCTTTTCTCCACATGTCACATTCAATGAAGATGTCATGTTCGGAGATCGACTTAACCTAGTTGCACAGCAAAGAGCATCTGACTTCTGGAGTAACGGAACTTCATCCTTTTTTGATAGATCAGAGAAGCCATCAGAATCTTCATCTCGCACCTCTCCAGATATCCAAACTGATCAACAGTTCGAGAGGGAGCATTATCGAGAGGAAGTTGGTCAGTCATCAGAGACTGAAGATGATGTACCACAAGTTCCAACTGCTCCAAAAGATCCATCAATAGACTCAGAAATGAAAAATAATACCTCCAATGAAGAGTATGTACCGTCACAGATACATCCCCAAGAACAGAGGGAGCCAACTCTAGAAGATCAGGCAAAGCTTTTTCCACGTCAAGAAAGAGTAATTAATCCGCAGGAGCAGAGCGAGAAATGTCAAGAAGAACAGAGGGAGTATACGCTGGCAGAGAATTTAGAGCCGCATCTGCAACACCATAAAGAGATCAATCAACAAGCACAGATAGGACAAGACATGACAGAACGGAGTCAATTTCAGGAAGAAATCCAAAATTACAATGATTTCGCAAATGAGAATGAAGAAATAGCATATGACTTCAATATGACTGGATGGGATCCAATACCCCCCATCGCTGGACAGAAAAGATCTCGTTCTCCAGATTCCAATATTCATCAAGGTCCGAGTAAAAATAAAGTAGTTGCTCAACCTAATCACGAAATAATCAATGAGGAAACTCCCTATGATGTTATAATGACAGGTTGGGATCCAGTAGCTCCAAAAGCCGGACACAAAAGGGCTCACTCTCCTGAAGTTGAAACTATGCAGACGAAAAGAGGTAGAAAGGTTATAAAACACGACTACTACCGTATGCATCATGGAATGTCTGCAATTACATCATCAGATCCTAAAACATGGCAAGAAGCTATGACAGGCCCAGAAGCTAAACAATGGATGAAGGCAGCTCAAGAAGAATTCTCCTCTTTGAAAGAGAAAGGTGCTATTAAAAATTATTAACCGCAATAAATTACCCAAGGGACGACATCCAATGAAATGTAAATGGGTTTTCAAGAAAAAATTTCTCGGAGATGGGACTATAGATAAATGGAAGGCCAGATGTACAGCAAAAGGCTTTACGCAAAGGTTTGGAATCGATTACCAAGAGACATTCGCTCCAACTCCAAGATCGGAGACTGGTAGGATCATGCTCGTGTTAGCTCATCAATTTAATTGGCACCGACGGCAAGGAGATGTACCCACAGCTTTCCTTAATCCCGACTTAAATATTGATCTTTATATGGAAATTCCCCAGGGATTTGAAAAGAAAAACCATATCATCTTATTGCGAAAAGGTCTCTACGGACTTAAACAGGCAGCTGCGCTATGGTACGATGATGCCAAGGCTACATTGGCAGCGCAAGGCTTATTTCCAACAACATCGGATGTATGTCTATACACAACCAAGCAAAAAGACTTGTTTGTCTTACTACATGTTGATGACTTCCAGGTCATGGGTCCGAATCTTACCAAAATTGAAAAACTAATGTCAGCTCTATATAAAAAGTACAAGCTGAAAATGGTAAATACTGACCTCTTCCTGGGAATACACATCTCCAAGCCAAGCAAAAATATCCTAGAGCTCTCGCAGGGACAGTATGCCCGCTTAATTCTTGATAGACATGGACTTACAGACTGCAAGCCGGCCAAAACGCCCCTCGAGAGATTAATGGAGCCAAGTACCTCTGATTGTAGTCCAGGATTCCAAAAAGAATATAATTCAATGGTTGGTGGTCTTCAGTATTTAGCAAACAATACAAGACCTGACATAGCACATGCGGTTAACCATTTAGCTCGTTTCTTGCCAAATCCATCAGAAGAACATTTCGAGGCAGCCAAACGTGTTTTACGATATATTTCAAATTCACCTGACAAGGGCATCAATTTTACCAAAAGGGATGACATGAAGCCAACTTTAGAAGCCTATTCAGATGCAGACTTTGCAGCGGATCCATCTAGCAGCCGGTCAACTTCTGGCTCACTGATCAATCTTGGATCTGGACCTGTATGCTGGAGGTCACATTTACAGCGTGAAGTTGTCTTATCTACAACTGAAGCTGAGTATCTCGCTGCAACAGAAACCTGTCGCCAGTTACAGTGGGTAAAATCATTGCTTGAGGAATTGAATTTACTCGGCATGATTGAAGGATCGAAGCTAACAAATTTATATGTCGATAACCAATCAGCTATTTCTTTGATAAAGAATCATGACAATCACAGACGTTCGAAACACATTGCCCTCCGAAACTTCTTTTGCCGTGATCAGTACCAATCTGGAAAAGTTAATGTGATTTACGTTCAGTCATCAGAACAGTTAGCTGATAGTCTGACCAAACCTAAATCAACAGTACCACTGTATGGCAGCATTAAAAGTAGAGATGAGAATACCAGCCAGTGATCAATGGGACTGTAAGGTTGATGCCAACAGAGGGAGTGTTGTGATCAGACCCACTTATAGATCACACAACTTGGAATGGCTAGTACTGGGCAAGTGAACCAACAGGACAAGCGACCCTGCGTCAATGATACGTCATCGGCACACAGCAATGACAACACCAGTATCTCAACCATACATGATTATATGATAATATGACGCAGGTATATCTAATGACATAGTTGTTGAATGGCTGAATGGTTGGCAGTTATTGCTATTGATGGTATATTGTATGTATTGTCTTTGTGTATAAATACTCGCTACTAGACCTCTGTATATGATCAACCTTTTCCACTCTTATATTCAATAGTCATCAATATAGCAGATCTACAATATATATCTGTCTTCTTCACGTTAGACTTAAAGTGCTATCCTACATCAACCCAAGTTGACTGTTACACCCATTGTGACAATTCTTAGACTTCTCATAACCTCATTATTACAATAAGTTCCGTATAAACCGACGAACTGATTCCCTCATCTTTGGCCAGAACCATCGCCTCAGAAGCATGAAAATCATTGTATCCTTTCCAGGATGTCCCGCCAGATAGCTATCGTCAGTTCGCTGCATTATTGCCGTTCTTAGTGGCTCGTAATCGGGAATCCAAAATCGATTTTCCCTTCCACGAAGAACTCTATCTGCGGGAACCGTACACTCTGCGCTATTAGCTGTTAATTTCTGAGCGATTTCTGGTGGAAAACTTCTCTCTCCACGCCGGACGGCATTGCGTGCTCGTCGCCAATCACTATCGTAATTGACTCCCTGGTTCCAAAGCGCCTGAATCTCTTCATCATCAGATATTCTTTCTGAAGCTGCTGGATCTATAGCTGGACTTGTTGAGCCATTTGATCTTCCGCCGTGGGATCCCTGAGATGGTGTTGATTCATTTGATACACCGAGTTGTGCCTCAACAGGCGACGCGTTGACAGTTGGTAATAACTGCATAATCCTACCCATGGCTCGTTCGTCATCCGGGCCATGGGGCTTGTCCTGATTGCGTCTTGAGAGAGCATCTGGTCGTTTGCAAGAATTGCCGGGTCGCCATTTGAGAATGAAGTTAAACTGCTGTAGAACGTCGTAATATCTAGCCTGCCTTTCATTGAGCAATTGCTTTGTCATAAAATAATCTAAATTCTTGTGGTTGCTCAAAATTGTGAAAGGCTTTGTGACTAATCGAAGTTCGGCTTTCCATTCTTGCAGGCACGTGATTATAGCCAGCATCTCCTTGTCGTGTATTGGGTAGTTAGCCTCAGCTCCATTCAGTCCCTTTGAGTAGTAAGCTACTGGTCTCAGCCGACCATACTTGTCAGCCTACAATAAACAACCCCCCAATGCATAACCAGAACAATCGGCTTCCATCACTGTGTCCCGCTCAGGATCCCATTGCGCTAACACCGGCTCTGTGGAAAATATCTTCTTCAGTCTTTCAAATGCCTCGTTTTCCTCAGGTCCCCATCTCCAAACAGAATTCTTCTTTGTCAATTTGGTCAGCAGTGCAGTTATTTCTGAAAATCCATCCACAAAACTTCGCTAGAAATTTGCAAACCCCAGAAACAAGCGAACATCTTTTACAGATGTGGGCGCTTTCCATTCCAGAATACTCTTAACCTTTGCAGGGTCTACGGTCACCAAATCTCCAGCTCTGACAATATATCCCAAGTACTTAACTTCCCGACAAAGAAAATCGCATTTATCTATGTCCAAGTACAGGCCGGCCTTTTCTAGCTTGCCCAAGACACTTTGCACTATCTTCCAGTGGTCTTCCTTGCTCCCATCTGTATAGACTAATATGTCATCCATATATGCAGTCGCATTAACATCAAGGTGTCCTCGGAGCTGCTTATTGATATATTGCTGGAATGTTGCAGGTGCGTTTGCAAGACCAAATGGTGTAACAAGCCATTCAAAAAGGCCATGGCGACACCTGAAAGCGGTCATCCACTCATCTCCCTCCCTCACTCTGATACGATGGAATGCTGACTTTACATCTAGCTTTGTGAACCACCTAGCCTTCGATAGCTGTTGCAAAGTTTCTTTAAATAATGGAAGCGGATATCAATCTGGAAGGGTGATTGCATTCAGCCTGCGGTAATCCACACAAAATCTAAGCCCTCCGTTCGGCTTCCTGGCAAAGAGGACTGGCGAGGCCGATGGCAAGCTACTGGGTCTAATCCATCCCTTACCCAAAAGTTCAATCAACGTCTTGCGCAACACCAGTAGCTCCTCTCGCAACAAGCTGTATAAAGGACCCCATGGTGGTTGATCTGTTTTTCCATTTTCTTGTCTAAGGTTTATGGCATAGTCGAGGTGACCTCGCGGCGGTGGTAGATCATCAGCGCCGCTGTCGTCAGCAAAGAGGCACGCAGACTTCTTCACCGGGTCTGGCAATCAATTTCGAGCTTCAGAGATCTTGAGGCAAGTCTTCGTACGGTGTGCCTTGTTTATATTGTCTAATGAAGCTTTGCAGACCGGAACTCCATTTTCTAGGCAAGACAATGCATCCACAGCTGCAACTTTCGGCTCCTTAATCGATCTAAACTTGTGCCGCCAGCGCTTAACACTGTAAACAGAACCACCGCTTCTTCTAAGTTCTAGGCGCTGTTCTTTAGAGTGAATGATTGCATCCTGGTCTTCTAACCACTTGTTACCCAGTATCATCGGATGAGTACTGTGTGGAACTACATACAGCAACAACTCATCAGTAACGTAGCCGTCAAGATCTATAGAGACCCAAGTGATACTTTTTACAACTGGTTTGTCTTCTGATGAATCCTTTGCTGTTTGAAGAGCTCTGGGAGAAATGGGCTTGAGCGGTAGATTAAGTTGAGCTGCGAGTGCCTCATCAATAATTCCTGAACAGAGGCATCCATCGTCAACTAACGCTTGCACCATTGTAACATTGTTCACAAGTGTATTAACTAGAAACGGATCCGTGTTTATATTTGGCTCGTGTCCAACCACTGTTGAAGCATTGGAAACTTTTTCATTTAATATAACTGGTTCCACAACCTCTGTCTTACCAAAACCCGAGTGTACAATCTTGTGTGCTGAACCGTTGTTGTGGGCCTCTTTCTTCTCAAAAGATGGAGATAGCTTCCTGATATTTGGATTTATGGCTGGTAATAGAAAGCAATGCTTGGCTGCTCGCATCGGAAACATAGTCCTTCTTCTTGAAGCCTTTCGATCTGCTCAGCTGTCTTCCACTTAGCACGGGGCGATCTATTATTGGTTAATTTCTGTGTCAAAGGTGATGATGTAATTGTCCTTTCTAGATTGTTGTTAAAATCTGGTGACTCCTTCTGATGAGGTCCGATGTTCCTTCTTTCCATTGGGTCTCTCATATGCTGATATTTATTACTCAGAGTTATGATTCCCGGGGTACCACTAGATGGGTCTTCGTACATCGCTGGATCATTAGGACCCAATCCGTTGCCACAGGGGTCCTCTTCCAACTTTTCTGTATTGATAGGGAAATTCTTAATTCTTCGCGGATTAATTGCTGGAAGAAGGTGGCACACCCTGGACATACATCCCCGTTTCTCACACCTGAAGCAACTTCCTTCCTTCCGAAGCTTTGCTAGCTGATCTTCTGATTTCCAATTTGCCCTTGAAAAATCCTTTTTCTCCGTAGCAATGCTGTAGTGAGCCCGATTTATCTTTGCTCCAAATATGATTGGACTGAACTGATGACTGACTGACTGAACTGACTGAATTGACTGCGGCTGACTGACTGAACTGACTGAACTGACTGCAACTGACTGCAATTCTGAATTCTAGATCGGAGAGAATTATAATATGTCACGGTTTCAGTACCAAATGCTTGGGCGATCTTGTAAGTACAGTATATTAATTATAATTCTCTTGTGAGAGAATTCCTCAATGTAAAGTCTACATATATATATATTCTAAATTACTGCCCTTCATGATGATTCTCCCTGTGACCTGAATAATTGAGACGCTTCTTCAACTACCTAGAAGGTTCTCGGTACACCTGTTATCCTCATGAACCTTCAGTGTGTTTCCAGAAGGTTCACTGAGAATATTCGAAGTTCTGTGGCTTCCGAGACCTTCACCTTGTGTCATAGCCTACGCTAGGCAGCGTAGGCTACAGGAGTCTTTCGGCTTAACAGCTGTCACATACTTGAGTTGAAGTCAATGGCACAATTGGCTTCGGAATAATCTTTTTCATGGCAGTAGAATTTGCCCTTCCCTCTTCAGTGAAGTTTTGAAAGACTTCAACAAGATCCAATACTGCATCCTGCTTTTTGCTATCTTCAGTCAGATGGTATGCTTGAACTAAAAGATCCCTTGCTTCTTCAATTGCAGATGAGTAGCTTAGCTGCTTTGTAATTCCTGGCTCTGCAGCCCTTATTACTTTCCTGTATTGAAGTTCAGATGGAGCTGAGTCTGGTGATTTTCTTTTCTTTGATGAAATTTGTTGTATTTTATTCCCTGCAGTGTTTGGTTTAAAGTCCTCAGTAGTGATCCCATCACTACTGAGGAGGCAATTTGAGACCATAGGAGAAAAGATAGTTGGGATGGCCTTTGACAATTTAGAGCCACTTGAAATATTGGAGTTACTTTGTTGTTTAGAGTTCCAGATTGAATCTGAAAGGCAAGATACATTTTGTATTTTAAAAGAGCATTGAGTTGGTAGAGATGAGGGATCCATAAATTTCTATTTTTGCTTTTTTCTATTTATGCATTTTCTATTCAATTTCTTGTTTTTTTTTAAAGGAAAAAGAAAAAAAGTGTATTTGATCACATGAAAAATGAAATTTTAGCCACTAGATCACATGCTAAAAAGTGGGCCGCACCTAGGCTTGCCATGGCTTGGCACTGTTAGTGTGGAAAAATTTTTCTGGTGTTGAAATATGGTTTTGTATCAATAGATGTTTGATTTTGATGATTTTGATGATGAAAATAGGATTAATAGATGGCTATTGACTGTGCCTCTCTGGATATGCTGTTTAAAATGGTGTAAGTGATGCTTGTCAGAAGTTATTGATGAAATAGCAAAAATTTCCATCCTGATTGCTGAAAATGCGATGTTTTTGATGATTTTTATCAATCCTCTGGGATGGTTAACATGTAATGATATCAAACTGTAGCTCTTATTGACGCAGAAAGGAATATCAAGTTGATGAAATTCCGATTTCTGATAGTATGGTGAGGTGTCCTCTATTTGTAAATGCTAGGTTCATTCTGTCTCTGAAGGCAAGTGCTGAGAAGTTTGTCCTGGTAGTCTCATCTTGAATCAGAATAGCTCTTTTTGTGTCCACAGGCTTGGCAGGCTATTTCTTCTTTCTTGGCCGTACTTGTATCCAATCTCCTTCAGCCTGGTTTTGTTGCCCTCTAGAATTTGATGCCACATTGGCCCATGTCCTTGGGGCTTGATTTTATCCCTGGCTTCTTTGGTTCTGTGTCTGTCTTCCTCCAGCTCCAGCTCCAGGTCAAGTATTTTCAGGAATTTGTGGAGGCACATTATTCTGCATGTTCTGGGCATTAGTGTTTGCAGCATTGGACCTTTGCATTGAAGTCTGCAAGATCTAAGCTGTTTGCTTCGGCCTCTGCACTTAAGCTGTCAATATTGTGTTTGTCCTGTGTGTTATGCCATCATTTTCCATCAATTCCTGAAAGACATTCAGCAAGTCAAGGATCTTTGTTTGATTGGATCTTGTTTGTTCCTGATGAGCTGCCTTGATAAGTAGGTCCCTTGCCCCATGAATGCTTTCTTCTGCAGTGTCAAAATTTTTGCTATGGTTGTTTGCTTTAGAGGTATTTGTGCTCCCTACCTCTGGTTCTGGTTCACAAGTTGCTTCCCTTTTATTTGGTTGGCTTGGATGGGTGAAAGGGTCTTGGGATGCATGAAAATCAAAGTCATCACTCATGACAAGGGCATTACAGCTACTCTCAGCTGCCATGTAGTATGGCAAAGCCAATGGATCAGATGATCCTATCTCCATTGCTTTTTGATACTTTTTTTTATTTCTCTATTGGATTGTATTTAAATTTTAATTTTAAAAATATATTTAAAATTTTTTCTTTATAAAAATTCGGGGTATGTTCACGTGATTAAAGATCACGTGATAAATCAACACATATTATTATGTTTTCTAATTTGACGCATAAACAATGCAATTAACTCGTTAATTGACATGAAACGCCTCTAGGACCAATGAAAAATTTTCAGCTATGGTGACCACCTCTAACCAGAGATGCAAGTTGTCGAATTGTTGTTTTCAACTTCTCTTACCTCAATGAATACTTGATAGATGGATATGAAATTTGGAACTTCAGTAGATGTATAATAGTCAAAGGGGTATACCAAATTTGATAGAGATTGAAGATGCCGAGAGATAGTTGTGGATTACTATAATTGTTTTCCCCACTCAGAACTATTGGGTTGCGACCAATTCACCTTAGAGCCTTGATAACTCAACACACAGATGTGGCATTCAAATTCCGAGTCATCTTCCGAAGAGAGCTTGATGTAACTGACATTTTGATGTAAGTAAGTAGTTGTTAGGACAATATTTTGAAACTTTCAAAATGTGGTCCTTCTGTAGTCATTCTTATTGATCGGTTAAAATTATATTCATAGAATAGATACCTGAATTATATTTTAGAAGACTGATAAAGATTGAACAAAAGAAGAATGTTGGTGGAAGAGAAGTGGCTTATCATGAACAAGATGTGTTGTTGTATTGATGAATGATGATGGACTATCTAGGTGGGAAATAGCTGGCTCATATACATGAATAGGTGGTCTGTACACTTAGTCTTGGGATGTCATGTGACTTTCAAGTTTGCATTGTTTGACCATATCACCTGACCACATTGAAAAACCTAACTATCTCTATCAAGTAATGATCTGCTTACTAATCCAATTCAAGTATGTCATGTGAGTTATAATTCAATCAATTATATTTGAGCAATTATTTTCAACAGTCTCCCATAATCAGAAAGTGTAATTGATGATTCTCTGTGTGCCACATAGGTTGAAGTTTGCATGAATTTCAAGTATTTGTATAGTTGAATTGAAGGATCTGTTATGATTCATGAAAAGAATGGAATAGTTTGAGATCATTGAAATTTTTGGTGTTGCTTGAAAATATTTTGGATTGTTTGTGGCTGTATATGTTCCATTTCAAATTCCAGCATGACATTGGCGTGAAATTTTGCATGCTTGGTTGACTGAACTGTCTTATTTTTCCTGCTTGATATTTTTAAAGCAACAGCTTGAACTATTTCTTAATCTCTCTTTTTATATTTTCTTTATCTTTTATTATTTTTTATTAAGAAGAAACATTAATAAAAGGTAACTGATGATAGTAAAATTGATTATTTAATTTATGAGCAAATGTACAATTCTTATGTAGACTGCAATTGCATAATAAAACAAATTGAAACTTCCAGTATGAATGCATCCTAAAATATATGAGAGATAAATTTGTGATAGGACTTGAAGTTGCAAATTTTTATGTTCAAATTTTTACTTGCATATGGGTACTTCACAATATTGATGTACATTATTTTATCTCTTAATATTTCAAATTTTATTTCTTTGATTTTGTCACTTGATGACAATTATTATGGATATGAATGCTTTCTGAATAGAAAAAATATTTTATATTTTTTCAAGATAAATTTTTATTTAAATAAGTTGGATATGATTTCTTTCAATTTCAGTTCAAGATATTTTTTGATTTGATAGGCTCTGGTTGATTTGCTTAGGTACCTTCCAGATTGAATCCTGTTTCTTTTGAAAAGCTCTTGCAATTTTTCCTAACTTATATTTTGATGTTTCTATCCCTATTTGGTTTATCATTATATCTCCATCTGCTACTTGTAAATTTGAATCTCTTTTTTGGGCCTGATCCAATTATCTGTCTTTCATTAATAATGATATATTTTATATTGATTTTCCTGCTTTCTCCGCATTTTTCCAATTCATTTTGAGCTATTTTCTGTTGAATTATTTGCGGAATTTTCTCCATGTTTGAAGGAGATTAAACTAGGCATCTGCTTGTGAAAGCTCTGGCACAATTTGATTTTTAATTGTATGCTATCTGTGGAATCTCTTGAGCTGGTGGGTGTCAGTGGTCGGAGGACAAGAGACTTATAAGGAGAGGGATTGGGGCGGAGATTGAGACGAGGACGAGATGTAGACGAGGACAAGATGTAGACAAGGACGAGATGTAGACGAGGACGAGATGTAGACGAGGACAGAGACTAGGACAGAGACGAAGACTAGGACTTAGGACAGAGGCGAGATTCTAAGATGTAGATAAAATACAAGACAAAAAGCTACAGTACTAATACATCCCAAGAGCTTCCTTATGTACCTGAGACCGGTCACTACAATCAAGGGTGCAATAGCCCACAGCTGTTACATAGCAACTGATCAGTATCTTGACTAGTGACTGTTGCTATCACAACACTGTAACCATCGCAACGCACTAACCCTATTCCTGAGTGTATTCATGGGGCAGTTGGCCAGGTGCAATACAATATCACAAACTGGTCTGTGACAGTGGGCTACACATTAAGTCATTGAATGGCATAGAATTTGATATTGTAGGTGATTGGTCTGGATGAAATGCATTTGGAGAATATAGTTCTGAACTAGACTTTTTAAAATGTACCTGACATGAAATATTTTCTATCTTTCCAGTCTTATTCTGAGTTGAAGATTTTGCAATAAATTTTTCATATTTATTATTACCTAGTAGCTTGTGACAAGTATGTGATTTGATTATATTTGCTGTAGATTTTAAGGTCTCTCTAGTCACCATAACAAGAATAGAATTCAGAGAAGTTGCTGTTGCTTAGATATTTTTGTCATGCATAATGTGGCGGCAACTTTTTGTAAAATTGAAGCAAATTTTTGAATTCTTCACTGCACATTCTATTGAAACAAGATTTGATGAAAGTTGCAGGACACAGAGAACATTAAGGAGATTGAAACTATTCCCAGTTTTGATAGTAATCTTAATGTTCCCTATTCCTGTAGCTTTCATTTCTTAGTTGTTGGCAATAGTTATGGATATGGAAGATGGTTGAAAATTTGAAAATTGAGATTTATCATTACGCATATGATGAGTTGCTCCACTTTCCAGTATCCAATAGTGCGATTTTTGGTTTGTTTGCTGAGATAAGAAGGCTGCAGTATTTGGCAATTGATGAAAGTCAATGTTGAATGAATCTTCTGAAATGTTTGATGAATGTCTAGCATTAGGCCTTTTTCTGAATATTTCTGCCAACAATTATCTGACTTGTGTGTCTTTCAACAGTGTATACAGATGGGATTTTTAGACTCTTTTTGTGATAAGCTTAGTAAAGATGGATTTCTAGTTCTTTGAATTGGACTGAATTTACATTTTGAGGGACCCTGTTGTGAATTTTTTTCTTTTTCCAGAGATTGCTGGAGTTTTGTATTTTGGCCTGTATCCTTTATTTGTGTAAATATATTGCTTGTCCCAGGTGTAGGTTTCATTTTTATTTGAAGATTGGTTTGTGACAAGTGAAGTTTCCATAATAAGGAGAGAATCCAGGAATATTGCTGTTGCTAAGATATTTTTGCCATGCAAAATCTGGCATTGACTCTTTGTAAACTTGAAGCAAATTTTGGGATTCTTCCCTGCACAACTTATTGATAGGAGGTTTGTTGTGAGTTGTGGAACATAGAGACTATTGAGGAGAGTGAAAGTAATTCCTACTTTGGCTCTAATATTGATGTCTCCTTTCCCTACTACTTTCATTCCTGATATGTTGGCTATAGTTGCTTTTGTTGAAGAAGGCTGAAAATTTTTAAATAATGATATATCATTACACATTTGATGTTTGGCCTCACTGTCTAGTATCCATGAGACTGATATTTGAATGGTAGGCTGGGCTAAGAAGGCCATAACCTTTGGTGGTTTATTAAGGTCAGTGAAAAATGAATTTTCCGAAAAGGTTGATGAGTATCTAGCACTTGGTCTTTTTTCCGGATATTTCTGCCAACAATTATCTGACGTATATAATTTTCCACAATGTATACAGATGGGTTTAGATTTGTGATAAGTTTGTGCTGCCATTGCTGTTCTTGTAATTTTCCCATTTTCCTATGTTGTGATAGGTCTATGATTTGGGTGTACATACAATTTGTGGGAGCTCCCTGCCAGTGATCACAGATGGGCCGGACAGGTCAAGAAGTGGAGCGGAGAATGATCTCTGTGGAATGAGGAAAGACCGAATTGCTTGCTCTATCTACTTTGGAGGAAAGCTCTCTACTTATAGTCCCTAGACTATTGCTCACTAATGATACTAATTCAACAAAGCAGGAGCAAACAGAGCAAGCACATTCTCAATGCGAGGTTAGGACAGTGTTCCACAGGATGCGTATGTGGTCTAACAAAGATCTAGGTGGTAGATGAAGGTAATAAGTGGGTCGAAGGGATGACTGGTCTTCTCTAGGAAGAGACAAATAGGTAGATAGTAGCAATAGAGGCTACACGTGGGTCTTGCTGATGAAGAGCTGGAAAGAGATAAATGGTCTTCCCAAAGAAGAGATGGGTAAACAAATGTATTGTTAAAGTAATTGAAGAAGACGTTGCATGAAGAATAATGCTTCTTCACGCCGAGTATCTATATACATAAAATTACCAAATAGCACGTAGCACACAGCTCCTATGCCCAACAATCTGCTACACATCACCTAATGAAACCAGCCCATTCTTATGAGTCTTCCTTGCTGGTTTTAGAAGTTCATTGAACAATTACTTGTGTTTTAACTTAGCCGTCTGCATGGCGTTTCATAATACGCTATGCCACAATGATCCATAAAACGCATGCAGTCGCGTGACCATCATAACTTGAGCTGTTTACTGTAGCTATGTGAGTCCAGGCACAACAACCATCCATTTTACACCTTCAACCCTTTGGAAGAGAATGCTACGTGCATGTCCCCATGGCAAAGTGACCATCTTGAAGCAAGCTTCTACCAAGGGCGCAGAAAGGTGTGTTTGTTGGATACACTGAAGTCAATCATCACTATTTAATGTTAGATCCTGAGAGAAAACAGATTACCATATCAGCAGATGTGAAATTTTTATCTCATCAGCTTGATGAGTCTATCCCAGAGAAAATCTCTGATCTCTACTCACATATCACAAATCAACCTAACTTACCATCTTCATTGCTGACGTTGAACAGTTCATTGAATTCCCTAATGTTGGAAAAGGAGACACGGAGTGTTGTGGACGTACGGGCCCTCCATTTTGTCCAGGTTCCCGACACAGTCTCGTGTGTATTTTAGAGAATGGAGTAGGTAATATAGTAACACTCCAGGCTATCTATTTGAGACATGGGCGGCTGTATGGCGTGGGCGCAAGGAGGTTATTGGGGGTTTTCTATGCCTACATGGCGCCACACTTGTTTATGCTGTGGCTTAGGCTCTGCGTCGCTTACAATTGTACTTGTAGCGCACAACTCCCACACTTCTAGATTTAATCCGAACATGACACTCTTTTTGTTGGTACAACGGGGTTCACTTGGTTTAATGCCTTAAAAGTGCTAAAAACAAGTGATATATTCTGTCTATCTCTCTTCTGTATCCCTCCTCAAGCAATAATATCTAAAGTACAAAATGAAGCTTAGCGCCCTGATTATATCACGTGATGCGCTGACCAATACTGTTGGAAGCAAATTTTTAATACAAGTCCTTTATCCACACGCCATTCACCTGTGAACCGACACTTTTAGTCAACTTCTAATTTTGTTCTATGAATATTGCGTCCATTTCATTGCGCAATATTTCCAACACCTAAATGTTGAACAAGATCAAAATACTCGAAATGGTCATCAAAATCAATATCCATGTCAAGCTGTTCAATCCGATTTAAGAGAGCCATCATCACAAGAACTGTCACCAAGTCTAGCTACTGTTCAGATTGAACCCAAGACAACAACAAATTTGTCAAATCAAAGCCACCCATCAAATGAAGATTCAAGAACATCCGTTAAATCTAGACC
The DNA here is from genome assembly GCA_905067625.1 of Blumeria graminis f. sp. triticale. Taxonomy (NCBI): domain Eukaryota; kingdom Fungi; phylum Ascomycota; class Leotiomycetes; order Helotiales; family Erysiphaceae; genus Blumeria; species Blumeria graminis. The sequence goes on from LR898478.1 coordinate 2,538,900, forward strand.
AAAGCGAACAATACATCCTCGGACATATAAAGACACCATAATGGGGGAATGGTGAAAAACTTCTCGTGACCTTCCTGAACCCGAATTGCAGATCTCAATGTGTGGTGTTGGTAACAAGTTAGCCATGTTAAACATTCATGATGAAACTGAACCCAGCTCATATGGTGTTGCCAAGTCATCACCTTATTTGGATTACTGGGAAAGGGCATTTTGTTAAGGTTATGAGTAAAATTGGAACATAGTTACTTGGGATGTGTCACAATGTTTATTCAGATGTTTTGATACTTGGTAATGAGATTACTAGCAGGTATCTGATACTTATCTGATACTATTCATGAGACAGAACATAGACTATTTATACACTCTAATATGACCCATGTCATTGTCAACGCTCTCTCTCCTGACTTACTGCCAACAGCGTGCAGTCAAGATATCGAGAGTTTGATAAATTAATATTCAGAGATGTCAGAAGGTCAAGATGGACACAATTTCAATATTGTCAAAAAGTTCCAAAGAATACAAGACCACAATCTGCCAAACTAAAGTTATCCCAATTACCCATCATATATTCCCCTCTATTGTTCTCGAACTTTCTAGTATACTCTCATACGGAATAGAATAGTATAGACAAGTATAGAATAGAACAGAACAGATTCGAATGGAATGGAGTAAGATAGGATAGAACAGAATAGAAAAGATTATGATAGAATATAGCAGAATACCACAGATATCTTCATACAGAGCTCCTATTGACCCAGAATAGGCTCTTGGTCCGTGAACGTGCCTAGGTAAAACTCTACAGCTCATGAGTCCATCTCTCATAAGAAGCATCCGCTGTTCCAGTGGCTGGCGCGCGCGGTCCGAGTACGCGCCGCAACAATGCCTCAATCACTTACGTGTAATATCCCAGCTGAGCGATCCTGAACCTAGCTGTTCAGGAACGACAGCAATCCAGTCCATGGTTCGCGCCTGTGGTTTGTATACACACCATAGTGTCACTCCAATTGTTCCCATACAATGTCGCAGCTCCGCAGTCCTTAGTCCATTACTCAGGAGCAGAAGCAGTTGTATAGTTCTGATAGTCCGCTAGGTCTGCATGTACCTCTGAGCGCTGTCCCGTAATTGTCCGGCAATGTCTAACCACTTATGGCTAGCGCACGTGGTCAATAGACCCTTCACATAGCTACCCCAATTGTTGCCTTGCAATGACTCAACCTGGTGCTCCCAAGTCCGAGACTCAGGAGCGGCAGCGGTTGTACCCGTGGTTAACGCACGACGAGCATATGCACCTGTTGGCAAATAGCCGGTCATTGACGAGCAATATCACAACACATTTGATGAGGGGATAGCAATCCTTAAAGATAACGACGTCTGGAATGTTGTTCCTCGACCTGGGGACAAAAAGTTACCAATGATAAATGGGTGTGCAAGATAAAAAGAGATGCACATGGGGAAGTTGAACAATACAAAGCACGTTACGTCGCCAAAGGATTCTCACAGTTCCAAGGACTTGACTATGACAAAACCTTTGCTCCAGTTGTACGACTTGATTTATTATGGTTAATCTTGGTAATTGTGGCATCTAAGAATTGGAAAATGAGACAGCTCGACATTAAAACTGCATTTTTTTATGAAGTCTTGAATGAGGAAATTTACATGGAATTTCCTGAAAGATACAGGCAAGGAGATCATGTTGCAAAACTTAAAAAGTGTATATACAGACTCAAGCAATCACCTCGGGAGTGGTTCTTCAGGTTGGCTGAATATATCATTCCTTATGGTCCTGCTCCATCCCTATTTGATCCCTGATTATTTATCCACAATACAGGTAAAATGATCATTGCAGTTTACGCGGACAACATAGTACTAATTGGAGAACAAGAGGAGCTCACCGAAGATTTAGTAAACAACTTCAAGGCCGAATTCAAGGTCAAGGATATGGGAACTCTTCACTGCTTACTTGGAGTTCAGATTGAGTATTCTGATGTAGGAATCACTCTATCGCAGTCTGCTTACATAAATAGAATCCTTGAGAGGTTTTTGATGCAAGATTGCAATATGGTCTCCACAACTATAGAGTGTAACCAACCACTAAAGGCATTGGAAAATGGAGAGCCTAGGGCCAATGCTACACTGTATCTACAAATAATCGGATCTAAAATGTATATCATATCTGCTACTAGACCTGATCTTGCATATGCAATCTCTCACCCCTCTCAATTCAACTCCAATGCATCAATCACTCACCTAAGTGCTGCCAAGTGAGTTCTAAGATATATCAAGGGGACAAAAGATGTCGGTTTGTTATACAAATTTGAATCTCCCCTGGTTCTCCATGGATACTGTGACTCATCGTACAATAATTGTCTCAATACACAAAGAAGTCTCTCTGGTTATTTATTCCAACTTGGCCAATCCACAATCTGCTGGAAGTCTTGCAAACAACGTACTGTTACTCATTCCACCTGTAAAGCTGAGTATATGGCACTGTTGGTTGCAACCAAACAATTCCTTTGGCATGTAAGAGGTTTAACCAAATATTTGACAAAAATATATCTACTACTATGTCAACTGATAACATTTCCGCTATTAATCTAGCACATAATCCGAAGCTCAATGATGCAACAAATCATATTGATATTGCTTATCATTTCACCAGAGAGTGAGTTGAAAATGGAACGCTCGCCTTACTATATATTCTGTCAGCTCAAAATCTTGCAGATATCTGTACAAAAGGTCTACCTAAGCCAGGACTTATGCATTTGTGCACCAGCATCTGCGGTACAAAGTGAGAAGGGGTGTTGAAATTGGCACCACTTGGCTATGAAGAGGCGCATTAATACGGAACGTAAAAAGGTTCTATTATTACTAGCCACATTTATGACAACTCATACATTGACCAGCCTCCCAATTATGTAGCATAAACAAGTGAATTAATGTTGTGATATTGCTCATCAATGACCGGCTCTGCGCCGACAGGTGCATATGCACGTCGTGCGTTGACCATAGATACAACCGCTGCCGCTCCTGAGTCTCGGACTTGGAAGCGCCAGGTTGAGTCATTGCAAGCCAACAATTGGGGTAGCGACATTATGAGTCTACTGACCACATGCGCTAGCCATAAGCGGTTAAAAATTGCCGGACAATTACGTGATAGCGCTCAAAGGCACATGCAGACTTAGCGCACTATCGGAACTATACAACTGCTTCTGCTCCTGAGTAATGGACTAAGGACTGCGGAGCTGCGACATTGTATGGGAACAATTGGAGCGACGCTGTGGTGTGTATACAAACCACAGGCGCGAACCATGGACTGGATTGCTGTCGTTCCTGAACAGCTAGGTTCAGGATCGCTCAGCTGGGATATTACACGTAAGTGATTGAGGCATTGCAGCGGCGCGTACTCGGACCGCGCGCGCCAGCCACCGGAACAGCGGATGCCACTCATGAGAGATGGACTCATGAGCTGCAGAGTTTTACCTAGGCACGCTGTTGGCAGCAAGTCAGGAGAGAGAGCGTAGACAATAACAGGGGTCATATTAGAGTATATAAGTAGTCTATGTTCTGTCTCATGAATAGTATCAGAAAAGTATTGGACACCTGCCAGCAATCACATTACCAAGTATCAAACCATCTGAACAAACATTGTGACACATCCCAAGTAACTCTGTTCCCAATTAACTAATAACCTTAACAATTGTGTCATTCACTTAGATGTAGTAATTTGTTCAAATAGCGCTCTGATACTTAGTTGGTTAAATCAACAACTCTCTGCTATGGTTTTCAGACTCTACAGTCTCCCAACTCGCTTCACTAGGTGATATTAAATACAAGCCTAACAGCTTACGCTTCTCTATTTAACTTCCATTACAACAACCTTCCCCAAGAACCTAATACTTGACGCTGACTTTGTACCTCCTGCTCTTAGGAATTTCCACCACACTCTACACCTGTAACCTACTTGTACCCAACTCGTACCCTACGGAATACTGATAACACAGATCCTTGAGATCACTTACCCTCAGGCAAAAGTTACCCCTCGCAGCCTACCGACCTGGCTGATAGCCTTCAACAACTAAATCGAGGACTAAAACCACCTGGAGGACAATAGACCCATGACTTCAACTTGGAGGACACAGTTTTTCAGAAGGGAGGGGAGTGTTATGGTTGGACTTGCTAGGGCATTTGGAGGTAGACTGGTATCAGAAAATGCTGCTTAGTTAGCTAGTTAGTCAAGTGAAAGGTGTCAACATCCTTGGTACACAACACACTTGTAAGGATTCTAGGGAAATGCCTCAGGCAAGATTTATGGGTTCCATGTTTAGCACAACTTGGCTTTTTTCCTAGCAAGGATAGTTATGTAGTCTTCATTTCGGATACTGAGATCTTCACGCTTTGTTTTCTGTCTTTAGGAATAGTTACATAATTCTAATCACATCTCACTCTCGTCCTCTGCCAACCATGATGACTTACCATCACCCCCGGCCCCTCAATCTAGAACGACTCTCTGCTTTCCCATTCACCACTTCCCTAGAAAGCCCTCTGCGTTCCCACGAGGTGTCCTTCCTCATTACATCGTGCCAGGAATGCATACTTATTTTGATTGGTATATGGTTTGGGAATTGTCAAACAGATTACCCTAAGCTTTAATGTTGTCTCATGATGTTTAAGTTGAGTAGTTTACAAGCAAGTGAACTGGGCTGATGCATGAAGGGCAATAACTTAGTCATGCAAATGTTACAATTAGTGACTAGACGGATGGCCAATTTCATACGCACAACTCCCTTGTTGTTTCACTCCTTCTATTGCCCATGATAATGTAACAGCCAATCTTAGACCCATGTATAGAACAGAGATTTGAGCAGTTGTCAAATTGAAACGTAGGCGTTTGACCTTAGGCAGAATAGAATGGCAAGAAGGGGTCGGATGGATTGCGAGAGATGACTAAAGATCTACTGGAGATAATTCGGATAACCAAAGGTTTAAAAATGGGTAATATAAGTATCTAAAGAGTCTAAAGGTACGAGCAAATACTAATGGTGACTAAAGGTGCTAAAGGTAACTAGAGGTTACTATAGGTGACCAGAGGTGATCCGAAGGTGGTGGTTATGATAGAAGACTAAGCGTAAAGAACTCTATGCCTACAGACCAAACCATTATATATATACCTGCCTTCCTTTCACTAGCTCATCATAACATAGACCTTATCATAATATCAACATGATACCATGTGCCAAGAACTGTCCTGTTGTCATAGCAACATATGAAGAAAGGTAAAATTATATCCTAAAGAAAAGATCGGAAGAGGAATCCTTACAGCAGTTTGTATTCGCAATCTAATATTCAGTCTATATTTGGAATTAGTAGGATACTCAAGATGTATATAGTACCTAGATAGATTCCTCATGGGAGAGACAATCAATTCAATAAACTCTGAGAGAGATTCATATTAGTATAACTTTGCTCAACAGGAATTTACGCTTGCGCTGGAACAGCTAAGACAGTATGTGGAGAGATGTCTTCATTTATTTGCAGAAGTGAAGTGACTATGATAATTTTAATATTACAGATTAGGAGAAACCGTCTCTTATACTCTAGCTTGTTCCCTTGTAGACCAATAATGTTACCAGTATGCAGCTCACCAAAGTGTGTAACCAACTGAGCAGCCATGCCATTTATCCTATATCAACAACCCATCTCTCATACTGCACAAATTACTACATGTAATATCTTAATGTACAGACTCGATCTCCTCCATGCTCCATATTGCCATGCTACCATAATAACTACCTATGCACCAGCTACTAGATCTACCATACTACATAGCTGAGCATAACACTGCTGTATTATCTATATATGATGAGATAACCACTATCTAGTGTTCTATGATCCTGGTCTGGCCTTTTGGCCGAGTGGTTATGCACCTATCTTACGCACAATGTATGGCAGCAACTTCTTGCCTAGCAAACTTGCCTTGATTCATGTCTCTATCCTCGTCTCTGCTCCGCTGTCTACATGCCGATTATAAAACATTGTATGCTACGCCCTATCCTATTCCTCGAGTCTTGCGCCTGGTGAACCTGCTCCTGACAACATCTTGATCACTCCACACTCTTACTATCATATCTATACATTCCCCATATCACCCACATATCACATAATTATTGACATTGAACTTGTTTTCGATATTGTGTATGTATGTCTGTTATCACAGACATTGGAAATAATTCATGAGATTGCTTAATGAGTGGCTAGATTTGATTCCAATATAATATTGTAGAAGACTTGTCCCAACTATCAGAGGGCTACATCGTCTTTATCTCTCTACAGGTAAATTCTCCATATTCCAACCACGCTAGCCATACAGGACATAGCATGTAAGACCTGATTTGTATCATCATTTTGGGCTTGAGGTTTTTTGTGCATATGCTACTCAAGTCGCATTTCTGACTACTATGCAACATGCTTAGCTATCAATCTAACAATCCACACCAAAACCGAAACTACTCACAATCCTGATGATGACCCCATGAATAATTGTAACTTTAGCCTGCAACATAGCACCATTGGGCTTGACAATGTTGACCAGGACCTAATCCAAACACATATTATTATCCGTGTTATCTAATTCTTGTTCTAATTCTAACAGTCCTGCATCTGTTACACCTGTTACCCACTATCTCGTTTGCGTTTCTGTTATTTGTATCATTTAAAACTGCGCCACATTTATTTTCTGAAATATTAATTATTCTTGGCATTTAATACAACATATGTTGGAAATTATGGTATATGCATGATTCTGTCTTACACTCAGCTAGCTTGGGGGTCTACTGGTATTCAAGACATACCTTCACAATGAAAATGTTGCCACAGTGGGACATGGGTGCATATCCTGGTTTAATTCTGAAGTTGTCTCATTAGTAATAATTCCTGTATATATATGTAGTGTTCTTCTCCTTCAGAAATCTTCAGGTCATTACATTTACTGAGTATCCCCGAAGGTCTATTCATACTCTCTTTGTGTGACCCTACCAAGCTTCACCCTTAAGCTCTATTCAACTGCTTCGTTGTTTGGCATATATCTTTCACCTCCCTATACTATTCCGCATTCCTTTACAATCCATAGCCTCACAATAACTCTTGTAATTTTACTTTCTCAATATTGTAAGAGGTTTTAAGACCGATGTTTAATTACCCATTGCCTTTGTTTTCGAACAATCCACAACAAAGTCTTCATTTACTACAGAAATAAAAGACACCTTCAATCAAAAAGATCTTCCACAGTACAATTCTAATTTGGGGAACATCGTGATTCTAATCCTTGGAACATTCACAGAGAGGCAAATTATTTGCGAGTGGGCTTTTATAAACGCAGGCATTTTAAGTATTGCTGATGGCACTTGGAAGAAACCTATTGCAAACAACTGCACACATGCTACCAGTCTTAACACACAATCAATCTTGTCTGGTGTGCCACACAATGAAATTGATATCAATGGCAATGGATTTCGAGTACGGGAAGAGAAATTGTTATCCAAAGCTCGCAACACACAGATAATCAAGCCCAACTCCATTGAAACCCAACTATTTGAGCAGTTGCTCGGATTACCAAGTGTCAGGATTGCCTTTTGTAAAATCTACATATGTGGACATAACCAGAATCTAGACTTCTATAATTCTGGTCTGGCCTTTTGGCCGAGCAGTTATGCACCTATCTCTTGCATAATGTAGGATGGCAACCTCTTGCCTGTTATTCTTGTCTTGATCCTTGTCTCTGTTCCGCTATCTACATGCCGCTTCTGACAACTGCCCTTCAACACTACTAGAAAGAAGTAGGTATAAAATTTGAACCGAGCCCACTATACAAACACTCAATGAAAGGAGTTGTTGAAAAATGGATGGGTTTCATAGCAGTCATAGCAAGGTCTACCTTATATGAGGTACAGCTACCTCACCAGCTCTGGGATTACGCTGTTGAGCATGCAGCTTGGATCAAGAACAGGGTTCTCACATCTGCGCTACCTTTTGCCGATAATGACGCCCCAAAAGTATTCACCCCTACAGCAATTATCGTGGAGAGCCTGCAGATCTGACCATGTTGTAATGTGTGGTCTATGGGGATTACATTAGGTTAGAGTGTCACGATGGTAGAATGGTAGTTGGCGTGGTTTGAGATTAAGCAATAACTGAGCCTCTAAAGACCTTCGTGTAGCTTGATAGTCTCTTCCCTTCTCATTGCACAACTCTTGTGTAATATTTACCTCGCTCTTCGTTCCATCGCCCTGTGACATTTTGTGCGATCTCTTTGTACACCCAGTTGCATATTCCAGCCTGAAGATTCTCGCTTTCAACATAATACAGCAAATTTTCGTACCCAGACCCGCCTGTTTTGCGACCCGGTGAATTTATTTGTTAAGAATATCTGAATCAATAGAAAGTCACAAAATTTACTCGATACCCAGCTTCCGATCAGAAAATCTCCAAGTTTGTTTTTCACTTTCTGCTTCCTGCTTCCAGCTTTACATTAAAAAAAAAATATAACCTCTCCACTGCAAATTTTCAAGATGACTACCACAAATACTGAATTTGGTCAGAGAATGAGCGAATCTTTTACCTCTTGTTTCCCAAATTTGTCTGGAGTTGTTGTTGTAAAGGTAAGAGCTTACGGAGGTTAATTGGCAGAAGGTTTACGGATGATTATCAATGAATCAATATGAACTGCTGATATATTTGATATTCAGAATTATGAGGATTTAGGAGGTAGAAAGCGCTAATTATATACACATCTGAGGTAGCTTGACTCTCGCCTTCTTTACCCAAAATAGTATCACGGAATATTCTAGTCTCCTCCATCTGGCAGTACAATCTAGAAACACTTTCTATACAGTGCTCCATTGTTTTTCTACTCATCATGGAGCCACCTGGAAAGTTCTTTCTTCACCCTCAGTGATCATTACCCCTGTGCATTGCAATCCTAGCCATCATCAGTACAACAGTTCTCACCTAGCACGATTTCGTTCACACTCTTGCGAACAGGCTGTATTTGCCCTCAAAACTAGCAGAAATCTTGAATGTACTCCCAAATCCCAACTTGGATGACAATGCAAAGGCAATTTTCGCCATGCTTCTTGCATTCGAACACGGATTTGAGAAGCTTAGCCTGAAAGCAAGTGGAAATGAGGCGACATATAATGAAGAGCGCTCGCGGAATGCTAGGGCACGTAATGCCTGTGTAACTGCTGAAAATGAAAAAGATGTTCTTCGTGCACAACTTGAAACAGAAAGAGCTACATTATCAAGTACTTGTGTTGAGTTATCGGATTCTCTGAGAAAGAAACTTGCAGCAGAAACTCAGCTCCATCTTGCCTTGCTTCAAAATGCCCAAAGCCGTGCCTCAGGAGAAGGAATAGCTGCCCAAGCTTCAACTGCCCGCGGAACTCAGAAAGATCCAAATAAATTCACGGCATCAAGCAACGAGAAAAATCCTGTCTAGTGCCAAGAGAAATACGAGACATTTAAGAACTAAATACAAGGAATAATCTCTATTGACTTTGCATGTTTTCTTACTGAAGCCTCAAAAATATTGTACATATGTGGCTTAATAGATGACCATGCTTGGGATGCAGTTTGTGATTGTCACAAGTCTATTACTGCTAATTTGAATGATCCCTCGCAGTGGCAGTGGCAGAATGAGAATACGCTCTGGACCGATCTTGATAGCCAATATATCCTATTTAATTCTGCAACGCTTGCAAAAAATACGCTGGATAATTATTCCCAAGACAGCCCGAGAAATGGCACTATTCCATACGGTGAATGGAAAGCTGAGACTATTAGATTTTCTAACTGCCCGAAGTTAGGTCCACGAGAAAAAGTCGAGAAATGGCATAGATTTATTGGTATTGATATCAAAAAGATACTTTGGTCACAAGTAGACAATCTGGGCGATGATGACTTTGTCGGATGGGTCTTTAGATGTAATAATATCGCTCGCAATCAGCTTCAGGAGGCTCACTATGATTCTATAAATCACCCAAGCAGCATAAGTAGGAATGAGAAATCCAACAAGCCAGCGCAATCTCCACCAGATGCACAAAATGCTGCTTACAGATCCCATCCTCACAATGACTCCATGGACGTTAGCCGGCTACAGATTTCTGATAGTGAAAGGCATCGCCGGCGTAGTCAAGGGCTTTGTCTAACCTGTGGTCAGAGCGGCCACATTGCCCAAGACCATCATCGAAAATTTGGCCCAATCCTGATGCCGAAACGTGCCAATATCACGTCAGCTTATAATAGGCAAGATTGCCAAGATATAGAGAATTGCAACAACTCCCGACCTTAGAACATTAATTCATGCAGTCATTTTATAAATCCTCAGTACTTCACGCAGCCTCCACAATTTCCTATGTCATACTTTCCACCCATGTACCAATAAATAACGCCACAGCAAACAGCACATTCGCGCTTGCGTGCTATTGGTGAAAATTCTGGATATGTATCTGATACCAGTTCTGACTATGTAAGCCCTGATCGAGGCCGAAATACATCTGAAAACTTGAATCAGCTAAAAGGCAAACCTCTAATCTAAGTTGCGATCAGAGGTGTAATCAGTATGGTGGAGAGGATGAGTCAATCCGAGCTGTGTTGTTAGATGACTGGCCTCTAGAGCTACGCTCTACTAGCTCTAGAAATTCAATGCTGCTTCAAACTTAACTCTCTGACCTGCGCACTGGTGACCCTATAATGTTCCATACATCTAGCTTAGTAGATAGCGGCTGTACAGCCTTCGCATTTGTAGACGCCGAGGCGGTTGTAAAGCGCTTTAGTATCTCAACCAAGAAGCTTGTTAAGTCCTGTTATGTTTGTCTGGCTTATGGTAGTACCCATGCAACCGTTACCAATTATTTTACTATTCGAATGCACCTAGGCCATCACTCAGAGATAATTGTGCTCTATGTAACAAATCTGGGTGAGTGCGACCCAATAATCCAGGGTATGCCATGGCTTCAGCTCCATGATCCACTTTGTGATTGGAATGCTATGACAGTTAATTTGGGCTCCCAATTCTGCCAACATCATTGTCTTCCATGGAGTATTTCACAATCTGACTTGTGCCTGCCCCAAAATATCCCTGGAAAACATGAAGCCCTGCTAAAGATCCAGATCAAACCCCCTCCAACTACACCAAAGTTATATCAAGCCACTTTGGGAGATTGCCCCGATAATGATATTAAAGCTATATCAGATGATAATAGGGAAATGTCTACAGATCTCTTATGAAGAAAAGTAGATCAAGTTGATGTTGAAAGATTTCTTCAGGACAAGCAAGAACTTTTAATATTGGATATCAAAGGTCGTCGCCCCTCAGAATCTCACCATTATATTGAGCATTTTCTACCAAAAAATGCAATGATTCTGCCACTACATTGCCCTTGGGACCATAAAATCGAGCTTCTACCTGGAAAGCAACCCCCATTCTATAAAAATAGGCCATTCTCACCCAGTGAACTCCAGTGTATAAAAAAATGGATCAATGAGATGTTAGAAAAGGGGTTTAAACGCGAACCGCCTTCTCCAGCTGCCGCCCCACTTCTCCTTGTCCCCAAAACTAGTGGTGGAGTGGGCATATGCCAAGATTATCAGGGACTCAATTCAGTCACTGTGAAAAACCAGTATCCACTTCCTCTGAGTTGTGAGACAATAGATTCTATATCCACTGCCCATCTTTACTAAACTTGATGTAATTGCCGCCTTCAATTGCGTTCGTGTTGCAGAGGGACACGAGTGGATGACTGCGTTTACTTCTCGTTTTGGACTTTACAAAATGCTTGTAACTCCATTTGGCTTTTGTAATGTGCAAGCCATATTTCAGAATTATATTAATCATGTTCTCCACGACGATCTGGACAACTACTGTACTGCATACCTTGATTTTGTCCTGATATACTCAAGAACTCGAGAGGAACATACAAAACATGTTCGTGAAATAATTTGTCGGCTTAGCAAAGCTGGTCTACAAATTGACATTGATAAATCAGAGTTTTACACAAAAAAGACGAAATACCTGGGACTAGTTATCTCCACTGAGGGACTTAGTATGTATCCTGAAAAAATTAAAGCGGTAGTCAGCTGGAATGCGCCCACTACAGTCGAGGAGCTACAGCAGTTTTTAGGGTTTGCAAACTTCTACAGATGTTTTATCAGGAAGTATTCAGGGGAAGTTAAGCTCTTGACCCACCTTCTTCGAAAAAATATGCCATGGGTCTGGAAGAGAGATCAAATAGATGCTTTCACAAATCTGAAGAATTTCTTTCCTCAGGCGCCAACAATGGTTCATTTTGATAACCAAAATTGGACTGTAGTAGAGACCGACGCTTCTAATTGGGCATCTGGTGCTGTTCTTATCCAGGTAGGAAACAATAATATACCTCACCCTGTAGCATTCTTCTCCTCGAAACAGAATCCTGCTGAGTCGAATTACGATATCTACAATAAAGAGCTGCTAGCTATTGTCAAAGCCCTCGATGAATGGCGCCCTGAGTTGTCAGGTACGCATGAATCATTCGAAAATGTAACTGACCACAAAAACCTTCAGACTTTTCAGACTGCAAAACAACTAAATCAACGTCAAGCTCGGTGGTCAGAATTTCTGTCGCAATTTAACTTTAAGATTTCATATTGCCCTGGATCCAAGGTATTGCTCCCGGATACACTAAGCCTCTTACTAGGTCACAAGCCAAAGGAAGCCTCGGATGAACGGCTCAAGAATCGATTTCGCCTGTTAATACCATCAAGTAAAATCAAGGAAAGTGTTAAATGACAAAGTGTGTCTAGCTGCTACAGGGGCAATCCGAGTCAGGCAGAGTCAAACACATGAGTCGCGTCAATTATGCTATTCATGCAGATCAGTTGCGAGGGGGAAAATTTGTACTTAGGAGTCTGGCTGTATTGATCTTAGTATACTTTTAGTTAACTCGAATATCTGATTCTATCTGACCTCAATCCACTGTGCTAATTCCATCGTCTTCTATATAGTCATACTGCGATAGAAGCCCTCCCAATTAATAGGTTATGACCACCGGTTTGCCACAGGTATAAATAGAATAAAAATCGACTCCAAAGCCTTGACAGCTTAGCCTAAGATTCGAGAAAGGAATCTACAATCGTCTAAAATTCGAGCAAGGAATCGAAATTTCGCCTTGGACTAAACCTCACAAGAATGGAGGATAATGAAGCCCTTGGCCGCATCCCCTCGCTCTCAAGGGATAACTATGAGAGCTGGTTCAGAGAAATGAAGCTAAAACTTAAATCTAGGTCAGTATTTTTCACTGTTGAAACAACATTGGAAGAATACGCGACCACGAAACAAAACAGAAGTAAAACAATACCTTCGACGTCTGGTATCGATGGAGGATCAATCAAAGTTGAAGTGCTGAGTACGAGTTTGGACAAAACAAAAGTTGAAAAGTATGAAAAAGCTGAAGCAACGTCACTTTTCCTCATACTCCAGGCTCTCAGCGCAGAAGATTTTGATCTGATTGATGAGCACGAGACAGCACTCAGAGTCTGGAACGCACTCAAAGGCAAGTATTTTAGAACGAACGAGTATTCTGCAAACACGTATCTAACTAAAATTGCAACGTTTGAATTCCGTCAAGAAATGGGCTTGGACAATTCTTGGGCTAAGCTAAAAGAGTTTCGCCGAAAACTCATCAGTGCAGATCCTATCATGAAGAACGCTTATCCAGATGCGGCGTTATTCTTAATTCTGACAAAGACACTCCCAGCGGCCTTTAAGGCGACAACAGATGGATTCAGAATACAGGTTACTCTTTCTGTTGAGGACAAGCTGAAGATTTTGAACGAAGTCGAAGAAGATCTACGACTTCAGAATGAAAAAGCCCTAGTTGCTAGGCAAAAGTTGTCTAAGTTTCCACAGAAGATGCGACAAAATCAAAAGTCTGATTCTGATAGCCCTGCTTATAGGTGTTATTTATGTAAACAGTCACACACTGTCGCTCGATGTCCTAGGTTAGAAACAGCTGCGAGACTTTTGAAAGAGCACGACAGGCAGAAGAAAGTGCAGGAATCAACTAAACCACGCCTGCAAGATAAAGATAACCCCAAAACTTCTCGATCAGCACAAAAGCAGTCCAGATATCACAATGCCTTCTCTGCTGAAACATTAGCTTCAGAAAATGAAGATTGCGAAGAATGTCACCTGTCAAAGGAAGAAATGTGTAAGGCTACTCCATCTGATTGGCCCGTCGATACTGGCGCCACGTCTCACATGTCTGACCAACCTCTTTTATTTAGGAAACTTATACCAATTGTTCCCAAAAGAGTAAAGGTTGGAGGGGGCGAATTAAAGTCTGAATTTTCTGGCGATGTTCAAATGAGGTGTAAAGACGGATCTTCAATGCCTCTTTCCGATGTTTTATTTGTTCCAAATCTGGGAGTTAATCTTCTATCAGTGAGAAGGCTGTGTCAAGCAGGTTTGAACTTTGCGGGTAATCAAAATAAATTGTTCCTTAAGCTAGGCAATAAAGTTATCATTGAAGCTAGAATGAATCAAGGACTCTATACTGTGACGCATATCGCTGAAGGATATGAAGAGACTGCGTTTAATTCTGTGGAAAACGACAGGTCAAATAATAACACTTCAAATGTGAGCCTGAGTCAAATCTCACATCAAGAAACTATCCGGAAAAACGAAAGGGAAAGATACCTCAAGTACCACCGTCGCTTTGCTCACTTAGGACCTGAAAAAATTCGAAACTTACATCTGGTTACTACACTCAAAAAGCAGATCAAGATTCCACGAGATCTCGATGTCTGTGAGGTATGTTCACTTACTAAGATGAAAAACAGGATTCCAAAGGTCCTAAGCCCTTGGATCAATGAAATACTGGGACAAGTTCTATTTGATGTCGCTGGCCCATTCCCAACAAGTATTAGAGGCAACAGATGGTTCCTCCTCATCATTGACATTTGCAGCAGAATGAATTGGGTGATTCCAATAAAGACCAAAAGTGATGCATATGAGGCATTGAAAACCTGGAAAACAGTAACTGAACATCAATCGGGCAAGAAAGTTAAATGTGCAAGATCAGACAACGCACCCGAACTCCTCAAAGCCATCCACGATTGGAAAATAGAAGATGGAGTTCTTGCACAATCAACCACTATTGCCTCTTCGCATCAGAACGGCCCTGCAGAACGTTCGATCCAAACTGTTGAGTTCGATATGAGGGCAATGCTAGAAGAAGCCCAGCTTCCAATTGAGTTCTGGGATGAAGCAGCAGAAACTGACTGCTACATACACAACCGAACTGACTCTGGCCCAATAATTACGAATATGAAAACCAGTCCAATCAAAGCCTTTATGGGTGAAACCCCTTCAATTGATCATATACGGAAATGGGGGAGTAAATGTTTCTACTATGTAGATAAAAAGACACTGCCTGCTCATGAAAGACACGATAAACTTGTTAACCCAGCGAGAGTAGGCGTATTTGTAGGATATTCTGAGAATACAACAAAACACTTGAAGGTTTATTCACCGGAACGAGGATACACTATTTTATTAAGTCGTGTAGTGATTAACGAGAACGAGAAAGGAGGAACAGTTGATCTAAAGATACGAAATGCAAAGATCGGGCCTCAAGGAACACCGAATGTGACCATGGATAGAAGACCAAGAGGTAGACCAAGAAATGTGGAGATTGAACAAAAGTTGAGTCTTCCTCAAGCTAGTACAGAGAAGGATAAACCAAAAGAAACTGAGGAGCATAACTTTAACTCAGAAGCCATCACACTCACTGATACACGTCCAGCTCATAATAAAGGAGATGCCAGTCGAGAACATGTAAGTATAGTGGGCAGTAGTGAACTCCCCACAATGATTCAGCCCACCCTCCAAAAAGCAGCTCGCAGCAGTGAAAACGTTTGTCAAGACTTAGAGAAGACCTTAATCAACGATCAGCACTTAGAAAATCTGAGCGCGCCTGATATGGATCTGGAAAAGGAACCTGAAAGTGATAACTTGGCTTCAGAAACAGACATCAATACGGACTCTGATTCAGGAGAAGTATATGAGAGATATGAGATAAATGGAAATTGTGAACACCAAGATACAAATTGTCAACCTTACGAGGAGATAATTTCACAAGACGACGAAGAAAACATGAGTGATGGCAAAGCAGAAAAAATTGATGTTGAGAAACTTGCTATGGACAATGATTCAGATGAATTAGAGGAAGAATATCCAGTTGATGCTAATCATTCAACAGAAACATTGTCATTGAATTCTCAGACAAAGAATTCAAACGTAGATACCTCATTAGCTAACACTAATCTTGAGCACAATTTTTCGACCTCAAAACATTTATTCCCACTGCAAAGGCACAGATACTTTACACGCTCCACCGCTCAGAAACGTACCTCTCAGCAAGAAACTGAGTCGCTTCGAGATTCCAAACGTGTCAAGGTATTCATTGCACAATTGATTCAAAGTCGAAGAAATGATCTAACAAACAGTACACTATTGCATCAGCTACATGATAAAGATGCAGAATCTGCACTTCCAGCCGAGGTAATTGCGGGTATAAAAATTCCCTCTAGCTTTGCAGAAGCAACGAAAGACCCATCCTACTCAGAAGAATGGAAAAAGGCAATGAATGAAGAAATGGTGTCACTCCGAAAAAATAATACATTTGTGGAAGTCATACCACCAAAAGACGTAAATCTTGTATCCTGCAAATGGGTATACACAATCAAGACTCATACCGACGGCTCAATTGAACGTTTTAAAGCCCGACTGGTAGCGCGTGGATTCAGTCAGATTCATGGTCTTGACTATGATCAAACATTTGCTCCAACAGTAAGAATGGACACACTTCGATTATTTCTTGCCGTCACTGCTGCTGAAGACTTAGAATGTTTCCATTACGATATCAAGAATGCGTTTACAGAATCTCATCTTAAAGAGGACATTTTTCTTCAGCCACCTAAAGGGATTTCAATTCAAAGAGGCTACGTCTGGAAAGCACTTCGAAGTTTATATGGGCTAAAACAAGCTGCAAGAGACTGGAACTGTCTGATCAAAGATTCGTTACTGACATGGGGATTCACACAAAGCCTTGCCGATCCGTGCATGTTTACTCACGACAATGGTACAAGTCTATTGGTTTATGTTGATGACATTGTGGCATTGGCTAAGTCTCAAAAACATTTGGATCAGTTCTATAAAAAGTTATCAACAAGATTCAGCGCCAAGAATCTGGGGGAGATAGAAAAGATACTTGGAGCTAGGGTCATGCGAGATAAAAAGAACCGGACCCTATATCTTGACCAAGAACAATACATTCAAGACGTGTTGGAAAAGTTTGGATTCAGAAAAGGTGCTCACAAGCCAAAAACAGTGCCACTCACTGGATATGAACACTTACAGCCTGCCACAAGTGATGACAAAAGAATCGACGTTACAGAATACCAGCAAGCAATTGGATGCCTTATGTATGCCACAACCGTCACGAGGCTGGATATTGCTTTTGCAGTTCGAAAACTCAGTCAATTCATGAGTGATCCCGCAGAACATCATGGATATGCACTTAAAACAGTTTTCCGATACTTGAAGTTGACAATAAAATTTCGGATCCGTTACGGTCTCGGAGGAGAATACAGTAGCTTTAAGGTCTATTCGGATGCCGACTGGGCAAGTGATAAAAATGACCGTAAAAGTACCTCAGGAAGCGTCACCATGTTCTATGGTGTTCCAATATCTTGGTCCAGTAAAAAGCAGCGCTCGGTATCAACATCAAGCTGTGAAGCTGAGTATATTGCTCTATCAATGTGTGCAAAACATGGACAATGGATTGCTCAAATATTTCGAGACCTCGGACTACCAAAGTATATTGGGAAAAACCCTGCACTAGTCCAAATTCTCGGAGACAACCAAGGATCAATTGCACTAATTGAAAACGCATATCTGAACGAAAGGTCAAAACATATTGATATTTGCTATCACTTTATTCGTGATCTCGCCGAAAAGGGGAGGTTGGCAGTTGATTACATTCCTACTGATGATATGGTAGCAGACGGCATGACCAAACCGTTGGCAAGAGTGAAGTTCCAGAAATTCATTGAACAGCTTGGTATTAACTGTACACAAGTCCCCGTGATAGTATCTACTAAACAACAATTGATAGGAGACTAGAGTCAGGACAACCTTTGAGGGGGAGTGTTAAATGACAAGGTGTGTCTAGCTGCTACAGGGGCAATCCGAGTCAGGCAGAGTCAAACACATGAGTCGCGTCAATTACGCTATTCATGCAGATCAGTTGCGTGGAGGAAAATTTGTACTTAGGAGTCTGGCTGTCTCGATCTTAGTATACTTTTAGTTAACTCGAATATCTGATTCTATCTGACCTCAATCCACTGTGCTAATTCCATCGTCTTCTATACAGTCATACTGCGACAGAAGTCCTCCCAAATTAATACAAAGTGTGGTAAATAATTTGGCCTTGTAAAATAAAAATACTGATAATCAAGATGTTGATTTTATCAAGGTGATGACCCTTTTAGATTTGATAATTCGGGCTTATAAAACTAACCAGACAGCCCTATCTATGGTAGAATCCCTAAAATCTCCGTCTCATAGGTCCTGGCTGGTTTCTATATCTCGCCTGCTTCGAAAGGATAAAATAGAGTTTAAATTAATTGATAGACTAATCTACTTCCGAAATCGACTCTTTATCCCTGATCTGGAAGATTTACTGTTGTGATCTAACGCTGTTCAAATCTGCGGACTTCGTGGTGAGCAGTTATACTACCTCACGTGATAGAACATGGGAGTGAAGTAAAAGAGTGGTCAACCCACTAGCCAGATCTAAGCGATTACTGGCACACATAGAACTGTAACACATTCTTTGTAGATAGAACAATAACATAATTATCATCAGTGATTAAATTAATCCCCACACAATTGAGACCCATTGAAGTGCCAACTTTCATACCACCCTCAACTGTATTGTCGCAATCGCATCCATAACAAGCCACCATTGCAACTCAGAGCATACTCTCAAACTGTGATCAACTACACCACCAGGTTTAGCATAAATCGCAATAGGTTATAGCCCGGAAGCTCAAGTCAACATTTATCCTCTATTGTATTTACCCTTCCATCTAAAATTCAGTTCTCTAACAAAATGTCTACCTCGTCCGATGATGTCAAACCCAAGTCGAACCCAGCTGCATCAACAATCCAAGCCAGCCTTAAACGGATGCCTATTCTCACCGGAAGCGAAAACTACCGCAGATGGGCAGGAGCTTGGGAAATTGTGTTGGAAGACAGCGAATTATTCGGACTCATAACGGGGGAGATCACAGAACCGGAGACTAAAGATTCAGATGGATGGAGACAATGGAAGCGACAAAATGTTAAACTGCGCAAAATACTCTTGAATGCTGTAGATGAAGATCTACAAACAGTGGTGATTGACAGCCACACAGCTCACGAAGCATGGAACCTGTTCAAGGCTCGTTATGATCGCGACACGACAAACACAACGATATCACTTTTAAAATACTTTATCAATCTCTCTTTAAACGATGGGGAAAGCATCCCTGATCACCTTTCGAAATTTACATCCTCCTGGAATCGCCTAAAACAACGCTCGCAAACAACGAAGTCGTCTTTAGGCCGAACCCTCCGAACGCTCACCTCCGATGATGAAATAAAAGGTGCATTTCTTTTATGTTCATTGCCAAAAACCATGGATAATCTCGTCGATAATCTTGCCACCAAAGAGCTCACAAGCTTTGAAGACGTCCAATCTAGGCTCTTAGATCTCACAGGCAGTACAACTAATTATTCAATAGATAATACAGCCTATAAATCTACAGAGAAAGACGAAAAAGAATGTTCTTGGTGCAAATCCAAAAAGATGAAATACCAGGGTCACCTATACACCAGCTGCCAAAAGTTGAAAAAACACCAGGAAAAGAAAAACCAGCGAAGAATACCAAAACCAACCGAAATTGCGGGTGCTGCAGCTCATGAAAGTGAATTCTCAGACCATGCACTTATTTCTAATTCTTCGACTGTCACTTCAACAAAGTGGATCTTTGATACTGGTGCTTCAACACACATGACTGGATGTGAAAGCGATTTTGAAAGTCTCACTCAAGTTCAAGGTCAAAGTGTCAAAATCGCCAACAACACATACGTCCCCATAACTGGGAAAGGCACGGTAAGGTTAAACCTTTTGACAAGTACGGGAGAAGTTTTAAATACTGTCCTCCACGATGTCATGCTGGTACCATCATTTCAAACGACGAGACTTTATTCATGGGATAAAGCAATGGAGCAAGGATACAAACTGAGAGGAGAAAAAGATAATATTTTTTTAATTGATTCTTTTGGGCATGAAGTATTGTGGGCTAAGTCGGGAAACAAAGCATATTATATACAGACGAAGAAATATAATGCAAATTTTGCCACTTATCTTAATCTCCATGAAGCGCTGGGGCATCCAAGCACTACGGCCATTAAAAACTCTTCTGAACTGTACAAAAATTGCAACAACCTTCCCTTACCGCCTGCAAACTTCTACTGTCCAACATGTGAGAAAGCTAAATCTAAACACATTGTACCAAAATCAACCCATGAAATCCCAGCCAGTAAATTTGATATTATCTACTCAGATCTATCCGGAAAATTCTCTGTACCATCACTTGGCCAAAGCCTATACTATATTACCTTTATTGATGAAAAAACACGATACTCCTGGGTCAAGTTCCTACGAAGAAAAAATGATACCGCACAAACAATGCTCGATTTTATTCGCTTTGTTAAAACACAATTCGGTACCAGTATCAAACGTTGGAGAACTGATCGTGGAGGAGAATTCGTCAATCAAGCCGTCAACTCTCTTTTTAATTATGAAGGTATAGTACATGAAATGTCGCCAGCCTATGAGCATGAGAGAAATGGATTAGCTGAACGTTACAATCAAACATTAACCACTATGGCTAGAGCAATGTTAATTGGATTTAACACCACGCTGTGGGCAGAAGCAATCTCAGCCGCCTGCTACCTCAAAAATCGCCTTCCTCATTCACGGCTACCTCCCAACACTACGCCATATGAGGCCTTACTTGGCACTAAACCCACAATACACCATCTCCAATCTTTTGGCAAAAACTGCTTTGTTCATATTCACAAGGACTCGCGACCCGCAGGAACAAAGCTACTACCAAGAGCTATGGAAGGCAAATTTGTGGGATACACGGAAAGCACAAAAATATTTCGGATATGGATCCCTTCAAAAAATAAAGTAATCGAATCTCCCAACGTCAAATTTGCGCCGCTCGATTCAGGGGAAGCAAATATAAGAAACGCCCTTGATACTCGAAGCAACAATTTTCAGACAATAGTGGCAGAAACAGAAATATCCCCGGAGGAAATAATATCTTGCGAAAACCAACCAGAAGCTTCAGACACAGCATCCAACCTCGAAAATCCCTCAAGATCATTACAATCCAATCTGCTGCAAATACATGATCATCATGGACAATCACTATTACAAACGCACACAAAAGCACAACCCCAAACCTCCGAAATTAGCGAAAACCAAGTATCAGTACATAGTCGACCCAAAAGGTCATCAAAGCCTATTCAAAGATACGGTTCACCTATATTTCATGGCCCTGAGCTACGCTCGAGGGAACAACATGACTTGGAGCATGGACAGCTAGTGCATGTAGAAAATGTTCAGGATGAAATTGAATATAATGCTGTAGCTCTTGCAGCACAAACTGCACCGGAAACAAATGAGGAACCAACAACAATCGAGGAGGCACTCGAAAGGTCTGATGCAAACCACTGGCGTGAAGCGATCGATCAGGAAATTAACTCCTTAGAACAAAAGCACACCTGGGATGAAACTGCCCGGCCGTCACAGCGCAATGTTGTTGGATCTAAATGGGTATTTAAAATAAAGCGACATGCTGATGGTTCAATTGACAGGTACAAAGCACGTCTAGTAGCTCAAGGATTCAGTCAAATTCCTGGTTATGATTTTGATGAAACCTTTGCCCCTGTTGCTCGATACGAAAGCCTTCGCATGTTAATTCGCATCGCTGCCCAAAATAAATGGATACCACAACAAATGGACGTAAACTCGGCCTACTTATACGGTTCTTTAAAGGAAGAAATATTCATGGAACTTCCACCGGGATACCGAAAATCTGGAAAATGTGCTGCACTCCGTAAATGTATCTACGGTCTAAAACAATCAGGCCGTGAATGGTACGCCTGCATATCGACATCACTTCAACAAAAAGGATTCGAAATAGCAGATTTCGACCCATGCGTCTTCGTTCATCCAACAGAAAACGCCTTTGTAGCGATATACGTTGACGACATACTAATCTTTTGTTCAGATAATAAATTTAGCCAAAACCTCAAGTCATGTATCGGAAAAGATTTTGATTGCAAGGACTTAGGAAATGCTCATTATATCCTTGGACTACAGATTAAACTAGAAAAAACAGGTATCCGACTCTCTCAACAAGGTTACTCAAAGAAGATTCTAGAACGCTTTGGCCTTACACTTGCTCACAAAGTAAGTACTCCTCTCGATCCAAACGTCACCCTTTTCAAAGGCACTGAAGAGGAACGTCTCGGAAATATAAAAGAATATCAAGCCATAGTTGGATCCCTTAAGTATCTTGTCATAGGGAGTCGCCCTGATCTAGCCTACACTGTCACACTCTTAAGCCAGTTTTCATCTTGCCCAAACGAAAGTCATTTGCGAGCCGCCAAACGAACTCTTCGATATCTAGCTGGAACAACCGATTGGGATTTGTTTTACCCGCATGGAACCAGCAGGGTACTCGAGGTGTATGCCGACGCATCCTATGCTGACGATCCTCATACTCGAAGATCCACATCAGGATATGTAATTCGCCTAGGCAATGCTGCAATATCATGGAGCAGCAAACAACAGCGATCTGTGGCATTATCAACTACAGAAGCCGAATATATGGCCATGTCACTAGCTGCACGCCAGACTACCTGGACAAAATTTGGGTTAAAACAACTGCGCCAAGAGTATGACACAATGCTCTACACTGATAACAATGGAGCCCAAGAACTTGCAAGAAACCCGCGGATTCACGGTCGTTCAAAACATATCGACGTACATTATCATTACGTTCGTGAGAAGTTTAACGAAGGAGAATTTGAACTTCTCCACGTGAAATCAGCTAATAACCTTGCCGATCTACTCACCAAGTCTCTCGTTAAATCTATACATCACCGACTTTCAGATCATATCAGATGTGCAAAGCGAGGGGAAGTGTTGTGATCTAACGCTGTTCAAATCTGCGGACTTCGTGGTGAGCAGTTATACTACCTCACGTGATAGAACATGGGAGTGAAGTAAAAGAGTGGTCAACCCACTAGCCAGATCTAAGCGATTACTGGCACACATAGAACTGTAACACATTCTTTGTAGATAGAACAATAACATAATTATCATCAGTGATTAAATTAATCCCCACACAATTGAGACCCATTGAAGTGCCAACTTTCATACCACCCTCAACTGTATTGTCGCAATCGCATCCATAACAAGCCACCATTGCAACTCAGAGCATACTCTCAAACTGTGATCAACTACACCACCAGGTTTAGCATAAATCGCAATATTTACAACTTGAAATTGTTTGTTGCACCCATTCATCTGGCCCTGCAGGCCACCCTGGTCGCGTTAAAATGCTAGATCTAGTCCAGCGCACATACTGGTGGCCCCGTATGACTCAATTTGTGGCTGATTTTGTGAGAGGATGTGTTCTCTGATTCCGAACAAAAACACCCCGCGCTTTGCTGCCCGGTTTCTTAAAGCCCCTAGAAATTCCTCTTCGCATTTTGGCCGACATTTCTTTTTATCATGTTGTAGATCTTTCGCTATGTAAAGGCAATGGGCAAACATATTCCCATATTCTTGTAATTGTAGATCAACTTTCGAAGATTCAACATTTTATTCCTGTTACATCCCTAGACGCAAGTGAGCTCGTTGAGTGCTTTATCCAGAGTGTATACAAGCTTCATGGTGCACCAGACTCTATTATATCTGATCGTGGCTTTGCTTTTGTGTCTGAATTTTGGCGCAGGCTAAACAAATGTCTCTCTGCAACACTGAAACCTAGCTCGGCATTTCACCCCCAGACTGATGGCCAAACTGAAATTGTAAACTCCTCCTTGAACCAATATCTCCGAGCCTTTTCAAATTTTACATAGGAAAATTCGGTTGATTGGCTTCCCCTGGCAGAGTTTGCCTCTAACAACCAGACCAGTGAAATCACGGGCGTCTCTCCATTTTACATCAATTACGATTACAATCCTCGCCTTGGAATAGAGTCTCCGGATCCTCGGCCCCCAAATTTAACTGAGAGTATCAAAAAGGAATACTTACGAGCCGATGTAATAGCTGAAAGATTTGGTCATATACTTGCAAAGCTTAATGCTCTTACTAGACAATCACGAGACCGTTTTAAAAACAAAGCAAATACCTGATGCTCAGAATCGCCAATTTATAAACCTGAAGACAAAGTGATGATTAGTTTGAAGAACTTGAAGACTAATCAACCAAAGAAAAATCGGGACGAAAAATGGGACGAACCTTTTCAAGTATTTAAAGTATATAACGGTGCAGTGATTGTTGATTTGCTAGATGTAAGGATTCCTCTTCCGATCCTTCCTTCAGTATATAATTTTATCATTCTTTCTATGTTGCTTTGACAACAGTACAGTCATTGATGCATGGTATTGTGTTGGTACTAGTTTAGGGCCTATGTTATGATGAGCTAGTGGAAGTAAAGCAAGTATATGTATGATGGCTTGGTCTGTAGATATGAAGTTCTCTATGCTTAGTTTTCTGTCACAACCACCATCCTCGGATTACCTCTAGTTACTTCCAGTTACCTCTTGTACCTTTAGTTACCATTAGTACCCACTCGAACCTCTAGACATTTTAGCAATTTATATCACCCACCTTTCAAACCTTTAGCTCCTTCTAGTAATCTCCAGTAGACCTTCAGCCATCTCAAGCGATCCATCCGACGTCTTCTCGCCCTTCTATTCCGCTTCAGGTCAAACGTCTACGCTCCAATTTGACACCAGACCACATACATTTTAATAAAGGTTTTCACACTTCATAAGTAAGGCCATGGAAGAATCCTATACTTAATGGCCGAACGGTTATTAACAGCTTTAAAAAGCGAAATGTTGTAGGTCGAGTTGCCAAAAGGGATGATGATGAAAACATTATGGATAAATGGGTATTTGAAAAAATATTAGATGTGCATGCTAATGATATTGAGAAATCAGGTCTCACTTATTGTATAAAATGGAAGTACAATAACGAGCCTAGCTGGCAGCCTCAGGCTTATTTAAAGGGTTGCAAAAAAGCTCTCTGAGAATTCCATGACTAGAATCTGGACAAGCTAGGACCCCCGCACAAATTAGATATTCCATTGATACTTGAAGCTAGAAGTGAGCCTTCACTACGGTGTTTGAAAAGATTACGACACCTTAAATTGAAGATTTTTAAATAAATTAAATATGTGTGTTTGGAGACCAAACTTTGTGGAGGGGTAAGGACTGTCACAGTAGTAGGATGGTAGTTGGTATGTTTTAAGGTTAAGCAATTAACGAGTGTCTCAAGACCATTGTGTATCTAGATATTCTCTTCCCTTCTCATCGCACAACTCACTTGTAATAATTACCTCGTTCTTCGTACCTTCGCCCTGTCTCAAGGATGAGGCTTTGTGTTACGGTTTGACCGTGGTTTAGCTTAGGCGGAGACCTAAGCAAAGTTTGGGAGCGTATTAGGGAGAGTGTTTCGTATCATCTTGTATCAAGCGGCTAAGTTTCACTTGGCTACATTACATTGGAGCTAGGACAGCATGTGAGACGGCGAAGTAGAATTGCCAAGTGAGAGAGTCAGCTAGATGGCAAAGATGACGACAGGCAGTGGCGGAACAATATGATTCTCACCAACGGAGTACGTACTGGATGAGCTAGAAGGATGTACAAATAGTCATTGCCCGTAGTTGTGATACTTCTCTCTTCATATAGTTTAATCTTTCTAAAAGTACACTACAACCAGCTTAGTTTTGTCACAGTTTGAAAGTGTTCCACGGGGTGCGTTGTATAGCCCAGTGAAGATCTAGGTGGTTATTGAAGATTATAAAAGGGTCAAAGGGATGACAGGTCTTCTCTAGGAAGAGATGAATAGGCAACTAGTTGCAGTAGATGTTACACGTGGGTCTTGCTGATGAAGAACTAGGCAATGGATATATGGTCTTCCCTAAGAAGAGATGGGTAAACATTTTTATTGTAATGGATAAGTAAAGAAGACATTGCGTGAGCATTAAATCTCTCTTACGCTGACCTATTATATACAAGAGTAGAAGCCTTTGTCAACCGGAATTAATCTTAATCAATTTTTGCCAATATCTTTGCATCAGTTGCTGTGTTCTTGTCCTTCTCTTCATGACTCTCTTGTATATCCTTATATGATATTTTACACGACTAACTGTATAGGGGAAGCTATTATTGTTATGAATGATGAGCACTGGAGATATTCTTGGGATAGACTTAGAGACAGATGTGATATAATGCTCGAGAACTGAGTTGTAGACTTTAGAGGGGATTATTATTTGCTAAAGTATAATGGATAAAGTGTGTGATCTCTGTTGGACACTTTTGGGGGCAGTGCCTGACTACCTGTCTAAATACATGAGAAGCTGGTCCATGCACTGCTATCACTTCTCAACATCCTTATCCTCAACAGATCTCTACAACCACTACGCAGCTTACCTCAATTGTGTAGGCACAGCGACTATATTAATCCATGACCTAGACCATGCACGTCTCTACGTTATGTTAGCACGGACTAGGATTACAACAATTATTAAATTGACGTCTTTAATTAACTAGCCCTTTATCTTATCACAAATTAAAAATAGTATTAAAATTCTAATTACGGATCAGTGAAACCCTGTGACACGTATGGCGGGACAAAAAGCGTGCATTTCTCAAACTGTTGCCTTTTCCTGAGCGTTTCCATCAAGAATTATCTATAGATTTTATGACAGACTTACCTGCTGATAAAAATCAGCTGCACTCCTTAATGAAAATAACAGGTATACTAATAAAGAAATAATTCTGGAGGCTATGTATAAAAAGACTACCAAATTTTGGGCCAAATTGTGTGCCAAAGTATTCTTAAATTGTTTTTATAGATTTCACGGTTTTCTAAAAGCCATGACATCGGATTGCGGAAGCAATTGGGTTGGAGATTTTTGGAAGCAACTTTGCAAACAGACTGGTATAGAACAACGACTCTCAACAGCTTTTCACCCGCAAACTGATGGAGCAACTGAAAGGGCTAACCGGGAAGTACAAGCATACCTCCGAGCATTTGTTACTTATTCGCAAACTGACTGGTCAAAATTACTTCCTGCAGCTCAGTCGGCACAAAATAATAGAGATTCTTCGCTTGGATATAGCCTATTTTACCTAACACATGGATATCAAGTTCCAGTTCTTCTTCAAACTAGCGAGACTAATTTTACTCATTGTACCTCTTCAAAAGCCCATAAAGCAGATAACCTAGTTAAAAAACTTGAGGAAGGTCAAGCTTTATCACCAGCTTTCATGGCGTGGAGGTAGCAAATTATTGAAGATACAACTAATAGAGGTCGACAACAAGCAGAAATGTTTAAAGAAGGCAACAGCGTGTGGCTAAATTTAAAAAACATATTCACGCCACGGCCTTCAAAGAAGCTCGCTTGGTTACATGCAAAATATAGAGTTTTAAAAATAATTTCTCCTCATGTCATTGAGTTAGATGTCCCAGTAGGTATTCATCCTCG
The DNA here is from genome assembly GCA_905067625.1 of Blumeria graminis f. sp. triticale. Lineage (NCBI taxonomy): Eukaryota > Fungi > Ascomycota > Leotiomycetes > Helotiales > Erysiphaceae > Blumeria > Blumeria graminis. The sequence continues at coordinate 2,566,851 of LR898478.1, forward strand.
ATTCCATGTCAATTTGCTTAAAAGGGCTGCCAATGATCCTTTACCATTGCAACAGCAAGATGATAATTGGCCAGGGCCCGTCAATACTACAGTCCCAAGGAAAGACCAAGAATTTAAAGTTGAGCAGATGCCTAAGGCTGGAAATGTATGTTGTTGAAGGTTTAAAGTCGCATGGTACTTGTTAAATGGAAAGAATAATTCGAGCCAACATGGGAGCCACGTTCAGAATTCGAGGATACTGCCGCCCTTGATAATTTCGAACGTAAATATGGTACTACTTGTTGAAATACTGACCTTAATCATAAAGTGTGATTCAATTTGTATGTATAAATTATTAACCTAGCCAGATTCATAACTTTGTATAAGCATTGATGACCATGGCAGATCAACAAGATGTGTCAGAATCTGCAGGGCTAGAACTTTCAAGGGATGTGTCAGGATCTGCAGTGGGATAGTTTAGGATTCCCACATCTGGATTTCCTTAATCACTTCACTTTCTCTTCAGATCAATCATGGCATCAGAGGAGTATATAATCTGACTGTTTTCCCACATTGGATAATCATCTTGTACTTAGCATACTTCGTACAACAACCTTCTTATTCCATCAGACTCAGTCCTTTGTTCAATCCTAATCATCCCTCAAAATATAATTCAGACTCATCATTCTTGAATATAATTTTATCAGGTAAATACTACTGACAATGTTTTGGAGAAAAACATTGGAATGTGTACTAGAGCCTAGACACATGGTCAAGAGGGGGTTAACATTACGGAAATACTCCCTTGCGTGTGTAATGTCTGCGCTAGTACAGTAGAGATGGAATCTAGTGTCCAGTCAGCTATAGAGACTACCAAGGACGGAGATTGGAAATGTTTGCTAAGCAACGGGGACTTTTATGATCAGTGTTGTTCATTAAAATCTCTTTTGTAAATAGCAAGATATAGGAGAGCTTCTGTCTTTAGATTTTGTTTATAAACTAATTTTATTCTGGACTTGCTCTGCTGTATACCAACACCAATTGATCCGGCAATATTTAGACAGCATGATGCTCACAAGTAAAGAAATAGAGAGATAAATACTCTATCACCAAGGATTTGCTCATCTCGGTCCCCAAAAGAAGAAAAACTTACACCTAGTCACAAATCTCTCACTTCTGAACAAAGTTCCCAGTTCTAAAGACAAATACATTTGTGAGACTTGCCTATCAACAAAGATGAGAAATCTAATATCTAAGATTTTTGCCTTGGAAGCTCACAAAATTAGTCTTGATTCATTTTGATATAGCCGCCTTGTTTTCATTGTCCTTTTGAGGAAATAAATATTTTATAATAATGTTAGACAATTTCTCTCGAAAGTTATGGGCTCTATATTGTAAAACAAGGGGTGAATCATTTTCAGCTCTCGACCAATGGAAAACTTCTGTGCGGCTACAATCAGGTGTAAAGACAAAGGCTGTACGTTCTGTTAATGCGGCTTAACTTCAAAAGTCATCTCCAAGTGGCCACTAAGACAAGGAACTCGTTCAGAACCAACCACAACTGGAACATCTAACCAAAATGGGTTTGTGGATCGAGGTATTCAAACATGCAAAAATAGCATGAGAGTAATACTTGATGACGCAGATTTGTGTTGAAAGAGATAGAGGATCACTTAAAGCAGGGCGAGAAGAGTGAATTGGTTATTTGTTTATATATAAAAAGGTATTAATCAAGACCATAAACAACGTCGTAAAAATATCATGAATTAAATCAGTGAGAAGTAGCAAGCCATCATTTACAATGTGTTCTCTCGTCATAGAAGTAGAGCAACACTAGCACCTGTTCATGCAAATCTTACAGGGGAGATGGGATTAGAGTGTAAAAAGTGAATGTAGGGATTGCGTTAGGAACCATTACGTAATGAAGGTACTTGTTACTAATAGGATTATACTTAATTTTTCAAGATTTTACAACTTAAATTTTGGGGTGAAGCTGTAGATACCAACGTATATATTCGAAAACACACCCAAATAAGCTCCATAATAGATGGAATATAAGTGAGCCCCGAAGAGGCATTTACCAGTATCCGACCTGACATAAGCCATATTGCAGTTTGAGGGAGAAATATATCACTTATATTAACCCTCACACCATAGCCTAAGGGCAGATAACAGATAAACTAGTTGATAGGAGGTGAGTTTGTGTATATGGGTTACAGTGATAGACAAATAAACAATTGCGTGTTTATAATACCAAACTTGGATACACATAAAGGACTAGTAGGCTCATTGTTATGGAACTGGTTAAGGATACAATGGTAGAAATACGATTTCGAAACTGCACAACAAGCCCTCAAGGTACTGCAAACAATGTTGATGACAGTAAGCCCCACGGTAGACCTAGAATTGACATGGATACTCCATCTATCACTATTAACGCCAATCTACAGCCATCCAGATTAATTGAGCAATTATCAGATTCAATTGTTCTAGAAACAGAGAACCCATATTGTGATACTCCAGTAACAGGTGCTCTACTGTAGAGATGCCAGCTCAAGATAATTCAATTAAGAAAACAGAAAAAAAATGCTGGAAAAGAGTGGAAACTTGTTATGATGTGAAATCACTCAGCCAATTAGACAAGCTATATTAGATGATATAGAGATCTATACAATATGTGGTTGGTGCAGTGACATCATAACAGCTGCATTTGGATTGTGTGAACAAGAATGTAAACTATTCTATAGCATATGATAGAATATCTTACATCACAAGATGGAATATTCTACTAGCAATTAGACAGATGACCTTTAGATATAAATAGGAGTATTCTCCTCCACATAGATAGCAATTATCAGGAAGAGAATCTAATAAAGCGAACACATGTCATTGTCCACTTCATAATAGTGTCAAGCACATATTACTAAAGCCACTGTTTGTATGCAATTCCCCTCCTCATAATCACAATAGGTTATGAGCCCGGGCTCTTCCCTACTCTCTATTGCATGATGGATAAAACTGCAGCAATTATTCTAGCTCCGGGGACCAGCTTATCAGACTGGGAATCCGACCTTCAAGCTGCTCTCATCAAGAAAGGTCGTTTGTCACACATCTTCCATAATCTCGAGGAAATAAGGCCAGAAATCCGGCCTACAGAGCCATTGAATAAACAGGGCCAGTCCAACATAGAATTTAGCAAATTGTTGGACAAACATTATGATGATCTACGCAAGTGGAAACAAGGCGAGATCAAAGCTAAGAAAATATTGCTCAGGTGGCTGAGTCTAGATGTTCGACCTCAAAACTTCCGCCACATGTCAGCCAAGCAAATTTTTGATAATATTGCCTCCACCCGAGAAGAGAATGCAGCAACTCCATATAAGACTGCTGTTAGGAGTCTATGGAATATCCGCTTCACTACAATAGACGACAATTGCGATAAATTTATGCAATACTACCTGAGTATCAACAGTGCAGCTGAGTCTATGGTGCCAAATGACATCACAGTGTCAGTAAATCCAGACATGATCTCAAAAGGGTATGCAAGTTGTCTTTTTGTTCTCGGAACGAAAAAATAGATTGGCTGGAGACCTGGAGTCAGAATGAAGTTCACGACAGCAAAAATCGGTATGTCTTGTTGAAAAAGCTGATGTCAACATTGAGAAAAGTCGGAGGGCCCAGATCACAATCATGTGAACAAGTAGATGCAGCTAATAGAGGGGAAAGGAGCGTACATGAGAGGAATAAAACTCTTGGGGGACCAGAAGATGCATGTATTTTGTGCAGGCATTGCCATCGGAACAGGGACTGCTACCAATAATATCCAGACCTAAAACGCATCAAGAAAAAAAACGGAAAAGAGAAAGGAAAGTCAAGAGGAAGCGCTGCCGTCCAAGATAGTGATGAGACTAACGACGAGGATAAGGGGTCTCAGTTAATATGCTAGCTAGAGGTGCATCAGCTAGCCTAATCAAAAATCTTCTTCTATATGACACTGGTGCCTTGCACCACTTCATTTGCTGTGAAAAATATTTTTTTAACTCAATAAGTTACATTAACCTTTCCAATTTGATCAAGCTGTTGGGAAGTCTAAATAAATCCATAATGGTGTTAGTTGGATCACTATTGGAAGTACAACTCCTGATCTAGATTAATCTCTCTTCTCCCCCAACTCAGCTTGTAATATTATCTCTGCAGGACGGTTAAAAGAACAGCACGGCATTATTGCAGTAGCTTCAAATTAACTACTTGTACGGACGGAAGATAATCAATGGGTCGCAAGACTTAGAACAATCGATCTTGTCATTTATATTCAGCCACTGAAACCAACCGCTATTTCCAGACCATTAAACAGTATTGCAGCACCAGGAGTTGCTAGGATTCCGCGAACAGCTGATGAAATAGATGGCACCAAAGATTAGGCCATACTGGGCAACAAATTCTGAAGAAGACTGCACAGTGTTCACTAGGAATGGGTGGTATTGTCTTTGTGGAACTCACAGACTGCGAGACGTGTCATCTGAGCAAGGCACATAGATTTGTATCCAGAGAGCCTAGACCAACATCTGGCAAATCACTGGATGAAGTATTTGTAGAAACAATAGGAAAATTAACTACAGCATTTAATAGCCATCAGTATGCTGTTATTCTCACAGATGTGAAGACGCGAATGAGATGGTCCATTAGTACCACCGCAAAGGACGAAATCGCAAACCATCTAATCCAATGGGTTGAATTTCAGCAACACCAGCATGGTAAACAAATTCGAGTTGTCTTCAGGGATGGAGGCTCCAAGTTTTCCCGCATGAGACAATACTGTAACCAGCATAGCATTTGCACTGATATTTCAGCACCCTATACACCGGAACAGAATGGCGCAGCAGAAGCCTCAAATAAAATTATTCTGAGAAGAGCTCGTGCTATGTAAGTTGACGCCTGTATGCCGCCACAATTCTAGCCGTGGGCGTTCGAACATGCCTGTTTTGTTACCAGTAGGCTCTATTGCCTTCGTACCAAGAGAGTGCCAATTGTTGACTTCTTGCAAGGCCTGAAGCAACCGCACCATGATAGAGTTGACTTCTCTTAGTTACCTCGATTTGGATGCAGAGCTTATAAGCTCATAGACTCTAAGCCAGGAAAATTTGAGCCAAGAGCAGAAAAAAGATGGTTTGTGGGATTCCCCAAGAATACCACCAAAAATTATCTGATATATCATCCTCACTGGACACCAAAACAAGGCTGGAAATGGATAGAAAGCTGCACGCCTCATGTAACTTTTAATGAGGATACTATTGTGAGGTTATGGATCGTAGAGGAATGCTGGAATGGTATAGGGAGGTGAAGGATATATGCCGAACAACGAAGCAGTTGAATAGAGCTTAAGGGTGAAGCTTGGTAGGGTCACACAAAGAGAGTATGAATAGACCTTCGGGGATACTCAGTAAATGTAATGACCTGAAGATTTCTGAAGGAGAAGAACACTACATATATATACAGGAATTATTACTAATGAGACAACTTCAGAATTAAACCAGGATATGCACCCATGTCCCACTGTGGCAACATTTTCATTGTGAAGGTATGTCTTGAATACCAGTAGACCCCCAAGCTAGCTGAGTGTAAGACAGAATCATGCATATACCATAATTTCCAACATATGTTGTATTAAATGCCAAGAATAATTAATATTTCAGAAAATAAATGTGGCGCAGTTTTAAATGATACAAATAACAGAAACGCAAACGAGATAGTGGGTAACAGGTGTAACAGATGCAGGACTGTTAGAATTAGAACAAGAATTAGATAACACGGATAATAATATGTGTTTGGATTAGGTCCTGGTCAACATTGTCAAGCCCAATGGTGCTATGTTGCAGGCTAAAGTTACAATTATTCATGGGGTCATCATCAGGATTGTGAGTAGTTTCGGTTTTGGTGTGGATTGTTAGATTGATAGCTAAGCATGTTGCATAGTAGTCAGAAATGCGACTTGAGTAGCATATGCACAAAAAACCTCAAGCCCAAAATGATGATACAAATCAGGTCTTACATGCTATGTCCTGTATGGCTAGCGTGGTTGGAATATGGAGAATTTACCTGTAGAGAGATAAAGACGATGTAGCCCTCTGATAGTTGGGACAAGTCTTCTACAATATTATATTGGAATCAAATCTAGCCACTCATTAAGCAATCTCATGAATTATTTCCAATGTCTGTGATAACAGACATACATACACAATATCGAAAACAAGTTCAATGTCAATAATTATGTGATATGTGGGTGATATGGGGAATGTATAGATATGATAGTAAGAGTGTGGAGTGATCAAGATGTTGTCAGGAGCAGGTTCACCAGGCGCAAGACTCGAGGAATAGGATAGGGCGTAGCATACAATGTTTTATAATCGGCATGTAGACAGCGGAGCAGAGACGAGGATAGAGACATGAATCAAGGCAAGTTTGCTAGGCAAGAAGTTGCTGCCATACATTGTGCGTAAGATAGGTGCATAACCACTCGGCCAAAAGGCCAGACCAGGATCATAGAACACTAGATAGTGGTTATCTCATCATATATAGATAATACAGCAGTGTTATGCTCAGCTATGTAGTATGGTAGATCTAGTAGCTGGTGCATAGGTAGTTATTATGGTAGCATGGCAATATGGAGCATGGAGGAGATCGAGTCTGTACATTAAGATATTACATGTAGTAATTTGTGCAGAATGAGAGATGGGTTGTTGATATAGGATAAATGGCATGGCTGCTCAGTTGGTTACACACTTTGGTGAGCTGCATACTGGTAACATTATTGGTCTACAAGGGAACAAGCTAGAGTATAAGAGACGGTTTCTCCTAATCTGTAATATTAAAATTATCATAGTCACTTCACTTCTGCAAATAAATGAAGACATCTCTCCACATACTGTCTTAGCTGTTCCAGCGCAAGTGTACATTCCCATTTCATATACCAAGTAAAACACAGTAGCCATATAGTCTTAGATCAAGAGGTTGGCAGGATACCATCTCCACATCAAGCAGTCTGTGACATTACTATGAGGATCTATAAAAATGATAAAACTTTTTCGGATGCTTATTACAATGGTCTGTTACCCGTCATTAGAGAAAGGACCGAAAACAATAAAACCGCATGTTCAACCTTTGAATTTTGGCATGAAGCTCTCTGTCATTTAGTGCCTTCTACAATTTCTAAGACAGATAAGCTCATACAGAACTCAGGTATCATCCCAAATATACCAAAGACCTATAACTGTGACACCTGCATGTCTTCCAAATCAGTACATCAAAAGTCTTCTCCATCAATTTTTAGAGCACAACTCAAAGGCAAATATATTCATTCAGATCTTGCATGACCATTCACTGTTCCATTGTATGGCAACACCTTATACCACATTAGTTTCATAGACTATGCAACATGATGTGCAACTATCCAATCCCTAAAATACAAATCTGATGCGGCGCAAGCCACTATTGATTTTATTACGGCCTTGGAAACACAGTACAATTGCAAAATCAAGTCACTCAGAACAGATAATGGCGGCAAATATGTCAATGAATCACCATCCAACATTCTTGCTAAGAAGGGAATAAGTCATCATTTGACTCCTCCCTATCCCCCTGAATCAAATGGTGTAGCCGAAAGGCTTAGCAGGTCGAATTCTGAAGGAATACAAGCAATACTAAATACAGTCAGAGATAAAAAGTTGTGGGCTGAAGCAGCGTAAAAATTTATTAATATTGAAAATAGTACTACACCTGGCTCAGTAAATGGACAGCCCCATATGAAGCTTTCCACGAGAGAAAACCATCCATTTTACACCCTCAACCCTTTGGAAGAGAATGCTATGTGCATGTCCCCATGGCGAAGTGTCCATCTGGAAGCAAGCTTCTACCGAGGGCGCAGAAAGGTGTGTTTGTTAGATACACTGAAGTCAATCATCAATATCAAATATTTGTTCCTGAGAGAAAATAGATTATCATATCAGCAGACGTGAAATTTCTACCTCATCATCTTGATAAGTCTGTCCCAGAGAAAATCTCTGGTCTCCACCCACATATCACAAATCAACCTAACTTACCAACTTCATCACTGATGTTGAACAGAATTAGAATGGTTCCGGAAATTGTAAGAATGACATACCAAGTATGAGGATAAATTAGAATTATGATGAGTTTGTTTAATGTACGACAAAGTCTACTGATGTTTAATGGATAGTTAATTGTAAAGAAATTGCTATAATTCCATATGTGTGGCAAAAAGTCCCTCTATATATATGAAAGCGGGGTTTTCCGCACACTAGTGTGAACTCCAACATACTCCCTAATCTAACCTAAACAGGAAGGTTGTTGGAGATCCTGAAGCCAATGTATGCTGTTAGGTATCTATTGGCTAATTACTATTCATGCCAGTGAGTGATGATATGGGTTAATCATATCTCATGGCGCCAGTGCATATTATTCTAATATGTACTATTTGTTTACTGCAGTCATGTTGCTGCCTCAATTACAACAAACAGTTCATTGAATTCTCTAAATGTCGAACAAGAACAAAATACTCAAAATGTCCATCAAAATCAAGATCCATGTCATGCTATTCAATCCGATTTTAGGGAGCCATCATCACAAGAACCGTCATCAATTCCAGCTACTGCTCAGATTGAACCCCAGTCAACAACAAATTTGTCAAATCAATGCCACCCATCAAATGAAGATTCAAGAACATCCGCTAACTCTAGACCAAAGCGCACAATACGTCCTCGGACATATGAAGACACAATAACAGGGGAATGGTGGAAAACTTCTCGTGATCTTCCTGAACCCGAATTGCAGATTTCAACATGTGGTGTTGGTAACAAGTTAGCCATGTTAAATATTCATGATGAAACTGAACCTAGCTCACACAGTGCTGCCAAATCATCACCTAGTTGGGCTTACTGGGAAAAGGCATTTGATGAGGAGATAGCATGCCTTAAAGATAACGACGTTTGGGATGTTGTTCCTCGACCTTAAGGACGAAAAGTCGTTAATGGCAAATGGGTCTGCAAGATAAAAAGAGATGCACATGGGGAAGTTGAACAATACAAAGCACGTTACGTTGCCAAAGGATTCTCACAGTTCCAAGGACTTGACTATGACAAAACCTTTGCTCCAGTTGTACGACTTGATTTATTATGGTTAATCTTGGTAATTGTGGCATCTAAGAATTGGAAAATGAGACAGCTCGACATTAAAACTGCATTTCTATGTGGAGTCTTGAGTGAGGACATTGACATGGAATTTCCTGAAGTGTACAGACAAGTAGATCATGTTGCAAAACTTAAAAAGTGTATATACAGACTCAAGCAATCACCTCGGGAATAGTTCTTCAGGTTGGCTGAATATATCATTCCTTATGGTCCTGCTCCATCCCTATTTGATCCCTGATTATTTATCCACAATAGAGGTAAAATGATCATTGCAGTTTACGTGGACAACATAGTACTAATTGGAGAACAAGAGGAGCTCATCGAAGATTTAGTAAACCACTTCAAGGCCGAATTCAAGGTCAAGGATATGGGAACTCTTCACTGGCTACTTGGAATTCAGATTGAGTACTCTGATTTAGGAATCACTCTATCGCAGTCTGCTTACATAAATAGAATCCTTGAGAGGTTTTTGATGCAAGATTGCAATATGGTCTCCACAACTATAGAGTGTAACCAACCATTAAAGGCATTGGAAAATGGAGAGCCTAGGGTCAATGCTACACTGCATCTACAAATAATCGGATCTAAAATGTATATCATATCTGCTACTAGACCTGATCTTGCATATGCAATCTCTCACCCCTCTCAATTCAACTCAGACCCATCTGTCACTCACCTAAGTGCTGCCAAGCGAGTTCTAAGATAAACCAAGGGGACAAAAGATGTCGGTTTGTTATACAAATTTGAATCTCCCCTGGTTCTCAATGGATACTGTGACGCATCATACGGAAATTGTTTCGATACACAAAGAAGTTTCTCTGGTTATTTATTCCAACTTGGTCAATCCACAATCTGCTGGAAGTCTTGCAAACAACGTACCGTTGCTCACTCCACTTTTGAAGCTGAGTATATGGCACTGTCGGTTGCAACGAAACAATTCCTTTGGATTGTTAGAGGACTTAACCAAATATTAGATAAAAATATACCTACTTCTCTGTCAACCAATAACAATTCCGCTATTGATCTAGCACATAATCCGAAGCTCAATGAGGCAACAAAGCATATTGACATCGCTTATCATTTCACTAGAGAGCGAGTTGAAGATGGGACGCTCACCTTACTACACATTTGGTCAGCTCAAAACCTTGCGGATATCTGTACAAAAGGTCTACCTAAACCAGGACTTATGCACTTGAGCACCAGCATCTTCGGTACAAAGTGAGAAGGGGTGTTGAAATTGGCGCTACTTGGCAATGAAGAGGCGCATTAATACAGAACGTAATAAGATTCTATTATTACTAGCCAATTTCATGACAACTCATACATTGACCAGCCTCGCAATTATGTAGCATAAACAAGTGAATCGTGTCCTTCACTTAGATGTAGTAATTAGTTTAAATAGCGCTCTGATACTAAGTGGGTTTAATCAACAACTCTCCACTATAGTTTTCAGACTCTTCAATCTCCCAACTCGCTTCACTAGGTGATATTAAATACAAGCCTAACAGCTTACGCTTCTCTATACAACTTCAATTACAACAGGAACTGTGGGAAGTATGGTCATGTGAAGACTTAGTGCTCTAGTAAGGAAGATGATAGTGAGAATAAAACATCATTTCTTGCAAGCAAGCGTGAAAATGAGTTAGGCCTTCCTCTAGTCATTTCTGATGAGTACTGCCAAATGAATGAAGAACTGTTGCCATGTTATCATTTTGCCACCCAAGATAGGCCTGATATATATGATTGGGCTGTGGAGTAATATTAGAAAAAAATGATTCAGAGACACTGTAAGGCCATTGAAATGATTGAAAATGACAATGAAAATTGTGATAATTTCTACATGATGTAGTTTGTTATTTAATTTTTGTCCTAAGCTAAAAGAAATTTTTTCCCAAATTAGTTGTGGATGTTAAGATCATGAGTCATGTAGGAACATAGTTACTTATCACTTGTAATATCTGATAGGGGTGTGTAGAGGATGTGTTTGACAGATTTGGATACTGTGAGAATTGTAAACATATGCTATATTATATACATCTATATGACCCATGTCATAGTCTTAGTTCCATCTCGTGATTGACTATCCATAGAAATCACACTACCAATCCAACGCTCATGAATCCATGGTTCATGAGCGGCCATTGCTGCTCCTGCGACTCACGTGTATTCTCTGCATGCCAGTCGCACCACTGCCTCTATAATTGCAGCTCAATACCTTAATTGAGCGCCCCTGAATAGCTGATCCAGGGGCGACCACACAGGTTTCTATTAGGGACACTCGAGATACACCTGTACATTTGATGCTGTTGCATATAGGCTGAGCAGTACCCGACCCCTTGTGGTTAGCGCTTATATTCCAGGGGCTTATGGTGTAGCCGCCCCCAAAGCTTCCATGTATAGTTTTTACCTGGGCGCTCCCGCGCCTGAAGCTTGGTGGCGAGCAGTAGATGTGCATGTTGCAGCTCTAGGCGTGGTTTGCACCTTCAGTACTGTGACCGTTATTTGCTGTAACTATCTCAAAAAAGGACCAGTAGATCCAGCAAGGTTCCCTGTAACTTTTCCTACAGCCTAAACTCATCTCATCCATGTGAATTACTGCCAAAAGTGCAGCTGATTAAATTGAAACAAAAAATCATGAAAATCAAAATAACTTCGAAATCCAGAAGATTCCTCCACATTGGACCAAAACATTGTGCTCCTCAGATATTCTGTTATCTGTCACACCTTCCAAATGACATATTTACTCATTCTATTCTAAGAGCATGTCACAGACCAAGAGCCTTTTCTGGGTCCATAGGAGCTCTGTATGAAGATATCTGTGGTATTCTGCTATATTCTATCCTAATCTGTTCTGTTCTGTTCTGTTCTATCCTATCTTACTCCATTCCATTCTAATCTGTTCTGTTCTGTTCTGTACTTGTCTAGACTATTCTATTCTGTATGAGAGTATACTGGAAAGTTCGAGAACAATAGAGCGGAATATATAATGGGTAATTGGAATGACTTCAGTTCGGCAGATTATGGTCTTGTATTCTTAGGAACCTTTTGACAATATTGAATTTGTGTCCATCTTTAACTTTTGACATCTTGACCTTCTGACATCTCCGAATATTGATTTATTGAACTCTCGACACCTTGACATCACCATAATCTCTCTACAAAAAAAAAATGTCGTCCCCTGAGTATGTTAGCAAATTTTCCAAAAAGTTTGGAGATATAAAAACTGTTGAACAATTTGTTGAAGGAGTGAAGACTGATTCAGAGATGATATACCATGCGGTGAGGAACTAAGGACGACTGAGAGAACATGCCGAAAACAAACTTGCAGCTACAAAAAAGAAATTGACCAATTGAAGCAATACTCTCAGTTCAGCTATGATGATAATAGCGAACGTTTTGCAAGTGTGTTAAGGGCAGCTCTAGATTCAAGTAAGCCCTCAAAATCAACTAAAATTCCTGATCCTGCAATTTTCTCTGGGCTAAAGAAGGACTTTTTTATGTGGAGGGTATTACGACCGACCTCAGGTTGACACTAGAAGACTCCCTCGAAATATAAAAGAGTAATTGCTTTGTATTTGGACCTAAAGCTACGCATGATAACTAAAAGAAAAGACAAGGAGAGAAAGAGGTCTGCAGCCTCGCTGGGCTGAAAACTCCACCAGCTCGCTTCCGGGACCAACGCTTACTTAACCAGACTCCACATCACGTGATACCATAAACCTATCATCTGTAAACTCAAGCCGTAACATTACCCCCCCCTTTGAAAAACTGCGTCCGCGCAGTTTGGGTCATTGGTCTATTGTCCTCCAAGTTGCTGTAGTCGTCAATTCCAGCATTGTAAGCTTCTATCCATTTCGGCAGGGCCCTTGGAGGTCCTTTAGCTTGTGGGTGACTGGTATGGAATTCTTTGATCTTGTGTGGGCCAGTCATTGCATCCGAGCAGGGGTACCATTCCAGATCCTTGTCCGCACCTTGCCACTGAATCCTGTATTCCAGTTTGTTCTTCTGCACCTGTGACCCCAAAATGCTAGTAATCTCCCACTCGTCCTGGTTCGCTATTATTTGCATAGGCGCTTGTGCAGGGCGCAATTGACCAGGTAGAGGGTTACTAATGTATTTTCGTAGGTATTGAGAATGAAAAACGGGATGAATTTTCCAATGAACTGGCAAGTCGACTCTCCAGCTCTCTCCCTCTTTCGCCAGAACTTTGACTGGGCCGTACCACTTGTCAGAGAGTTTTCTTGAAGGACGATCCAGCTTCCAGTTCCTAGTGTCAATGACTATTAGGTCCCCCACTGCCCAATCTACCTCGCGGCGGGTACGATCGGCCAGTCTCTTCATCTTATCTTGTTGCGACTGTAAGGATGACTGAGCGAAGGCTATTGCTTTCTCCTGGCGGCTTGCGATATCCAAGGCGTTCTGACAACTGAGCTGTTCGGTAGCTGATCTGGGAGGTTTAGGGTTGTGAAGGTCGAACGAGGTTCTTGGTTCGTACCCATTCAGCACCCGGAAGGGGCTGATATTTCCGAGCGACTCGTGGGGCAAGATCAGCTGTGCTATATCCATAAGTGGCAATAGGGAGCTCCAATTATCTTGATAGTACGTGCAAAAAGGGCGTAGTCTCTGCTTAACGTACTGATTCATGACCTCGGTTTGTCTGTCAACGTTAGGGTTATAGGCCGTAGTGAGTTTGACTTTAGTGCCTAAGATCCGGCAGTATTCTTTCCAGAAAGTTGAGACAAACTGTGGTCCACAATCGGAGACTATAGAGTCGGGCATTCCGAAGTGACGTGCCCAATGCACAAGGACTAGCCCGGCTATTTCCTTAGCTGTGATCGTTTTATGGCACGGAATCGAAAGGGATTTTTTTGTCAATCTATCCATGATGACAAATGCAGTGTTGTAATCCACTTCATCAAGAGGAAGCTCAGTGAAGTCCATTGTGAGGTGTTGGTACGGTCGAGCTGGGATTGGCAGAGGGTGTAATAGGCCAGGTGTCTTGTCCCGTCGGGCCTTCTGGCGGGCACAGCTACAGTTGGCAATGTAACGAGCAACATCACTCCCTAATCTAGACCAGTGGTACTTCTGACCGAGCAGTAACTTGACCTTGTTGACTCCGGCGTGTGCCACACATGGCTGGGCATGCACGTGGCGGATCAAGGCGGTGCGCAGCTCTGGAGGTTCCATGGGTATCTCCAGGCGTCCTTGGAAGTAGAGTTTCCCTTGGTTAAGCTCATAATCCATGTGGTGCGCTCTAGCCTTTGCACGAAGGGGTTCCAAGTCAGGGGAGGTTTTATTGGCTTCAATAACCTGATCAATAATGTTGTATCCATTGATGTCGTATGCCACTACAGAGGCCGGGTCCGGTGGCTCACCATCAACAATCAGGTGGTCCAAAGATGATGTAGCTTCGTCATTGACTGTTAATCCGGGATTATCAGTCGCAACCTCGTTGTCTGCATCCACTGAGGTTCTATGAATGTAAGAGTCGACGTCATTGAGGCAGTCAATTTTTGCCATACGCACTTCTTCCAAGATCTTAGGGTCTATCTTGTCGTCCGGAATCATCTGTTGGTTCCGGTATGCCCGTTTCTTAGCCTCAATGGGTGTGAGTTCCTGATCGCGACGGGAGAGGGTGTCTGCAAGAGTATTTGTAATACCTGTCCAATACATAATCGTGAAATGGAACTCGGCGAAGAACTCTGCCCAGCGAGCTTGGCGGGCCGTGAGTTCCTTTGTTGACATGAAGTACTCCAAAGCCTTATGGTCTGTATACACATGGACGTTTTTCTGGGCACCTAATAGCTCAGGCTTGTACTGCTTGAAGGATCGGAAAATTGCCAAGAGTTCCTTATCATGGATTGGGTAATTGAGCTCGGCGTCAATCATTGTTTTTGAGAAATAGCCCATAGGGTGAAAAAGACCATCATCCTGCAGTTGGGAGAGGACGCCAGCGACAACTCCATCCGAGGAGTCTGTCTCTAGACGCGTTTGCTTATTTGGGTCATAATGGCAGAGGATTGGGGCGGACTTCAATGCTGATCTCAATGTTTCCCAGGCTACTTCGCATTTTTTGTCAAATTTAAATACAACATCCTTGCCCGTTAAGCATGTGAGAGGACGACAGATGGTACTATAATCCTTGATAAAACGTCGGTAGAAATTGCAAAATCCTAAGTAGCTTTGCACACCCCTAACATTAGCAGCGTACTCCCAGTTTTGAATAACCGAGATCTTGTCAGGGTCGACTTTGATACCTTCAACCCCAATAATAAACCCCAAAAACTTTGTCTTTGAAACATGAAACTCGGATTTTTGAATGTCGGCCTGGAGCCCGTGATCCATGAGAATCTGCATTATCTTTTTGACGTGGGTCTCATGCTCTTCGGGATTGCTAGAGTATATTAAAATGTCATCTATGTAAGCTGAGCAGTAATCGTCTAAATGTTCCATGAGAATATTGTTGATGAAGCGCTGGAAGGTGGCTGGTCCGTTCGTCAGACCAAAGGGCAGCACTTTATATTTGTAAGTGCCATATCGGGTGCGGAAGGTCGTATAGTCTTCAGAATCTTCAGTCATTCTAATGCGGTGGAAGGCTTGTTGGATATCCAACTTTGTGAAGATCTTTGCCTTCGAAATACGTGCCATTATTTCGTCGATCAAGGGAATCGGGTACGGATCCTTGGCGGTTAGCTCGTTGAGCTTTCGATAGTCAATACACAGACGTAGACTACCGTCGGCTTTCTTCGCAAAGAGGATCGGTGCAGCATGCGGAGCGCTCGAAGGGGCAATGAAACCTTTATGGAGGTTCTCTAGGATATACCGCTTGGTTTCTGAGAGTTGTTCATCCGTCATCCGGCGCAGTGGCTCCATAGACAAGTTGTTTCCAGCTTGTAAGTCGATTTTGTGATCGACATTGGGCCTATGGGAAGGAAGCTCATCTGAGGCTCTCCGAGAGAAGAGGTGTTGGAAAGCTTGGTATTGAGACATGAGTTTGTCTTTCACCATATCCTCGTCTGATTGGTATTTGGCCTCCAAAGCCATCTTAGGTGATAGTTTACTATCAAGGGCCGCGATCTCAACTTCGTTTTGTAAGTTTAATTCATCCTGTCTTCGCTTGATCTTTATGTCAATTTCGTTAACCGAAGCAACAAAGGTATAATTTTCCTTTCTATGGGAGTCCCGGGAACTTAGGGCCGGGCTTCTTAGATGGAACCGATGCATTGATGACGCTGAGATCATGGAAATGTTGGTCGAGTACTTGCTGTGTAGTTTCGACCCTGGAGACTGGGTGAGCAATTCGGCTGGTAGTTCTGGCCCATGGCTCTGATCACTCGTAGAATGACTGTAGGGACTTGATCTCTGGAGCGACTCCTCCATCCTAGATAGACGGTTCCGCATTTCTCTCAAGAAGCATGATGGTCTTCGAGGCTGGGGTTGCATGCGAAACTTTTTGGCTCTCGGTGGCTTACCATTGGCGTAACTGATTAGTGATCTGGGGTCACTGGTAAGCTGCACCCCCGAGAGTTCTGCTTCCTCGGCGGCTTCCATCTGGCTGTCTCGTCGGGCGACGTCTGCTTGATGTTTGGCGTTGGTCTTGCGAGGTGCCTTGTCAATGCAGAGAAGCAATCGGCGATCATAGTAATTAATAACTGGCATATCAATTGGCCAGTGTATCCGATTCTTTGATCCTGCGTAGTCCAGCTTGAGATCGTAGGGTTCTAAAAACTTTCGACCAATAAGAATGTCGGTACCACCTAGGTCCGTAACCAGGAAAGGGAAGTTGATACGGCGTTTATCTATGGTAAGTGTGAGGAGGACGGCCGAAGTGATCGGTTTCCCAGAATGGCCGTCATAGCCAGTGGGGACAATTGGCTTAGGAAGGGTGAGAAATGAGGTTCGGAACAATGAGAGAAGTTGGGAGGCCAAAGAGGTACTAATAGCACCAAAGATATTTGCTCCTCCATCAATATGTGCACTTGTTTTGATATAATTTCCATTTCTAGCTAGTTCTATATTAGCCAGAAACTGGCGTCCTCCAAATAGAGAACAATAATCAAATTCTAAGTCCTTCCACAAATCATGGCCTTTACCGTAGTGGGAGTCTTTACCACGGCTTAACAGTTTTTTGAAAGATCTTCTGATCTTTCGTCCTCGTCCAACTGTAGGGCTGCGATCCTCTTTTCCATCTGTCGATGCCTCAGAATATCCGGACAGTCTCGCATCCAGTGCCCGGACTTGTGACAAAGTCGGCAATCACCAGCTGGGGTCGATGGCAGGGCTCACAATTGCGGAAGCGAGCGGAGACGGGGAACGGAGTCGGACATTGGAAAGGCCAGTGCCGGAAGTCGAGAGACTAACAAGTGAGCTCGGTCGCCAATTGTCCTTCTTGAGAATTCCGGCGTAGCAATTACGTCCTCGATCTTCGGCAGGAATAACAACCGCCTTGCGGGCCAGCTGGCTCTCCTGGAAAGCGATGTTGCGAGATTCGCGATCAGCGATGGCTAGGAATTCGTCCAAGATCGCGTAGTTACCATTCATCTTGTACTTCTCGATCCTGACATCTCGTTTCAAGGCCGGGGAGATTTTCTCACAGACATCCTCAAACCAACGGGATCGCGCAATCTTAGCAGTACTCGCATAGTTTGTGAACTTTTTGCGGAACTCGTCCTATGTCATGTTGCCCATGATAAGTTGTTGGTACTTAGATTTTGCAGCTTGCACATGATTATAGTCAAAAAAACATTGATCCAATGCTTTGAGGACATCTTCTGCTCCATCAAATACTCCTCCGAGGTCGGGATCCATATGCTGCAGGATGATTGTCTTCGCTTCTCCTCCTGTACACTTGAAGTATGCCCTAACTTGGGCTTGCCCTTGTCGGAAGTTCCCCGAAAACTCTTCGAAGAAAAGCTTCATTTCCATCTTCCAAGCATCGTATCCAATGTCGCCCAGATGGTCGGTAAACACACTTCGCGGGTAATTGACTCGGTGTGACTCTACAGCGGCGATCATAGGATCAAGTACAGGCAGATAGTAGTCAACCGAAGGTTGAAGATCAGCCGTGAGGGCGCGAGGGGTCGTTCGAGCCTCGGTGGTTGGCGACTTGCTTGACTGAGAATTGGCGAGCGCTGCGACGACAATCTGACCTATTGTCGCTTGCTGAGCTAAGGTGAAGTCAGACATTTCTTCAACTTCCCTATCTTCTTTCAGTGTATCCTCAGTGGTCTGTAAAGGTAGATCAGTGCTGCTAGGAAAACCGTAACACGCAGGCGTAGTAGTTTCTCGTGCGCTTCGACGCGTTGACATGCGTGGAAGATGGAATATGGAGACCATTTTTTATGTATGGCAATCGAGTTAGCGAAGTTCCGAGGCAGAGAAAGAACGCTACAGAGGTAGGCGCAACTTTAATAAATTTCCGGCTTGCTCCGGAGACACTCCAATCAGCGACCTGACTAGAAGGCACCTACTTGGAATGGTGGGCAAGAAGTCGTTGGTTAAGTCATGCAGCAGAGGTGCGACGACGCAGTTAATGACTGGCAGATAATATACTTCCCAGCAAAGGTTGTATTGGTCTTTTCTTATATTACGACCGACCTCAGGTTGACACTAGAAGACTCCCTCGAAATATAAAAGAGTAATTGCTTTGTATCTGGACCTATAGCTACGCACAATAACTAAAAGAAAAGACAAGGAGAGAAAGAGGTCTGCAGCCTTGCTGGGCTGAAAACTCCACCAGCTCGCATCCGGGACCAACGCTTACTCAACCAGACTCCACATCACGTGATACCATAAACCTATCATCTGTAAACTCAAGCCGTAACAGAGGGAGGCCATCCTACTCATACTGAAAGCCAATGAAGACCATTCCCCTTCGGAGCAGTCGAAGATGCTTTACATATATTCAAGGCTCCACTCAAATTGTCAAACCTACTTGCACAGTCGGATCAAAGATGGAATAATTCTATTTCCTTTGTTTCCCAGAATGATGGAGACATTAACAAAGATATTTGACGATCCTAATTGTGTTTATAGTGCTAAGTCTAGGATGTATTTGAATAAACAACGGAATAAAAGTTTTCCTTCTTGGATTGCAGAGATTCGACGCAATGCTGCCATTGTTGGGTATAGTGGTTATGGCTATAATTAATTGAAAGATTTAATCCTTAACAACATTAGCTTGGAGTTGAAGAATTGTTTGATACACGAGGGAGATGTAGAATTACTCGATTTTGATGAGGCAGTTTCAAGGCTTCAAGATTATTGAGAACAGGCAGAAAACTTACAATATTGAAGAGGCTCGAGATAATTTGTGGCGAGTTCCTTTGCGTCGGCTTTTGCCTCATGCTGACTTACCTAATCGACGATCAGTTACTGAAAATTATGGGGATCCCATGGACTTGTCAGCGGCTAGAATTACACGTCGAGGACCTCTTACTCAGGAAGAGAAGGATTATTGTCAAAGATATGGGTTGTGTTTTTACTGCGGCCAAAGAGGACATCTTGCAAATTCCTGTGAGCGAGCACGGCCGAAGTTAGACGGTCCTTCTGTCGAAACCTCTGCAATTGAACCTGATTCGGAAAGCTTGTGAGCTCTTTGGAAAGTCGCCCAAAGAGTTGTGGTCAAATTTTATTTATATCCTCGGTAGCTGTTGGAAACAAGTCATGGGAAAGGACTGATAATTTTGCCTTAGAATGTTATGTTAGAAATAAATCTTTTCAGCCAGTCCAATCTCTTGCACTACTTGACAGCGGCGCATCTGCCTATGGATTTGTAGATACCAAATCTGCGCACACAAATTGTCTTGATCTTATACCCCTAACACGGCCGCGCCAACTCAGAGTTTTTGATGGAATTTGAGTCTTCTAGAGATCAAATCACTCATGTAGCCAAAACTAAACTTGAGATATCTGGTCACACGGAGACGATGGTGCTTTTTGTAACAACCCTAGCTTATTTCGACATAGTGTTGGGACTCCCATGGCTATAGCAGCACAACCCGGAGATAAACTGGCTTAATAGATCGCTCGTTTTCAACCAAACAAATTGTTGCAAGCATTCTGCATCATTTCTAGTTGGCATCAAAGCAGTTTCTTCTGATGTTGTTGCACAGACACGTAGAATCAAGGAATTGAATAAAGCTGAGAAGACAGCAGAAACCTGGAATGCACAAAATTTCGAAGAATTAGTACCAAAGAAGACCTAGTTGTATCAGCAATCACTCTAGAGGATATTCAGGAGGCCTTATGGGATAAACCTCGAGTCGATCCAGCTGAGAAGCTGCCAAAAGTATATCACAACTATTTGAGAGTGTTTTCTAAAGATGGCGCGGACAAACTTCCTCCCTCTAGGCCGAGCAATCATCGGATTATACTAAAACCGGGTTCCGAACCACCCTGGGGACCATTATATGGAATATCCCGAGAAGAGCTACAAGTCTTAAGAAAATATATGAAGGAAAATTAAGATAAGGGATTCATTAGGCCAAGCTTGTCTCCAGCATCCTCCCCAGTACTTTTTGTTAAAAAACCTGGTGGTGGGCTTCGTTTTTGCGTGGACTACCCGGCCCTTAAGGATATAACAATTAAAAATCGCTATCCCATTCCGAGAATTAATAAAAGTTTGACACTGCTTGGAAAGGCCAAGTTCTTTACAAAACTGGATGTGATTTCGGCATTCAACTGTTTGCACATAGCCAAGAGCGATGAATACTTGACTGCCTTTTGCACCTGGTTGGACCTTTATGAATACTTAGTGATGCCATTTGGACTTGCAAATGCACCTAGTTCATTCCAGAACTATGTCAATGATACACTCAAAGGATATCTTGATGAATTTTGTACTGCCTACATTGATGATGTTTTAATTTTTAGTGAGACCTTTGAAGAACATCAAGACCATGTTAAAAAGGTGTTGGCACGTTTACTGGAAGCCGGTCTGCAGATCAATATTAAGAAATGTGAGTTCCATATGCAGTCTATCAAGTTTCTTGGTATGGTTATATCTACAGAGGGCATAAAAATGGATCCAACCAAACTTGATGCAATTGATAATTGGTCAAGGCCAGAATGCACAAAAGATATTTTTAGATTTATTGGCTTAGCAGATTTTTATTGGCAATTTATCCATGGATTTGGAAATATAGTTATGCCTTTAACTGATCTAATGAAAAAAGACAAACCATTTTCATGGGGAACAGAGCAGGAGAATTCGTTTTTAGAATTAAAAAAGGAGCTTAGGGAAGATGTAGTTCTCAAGAATTTCGACTGGGATAAACCAGCTCGCCTCGAAACTGATGCATCGGATCGTGGAACGGGAGGAGTACTACTTCAGCCAGATGATACAGAACATTGGAGACTAGTTGCTTTCTTCTCGAAGAAAATGAGCCCAGCCGAGTCTAATTATGAAATATATGATAAAGAACTTTTGGCTATTGTACAAGCTTTTGAAGAATGGAGGCCGGAGTTAGAGGGAACCTCTGATCCTGTGGAAGTTGTTACAGACCAGAAGGCCCTAGAGTATTTCATGAAGTCAAGGTTACTTAGTAGACGTCAGGCACATTGGGGCGAGTTTCTCTCGCAATTCAACTTCAAGATTTGCTATTGTCCTGGTACACAAAACACCCCAGCAGATGCACTGTCGCATCCCTCTGGATCCCCGGATCCCTCATTAAAGAAATATCTCGAACAACGTTTGCTAAAACAACACAATTTATTGCCTGGAATGGAAAAAGACGCGCAGGATATTTTGATGGGTGAAGTTGAAGATCTTGTAGAAGCTTCTAGTACCTCTGAAACTGATTTTGAGAAAGATGGGCATACATTGACATTTGTGGAAAGAATTAGCAAATCAACACGGCAAGATGAGAACTTGTTGGCAGTAATTAATTCTCTTGAAAATAGGAATGCACAACAAGTCCGAAATTTCACTATTGCTGAGTGTTCATGGAATGATGGTATCCTTCGATATCAGGAGAGTATTGTAGTTCCACATTGCAATGATGATAATTTATTACCAACAGAGTTAATTGATTCCTACCACGAGCCACCAGCGGCAGGTCATCAAGGCGCAGCAGCGGCCTATGCTGTGTTAGCTCGAGACTTTTTCTGGCATGGTATATTGCAATAAGTAAAGAAATTTGTAAGGAATTGTCATACCTGTTCAAGATCTAAGCCCTCTCGCGAGGCAGCACAAGGGTTACTGCAGCCACTTCCTATTGCTAGAGAGCGTTGGAGACATATGGCCATGAATTTTGTGGTAGACTTACCTGTTAGTAAAGACTGGGGTGGCACAGAGTTTAATTCAATGTTTGTGGTGGTTGAATAAATGACTAAGCAAATACACATCACCCCCTGCAACAAACTGATCACTAGGAACACTGCGTACATGTTCTACAACAACTGCTTCTGACTGCATGGCCTACCTGATTCAATTGTTTCCAACAGAGGCAGCCCATTTACGGCTCAATTTTGGAAATGGCATTGCAAACTATTGCAGATTGATCACTGCCTGTCAACTGCGTTCCACCCGCAAACTGACAGCCAAACAGAACGAATGAATAGTCGAATCGAGCAACACCTAAGAGCTTATGTTAACTTCGCGCAAAATGATTGGGCTCGCTTCCTTCCATTGGCTGAATTTGCGCTCGATAATCATGACTTTTAGGTCACTGGCGTTTCCCCCTTTCTAGCTTGTTACGGCCTAAACCCTCGTTCAGGATGTGAACTTTCTGCGCTATTGCACGGAGCTCCAGGACAAGCTTCAATTCAGTTTGATCAGCGTGAGGCTGAAGATTTAGTATCAAAATTTAAGGAGGTTGACAAGTTTATAACTGATAATATTTTGCTTCACTCTGCAGAACATGAAGATCAAGCTAATATAAATAGAGCCGCTGCAAGAGGTTTCAGACCAGGAGACAAGGCGTGGTTAAACTACAAGAATGTTAAATCACTTCGACCTTGTCGGAAACTGGATTTTAAAAAAGGAGGTTCATTCAAAGTCATCGACTCTGCCAGACACTACGCATATAGGCTGGAACTTCCCCCTTCTGCAAAAATTCACCCTGTTTTCCATGTCTCCCTTCTGTCTCCGGTAGCTAATGATCCACTACCCGGACAAACATCAGAACCAGGACCAGTTTTAAAGGCTGAAGATGATACTCATGAATATGAAATTGAAAAAATAACTGGGACACAATGGATAGATTGTGAATTGAATTACATGGTACGATGGAAAGGTTACAGACCACAAGATGATTGGGCAATCCCAGCCTCTGAAGCCCAGAATTTTAAGAATTAATTACAGAATTTCAAGATATGAATCCCTGCGAGCCACACCCTAGTGACAAACAACTAATGCAAATAAGCAACCAAAACGAAGATCAATTCCTCACAGGGGCTCAGCTCGGATAAGGGGAGGGTAATGTTATGGACCAAGAGCCTATTCTGGGTCAATAGGAGCTCTGTATGAAGATATCTGTGGTATTCTGCTATATTCTATCCTAATATTTTCTGTTCTGTTCTGTTCTGTTCTGTTCTGTTCTGTTCTGTTCTGTTCTGTACTTGTCTAGACTATTCTATTCTGTATGAGAGTATACTGGAAAGTTCGAGAACAATAGAGCGGAATATATAATGGGTAATTGGAATGACTTCAGTTCGGCAGATTATGGTCTTGTATTCTTAGGAACCTTTTGACAATATTGAATTTGTGTCCATCTTGACCTTTTGACATCTTGACCTTTTTGACATCTTGAACTTCTGACATCTCTGAATATTAATTTATCAAACTCTCGACTCATTGAACTCTCGATATCTTGACAGAGCAAGAGATGAGTTAGCAGGCATCTTTGATCAAGCTAGTATCCCACTATGAGTTAGTAGAAGCCCCAAAAAGAGACATTGTCCATGTTGCTGTGCCCTCAAACTTCTTCCTCAGATTCCAGCACTCCGAAACCTGATCACTCGACCATTGAGAGATCCTTTGCCGCGGCGATTAGCGCCACTTTAGCCCCTCTTGCTACTGTCCGAGCTCCAGCCACCTTTAAGAACTCCCCTTGCTCGAGGTGGCAAATGAACGCGAGCTGCTCTTTGTTCACTGGTCCCCCACAGTTGCGACACTTAGTGAGGTCCTTGCACTTGGATTCCAAGTGCATATTTGATCCGCAGTTCTAGCGGGCTGGAGCGCAGGAGCAATCATAGGTGGCGTGGAAGCCAAAACAGTGTTTGCACTGGTCGATTTTTTGACAATGCTTGTGAATGTATTGTAGTTATAAGCTTAGGTTAGTATCACTATGCATGCTGAACTTGTACAAGTATGTAGATTGATGATTTCAGGTTGTGGTTGAAGGTGTTTCTGAGGTTCACTGTATTTAATTGTTCTACAATAATTGTGTGCCAAGCACTCGCCACTTTTACTCATGTGCGGCTGCTAGTCAGCTCCTGACCACATTGGCTTCCTCCTGCAGGCAACCCAAACAATACAGGAACTACACAAACAGTGTAATCTTCTTATCACGTTATGTACATGCAAGTATCCTAGCTGTATAACATTCCCATCACAACACTCCCCTTGTTGGTAACAACTCTTAAAATATGTGGTATTATTTAGGGTATTTGTTAGATTGTAGCAAAGGGTTACTGTATTGGGACTGGTGACTTAACCTTTGTGAGACTGTCAGCTAGTTGTTCAGATGAAGGTATATATACAGGCTTCATGTATCCTTTGTTGTATTGTTTTCTGCAGTAGTAATTTCGAAGGACAATATGCTTAGAACGTTTATGGTTGTCATGATTCTTAATTAAAGATATTGCGAATTGGTTATCTATGTGAAGCTTCGTACACTTAGAGCCATCAATGCGATCACCAATGCCCAGCTCTTCAAGTAGAGATCTTATCAACTGGAGCTCATGGCAGTTTTCAGTGGCTGCTAAGTACTCGGCTTCTGTTGTTGAGAGAACTACCTCCCTCTGCAACTTTGAGCGCCAGCTTACTGGGCTGTTTACGAGCGTGATAAGAGAACCTGACGTTGAACAACTACCAGAAGTTTCAGCTGCAAAGTCCGCATCTGTATATGCTTCAAGTCGTAGTTTCAATCTCGTTCTAGTATATGTAAGGCCTCGATCGGGATCTTTTGGAATATAAATTATCACGTGACGCGCGGCTTCATAATTCTCGGATGATAGGTTTGTTAGGAAACATGCAAGGTGGTTGACTGCAAACACAATGTCTGGGCGTGTATTGTTTGCTAGAAACTGCAGACCGCCAACAATTGAGTTGTATTCCATCTTTTGATGCTCTTCGCACGTTGTTTCACTAGGATCTATGAGGCGTTCGAGTGCAGAGGATGCTGGTTTACAATCTGATAAGCTATGCCTTTCTATTAATGCGCGAGCATATTTTCATGGATAAACGTGGTGGGAACTAGGATGGTGTCTCATGGAGAGTTCCATTCTAAAACACAACTCGGGGTTAGATCAAGTTCACAAACAATTAGGACAGGCTCAGGAACATAGGGTAGTTTCATAGGGATTGCATAGTAATACTGTTCGAGACAGAGCTTAGGGCTGTCCTATTATCTGATGTACATATATACCCAGTGTGAAGGAGTATTCTTCTACACGCAAGGTCTTCTGTTTATACTCATACCTATTGTTCACTTACTTATCTCTTCTCTAAAGAAGACCGCCGTTATTGTACCCTTCTCACCTACTACTTATTTTACCTTTACTTCTTACGTGAACCCTATACCTAACACTGAATTTATACCTCCTACTCTCAGGAATCACCACCATACTCCACACCTGTAACCTACTTGTACCAAATTCGTACCCTACGGAATACTAATAACACGGCTCCTTGAGACTAAGGCAGAGCATAAACAAGTTTGGCGCCATCCAGGCATAGAAAACCCCCCAATAACCTCCTTGTGCCCACGCCATACAGCCGCTCATATATCCAATAGGTAGCCTGAATCACTACCATATTACCTATTCCAACCTTTTAAATACACATAAATCGTGTCAGGAACCTAGACAAAATGGAGGGCCCGTACGTCCACAACACTCCGTGTCTCCATTTCCAACAGTTATTAGTATGATTGCTCGATTCTGAAGCCTCTGACACTTATTAGTTAGTATTCCTGAACCTCTTTTCCTTGTCAGACTACAGAGCCATAGTATAGCACTGATGTGACACAAGCTATATACATGTGGCGCAGGGCTTGAAATCAAAGCCCTTTTGTAGTTGAGGCAAGTTGCTTCACTCTACTAAGGGCTCCATTGGCTAGCAGGAGCCTTTTGTCTACATGAGCTTTGAAGGATAGCTTTCTGTCAAACCAGAAACCTAACTATTGCACCACCTCACCGGGCTGTAAAGTTACACCATCTTGTAGTATAAGTGTTGATGTGAGAGGCTTCCTATGTTGGGAGAAGTGGATGAGCTCAGTTTTGTCCATTTCAAAGGTGACTGATAGCTTGTTTGATATTTCGATTATATTATCTTTAGCTTATTTTAATAGGCGAATATTTTTGTCCACTGATGTTGATGCCACTGAAATGGAAAGGTCGTCAATGTAGGATAGTTGTAGAAAGTTTGGTGGTGTTTCCAATGGGTACATATAGCTTATAGAGAGAAGGAAGAGCAAGGGTGAGATAGGGCTACCCTTGGGTGTGCAATTGATTCGAAATACACTGCTTATCTGTCCATTGAAGCATAGTTGCATTGTTCTTCCTGTCAAGAAAGAGTTGACCCATGAAATGAAATTGGCTGGTAGCTGAAGTTTCTGGAGTACTTTTCTCAATGCCAACAGCTGGAGTCTATCAAATGCTCCGAGAATGTCAAGGAAGACAGTAGATACCACTCTGTTTTTAATTTTACTCTCCTCCACAAAGTTCTGTAGAAGGATGGCTGCATCAGTTGTTGATCTCTGCTTCCGACCTCCCATTTGGCTGTAATACAGTAAGTCACTGGTTGTGTTAGCATAGTATGAAATCCGATTGGCATAAATCCTCTCCAGAAGCTTGGATAGACATGGAAGAAGGGAGATAGGCCGGTAGGCTTTTGGAGAGCTGTTGTCTTTCTTATTTCTCTTGGGTATGATTATTCCAAGTGTCTGTTTCCATTGACTTGGATGTTTTTCACCTCTAAATAACTTTGAGTAGGCCTGGAAGAATAGCTGTGGTATAGCTGACATGGCAGCCCTGATGATCGTCCAATCTAGCTGGTCCAGTCCTGGAGCTGTTGATTTATTTGCAGATGCATTTTTCATCTCTTCCATGGTCAAAGGTGGCCAGTCCCAAGGTCTTCCATACCCTGGTTTTGGTAATTCTAGAGCATCAGTAGTTGGTGTGATGATATCATCATAACTTCTACTGGCTGATTGTGTGATGTCTTGTGGAAGTATAGTGTTTGCCAGAGCATCGCATTTTCTTCAAAAGATGAGGCTACCAATACCTGATTACTGTTGTCTACTGGCTGGTATTTGAGGTTTAGTATATCCTTTAATCGGAAGCAGTCTTGGCTGGTGTAGTTGTAAGCCTTGAAAATCATCTTGTCTTTGTGGAAACTCGAGGGACAAAAGACGATTGACAAGTGGTCAAAAGCTGGCGTGGACTCAAATCATAAGATTCTAAACTAAAGAGAAAAGTACCTAGGAGGATATGAATCTGTATATATTTACATAGGAGTTCAACTGTTGAAATAGAGTTGCCAACACGAAACCTCCTGCCCCTTATTGCCTGCCACCCAAGGGTTTTGCATGAAAACCAATATCCATGACAAACCTTTTGTATCGTGATTTGTCACACACAAGACTCGTGTGTGTGAAACTAGTCGTTGGAATTCCTGGATTGACCCTGTGTCGGCTTACCAACTATTGAACCGACGGCCACGTGGCCACTGAAATGTCGGGGCGTCACAGTCTTTGTCTGAAGCAAGAAACCCAAACCAATGTTGCCTCTTATTGTACTGAATTGGATGAAAATATCTGTTCCTAGCTGACTTTGTATCCTGAACTACTTGTTGACTGAAGGAGAATTTCTGGTACCACCTTAGCTTGTGAAAAAATTTGCGGATTTGAGTGAGCTCCTCTGTCCACCATGGCTTTGATCTACTTGAAGGCTTGGAGTAAGGGATCAATTTAGTGGCAGCTTTATAAATTACTTCCTCAATTAGTGAAGCTATAAGATCAGTATCATTAGTTTTGATAGCTTGGTCCATCTGATCTTGAAACCTTCCCTGCTCTTCCTTGATTGATAATTCAAACTGAGGCCAGTTTGCCTTCTTGAGGTTAAATCTTGGTGGAAGGCTGTTCTTTATGATGGGTTCAGCTGTTGACTGAATGGATGGTTTTGATTCTAATATGATGAGCTCATGATCTGAGCCAGTTGACTCCCCATACCTCCAGTTGCCTCATTTTAATTGTTGAAATCTTGCTGCAAATGCTAGATCAATGATTGAAGTTTTTCTTGAGTTAGACCTGTGGAATGTTCCCCCATACTCTTCAATTATGGCCGAGTTGATGATGGTTTGAACTCGAGCACTGTCCAGGTATCTCACTAAATTATTGGCAAGAAGGGTGTTACTCTGAACCTCTGGATTGCATGAAGAATGGTGTAGGTTGACATCTCCAAGGAACAAGAATGGCTTATCCATTTGTGGATAAAGGTCCAGGAAGCGCTGTAGTGTTAGCTGGCTCAAAAGATTCGAGGTTGGCTTCTCAATGTACATATGTACCACATAGAATGCCTCACAGAAAAGTCTTAGTTCCAGAAGTTGATAATCAGGGTCAGAAACCATGTCATATCTAGCAGTGATATTGAGTTGACTAGTCTTGTTGACATAGGTTATGACCCTGGGTCGAATTGTATTAGAAATTAAGGGTAGAATAATATTGAAAGCTGAATGAGTGATAGGCTGATAGGCCTCTAAATTATGATTATAGAACACATATGGTTCTTGAATGAAAAGAATGTCTATATCCTCTTTGAGTGCAACCCAAAAAATGACTGCAAGACCTCTCGACCCCTTGCAGCAATATGTTGGCCTATTTTGAGTGTACCTAATGCAAAAGGTTGAAGGAATTCAGATGTGCTTGAAGTCATTAATGCAATGGAAATGAATAATTTTTCCTTTGGGAAAGCTAAACTACAGAATCGTATCATGTCCTTTATGTCTTCCGCGTACGCTAGTATTAATTCCCCCCTTTAGCCATATGAGAATTAATCCTTTCTTCCTGCTCTCTTCCTTAGCCCCTGAGAATTATTCTTTCTCTCTAGTTCTCTTCTCCTGTATTGTACTTCCCCATCTGGTACGTACCCCCTTTAATACCCCCTTAAAGTCCCCTTTCGTCTATCCAGGAGCGTTGCTTTGCCACTACCTTACCTTGAAGATGGAGTGGTCCTAGTGACCAGTCCCATTCCGGGCAAAGCCCGTCACACCTAACAAGACAATGCTTTGAAGTAGTTGCAATCTTGTCTCTGGAAAGTCAAGTTGGTATTTGATTTGCAGTTGGCACAGTGAGCTACATGGTGGATATAGCTCTGAGTGGCACTGCATTTGGTACAATGGTAGGATGTAGTGATGTGTTTGCCCAAGCAGATAGCACAGACTGGATCCTTGGTGCATCATATTTGGTGGTGTCCAGAGCTTAGAAATTTCCGGTATTTGGCCTTATGCGTAAATTGTTGAAAATTTGCTACCTTCAATTGAAGGCCTCCAATTAGGACACCTGAATTGATCAGGTGCTCTTTTTCTTCCTCAGATGTGACCGAAAAAGCTATTGAGGCTCTCAACCTCTGTTGGTAGGTTCTATTTAGCCATCTAGGTTGGCCTTGTGTTTTTATCCCCTCATAAAAAATCTCAATCTCTTCATTAATGGCATCAATGGGGATTGAGGTTGGTACACCATGAACCTCTAGCTTTGGCCTATGGCTCACTTTTTGAACCTTATTAATGGGCCATCCTGCTCTCAAGCCAAGGTTAGGACAGTGTTCCACAGGGTGCGTATGTGGTCTAACAAAGATCTAGGTGGTAGACAAAGTGGATGAGTGGGTCGAATGGATGACTGGTCTTCTCTAGGAAGAGACAAATAGGTAGATAGTAGCAATAGAGGCTACACGTGGGTCTTGCTGATGAAGAGCTGGAAATAGATAAATGGTCTTCCCGAAGAAGAGATGGGTAAACAAATGTATTGTTAAGGTAATTGAAGAAGACGTTGTGTGAAGAATAATGCTTCTTCATGCCGAGTATTTAAATACATAAAATTACCAAATAGCACGTAACACACAACCCCTATGCCCAACAATCTGCTACACATCACCTAATGAAACTTGCCTATTCTTATCAGTCTTCCTTACTGGTTTTAGAAGCGCATTGAGCTGTTATTTGTGTTTTAACTTAGCCGTCCGCATGGCGTTTCATATCACACTATGCCACAATGATCCATGAAAGCATCATACGCTTTTCACAATAAAAATACTTTCATGTATGATTCAGGTGCATCACACCATTTTGTCTCAGTGAAGAGTGCATTTGATGGCCTGCAAAAACGTTCTAGACCCTTCCAGTTTGATCAAGAAGTGGGAACTACCTCACTTGCATATCAGGGTAAAGCTGTTGTCAAAATTGGAAAATTAACCATAAGACTACGAAATTGTCTCTACTCACCTGCTTCTTTTACCAAAATAATCTCAGCAGGAAGGCTACAACGACTCGCGGGCATCTACCCAAACTATTAAAATGGAATTCTGGTTCAGCGCTGTCAGAATAAGCCAGACTTGCCAGTAGCAAGTCTCATTTGTAAGAATGATGTTTACTACATCAATCCACTTGGGAAAACATGAGGATTGAGTGAGAAAATTATTGCGGCGCCAGGTGTAGCTAGAATACTCAAAGCAATGGATACTCAGAGATGGCATAAACAACTAGGTCACACAGGCCAAAGTATTTTGAAGAAAACAGCAGAGTTTGCAATAGGATTAGAAGGATTTGATACTAATGAACTCAGTACATGTGTAACAGCTAGTGAGCCGATAATTGTCCTGTATCACGTGATATTAATCACGTGCCTCAACAATTCTGTGAAAGGCGAAACTTCAATCTAGTTTATTCTGAACATGACTAGAAGATTCTAGCAACTGGCAGTGAGATTGTGAACTGGTATCAGGAGAACATAACAGAACCTAGTATCAGACAGGAAGGAATATTCTAGATAGCCTAATAAGTGTATAAATAGTCGAGTTAGGACACACATATTGTAGTATAGAAAATAGTAAACAACCTTCATATATTTGATTGCCCCAGCATCTATACCTCGAACTGTGACAACATGTGAAACATGTCATCTCAGTAAAGCACAACAACACGTCTCACACGAGCCAAGGCCCATTCCGACCAAACCTCTCGATGAAGTATCTGTTGACACAGTAGGTAGACTACCAATTTCAGTCAATGGCAGTCTCAAGGAGCCGTGTTATTAGTATTCCGTAGGGTACGAATTTGGTACAAGTAGGTTACAGGTGTGGAGTATGGTGGTGATTCCTGAGAGTAGGAGGTATAAATTCAGCGTTAGGTATAGGGTTCACGTAAGAAGTAAAGGTAAAGTAAGTAGTAGGTGAGAAGGGTACAATAACGGCGGTCTTCTTTAGAGAAGAGATAAGTAAGTGAACAATAGGTATGAGTATAAACAGAAGACGTTGCGTGAAGAAGAATACTCCTTCACGCTGGGTATATATGTACATCAGATAATAGGACAGCCCTAAGCTCTGTCTCGAACAGTATTACTATGCAATCCCTATGAAACTACCCTATGTTCCTGAGCCTGTCCTAATTGTTTGAGAACTTGATCTAACCCCGAATTGTGTTTTAGAATGGAACTCCCCATGAGACACCATCCTAGTTTCCGCCACGTCTATCCATGAAAGGCAGCCTATATGCATTTATAATCACTGACGCTAAGACACGTATGCACTGGGTATTAACTTCAAGCTCCAAAGATCTAATCGCCCAAACACTTGTTCAATGGGTGGAATCTATGCATCACCAATTTGGCAAAAGTATTTGTACAGTTTTCAGGGACGGGGGGTCTGAGTTTTCCAAAACAAAAAGCTTTGTTGAAGAGAAAGGCATACATAGAGGCATTTCAGCGCCATATACCCCTGAACAGAACGGTGTATCAGAAGCTGCCAATAAAGAGATCTTAAGGATAGCGCGATCTATGCTAATTGACGCTGGTATGCCTCCATACTACTGGCCATGGGCAATGTAGCACGCATTTTTTTTGTCAATAGACTGTACTGTTTGCGGACAAAAATGTTAAAGTTATGAGCTTGAGCAAAGATGGAGGTTGTAGTAGAATCAGTGTCGGCGGTTGGACCAATAAAGTAAGTCTTGTATGAGGTTGTGAGAGGAAGATCCGAGTGGAAACAATTGTATTTAGATGTATGGCTCAGAGTAAAGCCGAGATGATAAGAGTGGGGTTGCGTGTTTGCATATCTTATCAACTGTGATTTTTGATTTGAATTTATCAATCTCCAGGGATTGTAAGTTATGATCCCTGTAGATGTAGATCTATGTACATACACATATATGGGCCAGGAATATAAAGTTAAATACATGTGTATCAGTAATAGATACAAGAAAACTATAACCTGCATTTAAGACATAGTCATCTGCTGGAATTCTAGTGTGAAATAAAAGCTAATGTGCATTAGACTTTTGGTGAAGGATGTATTGATAACAGTGATAGAAAATGGGGAGTTTGATAGTCAAATTAGCCGGACTTTCTAATAAGTTATTCTTGGCATTCCGAGATACATCAGATTTCAACTAAAAATGGTACTAATCATAGACTTCCTCCAAGATATGAAGCAGCCACACCCTGACAAAATTGATCTCAGACTTCTACCACAATTTGGGTGCTGTGCTTACAAACTTCTTAATCCAAAGCCAGGTAAGTTTGACCCAAGGGCAGAAAAGGGGTAGTTTGTCGGTTTCCAAACAAACACAGATAAAAACTTTCTAATTTATCATCCACATCAAACAACAATAAAAGGAAGGAAATGGATTGAAAGTTTTACACCTCATACCACTTTCAATGAGGATGTCATGTTTGGAGATGAGATTGATTCCAGAGAAAGGCAGCAAACAACTAATTGTTGGACCAATGACCGTTCAGCCCTCACAGAGCATACTCAAGCCAAGCACTATACAAGTCATCCGTATATATCCAGCCAATTTTGTACAATTCCAAGCCATGATCAGCCAGCAGAGGATATTAAAAGCGCAGGAAATTATCGCTCAATTAATAATCCTCCAGCAGTCCCACTCGTGAAACCAGAAGTTCCAGCATCTATTGTAGATTTACAGCAACCAAACGTCCCATCAACATTTGATAACTATCAAAGCCAGCTTGATTCTCCAAATGTCCCAGCCCGGGACGGGGTCAACCAAATTGAACCAGACTTCTCTGTACAATCAAAAAGCAATAATCAGAATATTGACAATTTGAATAAAGATTATTTTGATGATGATGATGAAGCCACTTCAGATACAAAGTTGGTATCACAGCCAAAGAAACAGGGGGAGCTTGTCCCTGTGACAAAACCCGTAATGCCTGAATATGACTTTGTCATGACAGGTTGAGATCCAGTTCCTCTGGCAGGAAAAAAGCGACATCATTCATTGGGAGGAGATCTTATGCTCATAAAACGAGGTAGACAATTCAAAAAGGTAGATTATTATTGTCCAAACCATGGTAAAGCTGTACTCCTGTCCACTGATCCGAAAACCTGGAAAAAAGTCATAACCAGTCCTGAAGCTACTGAATGGAAAAGAGCAATGCTAATAGATATTCAATTTTTGAAAGAGACAGGTGTAATTCAAATCATAAATGAAAGCAAGTTACTGCAGGGTCGCAAACCAATGAAATGCAAATGGGTGTATAAAAAGAAATTTCTGGCAAACAGAAAAGTTGACAAATGGAAAGCCCATTGCACTGCAAAAGGTTTTACATCACAACTCGGAATAGATTTTCAAGAGACATTTGCACAAACTCCAAGGCCGGAGACAGGAATGTCATGCTAGTCTTGGCGCATCAGTTTGGGTGGCATTGTAGCCAAGGCGATGTCCCAACAGCTTTTCTGAATCCTGAACTAAAAATTGATCTCTATATGGAGATGTCAAATGGATTTGAAAAGAAAGGACATGTAATTTTGCTCCACAAAGGATTGTCTGGGCTTAAACAAGCTGCAGCTTTGTGGTATGATGATGCAAGAGCCACTCTGGCAAATTTAGGCCTTTACCTAACAATATCTGATGTTTGCCTTTATACCAACAACCAGAAAGACTTAATTGTGTTGTTACATGTTGAAAATTTCCAAGTGATGGGACCTTGCCGCAGAAAAATTGATTCTCTAATGGACTCACTACACAAGAAGTACAAACTTAAAGTAGTGAGCACGGATTTGTTCCTTGGGGTAAACTGTTGGAAATTCAGACTCTATGTGTCTGAAGTTTCCCATGATTGGAACAACTAAGATTCTCACACATAACTCACAACCTAGATGATTGATATCTCCCTTACTGAGCATGTTTGATGCTTGAGACTCGACTAGTGCATGGTATGGTCTGATACACGTGTAGGCTTTCATCCACTGACCCTGACCCCATACTCATATTGTATACTGCCGTGCGTTTCATTGTCATTGTTAGAGTATGGAACGAGTGATGGATGGTATCTAGTCTGGATTTGGTCTATCAAGATTACATGTATATAAGCTGTCTAAGAATCACTAAGACAAATAATCAAATCAATTCAATTTATTCAGACCATCTTTTATTTCTCCACAGTTTATCACATATTCTCCCGATTCATATCATTATTATTCTATTCATAAAATCGCGCCCATATTCTTTGAGCCGCCTTACTCATCGAACCCATACCGGTTTTCCAACATAAACATTAGTCAATCAAATCATAAAACCCTCAAACTCTCACAAGGACAATATGCTCGGGCTCTACTTACACGGCATGGTTTAGGAGATTTGAAGCCAGTTAATTCATCACTAGCACAACTACTGGAACGTAATAGCTCACAGTGCGAGCCGGAAGTTAAAGCCAATTACAATTCGATCATTGGCAGGCTTCAATATTTAGCAAACAACACTCATCCGGACATTGCATTTATTGTCAATCATTTTGCACGATTTCTGGCAAACCCATCTGCTGATCATCTTCAAGCACCGCGCCGTATCTTGCGATTTATAGCAAAGGAGCCAGATCAAGGAATTTCCTTCACCAAAGTAAATGGTAGACCAATCCTCGAGGCATACTCGGATGCAGATTTCGCAGCAAATCCGTCTTACAGTTGATTGACATAAGGGACATTAATCAGGCTCATATCTGGACCAATTTGTTGGAAGTCACACTTGCAAAAAGAAGTGGTACTATTGACCACTGAGGCAGAGTATCTTGCTGCAACAGAAACTTGTCAACAACTACAATGGGTTAAATCGCTTTTTGAAGAACTGGGTTTGACCGACCAAATTGAAGGAGCTGAGTGCACACAACTGTACGTCAATAATCAATCAGCGATATCACTGATCAAGAATCACGACAATCACAAGCGCTCCAAACATATCTCTCTTAGAAACTTCTATTGTAGAGAACAGCATAAGAGAGGTAGAATAAAGATTTTGTTTGTCCTGTCAGAAAACCAATTGTCGGATGCTTTGACCAAAGCTAAATTACTTATTTTAATCCACTAATCAAATGACCCATGCATTTGATGTTTGTTATTAACAGGGGGTCTGTTGTGATCCTAGTCTGCACAAGGAAGCAAGGGCTTTATAGACAAGACTCAGTGATGAAACAACATGAATTTATTTATACAAGCTCATATTAATGCATGACTCAAATGTGAATCATGCTCATTATCAGGAGCTTAAGGATCAAACAATGTTGATACGTGTCACGGATTCTAGGACAGGTGCTGGAGCAACTATGTGGTTGATGGTAGTAGATAATAATTCTAGGGAGAGAACTACTACAAGATCTATCTACACATGTATATATACAAAAGAGCCTCATGTTCTACGACGTCATTGCACTATCAATTGAGGAGGTTGTGTCCGATCTCATATATTCCCAGCTGATAGCTACTCACGGACAAGTGGTGCCATGTTGAGCTGCACTGTTGAATTGGATGCTATGCAGATTCCGATGCTCCGATATTAGATCGATTGATCGTGCGCACCCTAAATTGGACCAAGCCTATGTTAGCCAACATAGGCTACAGGAACCAGCTGTCACAATACGCATTACATGAGTACATCAGAAAATTAATGGACATGGCTGTAGTATAGATCGTACATGTATAATACAGGTCCATTTACTTATCAGGTACATTATGCAATCATCTTTAGATATCCATATTATACTCAGATTGTCTAAATACATTTTTCCACCACCAGAATATTCATTCCACATTCTTCTTGATATATATCCTATCCCCCCATAATACTTATCCATCTAACCTCGTAATTATAACAACCAGACATCAGTCAGTTTGACAGTTCTAGTTTGATGTATATTATTTGCATAATTTACCTCAAAACTTACTGAGCCAGACCAAGAAACTAGATCCACATGTCCATATGCTGTTTTAATGGACTTCTGTTGTTATCAAGCTATGGATAGTTTGAAGGCAATTAATGTCAGATATAAAGTTTAAGGAGTTAGGTTTACGAAGCTTGGAGTTACTTGTTTCGGAAAAAGTTGTTTCACTTGGGCTGTTGCAATAAGAACTCTATCTGTTCTGACTAGAGATGTTTTGTTCCAAACCATGAGAAACTTGGTCTATGGGGACAAGTTGGGGACGCATAGAGCATTTGCAATTTTCTAGATGTACATAATCTAGATAGTATCAGTAAGAGAAATGGCAGCCAGGAATTAATTGAAACTTTTTACTTTTACTTCATACATTTTTCAATCAACTTGTTGAGTCTAACAGTTGTAAAGGTAAGAGCTTACAGAGGTTTATTGGCAGAAGGTTTACGGATGATTATCAATGAATCAATATGAACTGCTGATATATTTGATATTCAGAACTATGAGGATTTAGGAGGTAGAAAGAGCTAATTATATACACATCTGAGGTTGCCAGACTCTCGCCTTGTTTACTCAAAACAGTATCACGAAATATTCTAGTCTCCTCCATCTGGTAGTACAATCTAGAAACACTTTCCATACAGTGCTCCATTGTTTCTCTACTCATCATGGAGCCACATGGAAAGTTCTTCCTTGTAAGGATTCTCCTCTCCATCCTAACTTTATTTTATAGTTTTACCCTTCTCCTGATGTTGCTATGACAACAGAATAGTTCTTGGCACTGTTTATTATGTTGGTACTAGTTTAGGGCCTATGTTATGATGAGCTAGTGGGAGGAAAGCAAGAATATGTATGATGGCTTGGCCTGTAGCTTTAGAGTTCTTTACACTTAGTCTTCTGTCACAACCACCACCTTCGGATCACCTCTGGTCACCCATAGTCACCACTAGTATTTGCTCGTACCTTTAGACTCTTTAGACACTTATATTACCCATTTTTTAAACCATTAGTTCTCCAAATTATCTCCAGTAGATCTTTAGTCATCCCTTGCAATCCATCCGACCTCTTCTCGCCCTTCTATTCCGCTTCAGGTCAAACGCCTACGCTCCAATTTGACATTCCTTCACCCTCAGTATCACGGTTTCAGTACAACATGCTTGGGCAATTTTGTAGGTACAGTATATTTATTATAATTCTCTAGAGAGAGAATTCCTATAGCTAGAATACAAATATATATACACTCTGAGATACTCCTCTTCTGTAAGGTTCTCCCTATATCTGGAATAACATGGAATCCTCGACAATACCCTAGAAGATTCTTGATACACCTGTTGTCCTCATGAGCCTTCAGTATGCTTCCAGAAAGTTCATTGACAATCTTCTAAGCTCCTTGTATTCCGAGATCCTTCCCGAAGATTCCCTTGCATTCATTGCCTGCGCTAGCCAGCGTAGGCTACAGGAATCCCTAGGCTTAACAGCCGTTACACTCAGTGATCATTACCCCTATGCATTGCAATCCTAGCCATTACCAGCAAAACAACTTCCTCACAGGTACCATTGACGTGAGTAATAATTAGTCACAGAAAATATGATTAGTTGCGCCGGTGTCAAGAATGACATTGTTAGAAGATTAAGTTGAATAGGATAGAACATACTCATGATCCTGCTGATCTTTATTATTTGACCGGCTACCTCCAAATCTTCTCTTGAGTGACATATCTGTCTCTGCCTTCTGTGGGGGTTTAGATCCCCATTTCGATCTCTCTGGAGTGTCTATCCATTTAAAACATGTTTCACGGATGTGGTTGTTCCTTCCATAAAAAGAACAGATCTTCATTGACATGCCTTATGTTAGAATAGAAGTTCTATAGAGTAGCGTAAGCTGTTAGGCTTGTATTTACTATCACCTAGTGAAGCGAGTTGGGAGATTGAAGAGTCTGAAAACAATAGTGGAGAGGTGTTGATTAAACCCACTTAGTATCAGAGCGCTATTTAAACTAATTACTACAGCCAAGCGAAGGACACAATTCACTAGCTTATGCTAGATAATTGGGAGGCTGGTCAATGTATGAGCCGTCATGAACATCCTAGTAATATTCGAACCTTATTACATTCCATGTTAATACAACTCCTTATTACCAAGTAACGCCAATGTCAACACCTTATCTGTAATTAGCTAAATTAGCAACAGCTTCCTTGTTATGCTCCAGATAGTTTCTCTGGCTGTCCCTTAATAAGTTCACTACCTCGAGGAATGACACATGAGAATTCAATTTCATAAATGTTAGAAATTGCCAAGGATTTCTAGGAGGAAATATCTCGAAGAACAAGTATACAATTTGAGACAAGAATTTATTGATAGTTGTATAGGATATGGAACTCTCTACTCATCATGAATTAATAATATATAATATTCTTTAAACTTAGTTTAACATATACAAATAAGTCTATCCTTAAATAAAGATTCCCTAGGCTTTAGTGATCCCGAACTCCCAGTGATCTAGCAACAACCAGCCACTCAATTATTGCAAGGTAGCATTCCCTAGCCACTGAATTACAGATATCAATGAACCTCATGTCACGTAGCTTAGCTTAATCATATGTAATTGGATCAATTCAATTGATCTTGATGGTCAAACTTAGAAATCTAAACCTTCATATATACTAAGTCTAGATTTCCAACAATAAATGATAATGCTCCATTTTGGAAGCTGTTGCATTCAGTTTCAAATGATCTATGAGGCGGTTGCTTTTCAATAAATCAGAAAGACGATTGGATGAGTCTAAAAACGCTATCTTAGATTGCAGTTTTGTCAACTCACTTGCGTTCTTGTTGACGTCAGGGCCCAATATGAATTTAATTCCCCAAAAATCTTAATTAGCCCATCTACGTAAACTTTGCTGTTAGACTGCAATTGCGTTCCCTATTTGAAAAGCCGTAGGTAAGGCTTCAATGAGGTAGTAAACATCTTCTGGAACTAGCTGGAGGGGCAGTGGCTTCATGGTGTTGTTGACAAGTTGCTGAGGGGACATTTTGGAAGTAGAATTTTCATTGGCAGGAATTAGATCAGGAACTTTCCTCAAAATATATTCTTGGGCTTCATGGGTTTTTAAACTTGTTGGAAATATACGACAACATCTTAGATAAGACTCCTTACTTAGCTCGAGAGCATTCTTACAGTGCTTGAGAATCTTGGCAGTAGACACGATGAAAGGCACTTGTAAGAGAATATGCAATGGTGGGCAATGAGGTGTAAGTTTAAAGGTTGATCAGAAACCAGTTCTGTCTCGAAAAGGGGAAAAAAGTAGAATGAGCAGAAAAATTTCTGTCTCATATGAAGGAGTTGATGCAGTCTTAGCTCAGTTGGTTAGAGCTTTGGTCTCATAATCTTTTGAAGTAAGTAGATGATCACCTAAAGTAGAGTGGAGAAGAGTGAATTGATTATTTGTTTACATGTGAGGCATCAAT
Source organism: Blumeria graminis f. sp. triticale (assembly GCA_905067625.1). Classification (NCBI taxonomy): domain Eukaryota; kingdom Fungi; phylum Ascomycota; class Leotiomycetes; order Helotiales; family Erysiphaceae; genus Blumeria; species Blumeria graminis. The sequence continues at coordinate 2,607,107 of LR898478.1, forward strand.
GAAGACAATAAAAAATATAGCAAAAATATAATTAAGTAAATCAGTCTGTAGGAAAAGAACAATCATTTACACTTGTTGAAATATGATATACCTTGGAATGCCAAGAATAACTTATTTCTTTTTATTACTGGCCAATATATGTGTATGTACATAGATCTACATCTACAGGGATCATAACTTACGATCCATGGAGATTGATAAATACTGGTCAAAAACCACAGTTGATAAGATATGCCAACATGCAATCTCACTCTTATTATCTCGGTTTTACTCTGAACTACACATCTAAATACAATTGTTTCCACTCGGATCTTCCTCTCGCAACCTCATACAAGACTTACTGCATCGCTCTAACCGCCGACACTGATTCTGTTAAAACCTCCATCTTTGCTAAAGCTCATAACAATAACAAAGTTGTGTTCTCTTGTCAAAGAAGCGTAGTTACACCAGTACATGTTTATACAAGTCTTACAGGGGAAGCAGGACTAGAGTGTGAATACTGGATATAGGGATTGCGTTGGAATCCCTTACGTAATGAAGGTAGTTATCACTAATAAGATTAAACTTAATTTTCTAACACTAATTAAGCTGGCAAAGTACCAGGAAGTTGCATTATGCTTGTGATGTCAAATATTACGATGCATAAGGGTAATGATCACTGAGGGAGAAGAAAGAACTTTCCAGGAGATTCCATGATGAGTATAGGAATAGTGAAGCACATTATGGAAAGTGTTTCTATATAATACTACAAGATGAAGGAGTCTAGAATATTCCGGGATGATATTTTATTAAAGTAAGGCCAGGGTCTGGCTAACTCAGATATTTATAAAAGTAGTGCTTTCTACCTCCTTTATCCTCATGGTTCTGTATATCAAGAATATCAGCAGTTCAAGTTCATTCATTGATGGAAATATTGCGCAATGAACTTGGCGCAATAGTTATGGAACAAAAGTGTAGGTTGACTAAAAGAGTGTCATGTTCAGATAACAGCTATTAGTGTGGGAAGTGTGCGTAACAAGAAAAGTGTAAGCAACACATAGCCTATGCCACAGCGTAAACGAGAGTGGCGCCATCCAGGCATAGAAAACCCCCAATAACTGTATGATCACGCCATACAGCCGCTCATTTCTCCAATAGGTAGCCTGAAGCGCTACCATATTACCCATTCCAACCTCTGAAATACACATAAGATTGTGTTGGCAGCCTAGACAAAATGGAGGGCCCATATGTCAACAATACTGTGTGTCTCCATTTCCAGCATTCATAAGTAATCATCTGTAAACCTTCTGCCAATAAACCTCCGTAAGCCCTTAGCTTTATATCAGTTTGAGATTGAAGGATTCCAGGTTAAGACAAGTAGTAGGATGTTTGAGGATATTGGACTATGTTACAAAACCAGGTTAGGCACTACCCGTACTTATAATTTCAGTGTGTGTCCATTAAGATTGTCGGGTGTTGCCTATCCAATACTGGTCACACCATCACTATGTGTCACATCTGATGTTTGAGATTGTGACAAGAATACATGTGACTGGTATCAGATCAGTAATTTCTTGCTCGTTTTCCTGTAATGAGAAATTACACTCTAGCCTATATCATTATTGGACATCAATGTTTAAAAATAGTCTCATACACTTAAGCAAAAATCAAGAGTTTCAATCAAGCTTTTACCATAGATATAATTTACATTTACAGATACGCATCGAAGTTATTACTTCGGTCTCCCCTATGATCACTCGAAAAGTTCTGCAAATTTTTAGTTTATTTCCCACAGACTATGGAGATATGAGATTGAGAAGCTGGAGAACTACTTTTTGGTGACTCCAGCTTCCTCAAGTATACTAAACTACGTACGAAATTTCAATAAAGGCTTTCGCAACATTAGATCAGGACTTCATATCCTCTATCTCAAATTGTAAGAGTTTTTCCCGGCGATTTTCTTGCTGAACCTCTCTCCTTTCTCCTTCCTCAAGTATCCCTGGCCATAAAATATTCCCTAGATATTCATGAATAAAGAATCAAGTCTTAATTACGTTTTTACACATTGTCTTGATCATCAAGTATCTAAGATTTCACGCCTACCTCTTTAAAGTTACTGTGTGTGACGGAAACCGAGTTGGTTGTGAATAAATCGATTTATTAAATTATATGAGGAGAAAAGAGAACTCTAGCTACGACTAACAGGTATTTATAAGAATTGGTCCCCTTCGTCAATCTCCAGACTGATGACTTATCCTTAAGCACAATACTTGCTACCCAGCCACGCATTGCCAGGTGTTACTTAGTTGTAGTAACGCTTCGACCTCCTGACTAGCAGTGCCGCTTAGTTGTAAATATTCCCAACAATCCGCTTAGGTATTCACCTAAGCTCTAATAGCGGTCAAACCGTAACACTGTGATAGGCTATGTTCGGATTGGGACTGGTTACTAGGATCACTCCGTCTATAAAGTTAAGCTCCAATAGAACAGTGCCCAGGGAATTGAAAGGTCACACTTAGGGAAGGATTTGATAGCTTACGCAGCCAGGGGAGAAAGAAGTATTCTCCTGGTGGCTAGGAGAGGAGCTAAGACGCGTTGCATTATAAGACATAAAAAACCGGAGTCATGGAAGATACTTCAGCTTCACAAGGAAAAATTATTAATTCCCATTGAGTTAATGTCATTTAGTACTTCTGAGTCCTTTAAATCCTCAACTGTTACATAACAAAGTCCCGAGTAATTCCGACAAGAGTATTCAATAATGCTATTCAAGGAATAACTAATTTTTTATTACAGTTTGATGACAGTTTTAGTTGCCAAGTAGCGTAATTTCTAAAAATTTACATAAGGGTAGGAAATTTTTAGCTTACCTTGACCTAGACTCAAATATATTGGCAGGCAATTATTACCTAATTTTGATGGATATTATCTCATTTCTCAGTTTATTCTCCCTTTACAAAAACCATACCATATTATTTTCTTCAAGTTGGATGGTATGAATGGCTTATTTTATTACCTAATTATTATGCACCAGTCATATATTGATAATTTCCTATCTAGTTAGTAGAATTTTTAAAAGTTATTGCTTGTGTCAAGCATTCCTTCAAAAATGTCTTTTTGTATAAAAAGGACTAGGAACCTCAATTTCAGATCAACAAATTTTTATCTTCTCATCATTTGAAAATAAAAAAATATACATTATTGATTATTAACAGTCACTTTTGATCCTCATATGATTTGAATAATTAATCCAAAATTGGCATATTCATTTTAATTCTTAAATACTAGGTAGGCCTAACTACAATTTTTATACTTCTGAGAGTGTCTTTACCTACACTGTTATAGATTAGACTGTTAACAGACTTGTTTAGGAAAATATCAATATGAAATTTAATAAGGTTTCATCTGCTATTTTTGCTGCTAGTATTTTTGGAATAATTGTGGCTGAGCAGAGGTATGAGTGTGACGACGTAACGTTTAGTATGGATTATATCCTTCGCACAGCCAATGCAGTCAAAACTTATCCATTTCACTCTGTCAATCATTACCCCAGAAAATATGTACGTGCAAGCCAAGGAAGGGGACGGGAAAATTATATCGAATTTCCACTATTACCTTCAGAAGATATTTGGAGAGGTTTGTCATTTGAATCATTTTTATTCTTTCCAAAATACTAAAATTAATGGTAGGAGAAGCATTTGACCACTACCTCTTGATGAGCCCACAATTTGACACATTCAATGTCTATTCCTATCTAAAAAATCATTATGAATGTGATATTAAATATGACTGATGGATAAGAACTAGATTTTATGAACTATTCAAAATTTATGTAAGATACATGATATTGCATTCATGAATTGAAAGACTTGCTGGAATATGATATTAAGTATAAATGAAAAATAGTAAACTTATATCAAAAAATCTTTTGACATCCCTGTATTTAATTTGAAGACCATTCATATATGTCATCAGCTAGAGCCTAACAGAGCTCAGGCATAAGCCTGAGGAATCTCTATGTGTGAGGAATAATGACCTGTGGCCACAATTTCAAGTTTTCAGAGGATTTATGTGGGGCACATATTTTCTACAAGGGTTGCACCCCTGTAAGCGCCGATTTCGACAGGGTACATAATTCTTGTCCTGTATTTCCAGGCCTAAAGCTTGGGCACAATTTGATTTCATGTCACCCTCAGTTTTATGCAAATCCAACCCGCTCTCTAGTTCTTTCCCATTGCTTTGATAAGCGCCGACTGCTAAAAAGTTACACAGCTCTTCTCAAATTATGCTTGAGTTACAATAAGAATTAGATTTCTAACATACAAAGTTATTTATTCCGAAGACACATGGCTTTACTCAATAATAACATTATTTTACAGATGAATCCACTTCAAACCCCACCCTCAACACCTTGATTCAAACAATTATCCAGGGATTTAGACATTTTAGTAAGCCAAAGAATTAAATGTAAACTAATCAAAATTAAAAGAAGTTTTCAGATTTATGGGCACTACAAATCCGGCAAAAACCAGACGCAGATTGCCACGTAACTAGGCATTTCTCGGGGATAAGGTAGTTATTCACTGTGCCGCAGAACTGTCTCCCCCAAAAAGAGAAAGTTGACTTCCTCAAGACTGAAACCAGATGATGTTAGTCAGATTATACCTTAGGCTAAGTCTTCACCTTAAAACTGCTGCAAAACATTTCTAGAACTCGCCTCTGGCCCCTTTAGATATCTTGGTGATAGCAAGCAAGTAATACAAAGAGAAGTTAAAACTAAAGAGAATATCAGCGGCATGTGGCTCGTCTAATGCCTCCAGTATCTTAGAAAACTATGAAGACACACAGAGAATGGGCCGAAGCTCATCTCAATTGAACATATGAAGGCTGGAAATCAGTTTTGTGGACAGAAAAAACCTGGGTAGAGGTTGGAAGAAATTCTGGAGAATGGGTGACAAGAAGTGTTCTTACATTCCTCAATAAGTAGATGTTAATTTGATGCTCTAACATTATGAGCTAGACTTCCCAAGTATACAACCCTGATTGTGCTGGAGAAAAATCGAAGAATAGGATCAGATGGATGTTCTAGGGTTGCTTTGCAGTGCCAGAAAAAGGCCCTTGTTTGTTTTGGGAGAAGGAATGGGGTTCCATTAACTCCCAAAAATATTGCGAGAAAATAGATCCTCTTATTGATGGCATGGTCTTGATGAGACCTTGGCTTTCCGTAATGCAGGATAATGCTCCTGCCCACACAGCCGCAATTACAATGGAAGATATGAGCAAGAGGCTTGTTCAACCGATTTTCTGGCCGGCCGACTCGCCTGATCTTAACCTGATTGAAGCTTTTTGGAATAGGATGCAGGATTACATCTAGCGTCATCATCTGAACCTGGGTGACAGAAAGCAGCGTACTCCAGAAAGTCTTTGCAACATTGTAAAGGAGGCGTGGGATTCCGTGTCTTCCGAAGATCTTGTGAGACTCATTCAGAGTATGCCAGCAAGATGTCAGACTGTGGTAGATGCAGATGGGGGACCAACCAGTTATTAAGGCCTGAAAATATTCCAGCTACATGTTCAGAACTAAGGTTAGGATAAGACTGGCTCTATTTTGTAATTTGAAAACCTTTGAACTCTTGTAAATAAGTTATAAAGTCAAGTAGCAAAAATGCACAAATATTATGCAGCCGATCATTATGCCAACTAGGTTTAGTACGAAGGAAAGATCCACTGCAAAATATGGTGTCCAGAAAAAATTTGCCATGTAAATTGTTTCAAAAATTTAAACAAATATGGGGGCTAACCCCAATGTGGAAGGCGATCATGCCTAAGCAGTCTAAATTAACATGCTATGATCCCTGCTTAATCCCCACTGCAAGCTTGATACTGTAGTAACATAGTGTGATTTAAGGCTGAAGAATATGGGAAGCTCTTTCACCCTACATGCTGATGGATAGGATCCACACACAACTCGGTTCAAACTTAGAGGTATAGGGGAGTTAGCCCGCGGTTGAGAGAAAAGTAGCCTGTCAGCTGGGTAAGGAGCGTCCCCTGCATCATATTTACAAAATTCATTCTCAAGGCACTGTGTTATTGGTATTCCATGGGGCACAAGTAGGTTACTGTTACGGTTTGACCGTGGTATAGCTTAGGTGGAGACCTAAGCGGAGTTTGGGGGCGTATTAGGGAGAGTGTTTTGTATTATCTTGTATCAAGCAACTAAGTTTCACTTGGCCACATTATATTGGAGCTAGGAAGGAATGTTAGACAGCAAAGTAGAATTGCCAAGTGAGAGAGTCAGCTAGATGGCAAAGATGACAACGGGCAGTGGCGGAGCAATATGTCATTCTCACCAACAGAGTACGTACTGGATGAGCTAGAAAGATGTATAAATAGTCATTGCCCGTAGTTTTGGTACTTCTCTCTTCATATAGTTTACTTAATAAAAGTTATGTAGGTTTTGTACAACTGCACTAAGCATGCGTCAGGCAACAACATGTTCTGGGTAAGTTGTGAATGGAAAAACCGAGCACGTGATATAATCTCATTTTATATGGTGCTGAGTAGTTTTTTCATTAGGAAGCAACAAGGTATCAATTTGTGTTATATTAACTAGGCTATATGGGAGCAGGACAATGGATACTCTTGGGGAAGTTATGATCACAGTAGGTCTCTATAATTGCTGTCGCGTGTGTTCTCGTGATATGTAAGACTTGACTCTATATTCTTGTATAAAGGAAACTTAGTTACAAATGAATGGATGGAGGTTGAGACCTCCTTATATCTTGCTCCAGACTTACTGTGTTGTTCACAGCCTAGTGCTAGAACATTCCCTTATGATATCATTTCTCTCCTACGAGAAATGACCAGCTTGTTCTCTCTCAGTCCATCAGTTTCTCGCTGATTCCGTTATCTCTATTCCATCTAGTTCTAGTTTGGTCCAGTATACCCACACATGCATCACACATGCATTACACACTAAACACCCCACAGTTTAGTTCCACAGTCACGTGCATATGCTATGAAGCGACCTAAAGCATGTACCATGGTAAGTTACATGGATAACACAACATTTTGTAATTACATGAAATACAGTTCCGCCTTTATTCTGACCCAATTGATTATATCGACTAAATGTGTTACAATTTGTCACAACTAAACTAGTTTAATCTTTCTAAAAGTACGCTACAACCAGCTTGGTTTTGTTACAGTTACAGGTGTGGCGTCTGGTTGTGATTCCTAAGACGAGGAGGTATAAAGTCAGCGTTAGGTATAGGGTTCATGGAAGAGGTAAAGGTAAAATAAGTAATTGATGAGGAGGGTGTTGAAAATACAGTTTCCTGCTTTTATTACTTTCGACCAATGTGGTTACATGCATCTCGCCTGAACTATATTTCTGAGTTCAGGCAGGAGCCCTTACTTCTGAAACAATCAGACTCAACGTTTGAGTCTGCTTGAATCCTATTCTTCCCGAACAAATCCAGTCATTGGTTTGTCCGTATTTCTATTGCATGACCCAGTATTCTGAGTCAGTGGATAATTGTTTTCTGGTCTGGGGTCCCACTTATTTCTGCAGTCAAGTTGGTTCCGGATAACCTCTTTCTTGTAATTCCACTGTATATATCATAACACCTGTAGTCTATTAGTCAATTAAGCAAACTGAACTTCTTCTCCTTTCTCAGGCAATTCTTACTCCGAAGTCTTCTCTATACTCTAACAGAGGGTACAATAACAGCGGTCTTCTTTGGAGAAGAGATAAGTATGTGAACAATAGGTATGAGTATAAACAGAAGACGTTGTGTGTAGAAGAATACTCCCTCACGCTGTCTATATATGTACATCAGATAATAGGACAGCCCTAAGCTCTGTCTCGAACAGTATTACTATGCAATCCCTATGAAACTACCCTATGTTCCTGAGCCTGTCCTAATTGTTTGAGAACTTGATCTAACCCCGAGTTGTGTTTTAGAATGGAACTCCCCATGAGACACCATCCTAGTTTCCGCCATATTTATCCATGAAATTCATTCACTTCATTTTCAAAATCAGGGATCTTGGCATAAGTCAGACTTATGACATTGTAGAAGTTGTGAACTGTACTTAGCATGTGCTCGCCTAAACATATTCATCTTGATATGGTTAGGCTTGGCAGACATTTTTTCGGCCTTGGCACATAGTTTGTATGATAATTTTGGGTACATAGAACTTTCTCTCTTTGTATTAAATGTAAGGCATAATTTAGACCCAACAATATCATTCATGGCTTTCCTCTGACACATATATTTAGTTTCCCCCAGTTATTTACCTCCTTAGTTTACGATTCTCTTTTGTACCTTGATCTAGATAGTTCTTGAATAACATCTGTTTTGTGTAACGGCTGGTAAGCCGATTGGTTCCTGTAGCGCATGTTGGCCAACATGAGCCTAGCCTGATATTGGTAGCGCACGATTGATCGACATCAATGTGTGGATATATGATGCCACTCAACAGAATATCAAGGCATCGGCATCTAGTTCGGCAGGGCAGCAGTATTGGACCATACAGCTACAACACATGTGAAGAATCCCATTGGAACCGAGAGGGAGGGACTGTGCCTCAACCACATAGACAATGTATATATAAGTATAGATAGAGACTGAAGTAGTTTTCTCTTCAGAATGATAATTTACATACTATCAACCACATAGTTGCACCAGGGCCTGTTCCTTGATCCGTGACATTTTGCAACCCTTATAAAATAATCCTATTAAATATTTCACCAATCTAATAATTTTCGACAAATTTACAACAATGATATATTTTTATTAAAAAATATGCTATTGAAAAATAATCTTCTACCTTGGAAACAGTATTTTTGCCAAAAATCTGTGCAGCGTCCCACACTGCCCTTATCATCAATTTCAGAGTGCGAAAATTGTTGGTTAATCTTCTTTACCCTAACTATCACAAGCTCATGCCTAGTTATTGTTTGAGTGTTACCTAATAAATGAGACTCCCACTCTTCCAACTTTCTAAAACACCATATATGTCATAAACTCCTTGATTGTGACAGTTGGGGAAGTCATCATGTTGGCTTGAGATGCACGTTCAATAGTTTACAATTCTTCTAAGGAGAGAATATGTATATACAAGAAGGTCTTATTTATACCTGCACTCTCCTCCAATACATGGCCCGCATCTATTCCTAAGAGCTGACAGATGTACCTATGGGGGGTTTAGGTTTCTGCATCGGTGTTAACTCCCAACGCTCGCCCTACCACTCAGCTACCTTTCAATCAGTTTTGCCGAGCCCGAAATAATCCTCTCTGAGCCCATTCGAGAGCGGTTAACTTCCTCCATTGATGTTCCAGCACACAGTCTATCACACAGTCCTCTGATTATGTCACTCTCCGTGTTCGAGGCAATACTCACCATGACTGTCCGAGTGTTTGCTAGTAGTCCGAGCAGTAGAGTGAGTTTTCCATTACCTGATGTCCCAGCGGGTGGAAAGGGTTCCTCCGGTGGCCAATGCAGGCTACAAGGTTTACCGTCGGTTCACCAGCTGTTACATCAATCACTCATTAGACCTTAGTAAAAGCCTTGGCCCAGTTTGTTGGAATTTGCCACATTTCTTACAATAATCAGCATTCCTTGCAAATATGAACAACTTTCCTGCATGATGCACAATACATGCTGCATAATACATTTTGATTTCTTTTTGCTGTTGAGATATTCTCTCATGACTTTGCATGTGCGGGGTAGTATGATACTAGGTGCAAATGCAGTGAGAGATATGGTCACGTTTACTTTGCAACAAATAGGATGGCGTTTATGGTGCGGAGTCAGTACTGTTTTATTCCCTGCACAATGGTTTTGTGGTCAGCTGTGCTGAAGACTTTTCGCTGTAATAATTGTTGTTTGCATACCCACTTTAGCTATAGGATGTGCGCAGATAATTCGCGTTTTACATGTAACTTAGAACTTTAATGGAAACAATATTCTTTGAGCTATATTTTCTCCTCCTCTTACTATGAAATTGCAACACAGTTCATGCAAATTTATTCTTAAAAGACAAATTTAGATTGTAGACAAAACAACTGGACTACCAGATGTGAGTCATCTAAGCCACATGCATCATGAACTATGTTAACAACTAAATTTCTTAAATTAAATTCAAGCTGGATTAAAATAGACGGAGATGCTGGTGTTTGTTGGAGAAGTCATGATCTATTTTGAAAATAGTTTGAAGTGAGGGAACGAGGTCATACTCTAATAAATAAATAGGGGCCTCTCATTCATGTCTCTGCTCCATACTTTACTATTTTCATTTGTATCTGTTGGAAATATTGCGCAATGAAATGAACGCAATATTTATGGAACGAAAGTGAAAGTTGACTCAAAGAGTGTTATGTTCAGATTATAGTTCAAACTGTGGGAAATGTGCGCTATAAGTACATGTGTAAGCAACTCGTAGCCTAAGCCACAGCATTAACGAGTGTGGTACCATCTAGGCATAAAGAACCCCCAATAACCCTGTATGACCACGCCGTTCTCAGGGATGAGGGTTTGATAGTGTTCCACGGGGTGCGTTGTATAGCCTAGTAAAGATCTAGTAAAGATCTAGGTGGTAAGTGAAGGTTGTAAATGGGTCAAAGGCATGACGGGTCTTCTCTAGGAAGAGATGAATGGGCGACTAGTTGCAGTAGGTGTTACACGTGGGTCTTGCTGATGAAGAACTGGGCAATGGATAAATGGTCTTCCCGAAGAAGAGATGGATAAACAAATGTATTGTAAAGGGTAAATAAAGAAGACGTTGCCTGAGGAGTAAATCTCTCTCACACCGAACTATTATATACAAGAGTAGAAGCCTTTGCCAACCGGAATTAATCGTAATCAATTCTTGCCAATATCTTCGCATTAATGGCTGTGTTCTTGTCCTTCTCTTCATGACTCTCTTGCATATCCTTACATGACTTTTTACACGACTAATTGTATAGGGGAAGCTATTATTAGATTGATGGTTTTAATTAACTACCCCTTCATCTTATCACGAATTAATATTAGTATTAAAATTCTATTTACGGATCCGTGAAAGCCGTACAGCCACTCATGTCTCCAATAGGTAGCCAGAAGCGCTACCATATTACCCATTCCAACCTCTGAAATACACACAAGATCATGTCGGGAACCTAGACGAAATGGAGGACCCATATGTCCATAACACTCTGTATCTCCATTTCCAACAGTATCTAGCTCTTAGTTTAGTTTGAATAAAACGCCACTTCAAGATCATCATACTAATCTCTTCTTTTTGTGTTACAGCTTGAGTACATGTTTCTTTAAGGCGTTTGGGGTACTGCAGGTGCTAGTATAATGAATGTAAGTTTATGAGGTGTGGAATAGCTACCTATAATGCATTGCACGTCCTCTAAATCATATGATCAATACTACGGAATATGAGTATGTAGACCTTGTTGTGCTTGATCCAGCTAAGTATGAGAGAGTCGCTATTTTTATGTACATGTGATTATACTAGGGCTCTGATTGAAATCATTCTATGTCATTCCAGATTTATGATATCAACTTCCACTTGATATCAGCCTATTCTTTTCCAATCCATTTGCACTATTTCTGTTTGCCGCACCAATCCTCAAAATACATATGCAGGGGTGTCCATGCTGCAATTATAATGTGTTATCCATGTAACTTACCATGGTACATGCTTTAGGTCGCTTCATAGCATATGCACGTGACTGTGGAACTAAACTGTGGGGTGTTTAGTGTGTAATGCATGTGTGATGCATGTGTGGGTATACTGGACCAAACTAGAACTAGATGGAATAGAGATAACGGAATCAGCGAGAAACTGATGGACTGAGAGAGAACAAGCTGGTCATTTCTCGTAGGAGAGAAATGATATCATAAGGGAATGTTCTAGCACTAGGCTGTGAACAACACAGTAAGTCTGGAGCAAGATATAAGGAGGTCTCAACCTCCATCCATTCATTTGTAACTAAGTTTCCTTTATACAAGAATATAGAGTCAAGTCTTACATATCACGAGAACACACGCGACAGCAATTATAGAGACCTACTGTGATCATAACTTCCCCAAGAGTATCCATTGTCCTGCTCCCATATAGCCTAGTTAATTTAACAGGTTATGAGCTCGGGGTTCTTCTCTGTGGCATCTCGATAATTCTTTAAACAAGTCATCCTAACTTCTCCAAAGATAAATACCACCTTACAATATGAATAAAAGCTCAGCAATTGTTTTGACCCCTGGAGTAAGCTTTGCGGACTGGGAATCAGATCTCCAGGCGGCCCTGATCAAGAAAGGTTGGTTAGCCCATGTATTTCATGACTTCGAGGAAATTCAACCGGCATTTCGACCTCGTGAACTGATCAGGGGAGAAAATCAAACCAACGACGAGTTTTGCAAGACCTCGGCGAAGTACGCAGAGGAACTTGCGAGGTGGAAACAGGGAGAAATTGAGGTGAAAAATGTCCTGCTCCGACGACTAAGTCCAAGTGTTCCTCCCCAGAATTTTCGGCAAATGTCAGCAAAGCAAATATTCGACACAATAGCGACGACTCGAGAGGAAAGCGCGGCCACACCATATGAGACTGCTGTCAGAAATTTAATCAACACAAAGTTCACAACAATCGAAGAATACTGCAATAAGTTTATGCAGCACTACTTGAGCGTTAACAGTGCCGCTGAGTCAATGTATCACCAGCAATCTATTTCTGACTCGGACAATCCATACACTGTACGCCATGGGCTAGCAAGTATTCATTTTGTTTTAGGAACAGAGAGTGTTGATTGGCTGGATACTTGGAGGCAGACCAAGATCCTAGACGGAAAGAACAGGTATGTGCCGCTCGAGTCGATGATGTCAACGCTTTGCCAAGTTGGACTGTCGAAAGGGAAGTCGTCGGGGCAGGTAATGGTGATGACTGGTGAGGGCGAGAGGAACGATGGAGGGAAGAAGAAAGCTGTTGGGGGCCCAAATGACTACTGTGTGCTGTGTACCCATCAACACAGAAACAAGAATTGTTTTAAGCAGCACCCAGAGTTGAGGCAAGGGAAAAAGTCGAAAAAGGGAAAAGCGAAGGGAAAACCAAGCGTGAGTGTCGCAATTGGGAGCAGTGATGAAGACAGTGGGAGCGAGGGGATGTCAAGTTGCAGACTAGCTAGGGCTACAACAGCTAGTTTTTTCAAAAACCTTCTACTGTACGACACTGGTGCCTCGCACCACTTTATTTGTCACAAAAGTGACTTCACCACGCTGAATAAATTGCGAAAACCCTTCAGGTTTGATCAAGCTGTGGGAAATTCAGTGTTGACATATCAGGGAACCAGTCTTGTAAGGATTGGTAGTCAATCACTGGAGCTTGATGAATCCCTTCTTTCACCCAACTCCACATGCAACATTATATCAGCAGGAAAATTAAAGGATCAACATGGTAATGTTGCAGCTAATGCTAACGAATTATTGATACGAATCAAAGACAATGAACCGATAGCAAGATTAGAAACAATTGACCATGAGTTATTGTTAAGGTTATGATTTAAATGGGAACATAGTTACTTGGAATGTGTCACAATGATTGTTCAAATGGTTTGATACTCGGTAACTTGATTGCTGGCAGGTGTCTGATACTTTTCCGATGCTATTCAAGGGACAGAACATAGACTTCTTATATATGTTGTGGCTATGAGCTATGCAGAAGTCACATTGCGGAGTGATGAGGAGTGGATGATGTTATAATTTGTGGTTGACAGTGAGTAGCCTCATACAATACTATATTGTAGGTATGTGGACAGAAAGTATAAGACTGAACCTGTGTTCATTTATTGTGGGTACATCTATGAAACTATAAACATGCTCGCCTAACGAGTACACTAGTGATTTATACTGTGGCCTTGAGCCACACGCGATGCCCTAGCCTCGACTACCTCGTTGTCTCATATCATAACACTCCCCCTATCGGTAACGACCATGATACCTGGATATGGATGTTAGTTTATGAAGACTAAGTTTTGGCTTTTGCTATTCTGCCAGCTAGTTGGCTCGCGGACTGGACATAAGACACTATGGTATTTCCTTTCTGATACTATTCTTTGGCAATAAAAAATTGTGAGGGTAATATATAATGACTGCTTGTGGTTATTGTGATTTTATTCAGTGAAATGATTGATTGGTTGTCAACGTATAACGCAGTGCATTCAGATGCCTCCAAAAGGTTCGTGATATTCAATTCTTGTAATGGGGAATTCAGTCCTTGAAGTTGACGCCATGTTTTTGTTGCCACAAGGTACTCTACCTCTGTGTTGTAGACGACAACTTCTCGTTTTGTGAGTGATTTCCTGCATATTGGACCGAATCTGAGTTTATAAAACTTGCATGATGAAAATCGGCAGGTTGATGGATCAGACCCTAAATGGGCACCAGAATATGCTTCAAGAATTGATCGTCCCTTTATATTGTGGAGGTAAGCTTTTCTCAGGTTTCTCTGCAATGTATCTTAGGATATGGCGTGCTACCCGGAGGTGATTGGTTGATGCACGAGTTTCTTGGATGGCTTATATGCCATGATGCAGGCAATAAATTTTAACCTGTATAACTTCCCTGTCCCTCTTTGTTTGTTTGACCAGCTGTTGAGGAATGTAGAAGTAATTTTGTCTTGCTAAAGGAGGTCAAGAATTCTAACCAGTCATTATCTTATCTAGTGGAACCGCTTTTGTTTTGCAGATCAAAACAGACTCCCCCTGGCTGAATGGTTCTCTGAGATAAGAATTTTGTGCTGACTCCCCTGTTTGTGTGCAAATGTCACTTCTCCTTTTTCTGGGACAAGATAGAGGTCAGGTGAAGTTTGTTGGTCAACTGGATTAGCTGAGTGACGCTCATTTTCGTACTCTGGCTCCTTTGATGAATCTGGCTCATTATCGGGTTGGTTTGCTACTGGTTCCATTCCTGTGCTACCATGAAATGGGAGGTGTACTTGGCGTCATGTCTTGTGATGTATCCAACGAAATGTTTGTTGGAATGTTCGGCAATGTGTCTGCTCGAGTGACTGGCAGAACATTCTGATGTTGTATCATTACCTTTTTTGGCTTACATTCAGTTTATTATATGGTACCAATGGCTGAATGTTAAATGGCGGGTAATGATTTGATGGACTATGTCCCTGCCGAGCTTGTAGCTCAGTCTGTGGATTGTCTCTGGTCGACTGCTAATTATCTCTATTTTTGGATGTTGAGATTGAAAACCTTCTAGTCACATTTGAGGATGCTGCGACCTGTAACCTTGCAGATGCTCCCCCACAGACTCAAATGGGAGCTGGAATATATGTTTTTGTGGGAAGAGTTGGTTTGTTTGTGGGGTAGATGTTGATTATCTTGAACAAGTTCTTTGCCAAGTACATTACCATCATTGAGAGATGCCTGAGTTGTAAAACTCTCAATCTATTTCCACCCCTTTACTGGGGTTTAATGTGGATGTTGAATGAGATAGTTTCTGTTGGTGTTGGCTTAAACCCTACAAACCACCCTTTTTCTGCTCTTAACTGGAACTCCTCCCGGATTTGGACTTGTTTATTTATATGCACGGCAGCCAAACCGGGGCATGTTTCTGAATCAATCTTCTCTGGATGGGGTTGTCGAAGCCCTTTATGAAGTCGATTATTGGTACCTTTTTTGTTGCGTATGCAGCACAGACGGTTTGCAACAAAGCTTGCGTGTTGTACTGCCCAGGGCCAGAAGCTTCGTAGCATGTGGGCATCAATGAGGGATGATTGAGCGACTCTTTGTACGACTTTATTGGCTGCTTCTGATGTACTGTTCTGTTCTGTTGTCTCTGGTGCGAAGATGTCGGTGCGGATACTATGCGGTTAATAATAGGATTTTGTTTTTTTATAATTCCGACCATTTGTCACTAGGTATGATGCGAATCTGTTTTTCATGTAGGTGATGCATGGATTTGACCCATTAGACAAATGGCGGAGATATTTGATCCTTTGTGTTACAAATGAGTATCCACCGCATTCTACTTTTGGCACCAGTCAGAAATACTGCATACTGATGGCCGTTGGTTTATTTGTTTTCCTCTATAGTTTCCACGGAAATTTAGTCCAAGGGCTCATTTGGAATGGGTTGTTGCGCTTTGTTTATTTGACATGTTTCACATGTAGCGAGCCCAGATATGTCGACCCCTTCGAGTCCCTTAGAAATGCCTGCAGTGTTTTTGAGTAGTAGCTCCCAAGTATGACCTGACTGTTGATGCCAGCGCTGTGCGCTAGTTTGGTGAGGTATTGAGGCTATACTTGATGCTTCTTTCTAGTTTAATTTGCCGATTTTCCGTAGATCTGTGTACTTTGCATCCTCTTTTGAGATGGAGTTTGGCATTGAGTTTATATGGACAGCTTTGTTGGCATCAAAATAATACTTGTTATTCTAAATCTGGAATGATGCTCGCAATGCTCATTGATCTCCTTTCGGAAATGCTATTTGAGAATGGGTTAACCAGAGAATACACACAAGCAGAATTAGCCTGGAATCCGCCATTTCAATCCATGCAGTGCCTTGTCTCTTAAAGGATGTGACACCTACCACTTGATCGACATTGTGTGGGCTTTGGCATATTTGCAGGCTGCTGAGGTATTCTTTATTTTCACAGAAACGAAATGGTGCTGTGCACCAGTATCATAAATGTAGTGCTGATTATATCATTGACCAAAGGCTGCCAACCATGTCAAATCTCCTCTTCTCTTACTCTCACTCTCCGAGTCTATGTCTAGACCATTGAGTACCACTTTTCCTTTTCCCTTCCCATTGTATGACTTTCCCTTGGGTCTACTTTGTCCTTCCCTTTAATTCCAAGATGCAATCTTCGGATGTTGCTTGAAGCAGTCAATATTTATACTTTTATGCTTTTACATCCTGCATATGGCTTCTGGGTTCGGTGTTTGAAGGATTGAGGCGACTACATTACGCCTTGAACTTTGTAAACTGCTCTCTGTTTCTCTTGGTGAAGACATGAGAGATCCCTTAGGTTGTAGCCTTCTTTTGTGGCACGAGGTTCTGGTTTCTCTCCAGTTATCGAGCCATTCAACTCCTAATGTCCCTCTGATGAATTACCCCTTGCCTGTCCCAGTGTCATGTAAAGGTTATTCATGATGTTTTTGACATCAGGATCGGTCGGGTCATAATCATAACTGCTGTGATGTTGACAAACTGCAGGTTTTTATTGTATCGACTGCAATACTGGTCAGCGGTGTTCACCAGGTTTGTCAAGGAGAATGATTTATAGGCATGTAAGTGGGGAAGGGTAGTGAATGGAACTTGTGCTTCCGCTGTTTTGTCAAACAATTGCTTAGTCGTCAAGTTGCGCTGTTGAGTTGGTATGACACTGGGATTGAGTCGGTTGATTATTGTCCGGTAGGCCTGGATTTCATCAGGGCCCTAGGTCCGTAATCTTTTATCGTACTCTGTGGTCCGTATGGTGTAACTCTCGGAGCTTTCGCTTGGTCCTGCTATAAGTAGTCCACGTTCAACCTCGGGACGGAAACCTTTTTCGTTATGGAAGACATGGCTGACTCTATGTTGTTTTGCGAGCTTGGCCAAGATAGATTATCTCCAGGTTTCGGATGGTGCGCCATCATCAAGCATGATACCTTTGAACGAATGTGACACGACGGACAGCAATAATGATGTAAACTCCGGGCTGTTTGACGTTTTGTTTGCGCTGGGAAGAGCCGGGCTCATAACCTGTTGTGGTTATGAGCTATGCGGAAGTCACATTGCGGAGTGATGAGGAGTGGATAATTTGTGGTTGACAGTGAGTAGCCTCATACAATACTATACTGTAGGTATGTGGACAGAAAGTATAAGACTAAACATGTGTCCATTAATTGTGCGTACATCTATGAAACTATATACATGCTCGCCTAACGAGTACACTAGTGATGTATACTGTGGCCTTGAGCCATACGCAATGCCCTAGCCTCGACTACTGTTGTAAAGGTAAGAGCTTACGGAGGTTAATTAGCAGAAGGTTTACGGATGATTATCAATGAATCAATATGAACTGCTGATGTATTTGATATTCAGAACTATGAGGATTTAGGAGGTAGAAAGCGCTAATTATATACACATCTGAGGTAGCCAGACTCTCGCCTTATTTACCCAAGACAGTACCACGGAATATTCTAGTCTCCTCCATCTGGTGGTGCAATCTAGAAACACATTCTATACAGTGCTCCATTGTTCCCCTACTCATCATGGAGCCACCTGGAAAGTTCTTCCTTCACCCTCAGTGATCATTACCCTTGTGCATCGTAATCCTAGCCATCACCAGCACAACAACTACCTTTTTGTCTCATATCATAACAATATACTCTAACATGACCCTTGTCATTGTCTACGCTCTCTCTCCTGACTTACTGCCATCAGCGTGCCTGGGTAAAACTCTGCAGCTCATGAGTCCATCTCTCATGGGAGGCATCCGCTGTTCCGCTGGCTGGCGCGCGCGGTCCGAGTACGCGTCGCTGCAATGCCTCAATCACTTACGTGTAATATCCCAGCTGAGCAATCCTGAACCAAGCTGTTCAGGAACGACAGCAATCTAGTCCATGGTTCGCGCCTGTGGCTTGTATACACACCACAGCGTCGCTCCAATCGTTCCCATACAATGTCTCAGCTCCGCAGTCCTTAGTCCATTTCTCAGGAGCGGAAGCAGTTGTATAGTTCCGATAGTGCGCTAGGTCTGCATGTACCTCTGAGCGCTATCCCGTAATTGCCCGGCGATACCTAACCGCTTACGGCTAGCGTCTGTGATCAATAGACTCACCACAACGCTGCCCCAATCATTGCCCTGCAATGAATCAGCCCGGCGCTCATGAGTCCACTACTCAGGAGCGGGGGCAGTTGTATGGTTCCGGCAGCGTGCGAGGTCTGCATGTACCTCAGGGCGCTATTCCGTAATTGTCCGGCAATGTCTAACCGCTTATGGCTAGCGCCCGTGGTCAGTAGACCCTTCACGTCGCTACCCCAATTGTTGCCTTGCAATGACTCAACCCGGCGCTCCCAAGTCCGAGACTCAGGAGCGGCAGCGGTTGTATCCATGATCAACGCACAGTGTGCATATACACCTGTCGGCGCGGAGCCGGTCATTGACGAGCGAAAGCACAACAGTTATATATCAAACCGCTGGGACAGATAGAGAGAGCCTCCATTTCGAACAAATTAGCAGCACCAGGAATAGCTAGGATCCCAAAAGTTACGAATGCACATAGATGGCATCAGAGATTGGGACACACGGGTCAGCAGATCCTAAAGAAGACTGCACAATGTTCGCTTGGAATGGATGGAATTGACTATTCAGATCTCACAACCTGTGAGACTTGTCACTTGAGTAAAGCGCAGATGTTTGTGTCGAGGGAGCCAAGACCAACATCAAGTGAACCATTAGACGAGATCTTTGTCGATACAGTAGGGAAATTAACGGAAGCAATTAACGCTCACAAATATGCAGTCATACTTACAGATGCAAAAATACGGATGAGGTGGTCTATAACCACGGCCGGAAAGGATGAAATTGCGACACAGCTGGTACAGTGGTGTGAATATCAATATCACCAGTTTGGAAAGAGGATTCGCATCATCTTCAGAGACGGAGGCACAGAGTTTGGCCGTATGAGAGGATACTGTATCCGGAATGGAATTCGCACTGATGTGTCAGCACCAAATACACCCGAACAGAACGGCGCTGCAGAAGCCTCCAACAAAATCATCCTATGAAAGGCGCGCTCTATGTTGATAGACGCACAAATGCCGCCATGCTCTTGGCCATGGGCAGTGGAACACGCGTGTTTTATAAAGAATAGGCTATATTGCCTCCGTACCAAGAAGGAACCAATAGTCGACTTTTTGCAAGCTTTGAAGCAGCCGCACCATGAAAAGGTCGATTTCTCTTGCTTACCTCGATTTGGCTGTCAAATGTATAAGCTTATTGATCCGAAACCGGAAAAGTTTAAAGCAAGAGCAGAGAAAGGGTGGGGTAATGTTACGGCTTGAGTTTACAGATGATAGGTTTATGGTATCACGTGATGTGGAGTCTGGTTGAGTAAGCGTTGGTCCCGGAAGCGAGCTGGTGGAGTTTTCAGCCCAGCGAGGCTGCAGAGCTCTTTCTCTCCTTGTCTTTTCTTTTAGTTATTGTGCTTAGCTTTAGGTCCAAATACTAAGCAATTACTCTTTTATATTTCGAGGGAGTCTTCTAGTGTCAACCTGAGGTCGGTCGTAATATAAGAAAAGATCAATACAACCTTTGCTGAGAAGTATATTATCTGCCAGTCATTAACTGCGTCGTCGCACCTCTGCTGCACGACTTAACCAACGACTTCTTGCCTACCATTCCAAGTAGGTGCCTTCTAGTCAGTTCGCTGATTGGAGTGTCTCCGGAGCAAGCCGGAAATTTATTAAAGTTGCGCCTACCTCTGTAGCGTTCTTTCTCTGCCTCGGAACTTCGCTAACTCGATTGCCATACATAAAAAATGGTCTCCATATTCCATCTTCCACGCATGTCAACGCGTCGAAGCGCACGAGAAACTACTACGCCTGCGTGTTACGGTTTTCCTAGCAGCACTGATCTACCTTTACAGACCACTGAGGATACACTGAAAGAAGATAGGGAAGTTGAAGAAATGTCTGACTTCACCTTAGCTCAGCAAGCGACAATAGGTCAGATTGTCGTCGCAGCGCTCGCCAATTCTCAGTCAAGCAAGTCGCCAACCACCGAGGCTCGAACGACCCCTCGCGCCCTCAAGGCTGATCTTCAACCTTCGGTTGACTACTATCTGCCTGTACTTGATCCTTTGATTGCCGCTGTAGAGTTACACCGAGTCAAGTACCCGCGAAGTGTGTTTACCGACCATCTAGGCGACATTGGATACAATGCTTGGAAGATGGAAATGAAGCTTTTCTTCGAAGAGTTTTCGGGGAACTTCCGACAAGGGCAAGCCCAAGTTAGGGCATACTTTAAGTGCACAGGAGGAGAAGCGAAGACAATCATCCTGCAGCATATGGATCCCGACTTCGGAGGATTATTTGATGGAGCAGAAGATGTCCTCAAAGCATTGGATCAACGTTTTTTTGACTATAATCATGTGCAAGCTACAAAATCCAAGTACCAACAACTTATCATGGGCAACATAACATACGACGAGTTCCGCAAAAAGTTCACAAACTATGCGAATACTGCTAAGATTGGGCAATCCCGTTGGTTTGAGGATGTCTCTGAGAAAATCTCCCCGGCCTTGAAACGAGATGTCAGGATCGAGAAGTACAAGATGAATGGTAACTACGCGATCTTGGACGAATTCCTAGCCATCGCTGATCGCGAATCTCGCAACATCGCTTTCCAGGAGAGCCAGCTGGCCCGCAAGGCGGTTGTTATTCCTGCCGAAGATCGAGGACGTAATTGCTACGCCGGAATTCTCAAGAAGGACAATTGGCGACCGAGCTCACTTGTTAGTCTCTCGACTTCCGGCACTGGCCTTTCCAATGTCCGTCTCCGTTCCCCATCTCCGCCATTGTGAGCCCTGCCCTCTCGACCCCAGCTGGTGATTGCCGACTTTGTCACAAGTCCGGGCACTGGATGCAAGACTGTCCGGATGTTCTGAGGCATCGACAGATGGAAAAGAGGATCGCAGCCCTACAGTTGGACGAGGACAAAAGATCAGAAGATCTTTCAAAAAACTGTTAAGCCGTGGTAAAGACTCCCACTACGGTAAAGGCCATGATTTGAGGAAGGACTTGGAATTTGATTATCATTCTCTATTTTGAGGACGCCAGTTTCTGGCTAATATAGAACTAGCTAAAAATGGAAATTATATCAAAACAAGTGCACATATCAATGGTGGAGCAAATATCTTTGGTGCTATTAGTACCTCTTTGGCCTCCCAACTTCTCTCATTGTTCCGAACCTCATTTCTCACCCTTCCTAAGCCAATCGTCCCCACTGGCTATGACGGCCATTCTGGAAAACCGATAACTTCGGCCGTCCTCCTCACACTTACCATAGATAAACGCCGTATCAACTTCCCTTTCCTGGTTACGGACCTAGGTGGTACCGACATTCTTATTGGTTGAAAGTTTTTAGAACACTACGATCTCAAGCTGGACTACGCTGGATCAAAGAATCTGATACACTGGCGAGATGACATGCCAGTTATTAATTACTATGATCGCCGATTGCTTCTCTGCATTGACAAGGCACCTCGCAAGACCAATGCCAAACATCAAGCAGACGTCGCCCGACGAGACAGCCAGATGGAAGCCGCCGAGGAAGCAGAACTCTCGGGGGTGCAGCTTACCAGTGACCTCAGATCACTAATCAGTTACGCTAATGGTAAGCCACCGAGAGCCAAAAAGTTTTGCATGCAACCCCAGCCTCGAAGACCATCATGCTTCTTGAGAGAAATGCGGAATCTTCTATCTAGGATGGAGGAGTCGCTCCAGAGATCAAGTCCCTACGGTTATTCCACGAGTGATCAGAGCCATGGGCCAGAACTACCAGCCGAATTGCCCACCCAGTCTCCAAGGTCGAAACTACACAGCACGTACTCGACCAACATTTCCATGATCTCAGCGTCATCAATGCATCGGTTCCATCTAAGAAGCCCGGCCCAAAGTTCCCGGGACTCCCATAGAAAGGAAAATTATACCTTTGTTGCTTCGGTTAACGAAATTGACATAAAGATCAAGCAAAGACAGGATGAATTAAACTTACAAAACGAAGTTGAGATCGCGGCCCTTGATAGTAAACTATCACCTAAGATGGATTTGGAGGCCAAATACCAATCAGACGAGGATATGGTGAAAGACAAACTCATTCCTCAATACCAAGCTTTCCAACACCTCTTCTCTCGGAGAGCCTCAGATGAGCTCTCTTCCCATAGGCCCAATGTCGATCACAAAATCGACTTACAAGCTGAAAACAACTTGTCTATGGAGCCACTGCGCCGGATGACGGATGAACAACTCTCAGAAACCAAGCGGTATATCCTAGAGAACCTCCATAAAGGTTTCATTGCCCCTTCGAGCGCTCTGCATGCTGCACCGATCCTCTTTGCGAGGAAAGCCGACGGTAGTCTACGTCTGTGTATTGACTATCGAAAGCTCAACGAGCTAACCGCCAAGGATCCGTACCCGATTCCCTTGATCGACGAAATAATGGCACGTATTTCGAAGGCAAAGATCTTCACAAAGTTGGATATCCAACAAGCCTTCCACCGCATTAGAATGACTGAAGATTCTGAAGACTATACGACCTTCCGCACCCGATATGGCACTTACAAATATAAAGTGCTGCCCTTTGGTCTGACGAACGGACCAGCCACCTTCCAGCGCTTCATCAACAATATTCTCATGGAACATTTAGACGATTACTGCTCAGCTTACATAGATGACATTTTAATATACTCTAGCAATCCCGAAGAGCATGAGACCCACGTCAAAAAGATAATGCAGATTCTCATGGATCACGGGCTCCAGGCCGACATTCAAAAATCCGAGTTTCATGTTTCAAAGACAAAGTTTTTGGGGTTTATTATTGGGGTTGAAGGTATCAAAGTCGACCCTGACAAGATCTCGGTTATTCAAAACTGGGAGTACGCTGCTAATGTTAGGGGTGTGCAAAGCTACTTAGGATTTTGCAATTTCTACCGACGTTTTATCAAGGATTATAGTACCATCTGTCGTCCTCTCACATGCTTAACGGGCAAGGATGTTGTATTTAAATTTGACAAAAAATGCGAAGTAGCCTGGGAAACGTTGAGATCAGCATTGAAGTCCGCCCCAATCCTCTGCCATTATGACCCAAATAAGCAAACGCGTCTAGAGACAGACTCCTCGGATGGAGTTGTTGCTGGCGTCCTCTCCCAACTGCAGGATGATGGTCTTTTTCACCCTATGGGCTATTTCTCAAAAACAAAAATTGACGCCGAGCTCAATTACCCAATCCATGATAAGGAACTCTTGGCAATTTTCCGATCCTTCAAGCAGTACAAGCCTGAGCTATTAGGTGCCCAGAAAAACGTCCATGTGTATACAGACCATAAGGCTTTGGAGTACTTCATGTCAACAAAGGAACTCACGGCCCGCCAAGCTCGCTGGGCAGAGTTCTTCGCCGAGTTCCATTTCACGATTATGTATTGGACAGGTATTACAAATACTCTTGCAGACACCCTCTCCCGTCGCGATCAGGAACTCACACCCATTGAGGCTAAGAAACGGGCATACCGGAACCAACAGATGATTCCGGACGACAAGATAGACCCTAAGATCTTGGAAGAAGTGCGTATGGCAAAAATTGACTGCCTCAATGACGTCGACTCTTACATTCATAGAACCTCAGTGGATGCAGACAACGAGGTTGCGACTGATAATCCCGGATTAACAGTCAATGACGAAGCTACATCATCTTTGGACCACCTGATTGTTGATGGTGAGCCACCGGACCCGGCCTCTGTAGTGGCATACGACATCAATGGATACAACATTATTGATCAGGTTATTGAAGCCAATAAAACCTCCCCTGACTTGGAACCCCTTCGTGCAAAGGCTAGAGCGCACCACATGGATTATGAGCTTAACCAAGGGAAACTCTACTTCCAAGGACGCCTGGAGATACCCATGGAACCTCCAGAGCTGCGCACCGCCTTGATCCGCCACGTGCATGCCCAGCCATGTGTGGCACACGCCGGAGTCAACAAGGTCAAGTTACTGCTCGGTCAGAAGTACCACTGGTCTAGATTAGGGAGTGATGTTGCTCGTTACATTGCCAACTGTAGCTGTGCCCGCCAGAAGGCCCGACGGGACAAGACACCTGGCCTATTACACCCTCTGCCAATCCCAGCTCGACCGTACCAACACCTCACAATGGACTTCACTGAGCTTCCTCTTGATGAAGTGGGTTACAACACTGCATTTGTCATCATGGATAGATTGACAAAAAAATCCCTTTCGATTCCGTGCCATAAAACAATCACAGCTAAGGAAATGGCCGGGCTATTCCTTGTGCATTGGGCACGTCACTTCGGAATGCCCGACTCTATAGTCTCCGATCGTGGACCACAGTTTGTCTCAACTTTCTGGAAAGAATACTGCCGGATCTTAGGCACTAAAGTCAAACTCACTACGGCCTATAACCCTAACGTTGACAGACAAACCGAGGTCATGAATCAGTACGTTAAGCAGAGACTACGCCCTTTTTGCACGTACTATCAAGATAATTGGAGCTCCCTATTGCCACTTATGGATATAGCACAGCTGATCTTGCCCCACGAGTCGCTCGGAAATATCAGCCCCTTCCGGGTGCTGAATGGGTACGAACCAAGAACCTCGTTCGACCTTCACAACCCTAAACCTCCCAGATCAGCTACCGAACAGCTCAGTCGTCAGAACGCCTTGGATGTCGCAAGCCGCCAGGAGAAAGCAATAGCCTTCGCTCAGTCATCCTTACAGTCGCAACAAGATAAGATGAAGAGACTGGCCGATCGTACCCGCCGCGAGGTAGATTGGGCAGTGGGGGACCTAGTAGTCATTGACACTAGGAACTGGAAGCTGGATCGTCCTTCAAGAAAACTCTCCGACAAGTGGTACGGCCCAGTCAAAGTTCTGGCGAAAGAGGGAGAGAGCTGGAGAGTCGACTTGCCAGTTCATTGGAAAATTCATCCCGTTTTTCATTCTCAATCCCTACGAAAATACATTAGTAACCCTCTACCTGGTCAATTGCGCCCTGCACAAGCGCCTATGCAAATAATAGCGAACCAGGACGAGTGGGAGATTACTAGCATTTTGGGGTCACAGGTGCAGAAGAACAAACTGGAATACAGGATTCAGTGGCAAGGTGCGGACAAGGATCTGGAATGGTACCCCTGCTCGGATGCAATGACTGGCCCACACAAGATCAAAGAATTCCATACCAGTCACCCACAAGCTAAAGGACCTCCAAGGGCCCTGCCGAAATGGATAGAAGCTTACAATGCTGGAATTGACGGCTACAGCAACTTGGAGGATAATAGACCAATGACCCGAACTGCGCGGACGCAGTTTTTCAAAGGGTGGGGTAATGTTACGGCTTGAGTTTACAGATGATAGGTTTATGGTATCACGTGATGTGGAGTCTGGTTGAGTAAGCGTTGGTCCCGGATGCGAGCTGGTGGAGTTTTCAGCCCAGCAAGGCTGCAGAGCTCTTTCTCTCCTTGTCTTTTCTTTTAGTTATCGTGCGTAGCTTTAGGTCCAAATACTAAGCAATTACTCTTTTATATTTCGAGGGAGTCTTCTAGTGTCAACCTGAGGTCGGTCGTAATAGTTTGTTGGCTTTCCTAAGAATACCAGCAAAAATTATTTGATTTACCATCCTCGCTGGACCCAAAAACATGGCTGGAAATGGATAGAAAGTTGTACTCCACATGTCACTTTCAATGAGGATATCTTGTTCGGGGATATGCTAACCAAATCAGACCAGCAGAGAAACTTTGATTATTGGGCCAGTGAAAATGCATTACCTATCGAAGGAATGCAAGAGAGTACCTTGCAGATTCCTTTTTAGAGAGATCAAACCAGAAACAGGTTTGAGGGGGAGCTGCTATCTTGTCGATCGGTCAACCATATATAAATTTGCCTGAGATGTCGAATATGAGAGAAGAGGAGAATCAGCAGCTGTCAGAACAGCAGGATTTATTGCCACCTGTTGTTCCGGAATTATTTAGTGGTCAGGAGTCACCAAATCAGAAAGTGCCTCAAATGGTTCCACTGCAGACCATTCAAACGGCGTCAGACAGTCAACAACAATGACCTGATTGACAAGAGACCATAATATCTTCGAAAGATAAGCCAGTATCACAGCCTCCGGCTATTCCTGTAATTCGTGATGGGCAATGGCCACAAGTATCAGTCGTGAATGATAAACTAATTTCAATTCCACATCAATTAGTTAGGTCACCTTCTGTTGATAGTGCCAGTAAATATGATAGCAAACATGCATTGATAAGTCCATCCGAGAGATCTGATCAGCTAGGACAGAGAGATGATACTGAGGAAGCTGGTCGTCAGTTAGATGAGAATCAGGTCTCCCATAGGGAAGGGAACTTACAGTCCAATCGGGGAGAGATTGGGCCAGTTTTTGAAAATACCGAGCCAGAAGAGGAGGTCTATGACAAAATAATGACAGGATGGGATGAACTACTTCCAATAGCGGGACATAAGCGTCATCACTCTGTAGAACCTCCAGTGACGTGCAGCAAGCGTGGTAGACCAATTAAGAGAGTTGATTATGACAAACTTCACCACAGCAAAGCGACAAGACCTCAAAGTGATCCAAAATCGTGGTCAGGGGCAATGAGTAGCCAGGAAGCGAAACATTGGAAACAAGCAGCAGATGAGGAGTATCGCTCTTTGCGGGACATGGGAGTGATTAAAATTATAAAGCGTAGCCAAATACCAAGAGACCGAACGCTTATAAAGAGCAAGTGGGTGTTCAAAAAGAAACTGCTCGCAGACGGATCACTCGATAAATACAAAGCGCGATGTACCGTTAAAGGGTTCACCCAATGTCCGGGCATAGATTATAAGGAAACATTTGCATCCACACCACGAGCAGAGACTGGGCGGATCATGCTGGTCCTGGCACATAGGTTCGGTTGGTACAGGCAACAAGGAGATGTCCCGGCAGCATTTTTGAATCCAGATCTAGATATAGATCTATATATGGAGATGCCAGAGGGATTCAAGAAAGAGGGTTACGTCGTCTGTATTAGAAAAGGTCTGTATGGGCTCAAGCAAGCCGCAGCCTTATGTTGAGCGGATTGGTTTGCAAAAGCTTGTGGCTGTTAGGCACAGATTGTATCACTTGGTGAAGCGAGTGGGAAAGTAAAGGAGTCTGTAAATCTGTCGTGGAGAGTTGTTAATTACTCCCACTAGGACACAGAGTGCTATATAAACTATATTTTGTAATAACAAAATCTAGTGGTTGGTATTTACGTCAAAGCGCATCAATACTAACCTCACGATTATTGGGAGATTAGTGACGTGTATTCTACACATCCCTGTCTTAACCATAATTGGAAGCACCAATTTCAACACCTTATGGTACAATGATGTTAAAGCTTTCCTAGCCCATCAGGGGCTTTTCCCATTCACAACAGACGTATGCCTTTATAGTAATAAAGAGAAGGATTTGTTTGTGATAATCCACGTCGACAATTTTCAGGTGATGGGACCGAGTATTGGGAAAGTAGAGAAGTTGATGAAGGCCTTGTACAAGAAGTATAAGCTGTAGACGGTGAAGACGGATCTATTCCTGGGGATTTATATTAGTAACCCAAATAATAAAACGCTTAAATTATTGCAAGGCCAGTACGCGAGGAGATTACTCACAGGGCATAGACTAGAGGAATGTAAGCCAGCAAACTCGCCACTTGAGCGCTTGCTGGAGCCCAATAGCTCTCAGTGTTCACCAAAACAGATGGCAGAGTATAATTCGATCGTGGGTGGGCTACAGTATCTTGCGAATAACACACGTCCCGATATAGCCCACTACGTCAACCATCTGGCACGATTCTTAGCAAATCCATCAAACGAGCATTTCCTGGCAGCAAAGAGAGTTCTTCGATACATTTCGAAAGATCCAGAGAGAGGGATAACCTTCAAGACGAAGAAGAGAAGACCAATTCTAGAAGCCTACTCGGACGCAGATTTTGCCGGTGACCCAAATTCGAGCAGATCGACATCTGTATCCCTTATTAGATTAGCATCGGGGCCCGTGAGTTGGAGATCTCACTTACAACAAGAGGTTGTTTTGTCATCAACAAAGGCGGAGTATTTAGCCCCAACGGAGACATGTCAACAGCTGCAATGGGTTAATCATAACTAATCGAATTAGGTCTTGCTCAACTCATTGAAGGGTCGGGACGAACAAATTTGTACGTCGACAATCAATCCGCAATGTCACTGATTAAAAATCACGACAACCATAAGCGCTCGAAGCATATTACTTTGCGGAATAATTACTGTCGCCAACAGTATCAACAAGAAGCGATCGCAGTGATTTATGTGCCGTCGGATCAACAACTTGCGGATAGTCTGACAATGGCAAATTCTTCAGTACAAATAAAATGAGTGCTGATTCCTCGGAGATGTTCAGTGTCCATCCTGAACACATCAGTTCTAGAATGCAACTTCAAAATTATTAGACAACTATTGTCGTCAGGAGGAGTGTTGTGTTATCCATGCAACTTACCATGGTACATGCTTTAGGTCGCGTCATAGCATATGCACGTGACTGTGGAACTAAACCGTGGGGTGTTAAGTGTGTAATGCATGTGTGATGCATGTGTGGGTATACTGGACCAAACTAGAACTAGATGGAATAGAGATAATGGAATCAGCGAGAAACTGATGGACTGAGAGAGAACGAGCTGGTCATTTCTCGTAGGAGAGAAATGACATCATAAGGGAATGTTCTAGCACTAGGTGTTGTGATCAGACCCACTTATAGATCACACAACTTGGAATGGCTAGTACTGGGCAAGTGAACCAACAGGACAAGCGACCCTGCGTCAATGATACGTCATCGGCACACAGCAATGACAACACCAGTATCTCAACCATACATGATTATATGATAATATGACGCAGGTATATCTAATGACATAGTTGTTGAATGGCTGAATGGTTGACAGTTATTGCTATTGATGGTATATTGTATGTATTGTCTTTGTGTATAAATACTCGCTACTAGACCTCTGTATATGATCAACCTTTTCCACTCTTATATTCAATAGTCATCAATATAGCAGATCTACAATATATATCTGTCTTCTTCACGTTAGACTTAAAGTGCTATCCTACATCAACCCAAGTTGACTGTTACACCCATTGTGACAATTCTTAGACTTCTCATAACCTCGTTATTACAGTACTAGGCTGTGAACAACACAGTAAGTCTGGAGCAAGATATAAGGAGGTCTCAACCTCCGTCCATTCATTTGTAACTAAGATTCCTTTATACAAGAATATAGAGTCAAGTCTTACATATCAAGAAAACACACGCAACAGCGACTATAGAGACCTACTGTGAGCATATCTTCCCCAAGAGTATCCATTGTCCTGCTCCCATATAGCCTAGTTAATATAACAAATTATAACAGCTAGACCTTGAATGTGTGTCATTAGTGTCTTGGAATGTAGATATTTTATTATAGATAATTTACACATTATATAAAGGGAAGAGATTACAATTAGACAATCTTTACCACTGTTTCAGGATTCCCTGTTTCATTCTTAATTAATAATTTATTTTTAGTCTTCTTCCAAGCAGCTTTGAAAATACCGCAGTTTTTGGCACTGGGTACCCTAATTTATTAGGATAAGACTTTTGTCATGATGATACAATGGAAACAAATCTTGTAAATAAATAAGGCCTTGATCTACTGAAGATGAGCTCTTCACTCTTAGTCTGTTAAAATTATGAGCTTGAGCGAAGATGGAAGTTATCGCGAAATCAGTGTCAGCGGTTAGACTGATGCACAAAGTCTTGTATGAGGTTGTGAGGGGAAGATCCGAGTTGAAACAATTGTATTTAGATTCATGGGTCAGAGTATAACCGAGATGATAAAAGTGATATTGCGTGTTGGCAGATCTTATCAACTGTGGTTTTTGACTAGTATTTATCAATCTCCATAGATTGTAAGTTATGATCCCTGTAGATGTAGATCTATGTACATACACATATATGGGCCAGGAATATAAAGTTAAATACATGTGTGTCAGTAATAGGTACAAGAAAACTATAACCTGCATTTAAGACATACCATGGTGCCACGGTGTCGAGTTTACAATGGGTCTTTCCTTCGTACTAAACCTAGTTGGCATAATGATCGGCTGCATAATATTTGTGCATTTTTGCTACTTGACTTTATAACTTATTTACAAGAGTTCAAAGGTTTTCAAATTACAAAATAGAGCCAGTCTTATCCTAACCTTAGTTCTGAACATGTAGCTGGAATATTTTCAGGCCTTAATAACTGGTTGGTCCCCCATCTGCATCTACCACAGTCTGACATCTTGCTGGCATACTCTGAATGAGTCTCACAAGATCTTCGGAAGACACGGAATCCCACGCCTCCTTTACAATGTTGCAAAGACTTTCTGGAGTACGCTGCTTTCTGTCACCCAGGTTCAGATGATGACGCTAGATGTAATCCTGCATCCTATTCCAAAAAGCTTCAATCAGGTTAAGATCAGGCGAGTCGGCCGGCCAGAAAATCGGTTGAACAAGCCTCTTGCTCATATCTTCCATTGTAATTGCGGCTGTGTGGGCAGGAGCATTATCCTGCATTACGGAAAGCCAAGGTCTCATCAAGACCATGCCATCAATAAGAGGATCTATTTTCTCGCAATATTTTTGGGAGTTAATGGAACCCCATTCCTTCTCCCAAAACAAACAAGGGCCTTTTTCTGGCACTGCAAAGCAACCCTAGAACATCCATCTGATCCTATTCTTCGATTTTTCTCCAGCACAATCAGGGTTGTATACTTGGGAAGTCTAGCTCATAATGTTAGAGCATCAAATTAACATCTACTTATTGAGGAATGTAAGAACACTTCTTGTCACCCATTCTCCAGAATTTCTTCCAACCTCTACCCAGGTTTTTTCTGTCCACAAAACTGATTTCCAGCCTTCATATGTTCAATTGAGATGAGCTTCGGCCCATTCTCTGTGTGTCTTCATAGTTTTCTAAGATACTGGAGGCATTAGACGAGCCACATGCCGCTGATATTCTCTTTAGTTTTAACTTCTCTTTGTATTACTTGCTTGCTATCACCAAGATATCTAAAGGGGCCAGAGGCGAGTTCTAGAAATGTTTTGCAGCAGTTTTAAGGTGAAGACTTAGCCTAAGGTATAATCTGACTAACATCATCTGGTTTCAGTCTTGAGGAAGTCAACTTTCTCTTTTTGGGGGAGACAGTTCTGCGGCACAGTGAATAACTACCTTATCCCCGAGAAATGCCTAGTTACGTGGCAATCTGCGTCTGGTTTTTGCCGGATTTGTAGTGCCCATAAATCTGAAAACTTCTTTTAATTTTGATTAGTTTACATTTAATTCTTTGGCTTACTAAAATGTCTAAATCCCTGGATAATTGTTTGAATCAAGGTGTTGAGGGTGGGGTTTGAAGTGGATTCATCTGTAAAATAATGTTATTATTGAGTAAAGCCATGTGTCTTCGGAATAAATAACTTTGTATGTTAGAAATCTAATTCTTATTGTAACTCAAGCATAATTTGAGAAGAGCTGTGTAACTTTTTAGCAGTCGGCGCTTATCAAAGCAATGGGAAAGAACTAGAGAGCGGGTTGGATTTGCATAAAACTGAGGGTGACATGAAATCAAATTGTGCCCAAGCTTTAGGCCTGGAAATACAGGACAAGATTTATGTACCCTGTCGAAATCGGCGCTTACAGGAGTGCAATCTCTGTAGAAAATATGTGCCCCACATAAATCCACTGAAAACTTGAAATTGTGGCAGCACTGTAGTCATCTGCTAGAATGCTAGTTTGAAATTGATGCTAATGTCCATTAAACTTTCGGTGAAGGATGTATTGATAACAATGATATAGAAAGGGGCATTTGATAGTCAAATTAGCCGGAGTTACAAATAAGTTAGTCTTGGCATCCCATGATATATCATATTTCAACAAAGTCTTCTGTCATAACATACATCCTTAGATCATTTCTAGCCGCCTCTAGTTTTTCAGATACAATAAGTTCCCTTCTGTCCAACCATTTGTCTTCAGCAATCACTCGTCTCTTCAGCCTAACCGTTAGTATCTCACTGTGACCTGAAGTGCCTCATTAGTTATCTCCCATATATATTCTCCTTTTCTATTATTACTCACTCCTACCAAATCCGTTGCTCCAATCTGATACACTGACAATTACTGCTTTTTAGTCTACTACATTTAATTTAACAGTTATGAGCCCGGCTACTCTATAAAGAATCTCTCAATATATTAGAATATATGTACTCTAATTACTTGTGTAACTTGATAGGAGAAAATTCACAGCAAATGTGAGGCGTAGATGAATGAGGTTTGAGTTGATATCCAACAGTAGTGATATTAGTCGGGTCTTATAGAAGTCCCCATCTACCAAAATGTGTTCAATTGAGGGAAGATATGGTTAGAAAACTGTACTACTGGTAAATGCCTAAAGCTTCTTTGATACATTATTGTTCTAACTACTGAGTTCTACATTTATTTTACTTACTATATGAAATGGGGAAAGTACTATTGTGATTATGAGGAGGGGAATTGCATACAAACAGTGGCTTTATCAATATGTGCTTGACACTATTATGAAGTGGACGATGATATGTTTTCGCTTTATTAGATTTGTTTCCTGAAGATTGCTATCTTTATGAAGGAGAATACTCCTATTTATACCTAAAACTCATCTACCTAATTGCTAGTAGAATATTCCATCTTATGATGTAAGATATTCTATCATATGCTATAGAATGGTTTACATTCTTGTTCACACCATCCACGTGCAACTGTTATGATGTCACTACACCAACCAAATCTTGTATAGATCTCTATATCATCTAATACAGCTTTTCTAATTGGCTGAGTGATTTCACATCAGATCATGTACACTTGCGCTTGAGAGCTAAGATAATGTGTTTTCACGGAATATATAAAGGGAATATCAGGATCTGTATCACAGTTTACCCGTTGTTTAAGCTTAGGTAAATACCTAAGCGCATTGTTGAGGACTCTGAGGATAAGACTGTTGGGATCGAAGCAATGTCATAGCACAGTGAATATGGGCAATGCGTAGCTGTGCAGTAATTATTCGACCTAAGGAAAAGGTATAAACAACGAGACTCATAGAGTGGACTGAATTTTATAAGTACCTTGAAGCTGTAGTTAGGTTTCTCTTCTTCATAGAGTTTATTAAATCAATTTTTTCACACCAACTAGGTTTCTATCACAATCTGGATAGGTCGGGACCAATAACTGTGTTGTGCAATAAGAAGATTAAATCTAACTATGTACATGGAAGTCTCTAAGTCCCAAGCTCGACAAGCCATTCCTAGGAATTAGTCCCATGACATGTGTGATCTAGAGCGTATTATAAATTACTCAATGGATGTGTATTTGTTGTGATCAGGCCTGCTTATAGATCACACGACTTAAAATGGCTAGCATTAAGCACGTATAATAAAGAGGACAAGCAATCTTGTGTCAATGATACGTCACTGACACACAGCAATGACAATACCAGTATCTCAGCCATACATGATAACATGATAATATGATGCAGGTTGTCACAGGCTAGAGCCTAAGGCAGCCACGGCTCGGACTTGGGTGACTAATCTGAGCTGATACCAAACAGGTGATTATTTTGTTGCTCTATTTTGGTATAGTCTGGTAACAGCACAGACCATCTTTCAATGTACATAAGGAAGACTTTTCCTCTTCCATCTTCTCTCTTTAGTTTGAGATCTTCTATACACAGCACACAGTACAATTCAAATACAATTCTACTTCTAGCCCTTACACAGGTGTATCTAAAGACATAGTTATTGAATGGTTAGGAGTTATGGCTATTAATATTATATTTTGTGTACTGTATTTGTGTATAAATACTTTCTGCTAGACCTGTGTACATGATTAGCTTTTTCCACTCTTATTTTTAATAATCATCAATACAGTAGATCCCTGATATATACCTGTCTTCTTCATGTTAAACTTAAAGCCCTATCCTAAATCCACCCAAGCTGACTGTTACACCCATTGTGACAATTCTTAGACTTCTATCAACCTCTTTATCACAATAATAACCTTGTTATTGCAATAGTATGTTTTAATTTATTGCAGGAAAACCTTTCCTTTTATACCTTGTCAAGTTGTTAACCTGCCAATTATATGCCTATTATGCTTACTCATTCAGTATACCTTGCCTCAGTAAATATGCCAAGTATGTCATGTGGGTTGTCCATGCCCAAGGCATCTTGATGACACTCTCACCATCCATGTGCTACCTGCCAGGGCTACCTTACCTGAGCACAACACTCCCTTTGTCAGTAGCGACCCTTTCTCAGCTCCTGAATGAATTTCCACGGGAGATTTTACATTTGTAAGTGCGTCAGCAGGTTGAAGGTTTGATGGCACATAGCTGACAGTTTTTTTTTTTTCATATTGTATCCAGCTACAGAGCTATAACAATTAATAGCTGAAAATTATGTGTTTGTTTTTATGCTGCTCGTGGTAGTAGAAGTTCCTGAGGGCTATGTGCTTAGATTGCTTGTGGTTGTCATGATTCTTGATTAAGGAGATGGTGTTGTGATTGATGACATAACCACCCCTGCATCAGGTGATTGTGTAACACAGAGATGTAGAATCTGATGGTTAAAACAGAACAGACTAGAGTCAGATAGAATAGAACAGGATGGAATAGATTGTGATGACTCAGAGCTGAATGGAACTGAGCAACTGGGGATATGGAAAGCCATAGAATGTGGTATATGTATATAAAAGTGGTGATTCTCTAAACTTGAATGAAAGCAAGCAAGTCTACTAATTCATTACAATCTACCTCTATCTTCAAGCCTCAGGGAGCGTGCAGTTATTGACCGGTAACTATACTACCTCCCATAACCTTGCATTCATAACAGATGGCCGCTTGATTTTCGACATATAGGTGGGTGTGTATTGCGCCTTCAATATGGTCAGAAAGGCAAAGCTCTTGGATTAGTGACTTGACCAATTAGAGTTGACGACATGTCTCTGTTGCTGCTAAGTATTCTGCTTCCTTAGTTGAAAGCACGACTTCTTGTTATAAGTGTGACTTCCAGCAAATCGGACCTAATGCTAGTCTAATCAGTATTCCAGATGTTGAGCGGCTGGTAGATGGGTCGGCTGCAAAGTCCGCTTATGTGTATGCTTCGAGATTCGCTTGCTTATTGTTTCGGGTGAATTTTATGCCCTGATCAGGGCTATTCGCAATATATCGGAGTACTTGATGTGCAGCTTGCATGTGTTCTTGTGATGGGCTGGTCAGGAATCTTGCAAGATGATTGACTGCTAATGCAATGTCAGATCTGGTGTGATTTGAGAGGTACTGTAGCCTTCCTATGCAAGAGTTGTATTCTATCATTTCATGCAAGAGACAATTCTCTCTATTTTCCTCCATCATACACTCCATTGGCGTGTTTGATTTCTTGCAATCCGAAAGACCATGTCTGTTAAGAAGTGTTCATGCGTAATGTCCTTGGGAGAACTTGATTGTCTCAGGATATGAATGACTGATTTCTATACCAAGGAACATGTTCGTGATTACTGTCTTAAGTTTGTACTTATTGTGCAGAGCCTGCATAAGTTTATCAATTTTTGACTGATGTGGACTTACAACTTGAAAGTCATCAACATGCATCTGTACAAAGAGATCCTTTTTGTAGTTGGTGTAGAGACAGATGTTGGATGTGGTGGGTAATAGACCCAGCTGTGCAAGTGTTGTCTTTACATTGTCATCCCACAGTGCTGCTGCTTGGTTGAGTCCATAAAGGCCTTAATGGAGTTTGATGACATAGCCATCTTTTTTGTTGCCTTTTGGTAACTGCATTAATAAGTCAATGTTGAGGTCTGGATTAAGAAATGCTGTTGCTACGTTGCCCAGCTTTCTATGCCAACCAAGTTGATGTGCAAAGACAAGAATAATGCGTCATGTTTCTGGTCTAGGTGTGGGGTCAAATGTTTCATGGTAGTCGATGCCTTATTGTTGGGTGAAGCCTTTAGCTATGTAGCGGGCCATACATTTCTCAATTTCGCCGTTGGCTAGATAATTTTTCTTGAATACCCATTTGCACTTCATGGGCTTGCGGCCTGAAGGTAATTGCGACCGTGGAATTATCTTAATGGCGCCCTGTCATGGACCAAGAGCCTATTCTGAGTCAGTAGGAACTCTGTATAAAGATATCTGTGGTATTCTGCTATATTCTATCCTAATCTGTTCCGTTCTGTTCTATTCTTATCTGATCTGTTCTGATCTGTACTTGTCTAGACTATTCTATTATGTATGAGAGTATACTGAAAAGTTCGAGAAAACTAGAGAGGAATATGTAATGGGTAATTGGGATGACTATGATTT
Organism: Blumeria graminis f. sp. triticale; assembly: GCA_905067625.1. Classification (NCBI taxonomy): domain Eukaryota; kingdom Fungi; phylum Ascomycota; class Leotiomycetes; order Helotiales; family Erysiphaceae; genus Blumeria; species Blumeria graminis. Next base: position 2,644,280 of record LR898478.1, read on the forward strand.
GGCAGATTATGGTCTTGTATTCTTAGGAACCTTTTGACAATATTGAATTTGTGTACATCTTGACCTTTTGACATCTCCGAAGATTGATTTATTGAACTCTCGACACCTTGACACGCCTTTTTGCTTGAGTGAATTGAATTCTTCCTCTACTGCTCTTTTCCAATATGGCGCTTCTGTACAAGTCATGGTTTGATCCCATATTTGAGGATTGGTGAATACTTGTGCTGTAATGCTATGATGCAATTGGTAGTAGTCAACACGCTTGATGGCTCTCCCGCATTGAGACCTTGTGATGTTTCCTTCTAGCAAGTGTTGACGCTTCACACTGGCCACTGGCTATATTGGATTCCAACCGGTCATAAAAGAGTCCAGCAGTTGGTCTGGCTCAGATATTTCTACTTCATTATTTGATATTTCCGCATCTGATATCTCCCTCTGATGAGGAAGTTGTTGGCTACGCATTTAAATGACTTGCTGATCTGTTTGAAGCAGGGGAATTTCGTGAGCAGCTGGCAAATTGGGTACGGTGTGGACATTGTGCAATCGTGATTCTTGTTCCAAAATGGCTGATGCAGACAGTGTATCATGGGAGTTTTCGGAATTTATGTTGTCAGAGAGTTTTGGAATGATGGGTGGTTGTTCCCTCTGGTCGCTCTGGTCATGAGGGGGTGGGAGCTGTGTTTGAGGCCTTGATGTATGCTGAGTACTTGTGTCATTATACAAAATACATGGTGGTTGAAAATATTCTGCCTTGGAAAATATGGAGTCGAAATTTGTCCAGTAACTGGTTGCTTGCTATTGATCAATGGAGTTCAATTTGTCACCAAAAACTATATCTTTGTTGAATGATGCATGAGGTGTGATGCTATCTGACCATCTCAAGTCATGAGTAAGCAATCAATGGGGGTGATAGATGAGGAAGCTCTTGCTTGTATTCTTTTGGAATCCTACAAACCAACCCATCTCAGCCCTAGGATCAAATTTGCCTGGTTTTAGGTGAATGCGTTTATATGTGCGGCATCCAAAGCGTGGGAGATTGGTGAAGTCAGTTTAATTTAGATAAGGCTGCTTCAAGCCTTTGAGGAAATCTAACAATGGTATCAATTTTGTTTGCAGATAATGTAGAAAATTAGTGATGAAGCATCCATGTTCAACCACACATGGCCAGTAACATGCTGGTATTTGAGCATCTATGAGCATGGATCTAGCTCGTCTCAAGATAATTTTGTTAGCAGCTTCTGAGGTGCCATTCTGCTCAGGGGTGTATGGAGCCGAGACATCTATTCTGATTCCATATTTATCACAGGGCTCCTTGATACAAGTAAATTCTGATCCCCTATCCCTGAAAATTGTGCAGACTCTTTTTTTGTATTGGTGATGCTATTGCTTGGCCCATTGGACAAATTGTGATGCAATTTGGTCTTTCGTGCACGTGGAGATAGCCCTTATCATACGTGTTCTGGCGTCGGTTATTTTGACGGCATATTTATGCCTGTTATGTGCTGTTTTCAATTGGCCAACTGTGTTAATGAATACTTCATCTAGTGGGCCAAATGGAGCCGGTCTTGGTTCATGTGTGACAAGACATTATGCTTTACTGAGATGGCATATTTCACAGGTGGTTGACTCTACTGTGTCTAATCTTTCCATTCCCATGGTACATTTTGCTGTCTTTTTCAAAATCTTTTGACCTGTATGTCCCAACTATTGGTGCCAACATTGAGCACTGGATGTTCTTTGGACCCTTGCAACACCTGAGGCTGCAGTGTGTAGTTGTTCTCTCGAGCGTTCAGAAAGAGCTTTAATATGATAGACGCTAAATTTGCATATTAATTTAGCTATGGGCATTTTCTAATGATTCAGGCTGACCAATATTAGATATGTCATATTGGCATTATATGCTATATTACCCAATCTCTGTAATCTACCAGCTGAGACTGTTATGCAAGAAGATTGTGGGGAGTAAAGGGCATTGTGGAGATCAATGACTAATTTCCCAATTGTGGTTTGTGCTATGCCTTGTTTGGTCAGTTGTGTGCATCCCACGGCTCGGTCTAATTTCAATAGTTTATGACTGGAGTACATGTTGAGGAACATGGATTCACATGGGACAAAGTGGCGCAAAGCGCCAGTATCATAAATAACAAGATGTGTATGGGTACTATGGGCTGATGCAGCCATGCCTACACTATCCTCGTTTTCGCTGTCGATATCTATACCTGACACAGTTCTCACATTGCCATCTGCGGCCTGACCCGTCCGGCCTTGTCTAACCAGAGCCCTCCTTGACTGCCATATTTCGCCTCTGGGGCAGTTAGCATGTTCGGGATGCTTTTTGAAGCAATTCTTATTTTTGTGTCAATGGAGGCAACTTTTGTATTCGGCCTCAGATTCTAATCTACTTGCAGGATCATGTACGGAGAATACCTGATTGGGTTGTGGCAGGGAGTAGCTTGAGGCGAAGGATCGACTGCTCTATTTCCATTTGCGACTCTGATGATTGACATCAATGATTCTAGGGTAGCTTACGAGCTTTGATCCATGCATGCTCTAAGATTCCTCCAGTTGGTTAACGAGGGAACTGTTACAGCCTTGTATTCCTGACCCTCGGGGCCTCTAATACAATTGTTCCTTTCAGGTATTGTGTTGTGATCCTATATATGCACAGACCAATTGTAAATTATGTATATATGTATATCTCTAGATACCTCTAGTTATTTTCTTCCCTAAGTTTAGAATCTTATGAATTATATTCCAGATCTGAGTCCTTACCTGATTCGACTTTTTTATCTGCTAACCTGTGCTCCCTTCTGGTTGTCACAGGAACATGCTTAGTACCCTTAACAAAGATTGCGGCTGCAAGCCCTTTTGGCACGTGGTACTCTGTGCCTGTTGTGGCATGTAGAGCCTTTTCTGCATTGTTCAAGCCCTGGAGGTTGGCCAGGAGCCTATTGATGTATTTGTCAGTGTGCAGTACAAACTTGGTCTTGAGAATTGCTTCCAAGGCGAAGGCATACGGGGCTGTTGCCGTCTCCATGCGCCAGTCAATTATGAAATTGTATAGTTGATGCGCTGTTATGCGGTTGTGGTTCCGTGATTGCAAAGTGGGATCAAGTCGGCCCAGAATGGTGTTTTTTGCCCTAATCTCACCCAGAGTCCTAACCTCGACAGCGCTGTAATGCGCCTCCAATGCCGAGAGGTAGTCGGCCAATGATGTTTCGACTTCATCTATCAAGGCGGCTGGACAATGAACTGCTCGTATTCTGTCATAATTATGGAATACATGGTCAATCAATTGCTTCTTTGCAAGCTTTGCCTGCATATTGTTGATCCAGCCGTCAAGTGAAATTCCTGGTGACAGGATGATTTGGTTGGAGTTGGAAGAGATTGTGTGAGACATGTTGGTGACTTTTTGGGGCTCCATGTAAGAGGCAAAAGAAGATTTATATTTTTGTTCTTGAATTACATATTGTTTTAAAGAATCAAAAGCCGCGAATATCCATTCTTTCCCATCTTTAATCACCTGTTGTCGACCATTTTGCAATATGATCAAATTTCCCTCCATTTCCATTTTACTTTCAGAAATTAAGTTACCACCTTTGAGGTCAGGTACGTACAAAACATTGTGAATAGTTGCCGAAATATTTCTGCCAGTACTTGTTTGCAAGTTTAAGTGTAGAGTTCCTGACCCCTTGACCTGAACCTCCATGCCATTTGCGAGAGTGGCTAAGCCGTTATGAGGAACTATATAGGCGTGTAGTTCTTCTCGACATGTCATGTGAGCGGAGCATTCTGAGTCAATAATCAAATATAGAGGTGAGAAAGATGTTGAAGAAATGAAGGACTTATCTTTATCGGTGTAGCTGTAAGAATTATCATGTGAAGGAACAGCTGAATTCCTGACAGCAACATGTGCCTTGTCTTTTCCATTGTAACCTTTTCCTTAACCCTTTGCTTTGGATGTTTTTTCAAGATGAGTCTGTAGTTTCCGAAAATTGGTGTGTAAATGTCCCAGATAAATACCATCATGTGCATTCTTTCACTTTTTCTTTTCCTTTTCCATAAACCTTTGGCAAATGTTAGGATTTGACAAGGTATGCTTTAGACGTTGATGTAGGTATAGTTGATCTGTTCAATTGATAATCTGGGAGATGTTTATTAATCCCGCTAAATGATAAATTTTCGTTACTTTACAAATGATTGACAATGTTGTACATCAAGTGAGGAAGAGAGCAGAAGAGACAAATGACCTTAACTTCTTCAACTGAGAGAAAGTTCATTAGGGCAATGGCTTCTGGACTTGACGATTCTGAACAGCAGGAATGGGTGTGGGAGAATGTTGTTTCGAATTGCGAAATGTGGTCGGAAATATCATCTCCTTCTTCCATCTTTAACTCAGGAAAATTGTTGAAGAGCTGAAGAGTGGAAGTTGTCGTCTCATGGTCGAATTTATCTTTTAATAAACGCATGGAGACACGGGCAGATTCTGGTTTCAAAATGCAGGCGCTGACTATATCCTGGAGATCTTCGGAGGCTCTAGCAAGAAGTGCAGCGTGGGCTGTGTCTTTTTGTTCATCGTACTTTTCTAGCAGCTTGGTGAAATCCTCAATGTTTTCACCCTTCATATGAACGGGACGGGTTTCCTTATCAACGCCATCATTTACCACTGACCAGTATTGGGCACTACGCAAAATTACGATGTAAGAGGTTGTTGTGTTATCCATGCAACTTACCATGGTACATGCTTTAGGTCGGGTCATAGCACATGCACGTGACTGTGGAACTAAACCGTGGGGTGTTTAGTGTGTAATGCATGTGTGATGCATGTGTGGGTATACTGGACCAAACTAGAACTAGATGGAATAGAGATAATGGAATCAGCGAGAGACTGATAGACTGAGAGAGAACGAACTGGTCATTTCTGGTAGTAGAGAAATGATATCAAAAGGGAATGTTCTAGCACTAGGCTGTGAACAGCACAGTAAGTCTGGAGCAAGATATAAGGAGGTCTCAACCTCCATCCATTCATTTGTAACTAAGTTTCCTTTATACGAGAATATAGAGTCAAGTCTTACATATCAAGAAAACACACGCAACAGCAATTATGGAGACCTACTGTAAGCATAACTTTCCCAAGAGTATCCATCGTCCTGCTCCCATATAGTCTAGTTAATATAACAGAGTTGTACCAGTGACAAAAGTTAGAACGACAGGTGAGAATTGGTACAGTTGCATTGATGGTGCCGATGTGAACAGAGGTAGAGGTATGCATCTTTATGTAAGCATTGAGCGTATTTGGAGTGAGTCGCAGGAGCTACGTCGAACCCGGGCTCATAACCTATTGAAAGGCTATGCTGAGCTGGAATGACGTACCATTAGGATGAAGGTATGGAAGGAGGTAGCTATGGCTTTAAGGCAAGTAAAGTTCGTGAGTTATACTCTTAGGACTTGGATCAATGGACGAACTTGAGGATATTCCCTAGTATTCTCAAGTGTATGAATAATATGGAGATTGTTTTAATTTCCTGTTGTATGAATTGCTTAAGTTATCTCCGCGTCAGGACCTTCTTCTACATACATGAAAAATGGGGTTCTGCACACTAGTGGATGATCCAACATCTGTCCTTGTCTAACCAAGAAAGGAAGGATTGTTGTGAATACCTCGGGTCAGCTCCGATCGAGCCTCATTGGGCTCCCACCATCACAGCACTCGGACACTCGGCCGCAGTTAGCTAGATGAGATTAGGGCACTGACAGCACAGCTAAGTACATAATCACTCTGGCAACATCCCTACATCCCAGCGTTGCCTGGTGGACCAATGCGTTTAGACTGAGGCGCACATCACTCTGATGGCTACTGAGGGGCAACAGCATGTAATGTGACAGCGGTGTATAGCCTGCAATCCCGGGAGCTCCACACTAGCAACCAGTGTCAATAGTATGTTATGACAGGAGATATTGGTAGGGGCTATGGAAGCGGTTACTGTGACAGAAGTAGGAAGCACCTGTGGTGAGTGCGTGATCAGGACTGGGGTACTGAATGTATATATAAGGAAGCAATACTTCCGCAGATAGATTGTAAATAAACCATCTCACTACTGTCCATTCCAACGCTTCTTCTCACTACAGCCACATCAATTATATCCGCGCATCCACAATCATTTGCATTCATTTCAGGTATTCCTCTGTCCCCTCATGACCTCGTTATTATATCAGGTTATGAGCCCGGCGCTTTTCTCTGAAAATCAAAGACTAATTCTCGTTGAATTATTGCAGATCAAATAACAAGAATAGACATGAATAACGAAAGCATGATTATCCTCGGAACAGGGGCTAACTTTGTCGAGCGGGAAACCGACTTGCAGACAGAACTTGTAAAACGTGGCTGTCTCGGCCATGTGTTCCATGATATCGGCGGAATTCCCCCGGAAATTAGGCCAATAGCCCCTGAACGGACAAGTGGCATGACTAATGAAGAGTTCCTCAGCAGCCAGCAAGAGCACAACAAATGCCTAAAGCAATGGGCTGAGGGAGAAATTGATGCAAAAGGAGTGATGGTTAGCAGAATGACAGCCGCAATAAGGCCTCCAAATATCCGCAAAATCACCGCCAAGCAGCTGTTCGACAGCATAGCCACATCACGAGAAGAGGGAGCATGCAGCCCTTACGAAGCCGCAGTCAGAGCTTTCCAGCAGACCAAGATGACAGCCACAGTGGACAAGTACTGCAACGAGTTCCTGCGAAATCTAATCTCGGTGAACAACGCAGCAGAATCGATGTTCACGGTAAATCCCAGGAATGACGACGTACCTAACCCATACACAATTCAACCTGGATTGGCCAGCATCTTTTTCGTTCTCGGTACCGATGATGTACCTTGGTTTGACACCTGGAGGCAGGCACAAACGACGACTGCAGATAGCTGTTATGTGCCCCTCAACGCGATGATGGCCACTATTCGGCTGGTGAAGGCAAGACCTGCCGCAACTGGCAGAGCAATGGTTGCAGCAGATAGACGATCAAAAACACGAGACCGCAACATGGTCGGCCATGACGAAGAGAGATTCCAGCTCTGTAAACACAGGCACCTGAATAAAGAATGCTATAAGCAACACCCAGAGCTGGCACCAAAAAGAAAGGGAATTAGTGAAGGAAACCGAAATTGGACAGAAGCGGCTCGCATAAGTATGGCCGAGGAAATAACGGATGGAGACAGCGACGGAGATGACCAGGTCGTGTACTTAGGCAGATCTAGTAGAGCACTAGCAGCTTCCAATGCGAACCCTCTACTGTACAATACAGGTGCCTCGCACCATTTTATACGCCGTAAAAGTGATTTCGTTTCAATAAAAAGTCAAGCCATAACTTTTCAATTCGATCAGGCTGTAGGTAGTCACACCCTATCGTATAAAGGTACCTGCAAAATACGCATTGGAGAAAGCTATGTAACTCTAACAAACTGCCTTTACTCGCCTCAGTCATCATGCTCGATAATATCGGCAGCAAGGCTGAAATCTGAGCACCGTATAGTTGCAGCTCAAGGAAATGAAACGCTAGTCAAGATCGGAAATTCCCGCCAGCTAACCGTAGCCCGCCTTCTAACAATTAACAATGTTCTTTACATTGATTCGAGCAATGAGCCACCAAACCAATCCTACTGTGAGCGAACCGTAGCACCAGGCGTTGCAAGAATACCACAAACAACCAGCGCTCAAAGATGGCATGAGCGCCTAGGGCACATCGGCCAGAAAGTCCTAAAGCATACGGCACAAAACTCACTCGGGCTAGAAGAGCTGGACCTTTCCAAGCTAAGCATCTGCGAGACATGTCACCTAAGCAAGTCATGTTGTAATCCTAATCCGTGCGAACTTAACATAGAGACGTGCATGGTCTAGGTCATGGATTAATATAGTTGCTGTGCCTACACAATTGAGGTAAGCTATGTAGTGGTTGTAGAGATCTGTTGAGGATCAGGATGTTGAGAAGTGATAGCAGTGCACGGACCAGCTTCTCATGTATTTAGACAGGTAATCAGGCACTGCCCCCAAAAGTGTCCAACATAGATCATACACTTTATCCATTATACTTTAGCAAATAATAATCCCCTCTAAAGTCTACAACTCAGTTCTCGAGCATTATATCACAACTGTCTCTAAGTCTATCCCAAGAATATCTCCAGTGCTCATCATTCATAACAAGACACAGCGGTTTATATCTAGAGAACCGAGGCCTATTCCGGGAAAGCCACTTGATGAAATATCAGTAGATACAGTTGGCAAACTTCCCACATCAATCACTGGATATCAATACGTCGTTATCATAACTGATGCTAAAACCCGGATGAGATGGGCATTGACAACTTGCACTAAGGATGAGATAGCACCGAGCTTAGCTAAATGGATAGAGCTCCAGCAGCACCAACACGGAAAACTAGTCCGAGTGATCTTCCGAGATGGAGGGTCCTAATTCTCTCGAACCAAGACTTTCTGTGACGAACATGGTATTCGCACAGATGTATCAGCACCTTACACGCCGGAGCAAAATGGTACAGCAGAATCCTCCAATAAGGTCATTCTAAGAATTGCAAGGTCAATCATGATCGACGCCCACATGCCTCCAATGTTTTGGCCATGGGCTGTAGAACATGCATGTTTTCTAAGCAATTGTCTCTTCTGCCTCCGCACCAAAAAGGTGCCTATAGTCGACTTTCTACAAGGCTTAATTCTACCGCACAACGAAAAGGTCGACTTTAAAACACTACCTTGTTGTAAAGGTAAGAGCTTACGGAGGTTAATTGGCAGAAGGTTTACGGATGATTATCGATGAATCAATGTGAACTGCTGATATATTTGATATTCAGAACTATGAGGATTTAGGAGTTAGAAAGCGCTAATTATATACACATCTGAGGTAGCTAGACTCTCGCCTTATTTACCCAAAACAGTACCACAGAATATTCTCGTCTCCTCCATCTGGCAGTACAATCTAGAGACACCTTCTATACAGTGCTCCATTGTTCCTCTACTCATCATGGAGCCACCTGGAAAGTTCTTCCTTCACCCTCAGTTATCACTACCCTTGTGTATCGTAATCCTAGCCATCACCAGCACAACATACCTCGCTTTGGCTGCCGCGCATACAAACTGTTAGAACCCAAGAGCGGCAAGTTCGAAGCAAGAGCAGAAAAAGGGTGGTTTTTTGGGTTCCAAAAGAACACCAGCAAGAATTACCTAATCTATCACCCTCGTTGGTCACAAGCGCAAGGTTATAAATGGATAGAAAGCTTCACCCTGCACGCCACCTTCAACAAGGATGTAATGTTTGGAGACGCCTTTGATTCAATCCAACAGCAGAAAACCGCAAGCTACTGGGCCAACAAAACAAATCTAGCCGCAGACACATGGCAGAGCCACACTCCTACTCGGAGCATTCAACCCGCATCAGGGTTTGAGGGGGAGCTTATGAATAAACCATCTTCAGCAACTAGGGCATCGCCCGTCTCCAAAAACGAAGCATCAACTCTACTACCAAACATACCAGACATCCCGCAAAAGGCATGGTCACTCAACTCTGCCGACCAAGACGATCTAAATGCTACACAAGCCGAGCAATACTTGCACAAAAGGTCAGATCCAAGAGAAGACACATTGCTGCAGGCGCCAGAAGACACGGAGCAGCAGAAATCGCCCCGAGAAGTCCAGCAGCCACAGGAACAGGGGGAGCCCGCAGTCTCAGAGCATACAACTATCACTGATCAGCAAACAGTAACAGTGTCACCTACATCTAATGATCAGCAGCAACCAGTAGTGGTCCGGCCAAGCCCCCAAGAAACCAAACTCGACAAAATCGTGACCAGATGGGACAGCATCCCACAAGTAGCCGGCCATAAACAACAGCATTTTCCAGAACCGTCAACATCACAAAGTCTGATCAGACACAGTCAGAGAGGGAGACCAGTTAAACGACCAGACTATTACAAACTCCACCATGGTAAAACTACAAGACCCTCCGACGAACCAAAGACATGGTCAGAAGCAATGCAGGGCGCAGAAGGAAATCGCTGGCAACAAGCCGCAATGGACGAAATTCGCTCATTGAAAGATACAGGGACAATACAGATCATCAGGCGCGAAAACCTGCCCAAGGGTCGCAACGTCATGAAAAGCAAGTGGGTTTTCAAGAAGAAATACTTCGCAGACAGCACATTAGAAAAATACAAAGCCCGCTGTACAGTAAAAGGCTTTACTCAGCGCCTAGGTCTTGCCTATAACGAGACATTTGCACCAACGCCACGAGCAGAAACCGGGCGTATAATGCTCGTCCTAGCGCATAGGTTCGGTTGGCATAGACGTCAAGGAGACGTCCCAACGGCTTTTTTAAATCCAGATCTTGACATAGATCTATACATCGAAATGCCTGAAGGATTCGGAATCGAGGGTCGCATACTACTGATCCGAAAGAGGCTCTACGGACTGAAACAAGCGGCAGCCCTTTGTTACGATCACGCAAAAGCATCTCTCGCCGTTTCGGGACTTTTCCCGACAACAACGGACGTATGCCTCTACACTAATAGCCAGAAAGATCTCTTCGTCATCCTGCATGTGGACGATTTCCAGGTCATGGGACCAGATCTCAGCAAGATTGACAAACTAATGCTAGCATTACACAAGAAGTATAAGCTCAAGACAGTAAAGACAGACCTTTTCCTTGGCATACAGATCAGCACCCTAGATAAAGGAATTCTGAAGCTATCCCAAGGACAGTATACCCGGAAACTTCTTGAGAGACACAGACTGCAAGAATGCAAGACCGCAAATACACCCCTTGAGCGTCTCATGGAACCAAGCGATACGCAAAGCTCCAAACAGCAGCTGACCGAGTACAATTCGATGATCGGAGGACTACAGTATCTGGCCAACAACACGCGCCCAGATATTGCGCACGCAGTGAATCACCTAGCCAGATTCCTGACCAATCCATCAGAAGAGCATTTACAGGCAGCTCGTAGAGTGCTGAGATATGTAGCCAAGGAGCCCGACCATGGGATTGTGTTTAAAGCAGAAAGGAAGAAACCGATTCTTGAAGCATACAGCGATGCAAACTTCGCTGGCGACACCACTACCAGTAGGCTAACCTCCGGCTCATTAATTTGACTCGCATCGGGGCCGATAAGCTGGCGCTCAAGATTACAGCGAGACGTCGTTCTATTGACGACAGAGGCAGAGTATCTTGCCGCAACAGAAACCTGCCGCCAACTGCAGTGGGTCAAGTCCCTCCTCGCAGAGCTAGATATATCTGAGCTCATTGAAGGGTAACATTGCACGAACCTATATGTGGACAACCAGTCAGCCATATCCCTAATCAAGAATCACGACAATCACAAACGCTCTAAGCACATAGCGCTTCGCAACTACTGTCGACAGTTATACCAGCAGATCACAGATCCTACGGTCGTATCAAGAAGACTCCTTTCGGAGCCAGGGGGAGCGTTGTGAATACTTCGGGTCAGCTCCGATCGAGCCTCATTGGGCTCCCACCATCACAGCACTCGGACACTCGGCCGCAGTTAGCTAGATGAGATTAGGGCACTGACAGCACAGCTAAGTACATAATCACTCTGGCAACATCCCTACATCCCAGCGTTGCCTGGTGGACCAATGCGTTTAGACTGAGGCGCACATCACTCTGATGGCTACTGAGGGGCAACAGCATATAATGTGACAGCGGTGTATAGCCTGCAATCCCGGGAGCTCCACACTAGCAACCAGTGTCAATAGTATGTTATGACAGGAGATATTGGTAGGGGCTATGGAAGTGGTTACTGTGATAGAAGTAGGAAGCACCTGTGGTGAGTGCGTGATCAGGACTGGGGTACTGAATGTATATATCAGGAAGCAATACTTCCGCAGATAGATTGTAAATTAACCATCTCACTACTGTCCATTCCAACGCTTCTTCTCACTACAGCCACATCAATTATATCCTCGCATCCATAATCATTTGCATCCATTTCAGGTATTCCTCTATCCCCTGATGACCTCGTTATTATAACACATGTATGGCACATCATCAATTTGAAATGTAGAAATATTTCTATTTGATAGTATAAAGTTTAAAGCTACAGTTCCTTTCCCCTCGATTGATATCTTTTCGTTTGAACTGGACATTATATGACCAGCGCAAGCTGAAATTTGTTCGAATCTTCCTGGGTACGGACACATGTGAGCTGTTGCACAGTGTTATATTAACTAGGCTATATGGGAGCAGGACCATGGATACTCTTGGGGAAGTTATGCTCACAGTAGGTCTCTATAGTCGCTGTTGCGTGTGTTCTCGTGATATGTAAGACTTGACTCTATATTCTTGTATAAAGGAAACTTAGTTACAAATGAATGGACGGAGGTTGAGACCTCCTTATATCTCGCTCCAGACTTACTGTGCTGTTCACAGCCTAGTGCTAGAACATTCCCTTTTGATATCATTTCTCTCCTACGAGAAATGACCAGCTCGTTCTCTCTCAGTCCATCAGTCTCTCGCTGATTCCGTTATCTCTATTCCATCTAGTTCTAGTTTGGTCCAGTATACCCACACATGCATCACACATGCATTACACACTTAACACCCCACGGTTTAGTTCCACAGTCACGTGCATATGCTATGATGCGACCTAAAGCATGTACCATGGTAAGTTGCATGGATAACACAACACACAGGTATCAAAGTAGAAGGGATGATGAGTAACTTTTTGAGGTCCATTGACAGCAACATTTTCTCGTTCATGGATATTGTTAAGTTTTCTGGATATCATGGCTTTCCTTTTACAGAGTCTGACATAAGACTCTCATACACAATCTTTGTGTTCGAATAGATGATGTTTCTTAATGAAGGAACATTCTCTTGGTAAAGAGTTTCTAGAGTGTCTAGATTTGGTAACCTTTGATGGTTTCGCTACTCTTGAGGTGTCAATTTTGAGCTTCCTAAACTGCGTAATCAGAGCTGTATAAGGAGAGGATTGCATAGGTAATTCATGGTCAATGTCGAGAAGATGTTGCTTGACTTTAGTATAGGATAGATTATTCTTTGTTACCAAGTTGTCAGCAATATTCTTGTGATTTCGAATTAAGAATACCAGTGTCAAGTCTCTCTTTAGCTTATCATTATCTAGAAAATTGGCAATCTTTTGACATCTGAGGCTGGAGGATTCACGGGCTAACAAAGAAGTCCGGAAGTATTCATTCTCATATACGTCTAAGAAAGGAGAAATTTTGCCATAGGAATTATGTGTGCTGAAGAGTGACATCAAGGATCCAAGCTGGTGAAATAATGTGAACTTATTGGTCCGATGGTATTTGGTTGTCAAAAAGATGCACATCTTGTGGGGGTCTTGTAACTTGAGAATTCTTCTCAGTATACTCGGACATACCACTAGGATATATATATTGATAGCAATTGTGAACATTTCGCTAAATGCTCCCTGCTCTTAGAGGCAAGCATCTTCCTATGGCTTTTTGCCATCAATAACAAGTTCTTAGAGCTTTTGGCCTTTTGTTGTATTTAGATAGTTGTATATATTAAAGGTCTCACTTCTTTTAAGTCTACTGAGTAGTAGAGATATACAAAATTCCGTGCATGATGAGTATCACGTGGTTATCTTGGATAATACTTGCCAATCACAACACTCCCCTTATCTCTGATGATCAGCTTCCAAAATCTCGACTACTCCAATAGCAGTTCTCTTCAGCTTAAACATTGGTCGAGGTAAAGGTTTCGTTGATCCATCAGCCAACATCTGATCACCCCTTATCCATCTACTTTCTAGTTTACCTTTATTTATTTCATCAACCATGTGGTGGTATGCCACATCCACATGTTTAATTTTGGACGTATTTGAGACCCCACCTTGGAGTTGTTCATAAGCTTTATTATCTCGCAACAGGAGTGGAATTGAATTACCCGGATTTCCCGTGATATGAGATATTAATTTGTCTCCCCAAATGGTGAGTTTCGCTCCCTCACTTGCTGCTATGTATTCTGCATTTGTAGTAGATGTTGCAACGCTAGTCTGCTTCTTACTGATTGCAGCCACTACCCCTCTATTGAGCATCATGATGACCCCTGAAATAGATTTTTGTTATGCTCAGCTATGTAGGATGGTAGATCTAGTAGCTGGTGCATAGGTAGTTATTATGGTAGCATGGCGTTATGGCGCATGGAGGAGATCCAGTCTCTACACAACGACATTACATGTAGTAATGTGTGCATTACGAGAGATGGGTTGTTGATGTAGGACAAATGGCATGGCTGCTTAGTTGGTTGCACACCTTGGTGAGCTGCATACTGGTAACGCGATTGGTCTACAAACGAACAAGCTAGGGGATAAGGGACGAGCTTCCCCCAATCTTTAATATAACAATTATCATAGTCACTTAACTTCTGCACATTAATGAAGACATCTCTCCACAAACTGTCTTAGTTGTTCCAGCGCAAGTGTACATTCCCATTTCATATACCAAGTAAAACAATTTTCGATCACCAGGGTCTCCAGTGTAATCTGAATCGGCAAATGTGATTAGATAAATAGATCTTGAACTTCCACAGTAAATTTCTATGTTACAATCTACCTTAAAATAAAGAGTTTCAACATCCCCAAGTCCATCTCTTATCCCATAGTCAATTGTGCCTTCAAAATAGCTTAAGATTCGGAGCAGTGCTATCCAATGGTTATGACATGCCTTATGGGAGTATTGTGCCATTTTATGAGTCTGGAATATCATATCCGGTCTTGTATTACACAAATACATCAGCTTTTCGAGGAGACTCCAGTAACTTGTCAACTCTTCATTAGTACAATATCTCCCTGGTGTCCGCTTGTTGGAAATATTGCGCAATGTAATGGGCGCAATATTCATGGAACGAAAGTAGAAGTTGACTAAAAGAGTGTCATGTTCGGATTACAGCTAAAAGTGTGGGAAGTGAGAGCTACAAGTACAAGTGTAAGCAACACAGAGCCTAAGCCACAGCATAAACAAGTGTGGCGCCATCTAGGCATATAAAACCCCCAATAACCTCCTTGCGCCCACGCCAAACAGCCGCTCATGTATCCAATAGGTAGCCTGAAGCGCTATGATATTACCTACTCCAACCTCTTAAATACACACGAGATTGTGTCGGGAACCTAGACGAAATGGAGGGCCATTACGTCCACAACACTCCGTGTCTCCATTTCCAACACCGCTCTAGTTCACTGACGACATCAGTAGCCATTGGGGTAGAATATATCTTTGTCCCAGACATAGAAAAATCATTTATGATACTTCTGGCGTATTGAGATTGGTCAGTTAGAAATAGTTATCCTTTTGCATAATTTGAACCCCAAGAACATTTCTGGCAATCCCAAGGTCCTTCATTTTGAATCTTTTATTTAGGCTTTCTTTGATATTTGTAATCTCCTAATTAATTGGAGCCAGTAATAATCAGGTCATCAACATGTATACCAATAACTACTTTGGTATTATCATTCCTGAAGATAGTCTGGCTCATTGGAAGACGAGTGAAACCAATTGAAACTAGGAATTCAGAGAGCAGTAAGTACCATACCTGTGCAGCATATTTGAGTCCGTACAAGATTTTTAAGACTTAAGCATATTGTCCAAACTTCTCAACCATGTGCCTCGGCATTTTAGTGTAAACTTCTCCATTAAGCTCCCCTGCTAAGAATGCAGTTACCACATCCATTTGGTAGATATCCCACTTCTTTCTAGCTGCAATAGCTAAAGTAATTCTAAAAGTATCGAGACAAATTGAAGGTGCAAATGTTTCTTCAAAGTCAACACCATACTTTTGAGTAAACCCTCTAGCAACTAGTCGTGCCTCAAATCGTAAGATCTCATTATTCTCCCCTCTTTTCAGGTCCAAGACAATTTTTGCTGTGACTGCTGATTTATTAGATGGTATTTTGTCTAAAGGGCCTGAAAAGGTTCCATGTACAATGAGAGAGTTCATTTCTGACTCGTGTGCTTCTAACCATTTATCTGCTTGCGGAGTATTTAATTCTTCATCAAAAGTATGGGGAATGTCATTCCATCATTTTGGGCAGCTCAGAAAGCTAGCTTGATTGCTATATTTGATTCTTATCTAATATTTTGCATTTCTACAGCCTAAGCGGATGGTTTTCTGACTCTTCCAGACCGTCTATCTCCCTCAATCAAAGCTTCTCCTTCTAATCTTTTTAAGTAGGCAGAATGTTTTTGTTGGCAACTGAGGTTTTGATGTTGATCATTATTATTACAATTATTATTAGAGTGGATTTCAGAATTTTTTAGTCAATTCGGAGGTTGTTTTTCTTGATTATTGTTTAGGGTTTCATTATTAAAAATAAAGTTAATATGTAAATTGATTTCATCCCCAGACTTGTCATCAGAATCATCATCAGACTTATCACTGGTCAGTAATTTTTCACCTGTTAAATGATGCAGTTTAGTATCAAAGGAAAACTCATTCTCATCAAACTCAACAGATTGTGCTTCACATTGTATTTTCTTTTCTGGGTGCCATATATGATAAATCTTTGATGATTTGGTATTGTAGCCCACAAAGATCCCTTTCCAACACTTTTTATCTAATTTTCCTCTCTTTTCTTTTGGAACACGGACATATGCAGTGCATCCCCATGTTCTATATTGACAAATATTAGGAGTTTCATTATGCCACATGGTCCATGGGGTTATTGTTATAATAATGAGGTCATGAGGGGACAGAGGAATACCTGAAATGGATGCAAATGATTGTGGATGCGCGGATATAATTGATGTGGCTGTAGTGAGAAGAAGCGTTGGAATGGACAGTAGTGAGATGGTTAATTTACAATCTATCTGCGGAAGTATTGCTTCCTGATATATACATTCAGTACCCCAGTCCTGATCACGCACTCACCACAGGTGCTTCCTACTTCTATCACAGTAACCACTTCCATAGCCCCTGCCAATATCTCCTGTCATAACATACTATTGACACTGGTTGCTAGTGTGGAGCTCCCGGGATTGCAGGCTATACACCGCTGTCACATTACATGCTGTTGCCCCTCAGTAGCCATCAGAGTGATGTGCGCCTCAGTCTAAACGCATTGGTCCACCAGGCAACGCTGGGATGTAGGGATGTTGCCAGAGTGATTATGTACTTAGCTGTGCTGTCAGTGCCCTAATCTCATCTAGCTAACTGCGGCCGAGTGTCCGAGTGCTGTGATGGTGGGAGCCCAATGAGGCTCGATCGGAGCTGACCCGAAGTATTTACAACAACGTGCCCAAGTTATCCTTGCCATTATTCTCCTGGAAGAAAGCTAGATCCAGAGGATATATGCTCCAAGATGATGGTACTACAATGATGATATTTAAAAATAATAAAACATGGTTGGAAGCTTATTGCGATGGTCCGTTACCTGTGATCAGGGAAAGGACCGAAAACAATGAAACCGCATGTTCTACCTTTGAATTTTGGCTTGAAGCTCTCTGTCATTCGGCGCCTTCTTCAATGTGTAAGACAGATAAGCTCATACAGAACTCAGGTATCATCCCAAATACACCCAAGATCTTTTACTGTGACGCCTGTATGTCTTCCAAATCAGTACATCAAAAGCCTTCTCCATCGATTTTTGGAGCAAAACTCAAAGGCAAATATATTCATTCAGATCTTACAGGACCATTCCCTGTTCCATCTTATGGCAACTCTTTATACTACATAAGTTTCATAGATGATGCAACACAATGTGCAACTATCCAATCCCTAAAATACAAATCTGATGCGGCGCAAGCCACTATAGATTTTGTTACGGCCTTGGAAACACATTACAATTGCAAAATCAAGTCACTTAGAACAGATAATGGCGGCGAATATGTCAATGAATCACTTTCCAAATTTCTTGCTCAGAAGGGAATAAGTCATCATTTGACTCCTCCCTATCCCCCTGAATCAAATGGTGTAGCCGAAAGGCTTAACAGGTCGAATTTTGAAGGAATTCAATCAATACTAAATACAGTCAGAGATAAATAGTTGTGGGCTGAAGCAGTGTAAAAATTTATTTTCATTGAACATACTACTACACCTGGCTCTGTAAATGTACAGAACCCATATGAAGCTTTCCACGAGAGAAAACCATCCATTTTACACCTTCAACCCTTTGGAAGAGAATGCTACGTGCATGTCCCCATGGCGAAGCGACCATCCGGAAGCAAGCTTCTACCAAGGGAGCAGAAAGATGTGTTTGTTGGTGTCAGATTGGAGTCTAGACGTTTGAGCTGGAGCGAATTCGAAGGGCTAGAAGATTTTAAATGGACGGCGAAAGATGACTGAAGGTATACTAGAGATAATTTGGAGGATTTGAGGTTTGAAAGATAGTTAGTATAAGCATTTAAAAGGTCTAAAGGTTCGAGAGGGTACTAATGATAACTAAAGGTACTAGAGGTAACTAGAGGTGACTATAGGTGACCAGAGGTGATCCGAAGGTGGTGGTTGTGACAGAAGACTAAGCGTAAAGAACTCTATGCCTACAGACCAAACCATTGTATATATACCTGCCTTCCTTTCACTAGCTCATCATAACATAGACCTTAACATAATATCAACATGATACCATGTGCCAAGAACTAACCTGTTGTCATAGCAACATATGAAGAGAGGTAAAATTATATCCTAAAGAAAGGATCGGAAGAGGAATCCTTACAGTTGGATATACTGAAGTCGATCATCACTATCAAATATTTGATCCTGAGACAAAACAGATTATCATATCAGCAGACGTAAAATATTTACCCAATCAGCTTGATAAGTCTGTCCCAGAGAAAATCTCTGATCTCTACCCACATATCATGAATCAACTTAACTTACCAACTTCATCACTGACATTGAACAGTTCATTGAATTCTATAAATGTCGAACAAGAACAAAATATTCGAAATGTCCATCAAAATGAAGATCCATATCACGCTGTTCAATCCGATTTAAGTGACCCATCATCACAAGAACCGTCATCAATTCTAGCTACTGCTCAGATTGAACCCCAGCCAACAACAAATTTGTCGAATCAATGCTACCCATCAAATGAAGATTCAAGAACATCCATTAACTCTAGACCAAAGCAAACAATACGTCCTCGGACACATGAAGACACGATAACAGGGGAATGGTGGAAAACTTCTCGTGATCTTCCTGAACCCGAATTGCTGATCTCAACGTGTGGTTTTGGTGACAAGTTAGCCATGTTAAATATTCATGATGAAACTGAACCCAGCCCACATAGTGTTGCCAAATCATCACCTAACTGGGCTTACTGGGAAAAGGCATTTTATTATATTAACTAGTCTATATGGGAGCAGGACAATGGATACTCTTGGGGAAGTTATGCTCACAGTAGGTCTCTATAGTCGCTGTTGTGTGTGTTCTCGTGATATGTAAGACTTGACTCTATATTCTCGTGTAAAGGAAACTCAGTTACAATGAATGGATGGAGGTTGAGACCTCCTAATATCTTGCTCCAGACTTACTGTGCTGTTCACAGCCTAGTGCTAGAACATTCCCTTATGATATCATTTCTCTACTACGAGAAATGACCAGCTCGTTCCCTCTCAGTCAATCAGTCTCTCGCTGATTCCGTTATCTCCATTCCATCGAGTTCTAGTTTGGTCCAGTATACCTACACATGCATTACACACTTAACACCCCACGGTTTAGTTCCACAGTCACGTGCATATGCTATGACGCGACCTAAAGCATGCACCATGGTGAGTTACATGGATAACACAACACATTTGATGAGGAAAAAGCATCCCTTAAAGATAACAATGTTTGGGATGTTTTGCTTCGACCTAAAGGATGAAGGGTTGTTAATGGTAAGTGGGTGTGCAAGATAAAAAGAGATGCACATGGGGAAATTGAACAATACAAATCACTTTACGTTGCCATAGGATTCTCACAGATCCAAGGACTTGACTATGACGAAACCTTTGCTCCAGTTGTACGACTTGATTCAATACGGTTAATCTTGGCGATTGCGGCATCTAAGAAATGGAAAATGAGACAGCTCGACATTAAAACTGCATTTTTTTATGGAGTTTTGAATGGGGACATTTACATGGAACTTCCTGAAGGGTACAGGCAAGGAAGTTACATTGCAAAACTTAAAAAGTGTATTTACTGTTGTAAAGGTAAGAGCTTACGGAGGTTAATTGGCAGAAGGACTACGGATGATTATTGATGAATCAATATGAACAGCTGATATATTTGATATTCAGAACTATGAGGATTTAGGAGGTAGAAAGCGCTAATTATATACACATCTGAGGTAGCCAGACTCTCGCCTTATTTACCCAAGACAGTACCACGGAATATTCTAGTCTCCTCCATCTGGCAGTACAATCTAGAGACACCTTCTATACAGTGCTCCATTGTTCCTCTACTCATCATGGAGCCACCTGGAAAGTTCTTCCTTCACCCTCAGTTATCATTACCCTTGTGCATCGTAATCCTAGCCATCACCAGCACAACATATACAGACTCAAGCAATCACCTCCGGAATGGTTCTTCAGGTTGGCTGAATATATCATTCCTTATGGTCTTGCTCCATCCATATTTGATCCCTGTGTATTTATCCACAACATAGGTAAAATGATCATTGCAGTTTAGGTGGACGACATAGTACTAATTGGAGAAGAAGAGGATCTCATCAAAGATTTAGTAAAACAATTCAAGGCCGAATTCAAGGTCAAGGATATGGGAACTCTTCACTGGCTACTTGGAATTCAGATTGAGAACTCGGATGTAGGAATCACTCTATGGCAGTCTGCTCACATAAATAGAATACTTGAAAGGTTTTCAATGCAAGATTGTAATACGGTCTCCATGCCTATAGAGTGTAACCAACCACTAAAGGCGACATAAAATGGAGAACCTAGGGTCAATGCTACACTGTATCTACAAATAATCGGATCTAAAATGTATATCATATCTGCTACTAGACCTGATCTTGCATATGCAATCTCTCACCCTTCTCAATTCAACTCAGATCCATCAATCACTCACCTAAGTGCTGCCAAGCAAGTTCTAAGATATATCAAGGGGACAAAAGATGTTGGTTTGTTATACAAATTTGAACCTCCCCTGGTTCTCAATGGATACTGTGACGCATCATACGAGAATTTTCTCCATACACGAAGAAGTTTCTCTGGTTATTTATTCCAACTTGGTCAATCCACAATCTGCTGGAAGTCTCGCAAAAACGTACCGTTGCTCACTCCACTTGTGAAACTGAGTATATGGCACTGTTGTTTGCAACGAAACAATTCCTTTGGATTGTACGAGGACCACA
Source organism: Blumeria graminis f. sp. triticale (assembly GCA_905067625.1). NCBI lineage: Eukaryota > Fungi > Ascomycota > Leotiomycetes > Helotiales > Erysiphaceae > Blumeria > Blumeria graminis. The sequence continues at coordinate 2,665,635 of LR898478.1, forward strand.
CTAAATATTGGATAAGAATATACCTACTTCTTTGTCAACTGATAACATTTCAGCTATTAATCTAGCACATTATCCTAAACTCAATGATGCGACAAAGCATATTGATATCGCTTATCATTTCAATAGAGAGCGAGTTGAAGATGGAACGCTCACCTTACTACACATTTGGTCAGCTCAAAACCTTGCGGATATCTGTACGAAAGGTCTACCTAAACCAGGACTTATGCACTTGAGCACCAGCATCTTCGGTACAAAGTGAGAAGGGGTGTTGAAATTGGCGATACTTGGCAATGAAGAGGCGCATTAATACGGAACGTAATAAGGTTCTATTATTACTAGCCACATTCATGACAACTCATACATTGACCAGCCTCCCAATTATTTAGCATAAACAAGTGAATCGTGTCCTTCACTTAGATGTAGTAATTAGTTTAAATAGCGCTCTGATACTAAGTGGGTTTAATCAACAACTCTCCACTGTAGTTTTCAGACTCTTCAATCTCCCAACTCGCTTCACTAGGTGATATTAAATACAAGCCAAACAGCTCACGCTTCTCTATACAACTTCCATTACAACAACAGCATCCAGCTCAGCGAAAATATTAATCTTTCGAAAGCTCGCAATGAACTGGAAAAGAAGATCACGCAATCAAAATACGACGCCTGTTGAAATAGCTATTGGATAGTGCCCAGGCCACTTAGGTACTCTCGGGAACAAAGCAGCCGACGCGCTTGCTAAAGCCGCCTATGCGGCTCCAGCTCCATACTCAGAACTCTGCAATGCGAGGGCAAGGAGAGAAGTCAAAGCCCCATACAAGGCTTCAGTCGCACTCAATTGGGTAGATAATTGTGACGGTCTTGAAGTGGCGTTTTATTCAAACTGAACTCAGAGCTAAATACAAATGAAAATCTTAAAGTAACGAGCAGAGACATGACTGAAAGCCTCCTATTTATTTACAAGACTATGATCTCGTTCCCTCATTTCATACCATTCTCAAAATAGATCATGACCTGTCCTCCGACAAATACCAGCATCTCCGTCTATTTTAATTCAGCTTCATTTTAATGTTTAGTAATTTTAGGTATTAAAATAGTTATGATGCATGTGGCTTAGATGACTCACAACTGGTGTTCGAGTCGTCCTGTCTGCAATCTTAATTTTTCATTTAAGAATAGATTTGCATGAACTGGGCCAAGGCCTATACTTGGGTCTAATGAGTCGTGGAGGGGTTCATGACATGTATGATGTTTAATATGATTGGAAGGGCTCAAGCCTTATTTGTTAGGCAGCAGCCTAATGATAACCAGGTATGAGCCTGTGACAATAATGCACTGTCTATATACAACAAATCAGGTATTGGTCCGAATACTAAGATTACCATTGTTCTCGCTCGTCTAGGGCGACGCAAACTACTATATATACTAGCTGCACGATGTGGAAATGGTGATTTTGCTGACTACCACTGACAGTTCCAGCACGAAAACGCCTTCTTTACCTGCCCCTGTGGAAAAGATAAATCCCACAATCACTTTTTCTATTCTAACATCAGGCAGTACCAAGCAGAGCTTTACAGGGCTCAGATCTTCAATCCTAGCATATCTTGGGCTCTTGCTACAGCAGAGGGAGTTCATGCATTCAGTAGCTGGTGTTACAGGCTGCGCCTATCTCCTAGTGACTGTTGCACGGACACTTATCATTATTACGTCATTAGCCTTGCTATCTAATGAGATGTCCAACTTGGCCATACAAATACAGGGTTGCAACAAATATGGAGACAAGATATTGTTGCAGCAAGTCTCATATGGAATAATGGGTCGATACGACCCAGATTCGCTATGACAAGCCCACTCGGAATATCAAGGATATGGTGTAGTAGAATAGATAGTGAGGTTAGCGCATTGGGAGTTGGGACACCTTAAGTAGCCTCCACTCGGTGGACAGTTCCAAGATGTATGTAGAAAATAGACAGTAATCGGCCACCATTCCTTTACTATATTGATTTGTTAATCGCCCATCACAGCTGGGTGCGTGACAAAAACATTTTTGGAAAAGCTCAACAACAAGTCTGACAAGAATGGAGTCATGTAATAAAAGGGAGGAAGCTTTAAAGTGATGCAACTAATATTCCTCTTCACTAATTTTATTTCTTTACTTTATATTCTCCATGGAATAACATCTGCAGATCATGAGAGACAACAGGGGACTGATATTCATGTTAAATTAAATCTTCAAGCGCAGGATAATAAGACGCTGGTTTTCATTTGCTATCTTGGGTCTATGTAGGAGCCAACACGTCAGGTAGTTGTTTATAGACTTGGCTAACCTGCCAATGAAACAAGGTTCATTAGTGTAGCTGGTTATCACATCGGATTTTGAGCCAAAAATTCCGGGGACCCGGGTTCGAATCCCAGATTGACCTCCTCTGTCAGGTGATTGACGGTTTCACCTTTTACTTTGTGGAATATTCTCTCACAGCATTGCATTGCCAAACTATTAGGATGGGAAGATTTGAACACCTGTACTCAGTGTCCTCTACAAACATGGAATGAAACCTTCTCCCAGAGCCAAGTTCAGTCAAATTTTGCAATACCAAAGAGGTTGGCCCACAAGGCAAAAATTCAAATTACTCCACAACGTCGATTCTTCGCTCCCAATGAGTTTGACTCCTATCTAAGTCTCATAAAGTATACAAGTACAACCAAGTAGATCCTCGTTCCAATGTTCACACCTCTCATAGAATTTCTCTGGCCTCAGCTTGCCGCCAAATACATGCCCAAGCTAATATTTACACCCGACGGAGGACACAAAGCATGGCGCACAAATCTGAGAGACAGTTCTTTGGGAATGGCGTGAGAGGATTCAAGACAAGTTAACAAGTTGATGCAAAGGATTGGATACAGTCTCGATGGGCGTGGAATTTTTAATTTTGGAAAGGAGTTTTTATAAATTGAGCTTTGTGCGTGCCAAGCCTTCGGTTGTGGGATTGCAGGTGACACTATAAAAACTACCATGGTTGGATGGTATGGTGGTACATTGTCATGGCCGGTCTTTCAAGTAGAGTTTGGATAGCTTGGACACATATTGTCACAGACCGGCTTTCCCACGAGGAAAACCGCATGCTTGTTACTACCATTGTGCCATGAGCTAATGCTGAGATGCTGCGTTTAGTCTGGTCAACCAAGTCAGGAACTTCCCTAGTAACATAGTCAAGGCGTTGCAATGGTTACAATGTTGTGATAGCAACAGTTACCAATCAACATAAGCAATCAGTTGCTATGTTATAGCTGTAGACTACCATACCCCTGATTGTAGTAGCCGCTCTTGAGTACTTAAGGGAAGTCTAGGACTGGATTTGTTCTGTAGCTTTTTGTCTTGTAATTATTCTAGACTTTAGATTGATCCGATTATTATAAGCTTTACCATGTACCCCTACTCTGTCCCGTTCCGCCTCCGTCTTGTCTCGCCTTCGTCCAATTCAGATCACATCCTGTCCCGACTCTGTCCAGTTCCGACCCTTGTCCTCCGAACTAGCCAACAAGCCTGACTCATATTCCACTCAAGCCAGTAGATTGCTAGTTCAGATCCGGTAAAACACAACCACATTTCTTGCGGCACTAGTAAACATGGATGACAAAGGCATGCATGGATATAAATTGTTTTGTTGGAAAATATACTCTGTACAATATTATATGGATATTGTTGCGCTGGCCCGGTTGAGTTGTCAGGAGACAGGGGAATGGAGGATGGGCTGCTGGATTAGGAAAGGGTGGAAAATATAGGCTGGTGCACAGACGCTGTTTATGTACTCTACAATCTCTTCACCTGCCGAGTTTAGTGAATTAATCTATCCAAAATAATATCATACTTCACATCATCCATTAGATGATATTATCAATCGTCTGGATGCACATCTAGCATCACCTTCATAGAGCACCATTGTCAGTAAGAGTTCACATTTGATACCTATTGACACCCATTTGGCCACAGTGATACGCACTCAGTGTCCATTGTGCAAACACCCAGCGTGAGCGCACCTTCTCCGTGACTCACCATTGCACATGAGCTCGTGTATCTCCACCGACAGACAGCAGAAACATAATTGCTATATACCTCACTGCTCATAACCACAACAGTTGGTAAAACACGAAGTAATACAAATTGGGTGCCATCACAAAGTCAGCTGCCTGTCACGAAGTTGGTGGATTATGTCAATTAACTGGTATCTCGAAATACATAAAACAATGTCTCTCCTTTTTCCTTTCTCCGTCTCCCCTCCCTTCCTTTACTCCAAGCGCCTCGCTAATGAGCTAAATCAGACGCCTGTCAGTGTCCTAACAACAACCTGAATACTGCAAATACATAGAACAATTCACACTACCCAAATATGATCCTTTTACCAACCATTGGATAGTGAGATGTGTTATGATATGAGACAATGGGGTAGTCGAGGCTAAGGCATCGCGTGTGGCTCAAGGCTACAGCATACATCACTAGTGTACTGGTTAGGCGAGCATGTATATAGTTTCATAGATGTTCTCACAATTAATGGACAGGTTTAGTCTTATACTTTCTGTCCATACACCTACATCATAATATTGTATGGGTCTATTCACTGTCAACAACTAATTATAACATCATCCACTCCTCATCTGTCACAAACCATCACTGGGATGTCGTGTCGCACCCAGGCAACCGAGTTATGACGTGCATATAATAACATAAATTAGGTATTGTAGTGGTTACAGTGTTGTGATAGCAACGGTTGCCATTCAGAGTACTAGTTAGTTACTGTGTTATGGCTATAAACTACTACACCCTTGGTTATAGTATTGAAGCTCGTGTACTTAAGGAAGCTCTAGGACTGGATATGTACTGTAGCTTTTTGTATTGTAAATTACTCATATTTTAGAATCTAATTATTAATCTAAATATCTCGTCCTGATTACCAGCTTCTGTCTCCGTCCTCGTCCTCGCTCTTGTCTACGTCCTAGTCTTCGTCATTGTTATAGTCTCGTCCTTGTCCGTGACACACAAACAAAATTGTTAGAACTAAGGAGAAAATTCTAAATTTCCAACCAACACAATCTTCACTCCATTTGCCTAGCTCTAACCGAATTCACGAAATAGCCCGTGCGCCACCCTATCCAAATTATTGACAACAAATTCATGACAGGCATCACCAGCACAACAACAGGACACGTGTATATATATATTGTGCACTTGATTTCTCTTTGATATGATGATGCTTCTGACTACATTCACAATGCCTTTACCTACACTGGGCTAATCACCCCCTAATATATTGGTCCTATCTTCTGATTAATACCATTTTCGCCCTTTTATCTTAAATAATAGGTCATGATATTTGTTGTCCTGCTGGCCATCATCAAGCTCAGAGTTATGGACAGATTAAATCTTTAACACATATCCCTGACTGGTTTGAAGTGTTGAGCGGATTGGTTTGCAAAAGCTTGTGGCTATTAGGCACAGATTATATCACTTGGTGAAGCGAGTAGGGAAGTAAAGGAGTCTGTAAATCTGTTCTGGAGAGTTGTTAATTACTCCCACTAGGACACAGAGTGCTATATAAACTATATTTTGTAATAATAAAAACTAGTGGTTGGTATTTATGTCAAAGTGCATCAATACTAACCTCACAATTAATGGGAGATTATTAATGTGTATTCTACACATCCCTGTCTTTACTATAATTGGAAGTACCAATTTCAACATGAAATAGCCCAAAAAACGAAACTATCTGACAATGCTCTAGTCTATCATTTATATGACTCTCTTCATCCGAACATAAAAGCCCAGATCCAGAACCGTGTGATGCTCCGCCAGCCATTACCTACAGACCTGACATCATTCTTAATTGAAGTTAGGCGTATTGATGCACTACTTTCTCTACTAACCCAAATTATATAAGTAGTAGTCTAGCCTCAGGTAGCCACTCGTCCCTTCCTCTCCCTATCACTGCCTTATCCCCCCCCATCTGGAGATCCAATGGACCTGAGTGCAGCAAAAATCGGCCCGGCTGTTGTTCGGACATCCTCTGATGCTTCAAATCACCATATTCCCCTGAAAGAAGCAGAGAAGGGTGTTAAACAGAACTACTGTCTCTTGTTGACTTTAAAACTTGATTGTTGACTTTGTATATGTACGTCTGTTATCACAGACATTGGAAATAAATCATGAGATTGCTTAATGAGAGGCTAGTATTGATTCTGATATAATATTGTAGAAGACTTGTCCCAACTATCAGAGGGCTACAACGTCTTTACCTATCTACAGGTAAGTTCCCCATATTCCAACCACGCTAGCCATACAGGACGTAGCATGTAAAGCCTGATTCGTATCATCATTTTGGGGTGAGGTTTATCATGCATATGCTACTCGAGCCGCATGTCTGACTACTACGCGACATGCTTAGGTATCAATCAATTAACCCACACCAAAACCGAAACTACTCACAACCCTGATGATGACCCCATGAATAATTGGAACTGTAGCCTGCAACATGGCACAATAAGGCTAGAAATCGTTAATCAGGACCTAATCTGAACAGTTTCGAAAATTAATTTTGTAGTTGGTGTTATGACCCAGGTCACTGGTGTTATTCTCAGCTATGTAGTGTGGTAGATCTAGTAGCTGGTGCATAGGTAGTTATTATGGCAGCATGGCATTATGGGGCAAGGAGGAGATCCAGTCTCTACATAACAACATTACAAGTAGTAATGTGTGCAGTACGAGAGATGGGTTGTTGATATGGGACAAATGGCATGGCTGCTCAGTTGGTTGCACACTTTGGTGAGCTGCATACTGGTTACGTGATCGGTTTGCATGCGAACAAGCTAGGGGATAAGGGACGAGCTTCCCCCAATTTGTAACATAACAAGTATCAGGTGAACTTCATTTCTGCATATAAATGAAGAAATCTCTCCACGACGTATCTTAGCTGTTCCAGCGCAAGTGTACATTCCCAAATCATATACCAATCACAATAACTGGGCGCGAGTTTTTGCAACAGCTCGATGAAACAAAGACAAGAAAAAATCTGCCAATAAGACTATAATTGAAGAGGAAATAGTATAGTCTCTGGTCAAAGTCGCAATCAGGGACTAGATTATAGTCAAGCAAATTGTTTATCAGAGGCCACCAGCACATCTAAGGATGAGACATTACACAATCATAATTTTAATAACCCACAAATTTTCTCTCTCACCACCAGGTAATAATCATCTACTCCTTTCCTATTCAATTTTTTCTCTAGGTAATACCTTTTATACAAAAGTATTCTTCGATTGCAGAGCCACTGATAACTTTTACGATCTCAAGTGTACGCAAAGACGAAACCTCCCCTTCTCTACACTCCCAACCCCCTGCCAACTTTATCTTGTAAATGTGTCACTGTTCGAATATAGAAAGCGAATGGGCATTTGTATAATTGATAGGTAAAGCTATAATTCATCTATGTAGAAGCAAACTACCTGTGACGCCCCGACATTTCAGTGGCCATGTGGCCGTCGGTTCAATAGTTGGTAAGCCGACACAGGGTCAATCCAGGAATTCCAACGACTAGTTTCACACACACGAGTCTTGTGTGTGACAAATCACGATACAAAAGGTTTGTCATGGATATTGGTTTTCATGCGAAACTGTTAGAGTTAGACTCTAGTCCCATGGTGTCTAAACTGTGTTTATTAGACTGCAGGTTTCCGCCGCTGATCATACATCTACAGGCAAATTACACTTTAGGATATGTGCACGGGAATGAAGGCTGGAAAACTTAATACAGAACTGACGGACATGGTAGAACGTAGTTTTGGACTTGCGTATAATATGGGAGGCAGGTCACAACTCTGTATCAAACATATATCTCAGGGGATATAGGTGCTCTATATTTGACTTTGGGAATATCTATAAAAGAAGGCATTTACATGTACATACTAGAGTAGACTTGACGGGAGGGTATTTCCATAATAAATATATATATTAAAGATACTTGATAAAGACCTTTACATTATTTACATACAACTGCAATTGCAGCCACATCATAATCGACAAACAGACCATATTCATTATATGTCTGAATATTTAGATAACTAAAGTCGAATAGAAACCCTTGGGTTGCAGGCAATGAGGGACAGGAGGTTTCGTGTTGGCAACTCTATTTCAACAGTTGAACTCTTATGTTAATATATACAGATTCATATCCTCCTAGATACTTTTCTCTTTAGTTTAGAATCTTATGATTTGAGTCCACGCCAGCTTTTGACCACTCGCCAATTGTCTTTTGTCCCTCGAGTTTCCACATTATTCTAAACTCACTCTCTCTCCAAAGACCTGGGAAGGTCTAAACAATATCCCTCAATAAGTTTTTTATATATAAACCTACTGATTGATAGCTTTGTCGGTGAACCTTGCTTACTCTAAGCTTCACCCATAACTCTTGTCTCACTAATTGTGTTGTATTGCCTTCTGTATAATATATCTTACGTAATGATGCATACACCACCCGGCAAACATTCTGATAATAAATGGAAAAACATTAACCAACGCCGAAAATCAAAGAATAAACGAACCTCGTCAGTCGACTTATTCCATTATAGAGCAGGTTCTCCTGGGCCATCTACAACTATTCCAACCCGTGCATCCGCTCTCCGCCGTTCACCGATAAGTCCCCTGTACCCAAATCTTCGTGATGATTTACAGCTATCTCCCCAACCTCCCCTCCAACAAACGAGCAATGAGGACATAGCCAACATACTCCGAACAATACAGCTTCAGTTTTCCGAACAATCTCGAAAGATAACTGTCCAGGATGAACTTATTGCTAATTTGTCAGCCTCGAAAACAACACATACGCAAAAAGATAAAGGCAAACGACCTGATTACCATCCTTCCAATTCGATTATTCCTAAAGTTTTACCGCATCAAAAGGTAAAGAAATCATCCGAAGAAGAAAGAAATTTCATCTACACAGTGCCGGCCAGGCGTAGAAATAGATTCCTGGAATCCAACAACAGTCACGGTAGCGCAGAAGATATAGGTTCGTCTCACGATGGTACTCCAAACCAAAGACATTCTAGAAGAACCAAGTTTTCTAGAGCCCCCGTGAAGGACTGAATATATTGAGTTCCCGACCTTTCAGAGAAATTGGACAACAGGATGAGCCCAACATTTGACGCTTGGGAAATAATGCTCCAAGGAAATCTGTCCAACTACGCATGTTACCTAACAAATCAAATAGCGCGGAAAACATACGTGTTCAGCCAGACAAAAGGTACAGCGCAGTCACACCTGACCCAACGGATGAAGTCGGATCATCCTCAGCACTTCCATGACAACCAAGAAATGATAAATTGGCTATCTGGATTCTTTCGTGATCCTAATGAGCGCGAGACAGCTCGTGTGTCTTACAATAAATGCCGGATGTCGACCTCGGAATTGTTTAATCACTTTTACAGTCGTTTCTTGGAGTTATCAAGTAAGGCACGCATCGCCCCTGAAGATACTTTGTCGGATCTATTCCACAAACTCAGCCCAGACTTACACAAAATCGCCATTTCGTTCATGGCTACGGGTCCCACTTTATTGATAGCGCTCCAAAGATTCACGTATTTCGATAACGAGCTGAAGCTGAACCGAGAAGTAATAGCTAGCCAAACTTGTCAAATAACTTCAAATCCACCCATTAACGTGAGATCTCCCCACCAAAAGTCGAGCTCACCGAACTATTTGGCCCGTGAACGAAGCCTCGGTCCTTTATCTTCCCATTCTACTCTCGCCGCGCAGAAAAGCTCACGTCCACTGCCCACGACCACCAATTCGGAAGCTGTAAAGTGTTACAACTGCCAGAAGATAGGTCACTACAGTACCGACTGTACGCAGGCCCGTCGTAGCCAGTCCAACATATCCAGCCAAATTCAGGAAATAGAGGTGGATCAAACAACGGAAGATCAAACTCAGTCGGATTCGGAAAACGACGAGCCCTGGAGAAAGTCTCCTCTCTAGGGCATTTGGTCGAGTTGTTCCAAATCAACTACGACCGGTTGATGGGGAATCTAGATATATTTCGTGTTCCTTGTAAATTAGTTTCCAATGGAATATCGGTTTAAATTCTAACTCTCCCTGATTCCGGAGCACATGGTTTTTGCTTCATAGACCGAAAGGTAGCAGAAAATTTCTGTGAACGCCTAGAAATCCAGCCTATGGCTCTACCCAGACCCATCACACCAAAGGGTTATAACGGCTTGCGCGGGCGTATTATTACTCATTTTCTTGTTTGTACATTGGTGGTTGACGGATATTCTCTCAGCCAAATTTCTTTTCTCATTCTAGATCTCGCAAATCAAGATGCCATACTTGGTGACGGTTGGATGGCTCACTTTGACGTTTTTCCAGACTTGCGTAATCGTAAACTATTTTGGTGCACCCCTCCCCAACAAAAACCTTCTTTTTGCCCTACTCTCAATATTCCGCTGAAAAAATCTCGTCCTTTCCCTGAACACCAAATTGGCACGGACAGAAGAGACGCCGCATTTATCCAAGAAATAAATATCTGTGAAGGCGAGAAAATACTCGAAAAAAATCATACGGTACGCCTTCTCAAAAGAAAAGTTGTGAGATTCTCCCTACCCCCAGAATTATTGATGCCATTAACTACTTCGTCGAAATCAAAAAACCTTGCAGCGAGACCAAGTAAGCCCTTGGTAAATAAGCGTCTCCATCACTCAAAAAAAAAGATTATAGCTTCCAATACAGTGAAGGTTGATATCCTCGAAATTTCTGCAGTGACTTTCAACCTGCTGGCGTGCCGCAAAGACGTGGAAACTTTCTCGACTAGTCTCCAAGAAATCAATCACGAATTAAATAGTCGAGAATTGGATTACGCAAATTGTGAAAATGGTCAAGATGTAGATTGTCAAATTTGTCCATCACAATATCACGGCTACCTGGATGTCTTTTCAAAAAGCGCATCGGACTCAATTCCTCCCAATCGGCCGTATGACCATAAAATAGAAGTTGAAGGTAACAAACTTCTAGGTTATGGTCCTCTTTACAACCAATCCAGCGAAGAATTGCGAAATGTTAAACAGTATTTGTTGGACAACTTAGACAAGGGCTGGATTGTCCCCAGTCAAGCGCCCTTTTCTTCCCCTGTTCTATTTGTTAAAAAACCCAACGGAGGCTTAAGATTTTGCGTAGATTATTGAAAGCTCAACCAAATTATGAAAAAAGATTGCTACCCTCTCCTGTTAATTGATGAAACCCTCGCCCGCCTAAACAGTGCAAAGATATTCACAAAGTTGGATATTTGCCAAGCGTTTCACCGAATACGCATGCATCCTGATTCAGAAGAATTAACGACTTTCCGTACTTGATATGGCTCCTATAAGTACCGTGATCTCCCGTTCGGCCTCACTAACAGGCCCGCTAATTATCAGAGATATATGAACGACACTCTATTTGATTATTTGGACGTCTTCTGTACAGTTTACCTGGACGATATCTTAATTTACTCCGATGATCTTTCCGAGCACGAGACTCAAGTCAAGCTTGTCCTACAACGCTTGAGGGATGCCGGGCTTCATGTGGATATTAAAAAGTGCGAGTTTGGCGTAAAAAAGACAAAATATCTGGGGTTTATTGTTGGTACCGACGGAATTCGCGTTAATCCTGATAAGATTTCTGTCATTAAGAATTGGAAGCAACCAACTAACGTCAAAGGAGTACAATCTTTCCTCGGATTTTGCAACTTTTACTGACGGTTCATCCGAAATTATGGAGTAATTGCTAAACCCTTAACTCGTCTCATTCATAAAAACGCCGAGATTTGGTTTTCAGAAGAATGCAGAGCTGCCTTTCAAGAACTAAAAAATTGTATGATTAACGCCCCCGTTCTTTCACACTATGACCCTAGCAAAGAATCCAGGATTGAAACTGACGCATCTGATGGTGTTATTGCTGGAGTTTTTTCCCAATTATCTGATGACAATGATTGGCATCCTCTGGCTTTCTTCTCAAAAACAATGGCCCCAGCTGAATTGAATTACCAGATTCATGACAAGGAAATGCTAGCAATAGTGCGCTCTCTTGCCCACTGGCGCGCAGAACTACAAGGCACACCAAAGCAAATCGAAATCTTCACTGACCATAAAGCTTTGGAATATTTCATGACATCCAAATCCTTGAATGCTCGTCAAGCACGGTGGGCCGAGGCACTATCTGAATTCAAATTCTTAATAAAATACCGTGCAGGCAAAGCAAATGCCGCTGCTGATGCACTGTCTCGTCGTGAACAAGACGTAAAACAACAAGCCTCGATGAAATCAGCAATACGGAATAGAGCCCTATTAACCAAAAGTAGTGTTGAAGACCCCCCCACAGACTTAGCTCTTGATATCTCCTTAGTCGAGACGTTTGAGCTTGCCGATCGACTCCTGAATGTAAACAAGTCTCATCCATCACTGACTAAGCTTCGTGATCTTGCTAAAACCGGAGAAGAAGAACATTATAAGCTGGAAGAAAATCTTTTACTATTTGATGGGCGATTAGTGGTTCCTGATGCGGATAATATTAGAACAGAACTCGTGCGTGAAGCACACAATCAACCTTCAACAGCACATCCGGGAACCAAGAAAACCTATAAGTTGTTAGCAGAGCGTTATTATTGGAAAGGTATGAAAAGCTTCATTGAACAGTTCGTTGCAAATTGCCACCCCTGTAGGAGATCGCACTTGAACCACGATAAAACTCCCGGATGGCTTCATTTGCTACCAGTTCCAAACCACCCCTGGCAACATATTTGTGCTGATTTTAAAGACATGCCGGAAGATGATGAGGGGCATAATATGGTGGCTGTGTTTATTGATTGTCTAAGTAAAAAAGCAGTCACCATTCCTTGTAAAAAATCTGTGAATGCAAAAGATCTCGCGGAAATGTACTATGTCCATTGCTTTCGACACCTGGGAGTGCCCGAATCAATTGTGTCCGACCGCGGCCCGCAGTTTATCTCGGAATTTTTTGGTACGCTCTGCTTACTCCTTGGAGTTAAAAAAAACTTTCGACAGCCTACCATCCAGAAACCAACAGGCAGATCGAAATAATGAATCAATATTTAGACCTGAGACTCCGTCCTTTTGTGAATCACTTGCGAAATAACTGGTCTCGCCTACTCCCACTGATGGACTTTGCACAACTTGCATTACATCATGATAGTATCAATACCTCTCCATTCCAGCTCCTTCATGGCCATCCACCTCGCCTATCTTTTGACTGGAAAGCTCCTCAAAAGCCAGAAAATGCTCGTCAAGCTATTGCCCAAGAAGCAAAAAATCGAATTCGTCAAATGCAAGAAGCATGGGAATGGATTCGTCATCATATGGAGAGTGCCAAGCGGAAGAAACAAAAAGACGTCGACATTCATTGTTGTGAACCAGATTTTCAAGTTGGTGACAAAGTTTGGTTGTCTACAAAAAATTTGTCTCTAGACCGGCCTAGTAAAAAACTGGGTCATCAAAACGTTGGACCATTCAAAATAGTAAACAAGAAAGGATGGTCATACGAATTAGACTTACCAGCGTCGATGGGAGAAATTCATCGTGTTTTCCACGCCAAGCTCCTTCGAAAAGACCCTGCTAGCCCAGTACCAGGACAGATAAATCCGCCGCCCGAAGCCCTAGAAATAATTCCAAGTCATAAAGAATGGGTTGTTGAATCTATACGCACCTGTAAATTAAAGTACAAAAAATTTTATTACAGAGCAAACTGGCTGGGGGCTGATGAAGACCCGGAATATTTCCCCGCTTCTAATTTCATGTACGCCCCACACTTAATTAAGCTGTTTCATCTCGAAAACCCTGCCATGCCAGGCCCACCTGTAGCACTTCCGAGGTGGATTGATGCGTGGGATAGAGGATTATGATTATCTTGAAGATAATTCGGCTATGAACAGAACTCTGTGGTCAGCGTTCTTTGGAAAGGGGGGGTAGTGTGACGCCCCGACATTTCAGTGGCCACGTGCCCGTTGATTCAATAGTTGGTAAGCCGACACAGGGTCAATCCAGGAATTCCAACGACAAGTTTCACACACACGAGTCTTGTGTGTGACAAATCACGATACAAAAGGTTTGTCATGGATATTGGTTTTCATGCAAAACCCTTAGGTTGCAGGCAATGAGGGACAGGAGGTTTCGTGTTGGCGACTCTATTTCAACAGTTGAACTCTTATGTAAATATATACAGATTCATATCCTCCTAGATACTTTTCTCTTTAGTTTAGAATCTTATGATTTGAGTCCACGCCAGCTTTTGACCACTCGCCAATCGTCTTTTGTCCCTCGAGTTTCCACACTACCTACAAGTCTCCTCTGCTACTTATACACATCCAGAGGTATCTAAATCTAGCCTACGTTTACAGTGGCAATGAAACTGGCATAAGGTTTGTTCTGCCACACAGGTAACGCTTCCGATACTCTTGGTACTATCCTTTACGTAGCCTCAGTGGCAATTTCCTATCAGTTTTCGTCTGCTGATGATCCTCGGAGAGATAGATAATATAGGTTGCCTTCGATAGCCATCGAAGGCTACAGGACTTATCGGCTCACAAGCCGTCACAAAATGGTACGCTTGCTGCTCAAATTACATACATCATATCTCCACGACTCAAAATTGACAGTCATAATGAAATTATAAAATTCTTTCTCACAAACCTGGGTGAGTATGAGCTTATCCTAGGTCGTAAATGGCTCAAAAAACATAATCCATACGTAGATTGGTCTAGAGATACCGTTTCTTTCAACTTGAATTACTGTGAATAAAATTGCCTTCTACCTGAAACGTGCTATATCAAAACGCCTAAATTAGAAGACTATGCAGACACAAATAGGTCTTAGTTTGGTGAAGCTAGGAGTGGACGTCCAAGAAAGGTTGATGCAGAAATGTTTCATACACTTTCCAAGCAAGATGGTGTCCAAATTTTCTCCCTTTCGCTTTCAGAAATTGACATTAGACTCCAAGAAATGAGACAAAATATGACTATTTCCCCTTCAGAGACACTAGAAACTTCCTCACCAGAATATACAAATCTACCTCTTTTAGTCCACAACACATATATAGCCAGCAGTTGACTCGATGATATTCAGATAGCTCTACAGACTAAAGATAGGCCCGATCCCAAAAAAGCTCCCAACATATCACCATCATCACCTTTCTGTTTTCGACCATAAAAACACTGACTTATATTAAGATTATGAGCACTTACAGGTTGAATGTCTATCTTGGAAGGATGCTATATTGTTAAGGTTATGAGTTAAATGGGAACATAGTTACTTAGCACTTGTCACAAATTCTATTCAGAGATGGTATGATACTTGGTAATGTGATTGCTGGCAAGTGTCTGATACTTTTCCGATACTGTTCATGAGACAGAACATAGACTACTTATATACTCGAATATGACCCATGTCATTGTCTACGTTCTCTCTCCTGACTCACTGCCCACAGCGTGCCTAGGTAAAACTCTGCAGCTCATGAGTCTATCTTTCATGAGAGGCATCCGCTGTTCCGGTGGCTGGCGCGCGCGGTCCGAGTACGCGTCGCTGCACTGCCTCAATCACTTACGTGTAATATCCCAGTTGAGCGACCCTGAACCTAGCTGCTCAGGAACGGCAGCAATCCAGTCCACAGTTGGCGCTTGTGGTTTGTATTCTCACCACAGCGTCGCTCCAATTGTTCCCATACAATGTCTCAGCTCCGCAGTCCTTAGTCCATTACTCAGGAGCGACAGCACTTGTATAGTTCCGATAGTGCGCTAGGTCTGCATGTACCTCTAAGCGCTATCCTGTAATTGCCCGGCAATACCTAACCACTCATGGCTAGCGTGTAGGATCAATAGACTCATCACAATGCTACCCAAATCATTGCACTGCAATGAATCTGTTAACATTTCTATCTTGATGTCGACCCGTACAAACATAGTGTATAATAGTAACTCATATTGATACTCGGGATTGCGATGGATAGCAGAGATTGATGGTGTTTATTGCAGTGCGGGGTCTGGTAATTTGTGACAGGGATAGGACACGTATATATATATATATATTGCGCACTTGACTCCTCTCTAATATAATGATGCTTCAGACTACATTCACAATGCCCATACCTAATCTGGGTTAATCACCCCTTACTATATTGGTCCTATTGTTATGATATGAGACAACGAGGTAGTCGAGGCTAGGGCATTGCGTGTGGCTCAAGGCCACAGCATACATCACTAGTGTACTGGTTAGGCGAGCATGTATATAGTTTCATAGATGTACCCACAATAAATGGACACAGGTTTAGTCTTATACTTTCTGTCCACATACCTACAGTATAGTATTGTATGAGGCTACTCACTGTCAACCACAAATTATAACATCATCCACTCCTCATCACTCCGCAATGTGACTTCCGCATAGCTCATAACCACAACACCTATCTTCTAATTGATGCCCTTTTCGCCCTTTTATCTTAAATGACAGGTCATAATATTCTTTGTCTTGCTGGCCATCATCAAGCTCAGAGTTATGGACAGACTAAATCTTTAACAGAATCAGCCTGGTGCTCATGAGTCCACTACTCAGGAGCAGGAGCAGTTGTATGGTTCCAGTAGCGCACGAGGTCTGCATATACCTCTGGGCGCTACTCCGTAATTGTCTGGCAATAACTAACCGCTTATGGCTAGCGCACGTGGTCAGTAGACTCTTCACGTCGCTACCACAATCGTTGCCCTGCAATGACTCAACCCTGTGCTCCCAAGTCCGAGACTCAGGAGCAGCAGCAGTTGTATCCATGGTCATTGCATGACGTGCATATGCACCTGTTGGCACAGAGCCGGTTATTGACGAGCAATATCACAACATATATGTGTTTGTAGAACACCAACGTAGATATAGAGAAGACTTGTGTTAACTAAGGAACGCTTGTGTTCAGATGACTTTTTCTTACTCCAACTGCCAGGAGATACATCTCATAATATACATGTCCAGGATAGCCATATCACAGTTCCTACACTATCAAGTACATTCCATTCCATTCTACTTCATACTATTTGATTCCCTATCATTCCATTCCATTCTATTCATTCAAATACCATTCCATTACAAATCTATGATGCCCCAGTTATGGGTTGCCCTCAAGTCCATGTCCTTGTGTGACGGAAACCAAGTTGGTGATGAATAAATCAATTTGTCAGGATTGCCTTCTGTATAATCTATATATGTGGAGATAACCAGAATCAAGTGTTCTATGATTCTGATCTGGCCTTTTGGCCGAGCAGTTGTGCACCTATCTCATGCATAATGTAGGATGGCACCCTTTAGCCTGAACACCACCTCTTTAGCCTATGTCTCCGCCCTACTGTCTACATGCTGCTCTGACAACAACAGTATTTCACTATATGAGGAGAGAAGAGAACTCTAGCTACATCTAATAGGTACTTATAATGACTGATCTGCTGCGTGTATCTACTAACTGATGGCTTTCCTCCAGACATCATACTCGCTAACTAGCCATGTATTGTTGGGTGTTACTTAGTTGTAACAGCAATCTAGCGTCCTGATTAGTATTATTGTCTCGTCTGGTTCCATCTTCCCCTCCCCGTGCGACCTTATTGTAAACAATCTAAGTATTATGCTTAGGTATCCACCTAAGCTCATACAATGGTCAAACCGTAACACCTTGGAATTGCATGAAATGTTGGCATGCGTAAATCTGCACAGATCTGGGATCTCTTAGCAGATTATAACAACTTACTTGCTCCCCATTGTGAATGTGACCACAAAATTGAGCTTCAACCAGGCACGATAGCCCCTCACGGTCCGCTCTATAGTATGTCAGTTGAAAAACTTCAGGTACTACAAAAATACCTCAATGAACAGCTTGAAAAGGGATTTATTCGCACTAGTAAATCGACAGCAGCGGCACCAGTACTATTTGCTAAAAATCCGAGCAGTGGCTTACGCTTCTGCATTGATTACTGCGGCTTGAATTCTATCACTATTAAAAATAGAATTACACTTCCCCCAGTAAGAGAAGCTCTTTCTAGACTAAGCACTGCCAAGTTCTACACTAAACTCGACATCATAGCTGCATTTAATCATATTAGAATTGCAGAAGGTCAGGAATAGATGACAGCTTTCAACACTAGATACGGCCTTTTCGAAACACTGGTCATGACTTTTGGACTTTCAAATGAGCCAGCCACTTTTCAAGATAGCATTAATGAAGTCTTACAACCATACCTTGATTTCTTTTGCACGGCGTATATTGACAATGTCTTGATTTATTCTGATGATCTTCTGGCTCATCTAACTCACGTTAATTCTGTGCTTGATGCCTTAGGAAAAGCTGGCCTTCATTGTGATATAAAAAAATGCGAATGTGAGGTACAACAAGTAACCTATCTTGAGATGATAATTTCCACCACATGTGTCAAAATGGATCCACAAAAAGTTTAATGCATCTTGAACTGGAAGCCCCCTTCTTTTTTAAGAGATGTACAAGGCTTTCTAGGATTCCCGAATTTTGATCATAGATTCATTAAAAACTTTTCCAAAATTGTCAGACCTCTCACCTCTCTCACTCGGAAAAAAGTCAAAGTTATCTAGTCTGATGCCTGCCAAAGGGCTTTTGAGACTCTGAAGAGTGCATTGATCTCAGCACCAGTTTTAAAACATTTTGACGCTTCAAAAGAGATTTTTGTAGAAGCTGACTCTTCTGACTTTGTTTCCAAAGGTGTTCTATCCCAAAAAGACAATCAAGGTGAACTACACCACATTGCATTTATTTCAAGAAAATTTGAAGATGCCAAATGCAATTACGAAATATATGATAAAGAATTTTAAGCTATTGTGCGTTGTTTTGAGGTATGGAGATCCGAGCTCCAGGGCTCTCACTACCCAATTACAGTCTTAACAGACCATTATAACCTTGAATATTTTATGATAACAAAAGAGCTTTCCTGCTGCTAAGATTGGTGGAGTGAGTTCTTATTGCAATTTGACTTTGTTCTTAAATTACAGCCTGATACAGACAACACCAAGCCTGATGCCCTTACACAACATCCTCAAGACCCCCTAATGGGCAGCTCCAATTCTCGATTGACTTTCCAGAACCAGATTCTCGAACCAAATAACAAGCTTTATGAATCTGTGATACAAAATTTAAAAAATAAAAGTAACAAGCAAGCAATTCAAAACGAAGACGTCCCCCAGCTTTCTCCAGCTTTTCTCATGGACCTTACTCAGGAGCCTCTAGATCAGAAATTAAGCCGATTGTTTGATCATGGATATAGTGAAAATACGGATAAATGGCTTACTAAAATAGTTGCAGAAATGAAAAAGCCACATGGAACACCACATTCAAAAGAGGTATCCCTTTCAGAGTGCAGGTTACAAGATGGGCGCCTTTATTTTCGCACTTAAATTTAAGTTCCAGATAACGAGCTGAGACTTCTGCTTATACAAACGGCTCATGATAGCTGTGAGAAGGGTCACCCAGGAAAGACTGGTTTGTACCAGGCAGTCTAGGACTACTACTGGTGGCCACGACTTTCTCAGCATACAAACATGTTTGTTAAAAATTGTCGTAATTTCATTAGGAACAAGGATCCTGACATAGATATCAGTGTACTTTATAACCCCTTCCACTCTCAATCCAACACTAGTGCAATATATTAGTTGATTTTGTTGGCCCTTCAGCAGAATTCAATAATTTGAATTGCGTTATGGTTGTCATAGATTGTCTAACCAAAGAGCGCCACTACTCTCATGGCCACAAAAAGATGACAGCTAAAGAATCAGCAAAAATATTAATCTGCAATATTTGGTGGCTTTTTTGAATATGTGACTCTATAATTTCTGATAAAGGATCTCAATTTGTTGCAAAATTTTGGAAAGCTGTCTAAAAGTGCTAACAGATAAAAATTTCGCTCTCCACAGCTTACCAACCTGAGATGTACAGTCAGACAGAGAATTTAAACGCTTTTATGGAACAATACCTCCGCCAGTACATTGATTACTCACAAGAAGATGTCTATGAATGGCTTCCAATGCCTGAATTCTCCGAAAATAACTTAGTTAATGCTTCCACTAAAGTCTCACCCTTTTTTGCAAATAAAGTATTTCACCCATGCATAGGTTTTGGACCCTCAAGATCGATCAAATGAGTCTTATCAAAGAATCTCTGCCAACAGATCACTTCTGGAAACAATTTTGCCTCTGTGACAAAACCAAGCTGGTTGTAGTGTACTTTTAGAAATATTAAACTATATGAAGAGAGAAGTGCCACAACTACGGGTAGTGACTATTTGTACATCCTTCTAGCTCATCCAGTACGTACTCCGTTGGTGAGAATCATGTTTTTCATGGATCATTGTGGCATAGCGTATTATGAAACGCCATGCGGACAGCTAAGTTAAAACACAGATAGTAGCTCAATGCACTTCTAAAACCAGCAAGGAAGACTGATAAGAATAGGCTAGTTTCATTAGGTGATGTGTAGCAGATTGTTGGGCATAGGGGCTGTGTGTTATGTGCTATTTGGTAATTTTATGTATATAAATACTCGGCGTGAAGAAGCATTATTCTTCACGGAACGTCTTCTTCAATTACCTTAACAATACATTTGTTTACCCATCTCTTCTTCGGGAAGACCATTTATCTCTTTCTAGCTCTTCATCAGCAAGACCCACGTGTAGCCTCTATTGCTACTATCTACCTATTTGTCTCTTCCTAGAGAAGACTAGTCATCCCTTCGACCCACTCATCACCTTTATCTACCACCTAGATCTTCGTTAGGCCACATACGCACCCTATGGAACACTGTCCTAACCTTGCCTAGAGAATGTTGTTCCGCCACTGTCCGTTGTCATCTTTGCCATCTAGCTGACTCTCTCACTTGGCAATTCTACTTCGCCGTCTCACATTCCTTCCTAGCTCCAATGTAATGTAGCGAAGTGAAACTTAGTTGCTTGATACAAGATAATACGAAACACTCTCCCTAATACGCCCCCAAACTCCGCTTAGGTCTCCACCTAAGCTAAACCATGGTCAAACTGTAACAGCCTCCAAGATGTCCGAAGTCCTCGATGTATTACGCACCAACTTAAATTACGCTAAAGATAAACAAGAATATGCTACAAACAAGAATAGGTCGCCGGCACCAGCATATTGTGTTGGAGATGAGGTATTTCTCAACTCACAAAATATATATACATCTCGACCAATGAAGAAATTGGATTGCAAGTTTATTGGGCCATTTCAAGTTGCAAAACAAAAAAGCTCTCACACATATCAATTAAACCTACCTTTTGAATACCAAAACCTCCACTAAGTTTTTCATACCAGCTTATTGGGGCCTGCACCTTCAGAACCTCTACCTGGCCAGATTAACCTACAACTATCCCCTATTTCTCTTGACAAGTCAGGCGAAAAGCTAGATGCCATTGAAGCTATACTGGACTCAAAACAAAGCAAAAACAAAAAGAACTTCCAGTATTAAATATTATGAAGAGGTTATGATGCTGAAGACAAAACGTGGGAACCCCTTAAGAACGTGGTTAATGCTATTTCTGCAATTAAAGAATTCGAACAACTTTTTCTAAATAAACTCAATCCCAGTAAACGTCAGATTGATACAGCTAAAAGACAAGCGACGGCCTGCGCAAGATTGGGTTTTCCAAAGAGATATAAAGATAAGGAGTAAAGGGTAACCTTATGTCAGGAAACGGACGATTTGCATAAGTCATATTAACTCGCTTAATCATAACAGCAATCCACTGTAAATATATATTTTGTAGATACTAAGATATTCTTTGTTTTCTCATAGAAAATTTTATTCAACAAGATTAGACCTCGTCAATCCCAGCTAATAAAGCTTCTTGTGACAGGTACAGGTCGTTATGGCCTTGTATTCCTGACCCTCGGGGCCTCTGATGCTATTGTTCCTTTGGGGTATTATGTTGTGTTCCTATATACGCACGGACCAGCTGTAAATTATTTCTATATGTATATCTCTGGATACCTCTTGTTATCTTCTTCTCTTAGTTTGGAATCTTATACATTATATTCCTCATCTGAGTCTTTACCTGATTCAACTTGTTCATCTGCTAACCTATGCTCCCTTTTGGTCGTCACACGGGTGTGGAGTATAGTGGTGATTCCTACAAGGAAGTATAAAGTCGGCATTATGTATATGGCCCACAGAAGAAGCAAAAGTAAAGTAAGTATTAGGTGAGGATGGTACAATAACAGCGGTCTTCTTTAGAGAAGAGATAAGTATGTGAATCACAGGTATGAGTATAAACAGAAGAAGGTGTGTGAAGGAGTATTCTTCACGCTGGGTATATATGTACATCAAATAATAGGGCAGTTCTAAGCTCTATCTCGAATAGTATTACTACGCGATCTCTATGAAGCGACCCTATGTTCCTGAGCCTATCCTAATTACCTGCGAACTTGATCGAACCCCGAGTTGTGTTTTAGAATAGAACTCCCCATGAGACACCATCTTAGCTTCCACTACATTTATCCGTGAAAGCAGGGGTATCCGTGCTATGATTATAACAAATACCAATATTAGGACTAAGTTTGAAGACAGAGTGACCCTTCTGAAGCGTTTGAAGAGCCCGGCTAGCTGGGCGCTGCAGGCTAGTTGGTACCTCGGGGAATTCACACTCTGTGTCAGATTGGAGCGTAGGCGTTTAACCTGAAGCGGAATTAGAGGGCGAGAAGAGGTCGGATTGATTGCAAGAGATGACTGAAGGTGTACTAGAGATAACTAGGAGGAACTAAAGGTTTGAAAGGTGGGTAATATAAATAGCTAAAAGGTCTAAAGGTTCGAGTGGGTATAAATGGTGACTAAAGGTATTAGAAGTAACTGGAGGTGACTAGAGGTAATCCGAGGAAGGTGGTTGTGACAGAAACTAAGCTTAGAGAACTTAATATCTACAGACCAAGCCAACATATATATACCTGCCCTCCTTCCACTAGCTCATCATAACTGTCGCCAGATCAATTGGTGTTGGTATACAGCAAAGCAAGTCCAGAATAAATCAGTTAATAAACAAAACTAGAGACAGAAGGTTTCCTACATCTTGCTATTTACATAAGGGATTTTAATTAACAATGCTGATTGTAACAACCTCCGTTGCTTAGCAACCATTTCCAATCTCCACCCTTGGTAGTCTCTATAGCTGACTAGACCCTAGATTCCATCTCTACTGTACTGGCGCAGACAGTACACACACAAAAGTGTATTCCTGTAACAATAACATAGACCCTAACCCAGTATCAAAATGATACCATGTGTCGAGAACTGTACTGCTGTCATAGCAACATAGAAAGAATGGTAAAATTATATACTGAAGAAAGGATTGGATGAGGAATCCTTACACTCTGTCTTTCTAGCGTCCTTCCAACTCCTTCCCGAAGGTCAAGCAAAAATGTTTGAAACTTCTTGACTGAGCTTGATTGCTGTATGGTAGCTTAGCCCGACTTCTTTTGTGGGGTCTTGGGCACTGGGGAGTGCTGTTGATTCATCAACAATAAAAGCCCACCTGGCTAATTTGATAAAACTTTGGTCTTGGCGCGCACAAAGCTTAATTTGTAAAGACTCTTTGCCAAAATTCGAAATTTCACGCTTGTCAAGAATGTAACCCTCTTTTGCATCATCTTGTGAACTTATTCTGATCCCTCTCACATCCATCCCAAAGAACTATCTTCCATATTTGTGCGCCATGCTTTGCCTTCTCTGTCGGGTGTAAATATCGGCGTGGGCGTGTATTTGGTGGTCGACTGAGGCCAGAGAAAGTCGACGAGAGGTATGGTCATTGGGATGAGGATTGTTGGAAATGGAGACACGGAGTGTTGTGGACGTATGGGCCCTCCGTTTCGTCTAGGTTCTCGACACAATCTCGTGTGTATTTAAGAGGTTGGAATAGGTAATATGGTAGCGCTTCAGGCTACCTATTGGACATATGAGCGGCTGTATGGCGTGGGCACAAGGAGGTTATTGGGGGGTTTTTTATGCCTAGATGGCGCCACACTCGTTTTTGCTGTGGCTTAGGCTCTGTGTCACTTACACTTGTACTTGTTGCGCACACTTCCCACACTTTTAGCTTTAATCCGAACATGACACTCTTTTAGTCAACTTCTACTTTCGTTCCATGAATATTGCGCCCAGTACATTGCGCGATATTTTCAACAAGGATGTACTCTGTCGTACTTGTAGACTTGATGAAGTTTAGTTGAGAATCGGACTCTTTGGGAGTGAAAGATTGACATGGAGTAATGTAAATTTTTGCCTCGTGGGCCAACTTCTTTGACATTGCGAAATTTGACTGAACTTGGCTCTGGGAGAATATTTCACTCCCAGGTTCGTAGAGGACACCGCGTACAGGTGTTCAGTCTTGCCCTTCTGCTCCTTGCCTCATTTGTTACTTGAAAGATCATTGATATATTTCCCTTGATGAATAGCCACTCAGCTCAGTACCTACCCGTAGATTTTGGCCACTTTTCCCACAGAACCTTCTACCCAAAAAAATAAAATGGTAGCAATGGAAATGGCGTACGCGGGAAAAAGTCTCAAAAAACCTGCAGCCCCAGCCAGCTGAGGCCTAGACACCGGCGCTACATGAGGAGCACATATTCATCCATATCTCCCTTCTTTGTAACAATCGAGGCCGACTTGATCCAATCCACTATCGCCGTTGTTGGAATGGAAGTTGTATAGAGTAGGGTAAGCTGTTTGGCTTGTATTTAATATCACCTAGTGAAGCGAGTTGGGAGATTGAAGAGTCTGAAAACTACAGTGGAGAGTTGTTGATTAAACCCACTTAGTATCAGAGCGCTATTTAAACTAATTACTACATCTAAGTGAAGGACACGATTCACTTGTTTATGCTAAATAATTGGGAGGCTGGTCAATGTATGAGTCGTCATGAAAGTGGCTAGTAATAATAGAACCTTATTACGTTCCGTATTAATGCGCCTCTTCATTGCCAAGTAGCGCCAATTTTAACAGCCGTATCTGGTGCTGGGTACGCTCCGGAAACTCATCGGATGGCTTCTCGTCCATGATCAATGGTGGGTGATGAGTAGGGCTCCGATCCTACCATATGATCTGATCGTGGTTAGCTTCATGATAATAGTGATAGGGGAATGTGTTTAGAGATGAAGACGATACAGATGGCGAAAGCGATAGGGAATCCTCGTCGAAGTGAGGACTTTGTTACTCAATCTCGGCTCTGCAGACTCTGCAGTGAGAGCTGGTGGTTCGTAGGAGGCACCACTGATAGGTGCTGAGAATAGTCCACCTGTGAACGTAGAGAATATTGCCTTCCAACACACTTCCCGCCGAGAACTCGAAGATGTTTCAGGGTCTATTCACGTCTCTGTATCATTGGCATTGGGGCGCCTCGTTATGTTATGGTTCAATTTCTAGAGCTTAGCCATTTATTAGATCTGCTCATATGTAAACAGGAAAGTTCAAGGTCATAACACTATGTCTTGTACGGAGGAAAATGCCCGTATCATTGCTTAAAATTTCTTATTCAAAGCTTCACGCCAACAGAGATGCTGGGCTAGAGTACAAACAGATGGTTTTGGATTTGAAATCTTATACATGACCGGAAGAACCCAATATTCATTTAGACGTGAGACGGGTTGATGGGCTCTGAGAGCTTATTGCTACCTACATAACCGGCAGTGGAGCCAGAAGTGATAAAAGAAGGAAAAAAAAGTACAGTAAATGTCTGAGATACGGTACCCTGCGCCGCATCACTCTTTTCCACACTCATCTCCCCTCGGGTCAGAAACAGTCTCAGCGTAGTCACCTCCCACCCTGTTCATTCTTCGGTAGACTGTAGTATCTACTTGTATTTAGGAATTTAATGAACTTCTGCCATCCCTTCTTCTCTATCATTTTCCTGGTACCAGGTGGAGCATTTTTTCACAGCTTCTTCAACATTACAAAGCAGGTCGGCACTCTGAAAAATGCCAGGGCCTTTTCTCTCGGCCGCAAACGCATTTCAGATCTTCATGTTCGGGGTTGAAACGCCAGTGGTAGTCGGCTTAGTCCTTGTGGCCTGTTCTTGCCGCAATAAGACGATGGTACGCCCATCTTGGTAAAGCTAGTTCCGGCCGTCTTTTGCAACGCATAAATAGGTCCAGATCTTTATGTTGCCTCGGTCGATACTTCTGCCACCACTCTTCCACGAGTTCTTGGCTGCGCAGTTTAACCCACCTCCCCAATGCTGCAAAGGTTAGATATTGAACTTCTCCACTGGGCAGATTTAAGGTTAGTGACCAGTTATTGGGAGCTTCCAAGGCTGATTTGGCCAGCTTATCGGCCTCTTTATTGCCTTGAATCCCCACATGACCGGGTATCCAGCGTATTTCCACATGCTTGTTGTGTCTCAGCGACGAAAACTTAACCACCACTGACTGCGGGGATTCAAATCTTTCTCTTTTGAGCGCCCAGGTGGCCGCTTGGTTGTGTTGTGCTGGTGATGGCTAGGATTACGATGCACGAGGGTAATGATCACTGAGGGTGAAGGAAGAACTTTCCAGCTGGCTCCATGATGAGTAGAGGAACAATGGAGCACTGTATAGAAAGTGTTTCTAGATTGTACTGCCAGATGGAGGAGACTAGAATATTCCGTGATACTGTTTTGGGTAAATAAGGCGAGAGTCTAGCTACCTCAGATGTGTATATAACTAGCGCTTTCTACCTCCTAAATCCTCATAGTTCTGAATATCAAATATATCAGCAGTTCACATTGATTCATCGATAATCATTCGTAAACCTTCTGCCAATTAACCTCCGTAAGCTCTTACTTTTACAACAGGTTGTCCAGCAGAATGCAGATCGGTAAGTCTTCTCCTACCACTATTGCAGCCTTCAAGGCTTTTACGGCGCCTACAACTTCTGCGTCGAATACCTCTGCTCCGGGAAGTGGACCAGAGCCACTTCCAACTAGCTTGCCTCCTTGGTATAGTACATACCCCCAGGCTGATTTTCCGGAATCCGATGAAGATCCATCAGAGAAAGCACAGATTGTCTCAGCTAGCAGGGAAGCTAGCCATCGCTGTATGCTTCTAGACCTAGCCCCTTTTTCTTGACTGTATGGAGTCGGTGCTGGGGAGCCGTGTGGTAAGTGTAGCTTTGCAGGGTCTTCGTCTGTCGGAACTCTACGCACGCTTATTTGCAGGCGTGTCAAGTACCGCTCTGGTTGTCTGAAAAAGCGATTTCTTTGTCCCAATCTAAGCACTAAGCGACCTATTTCCTCTTTCGGATCCTCAGCCACTCAAAGGGCTAGAGGATGCTAGGCATCAATTCTTCGAATGCGAGCTGCAGATTTCAGCGTCTTTTGTGTGGATGTTGATTTTGATTTTGATTTTGATTTTGATTTTGATTTTGATTTTGATTTTGATTTTGATTTTGATTTTGATTTTGATTTTGATTTTGATTTTGATTTTGATTTTGATTTGATTTTGATTTTGATTTTGATTTTGATTTTGATTTTGATTTTGATTTTGATTTTGATTTTGATTTTGATTTTGATTTTGATTTTGATTTTGATTTTGATTTGATTTTGATTTTGATTTTGATTTTGATTTTGATTTTGATTTTGATTTTGATTTTGATTTTGATTTTGATTTTGATTTTGATTTTGATTTTGATTTTGATTTTGATTTGATTTTGATTTTGATTTGATTTTGATTTTGATTTTGATTTTGATTTTGATTTTGATTTTGATTTTGATTTTGATTTTGATTTGATTGATTTGATTTTGATTTTGATTTTGATTTTGATTTTGATTTTGATTTTGATTTTGATTTGATTTGATTTTGATTTTGATTTTGATTTTGATTTTGATTTTGATTTGATTTTGATTTTGATTTTGATTTTGATTTTGATTTGATTTTGATTTTGATTTTGATTTTGATTTTGATTTTGATTTTGATTTTGATTTTGATTTTGATTTTGATTTTGATTTTGATTTTGATTTTGATTTTGATTTTGATTTTGATTTTGATTTTGATTTTGATTTTGATTTTGATTTTGATTAAATTTAATGTTGTGCCTGTCTGCAGCTCGTGACTGATGTCACGTGCTGGACGGCCTAGTCCTTAAAGAACTATCTGACACCCTAGTGTGCACTAAAGAACCTAGAGATTACAAAAGAGCCCGACCAGCTGTCCATCACACAATTGGTCAGAGAATCACATTTTCAACAACACTTTTGACTGCCTTGCCAACACAGCTCTTGAATCCAGTTGTCTGCTGCATCACATTTTTCTTTCCACGTCCCATTTGACAAAATCATATACCATCTACAACCTATTACTGTTATAAATATCTTTCACTTACTCATGCTGCCCCAGTCCTCTGCAGAGGCTGGCTCTTGGCCCCACCTTCCAACCGTAAATTCGGCGCGTCTTGACGTCGAAATGGTCCTTACTATTACGGCATGCTGTAGGATAGATCGAGATCGCCGTTCGCCGAGGGTATGGGAAGGTTAAGTGGTGAATACTTCAGAGATGGAAAGTCGACAAAGTACTATGGCTAGAGGGAAGCGGGTTTACGAGAGGAATACTGTAATAATATTATAAGATTGTGAAGCTGGAGAACTACTTTGTTGTAGCTCCAGCTTCCTTAAGTAGAAATAACTATCTAGCATAATTCAACTAAAACTGTTGAAATTTCCCATCATAACTCAAACTGTGACCTCAACCATATCATTTCCAATTGGCGCATTATCTAGTCTCATCATATAAGTGTTATGATGTAAAATCACTCAGCCAATTAGACAAGCTGTATTAGATGATATAGAGATCTATACAAGATGTGGTTGGTGCAGTGACATCATAACAGTTGCATGTGGATGGTATGAACAAGAATATAAACTATTCTATAGCATATGATATAATATCTTACATCACAAGATGGAAAATTCTACTAGCAATTAGATAGATGAGCTTTAGGTGTAAATAGGAGTATTCTCCTCCATATAGATAGCAATCATCAGGAAACAAATCTAATAAAGCAAACACATATCATCGTCCACTTCATAATAGTGTCAAGCACATATTAATAAAGCCACACTTTGTATGCAATTCCCCTCCTCATAATCACAATAATAAGTGCAAGTGTTGAGGGTGAGCCGAAAAGCCTGTTTCGTGAACTTTATCCTCGGGCATTCTGCTTAGACTCTGGTTCAAGAATGTCTCGCCATGACACTTACAGGGCCACCCAACCATCGAAATATTACACAAACGAACGCAGAGCCAACCTACAAGGCGAGCTGCCAATACTCGCCCCCAAACCAAACCGTGTCATTAGGTGTAACAATGACTAACTTCCTCGCAGATGAAGCGAGGGCATTTAATTTACGCTTTGCAGAGGCTGAGCGTGTTGTCAGTGGGTACATTAACCAACTGGCTGCTACAACCGACAATCAGCTCCGACGAGCTGTCAAAAAGAATGGAGAGGCTTTACAGGCCATTATTTCAAACATCCTACGCAGAAACCCCTAGCCCCTATCTAGTGGGCCATCAGAGGCAGCCAGCAGCAGCAAGACTACAACCCTCCCGCCACCGGCTACAAAGTCAGGGGGAAAGAATAACGCGAGCACTCCACGACCTGTACAAATCCACACTAGGGAAACCAGCAGCCAGTCGAGAGGCAAAGAGCCGGCTTCGACAAAACCTACTAGGCAAGTCAAAGGCAACGAGTCCAAAAACACAAACACTACTGAGAGATCCTGGGCTCAGGTGGTTAGGAAAAAGCCAAAGCCTGTACAACCAGTGGTGCCATCACCTTTACCAGTCAATGGGTCTCAGTCTGTCAGAGCAGCATGTAAACAGCAGGGCGGAGACATAGGTTAAAGAGGTGGTATTCAGGCTAAAGGGCGCCATCCTACATTATGCATGAGATAGGTGCATAACCGCTCGGCCAAAAGGCCAGACCAGAATCATAGGACACTAGAATCTGGTTATCTCCACATGTATAGATTATACAGAAGGCAATCATGACACGGTCAAAAGCAACTGAGCCTACACAATCACCAAGGTCAAGCACCCTCGCTTCCAAGCCGGCCCGTGTTGTGATATGACTGTCAGAGCCGCTGTGGGCCATCCCTATCTATCTACAGGGATATAGCATATCAATATACTAGTGCAGTATGCAGGGTCCATGTGGTCCCTGCACGACCGTTATTACAATCAACACCAAGAACTTTGTGTTACTAGTACAACATGTTAGAGAATGGAATGGAATGTGACTATGGATCATTCTGGTTATATGATTATGGGCTGTATCATGGGTGTACAGCATGTGTATATATCAGCTCTGTCTACCTCGGTAGCACCATCAATTGTATTAATTAAGTTATTCATATCTTCAGTCTCTGATTATCATCCTGTGCTCTTCTCTGTTATCCCTAGCTTATTCATCATTCCATATCTACTCATTACCTAAATATAACAGCCCGCTCAGACGAGTGTGTGTTCCTGCGGGTCAAGCCTGACCACCCGTGGAGAGGCATGTCTCCCCAATACATAAAAATAAGCCTCGCAAGCAAGCTACGCTTGGTTAACTCTACGATCAAGCAGGTTACTGTCGTCAACTCAGGGTTCGCGATACAAGCTGAAGGAGATGCAGCGAGAAACGCGCTCCTCTCGGGTGCCGTGCTCTTAGACAGCACAGAACTGAAACTAGAAGCTGCCTCAAACTGTATCTCGGTGCTGGCTCCGAATGTGCCAGACAGGCTCTACACTCTTGAGGAACCAACGCCAGACACACCGGAAATGGTGATGGAAGAAGCGACTTTAAAGACGGGCATAAGACCGACCTCGGCTCGTGTGTTCGCGACAAGCATGGCAAGGCCATCAACCGACTGAGTGCTACATTTTGCAGCCTGTAAGCCAAAACTGGATGAGCGACTTTTCGAAGAGAGCGGTCGCCTACACGAGCTCCAGCGCAAGGTCAAAATTGCGCAATGCAACCAATGCTGGGGACATCACCCAACAAAGATTTGCTCACGAGCGGAGCAATGCTCATGGTGTGGATCAATTGAGCATAAAGCATATGTCTGTAAGTAGACCATCTCAAGGTGCATGAATTGCCATGTGCCTCATGCAGCCATCGAACCTCACTTTATGACTAGACAAACCCGGGTTGGCAGTAAAACTGTGCAGCGAACCAAAAACCAGCTATTGTTTATACGCGAGGCAGGTTAAAAGGAACGGAACGCTTTAATCCGAGAGATGGAAGCAAAGCAGAAAGCCGTCGAGGCTACTGCCGACAACGAAACCACTGACGTAACTCAATGCCTGTAAGGGACCACAAACTTACCCAGCTCCACACAACAGCAACAACGATCTCGCTCCTCTGTGCTAATTAGGGCAGAGGAGACCTCGCTACGGATACTATCCTGCAATCTGCTTGGGATTTATGAACCGATGTCCTACTCATCCAGGAACCCTGAACTAAACACAAGGACGGCTTCTGGCTCACCAAGTCGCATCCCGGATTCGATAGGCATTTGCCTCCCCGTGTCGCTGCTAACTCTTCAAGGCCACGCTCCCTCATTTATACGCGAAAAGGGACCAAGTGCCTACAACTAGCAATCTGCGAGGCATCACCAGATCTTACAGCCGTAAAGGGTGACGGAGTCACGTTTGTCTCCGTATACCGCGCTACTGGAGCAGACCTTTTGCCGCTATTATCATGGGCTCCATCTGGGCCTACAGTTATTGGCGGAGACTTCAATGCTGTTCACACCGACTGGCAGCCAACGGCTACTAGGCTACACGGTGACGGTCAGGTGCTAACCGATCGGATGTTCGAGTATGGCATGAACCCATCTTCTACACCGGGCGTCCCGACCGACGATCTCGGAAATATACTCGACCTAGTCTGGTCTAACGCTAGTGCCCTTGCAGATATTTTGGTAGAGCTTGACTCGACATCGGACCACAGAACTCTTTCAGGAGACGTTCCCCGCCCAATCTCGAAAGCCAGAGCGGTTATCAAAACTGGTCAACCAGTACGAGTAACAGACGACGTCCTCGAAGACTTCGCCAAGGTACTAGCTAGGTGGGCTCATGGAATATGTCTACAGCCAACAGATTCAATAATTGCGGTGGACAACCTCGCTGATAAGCTGGTCCAAACTATTAGCGATGCTATCAGGGCTACTGGAAGACGCGGGAGTGCTAAGAAGGGTAGGAAGACACCTTGGTAGACGATAGAGTGCGCAAAAGCCAAATGCGAATACACGATACTCAGGGACAAAGAGAGCAGAAAGGATTTCCGTCGCATTGTCAAAAGTGCAAAACGCCAATACAGTCGGCGAAAGTTCTCGGAAGCTACAACTGACATTGACATATATCAGATAGCACATTGGGCTAAACCGCAACCTATATCTGCTGCTCCGCCACTCCAAACTCCGGATGGTTTTGTCTCGGATCTAGGAAAGCGTGCACTGCTATTTCGCGATCTCCTCGGCCGGCTCAACAGCCAAAACAACGTGGACACCGAACACCTCGAGCCAGGATTCGGAAACCTTCCATGGGTCTCAAGCGTCACTGATGAAGAAGCCAAGTTGGTCACAACGGCATGCCGAAATAAAGCTCCCTGAGCAAGCGCGATGTCTGCGCGGCTTCTTAGGACAGCCTGGCCGTCAATTGGACAAGTAGTGAGAGTACTCTTTGAGGGCTCACTTCGACTAAACCACTTCCCGAAGGCATTCAAGATAGCTGAAGTGATTCTCCTCCTCAAATCTGGCCGTGGTATCAGTATAGCTAAAGGATGGAGGCCTATTGCACTACTATCTTCTCTGGGAAAAGGTCTTGAGAGACTAGTTGCAAGGCGAATGGCTTACACCGCCATTTCGCACAAGGCCGTGCCACAGCAGCCTTTTGGAGCACTATCCGGCAGATCTGCTAACGACCTTGTCTCGTGCGTTATCCACAATTTGGAACATGCAATGAATAGGCAGAATAAAGCAGTTCTTGTCACTCTTTACGTACAGGGGGCATTCGACGCTGTACTCCACAGAAGGCTGCTGGAAAGGATGAACAAAGCTGGGTGGCCGAAACCAGCCATCAGTTGGATAAAGTCCATCCTGGATAATCGATCCGCCCGCGTCAGACACGAGGATGGAGTAACAGACCCAATTCACCTAGAGTGTGGGCTGCCACAAGGATCGCCTTTATCCCCGATTCTCTTCCTCCTTTACATAGCCGAAGTCGTGGGGGGCAGTAGTTGGAGATTCGGCTATGCAGATGATGTTGCTATCCTCGGCATAGGTTCAACTCCAACTGAAGCCGCAGTAGCTGTCCAGAGAGAAGTCGATGCAGTCCTAGGGTGGGCTGCTGAAAATGCCGTCTCTTTCGATCCAGACAAGGCCGAAGCAGTCTATTTTCTCGACCCTAGGTCTAGGGGATACGAGCTTCCGACTATAAGGATAGGCACTCGCGATGTACAAGCATCCGACGATATCCGATGGCTCGGAGTACACCTTGATCGCGGTCTGACCTTCGAAAGCCACGTCGCAAAGTGGACCAGTAAAGCAATACGGCTAGTGCAACACTTCCGGCAGCTCACTCAGTGCACCAATGGACAAATGCCCGACTTACTAACCACAGTGATCCGCACGGTAGTCCTGCCAATCGCGATGCACGCAGCGGAATCCTGGTACCCGGGGCCAATCAGGGAAACATATCCGGGTGTTGCGCGAAATTCATGTAAGAGATAGTGCAAAGTGATTGACCAAACTTCTGCCTTAGGAATTCGTGTGGCTCTACCAACCTGGCGCACCATGCCCATCGCAGCCCTGAGAAGGGAGACTGGCATTTCACCTGCTCACATTCTGCTCGAGGAACGCAGGCTCAAGACTGTCGCACGAATCCGGAGACTGGATGATTATCATCCGCTTCGACTTCGGGCCACGGAAAGCACTGACAGCGCTTGTCACCGACTAGGACTCAATTCATGCAACAAAACTAGACTTGGTCTGGACAGAGTTTATGATTCGAGGGTCCAGAGGATGTATCGACTTCTGCCAGAGGCTGAACTACCCCCACTGCTCCGACCTCCGGTCCCCCCTCAGCCAATTCCCTACTGGACAAGCAAGAAAGAGGCTGCCAAGTTCATAAGAGAGTGGCTACCTACACTCCCACCCGACTGTCTCTGCGTTTACAGTGATGGTTCTGGGGCGTCCATCGACAGAGTGTCTTGGGCCTTTGTGACTTTTATCAGTGGCACAGGCACGGCAATCGAGCTAAGAGGCTGAGGCAAAATTACCAATGCGGAGGTCTACGACGCAGAGGTTCATAGAGCTTTGGCCGCTATAGAAGCAATTACTGCCAGTAATCGAGATCGAGGACGCAGCGCCATCTACATCCTGCTCGATAATTCTGCGGCTGTTAAGGCTTTACTGATGGGAAAAACGGGCTCATCATCTTTGCGTATACAAAATTTCGTGAAACTGGTTGTGGGATCAGCCGCGCCTGTAAAAAGAGGGTGGATCCCGGGCCACGAAGGGCTAGCTGGAAATGAAATCACCGATGATCCCTCTCGAAGTGAGCTTAACACTATTGTGAGGTTATGGATCTTAGAGGAATGCTGGAATGGTATAGGAAGGTGAAGGATAGATGCCGAACAACGAAGCAGTTGAATAGAGCTTAAGGGTGAAGCTTGGTAGGGTGATACAATGAGGGTATGAATAGAATTTCAGAGATATTCAGTAAATATTAAATTAGGAGGCCTTCTATAGCTGTATAGCTGTAGAGAAGACTATAGAATTATCACAGTGGAAGGAGGTCAGATAGAATGAGAAGCAATAGTGTGATAATTACAAAATAGTGATGGACAATAACTACAAAGTACAAATTTCCTCCACGCGACTGATCTGCATGAGTAGCGTTATTGACACGACTCCTAAGCTTGACCTTGTGTCAAATTGGAGCGTTGGCGTTTGACCTGAATTGGAATAGAAACGCGATAAGAGCTCGGATGGATTGTGAGGGATGACTTAAGATCTACTGGAGATAATTTGGAGAACTAAAGGTTTAAAAATTGGTAATATAAGTGTCTAAAGAGTCTGAAGATACGAGCAAATACAAGTGGTGACTTAAGGCGCTAAAGGTAACTAGAGGTGACTATAGGTGACCCGAAGGCGATCCGAAGGTGGACGTTATGACAGAAGACTAAGCGTGAAGAACTCTATAGCTACAGGCCAAGCCATCATACATATACTTGCCTTCCCCCCACTAGCTCATCATAACATAGGCCCTAAACTAGTGCCAACATAATAGCCAGTGCCAAGAACTGTTCTGTTGTCATAGCAACATCAGGAGAAGGGTAAAATTATAAACTAAAGATAGGATGGGAAGGAGAATCCTTACACCTTGACTGGCTCGGCAAGTTCCTACACCAACCAGACACGCCTTGTCATTTAACAGTAAATGTAATTGTTGTGATAGGTCTAAGATTTGGGTGTTCATACAATTTGTGGGAGCTCGCTGCTAGTGATCACAGATGGGCCGCTGGGCCGGAAAGGCCAAAAAGTGGAGCGGAGAATGATCTCTGTGGAATGAGGAAAGACTGAATTGCTTGCTCTATCTACTGTGGAGGAAAGCTCTCTACTTATAGTGCCTCGACTATTGCTTACTAAGGATACTACTCTACAAAGCAGGAGCAAACAGAGCAAAGGCATGCAGTTGCGTGACCATCATAACTTGAGCTGTGCACAGTAGCTATGTGGGTCCAGGCACAACAGTAATGAAATTAAATTAGAGTAACTACTGTAAGAGGTCTTACATTCAGAGATATTCAGTAAATGTAATGAACTGAAGATTTCTGAAGGAGAAGAACACGACATATATAAACAGGAATTAGTCCTAGTGAGACGAATTTAGAAATAAGCCAGGATGTGCGCCCATGTCCCAGTATGGCAACCTTATCATGGCGAAGGTTTGTCTTGACCACCAGTAGACCCCAAAGCTAGCTGAGTGTAAGACAGAATCATGTATATACCATAATTTCCAATATATCTTGTGTTAAGTATCAAGACTAATTAATATTACAGAAAATAGATGTGGCGCAGTATTAAATGATACAAATAATGGAAACGAAACGAGATAGTACATGACTTGTGTAACAGATGCAGGACTATTATAATTACAACAAACGCACCGGACAACTTTAGGACAACATATGATTTGATTACCCTTGCCTCATCTGGACGGAAAGCTCGCAAGCTGGCCATGCAGATGTTGACAGACTAGTGGCATTCGAATTGCCCCAAACTTTACGCCAACCTTGAACTCGAGATGCGGCGCAAGAAACCGCCCGAACTAGCGCTACCGAGAGATGTCTTCACAGGCTTGATTGCTGCCCGAACTGGACATGGGGGCTTTGCGGCATATCATAGCCGCTTTAACCACACAGATGCTACACTGAACTGCGAGTGTGGGAGGAAAAAATCGGTCAGTCACCTCGTCCAGTGTCGAAAAGTACTGGCAACTTGGCGGTTAAAAAGTGGAAGGCAAAGGGCGCCGGCTCTGGAAACAATGCTCGGATCAAGTGGATGGCTGCTGTTCAGGGATTACGTCCAGGAGAGCGGGATTTACGCGGAGGCTAGTCGGGGGATGGCAGGGATACCTGTGACTCGGACGTGATATATTGAAAGTCTAGGTGGTTTGGCATGGAAAGAGGGAATTGGGATCGAGGCTCTGGCGCGTGGTGGCCGAGGCAGAACAATGGAAGGGAGATTGTTTAACTTTTTCTTTTGTAATGCAGGACCTCACAGGAAAGTTTTTTGTTTGTTTTCAATCTGGGCTGCTGAATTTGTCATGGTCCAACACATAGATGCAATTTGGCATGGTTCCGGTCATTTAAGTGGGACGAGGCATTTGTACTGCATGGTAGTCAACCTGATCAGGCCCGGCCCCACTCATGCTCAAGCTCTAGTAGGAGTGCAACAGTAGTTACTTCACACAGCATGTTAATGAACAAACAAACAAAAGCACAATTCGATAATCCCCCAATTTACCCACTCCCACCCTATTATCCATCTCACCCGCTTATTATCGAATCGAATTGTAATTGTTTGCCATTGGCGGCATTTTAAAATGTCTCCGACGCGTAGATTGCACCAAAATGCGATCAGCAGAATTATCAAAGATTGCGTCAACAGACTATACAAATGGAACGGCGCAATTCGAGATCACGCCAAAACTAAGCTGACAAGCAAAGGACAACTATGTCCCTGAGGTAGACATGGTGGATGCTGAAGTCGAGAAGTTGAAAACTCTGTCAGACTCAAAATGGGCTTCCCCCAGCCCGAAAGACGCGGATCTAACCCCAAAGTTCGCAGATACTTGCAGTAAAACCGTCGCTGTACCCGAAAAGCGCGCTACAGTTTCAGCACTACCGCGACTGGTAGAAGTGAGGCCCTCAAAAGGGGCAGAAATAAGAACCAACAAGGCATCAGGTGCCGAAAACCTACCGCAAGTCCCAATGGCTTCATTGTCAGAAGTAACCAATAGAGTAGACTCATAACCCCCGGAACTACATGAAGTGATCAAAGCGGAGGAGCGCCGGGCAACGCAGAAAGCCGCACAATTTACCATTTGCTCAACAGCTATTGATGGTGTTGAAGCGGCCCTTGCACCTCTTTCCATAGGCGAAAACAAGGATTTCGTAAACTCTATTAAAGTCTACTTAAGAGCAGCAATTGCACAATTTGTGATTGCTGGGGCGAGCACTACTCTACCAGCCCTCCCGCATCGACCAACAGTCGTGACACAGTCTGCCACCGTCACACCAGTGGTCGTTCAACAAACCATTGCAATTGTGGTTGCGCTGCCAAGAAGCACATGGACTACTATTACTCGTGCTGGTCTCCAAAAGCAAAATACACAGACAAACGCAAAAAAATAACTCAGGCGCAGCTACTCTTGCTGCCAGAAAGCCAGAGAAGAAATCAGGAATAGCGACGTTGCAAGACAATCAACTCTTTCTGCGACTTAATGAAAAACACGAGTGGACACATCTCTCTCCAGCTGGCATTCGCGAAGCAGTCGCGAAACAGATACAATGAACCCCTGCCAACGTTGACCAGTTCAACGCATCCCTACTGGTTTTGCCATCCGTGCCAAAAACTCGGACGCAAAACCCCGACTGCTGGAGGCCGCTAGTTCCTTCGCACTAGTGGAGGCTAAATTAGAACCGCCAAGTGATCTCATTTCCCTCCAGATAGCTACGGTTCCAATCGCAGTCTGTAGTCTAGAAGAACGAATAGAAGTCACTACCGAAATGGTGGCTGCAGAGATCCTCAGAGTTACTAACTATACTCCGAACAAAGTAAGGATTCATGGAAAAACCAAGCCCGGGGCCCCCTATAGATCATGGGTGGCTCTGTTCCACAGGGACGCCAGCCCAAAGCCTGGCTTCAGGCTCTTCGACGACTCAGGGATAGCCACGATCCAACGAACTCGCCCCCCTATGCAGCAGTGTAGAAGTAGTCTCGGTTTCCACGCCACCTGTGGATGCTCTCGTGCATCCGCCTACTGGAACTGTGGATCCACCATGCACTCGGCATTTGAGTGCAAGTCAGCCTCTAAATGTCGAAACTGCGGAGGCCCCCATCAATCTGGCAGTCGAGGCTGCCTGGCGCGTCCCAACAGGTCTAGCCCAGCAACCAAGGAGCAACTTGTGACTATTTGACAAGCTGGCCAACGGAAATACCAAGCCGTCGCTAGGGCTAAAGATGCTACCAAGGCCGCTGAGGCTGCCACAACTGCCTCTAGATCAACACGACCAACTTCTCTAGCTGCTGTTAGGGACATATTGTCAATAGATACAGCAATGTCTGAGAGCTCGGGCTTTGGGGCCTTGAACCCTGAAGAAGCTTTGTGAAGGTCGCCCCACGGGCCCCTTCCCGCCCCCCTCCTATACTAAGTTTTATGTCGGTCAATGTAGGTATGGGAGACCCAACACACGACATCGCCCTTTCCCGAGCTTACGTGATAGGCGTAGATGTAGTGTTAATACAAGAGCCTTCGTGTAAAAAATCCACAAAGGAGACAAAGTCACACCCCGGTTACGACTGCCACATACCACATGGCAGCGTAAACGTTCGACCCAGGGCAGTGACTTACACACTAATAAACAGGAGAATCCACTCGGCAACTCAAATGTTTCCCTGCAATCCTCTGACAGCGGACTACTGCTGGGTTGTAGTAAACGGAGTCACGTTTCTCAACGTGTACAAAGACCCGAACAACCCAACAGCGATTCGACCACTCCTCAGCTAGGACCCGTCAACACGATCTATTGCAGCAGGCGACTTCAACGCGGTACACTGCGCCTGGCAACCAGGGGTCACCCGCCCACGTGGACAATGAATTGAAATCGAGAGATGGGCGGAACGCCATAATCTCACTTGTCTTATTGTGAGCAAGCCAACGCATCGAGCCGTAAATACGCTCGATCTTGCTTGAACTAACATCAACGGGGCCGAAGCATGGGTGGATCGCAACGAGTGTGTAACCAGCGACCATCTACCGATTTGAGGACGAGTTCCCACTGGATCCGGAAAAAGGGACCAGGAGTCTTCGCAGATCAGGGTAGCTCGTGGAAACTTGCCGAAGTTCGCCCTTGCTGTAACGCAGTGGACACACCCGCCACTAGTCCTAGACACGGTTCACAAGGCGGACGAATACGCCAATGATCTCTGCTCCGGCCTTACTAACTGTGACAGAAACCGAGTTGGTAATGAATAAATCGATTTATTAAACTATATGAAGAGGAAAGAAATCTCTAGCTACTACTAACAGGTACTTATAACGTTTGGTCCGCTTCGTGAATCTGCTGACTGATAACTTCCCCCTAGGCCTATTACTTGCTACTGAGCCAAGTAGTATCAGGAGCCATTACGCTATGATGTTGCTTCGACCTCCTGGCTAGTAGTGCTATTTCATCTCTATATGCCCATCCTTCCTCTTTCAGTCTTATCGTAATTATTCCTAATTAAACACTTAGGTTTCCTCCTAAGCTAAAACAACGGTCAAACCGTAACACTAACGCTATAAAAGCAGCAGGAACACGAAGGAGCACAAGACACGGCAAATGTGCGCCTTGGTGGACTCTGGAATGCAAGCTGGCTCGCACAGAATATCGTGCAGCAGTGAATCCAGAGCATCAATGGGTGCATGCAAAGAAGCTGCGCTCAACTCTCAGAGCGGCAAAGAAAGAGCATCAGACGCGTCAAGTCGAAGCGATCACAACACCGACTGCCGTGTTCAAGCTAATGCTCTCGGCCGAGCCAAGGCAGGCAAGTGTCCCCCCTCCGCTGAACCACGAAGGGAAGATGTGCGCCGATCCGGGCGAGCGGGCAGTGATACTCCGAGACGCTCTTTTGGCACGGCACCAAGCGACGGAAGATCTACCGCCACTCAATGCGCCGAGCACTAACCGAATCCCCTGGAACGACCATGTCTCGGACGAGGAGATATGCATGTGCACCATAGGCTGTGCCAAAACAGCGCCTGGAGCGGACGGGATCTTTGTGGAGCTTCTACAAACCTGCTGTAAGATGATTGGACCAATTTTTGGCACTCTCTTCCGCGCCTGTATCAGACTTGGAATCCATCCATCCTGCTTCAAGCTGGCTGAAGTGGTGCTCATACACAAGACGAGCCGAGATCCAACAACAGTTAAGGGCTGGAGACCGATTGCCCTCTTGTCATGCTTGGGTAAGGGACTAGAACGAATCTTGGCGAAGCAGATGGCCCATCTTGCGGTTACGCTGGATATTGTTGGATACCAACAATTTGGCGCGCTCCCTAAGAGATTGGTAAACGACCTTGTCAGCTGCGTAGTCCACGACATCGAAGAGGCAAGTACCCAGGGATGGGCGGCCACATTCACGACTCTGGATGTCCAAGGCGCGTTCGATGCAGTACTTCACAATCATTTGGTGAGGAGGATGCAAGAGCAGGGGTGGCCTGACTCTATTCTCTGATGGACAACATCATCTCTTGCACAAAAAAAAGGTGCAAGTCTGATATCCTGGAGGGGTAACTGAGCAGAAAGAGCTGGTGTGTGGAGTTCCGCAGGGTTCGCCCATATCGCCACTCTTCGTCCTCTTGTACATGTCTCGGGGATGAGGGTTTGATAGTGTTCCACGGGGTGCGTTGTATAGCCTAGTAAAGATCTAGGTGGTAATTGAAGGTTCTAAATGGGTCAAAGGAATGACAGGTCTTCTCTAGGAAGAGATGAATGGGCAACTAGTTGCAGTAGGTGTTACACGTGGGTCTTGCTGATGAAGAACTGAGCAATGGATAAATGGTCTTCCCGAAGAAGAGATGGGTAAACAAATGTATTGTAAAGGGTAAATAAAGAAGACGTTGCGTGAGGAGTAAATCTCTCTCACGCCGAACTATTATATACAAGAGTAGAAGCCTTTGCCAACCGGAATTAATCCTGATCAATTCTTGCCAATATCTTCGCATTAATGGCTGTGTTCTTGTCCTTCTCTTCATGACTCTCTTGCATATCCTTACATGACTTTTTACACGACTAATTGTATAGGGGAAGCTATTATTAAATTGATGTCTTTAATTAACTACCCCTTCATCTTATCACGAATTAAAATTAGTATTAAAATTCTAATTACGGATCCGTGAAAACATGGCAGAGCCAATGCGAAGCTGCAATGCAGAAATAAGGTACAGCTACGCTGACAACTTCGGGATACTTGGATTTGGGTGCAGCATAGCCGAGTCAGTCGCTTTTGTACAGAAGGAAGTGAACCATCTTCTGGAGTGGGCGAGCACCAATGCAGTCTCCTTCGATACCAATATGTCGGAGGTAGTCCAGTTTCCCGGACATAAACGCGAGGAGCCAGTGTGCATTTTTTTGAACTGCCTGGTTATCGAGCCAGCAGACTAAATACTCTGGCTAGAAGTACACCTAGACCCGCAACTGGACTTCAA
This sequence comes from Blumeria graminis f. sp. triticale, assembly GCA_905067625.1. Classification (NCBI taxonomy): domain Eukaryota; kingdom Fungi; phylum Ascomycota; class Leotiomycetes; order Helotiales; family Erysiphaceae; genus Blumeria; species Blumeria graminis. The sequence continues at coordinate 2,707,698 of LR898478.1, forward strand.
ACATCACGTCACGACGTGATGTGGTAAAGCTCTGAAGGTGGCCAAGCAAATGCGCCGCTTCAACTCAGCATATCGCGGAGCTGCTCCTGCAGCACTGGTTCGGGCAGTGGACACATGCATTGTCCCCGTAGCAACCGTGGAGCAGATGTTTGATGGCCCGGCCTCAAACGTCCGACCAAAAGGGGAATCATCATACCTCGGACTAGCATTTTTTGCGAGATTATTGATAAGGGGATCCTAACGGGACTGCGAGCTGCCCTCCCGATAATGAGAACGACACCGAATCCTGTTCTCCACCGCGAAGGATGTATCCCAACAGGTAAGATCATTCTGGCAGGGAACCTACCACGCCTCTCGGCTCGGCTCCATTCACTAGACAACCGTCACCCGCTCCGGACTCGCGCCGCTATGCGTCCAAACAATGGAACACGGAAGTACAAGAAATGTTCTCGGGCGCCCAAGAATCCAGAGATCCACATGTCACGAGTACAGCGGGCTTACCGACAACTCCTGGATGCGGAAGATGCTGAGACTTTGCCGCCCCCGAGCTATCTTTCGAGTTTCAACTCAAGGATAGAGGAGGAAGAGAAGGCAACTCGGCTCATTGATAGTGTGCCTGCATCAGATATTTGCGCCTACCCGGATGGATCGTCGGAGGGTAATGGTCGCTCAGAATGGTGGTTCGTCTTGAAGAGGGATGGAAAAACGCTGTTGAAGGGATGTGGCATCAAGCATGGTGGTGAAGTGCTCGATGCGGAAATACTAGGGGCGAGGAAGGCCCTGGAAGCCTCGCTGGGATTGTTGGAGAGGGAGAACAGTGGAAGGGACGGCAGGCAGCAGATCAATGTATTGACAGATAGTCAGTCTGCAGTGAAGGCATTGCTGACAGGGATTGCCAGAACAAGCCTTGACGACGTACGCCAATTTAGGGCGCTATCAAAAAAAGCTCTAGTCTCGGTGAAGTGGATACTGGCCCACTCCGGGATACAGGGAAACGAAGATGCAGATATAGCTGCACGCTCCGGCCTCCGACAACTGCCAAGCAAAGACAGCCAGCCTGGCTCCGTCACAATGGCGTACGTTTGTCGGCTCATGAACCGGAAACGTCAAGCGCTTCTCGACGACTGGTGGGAAGAAGTATGTCCACCTAGGTATTGAAATCTTGGTCTTCTCATGCGACGACGCAAGCCACGCGAGCAGGCACTCTCCCGGCGGCTACTACGTGAACTAATCTCAGCCTGTACGGGCCACGGAAACTTCGCGGCATGTCACCGCCGTTTCAACAACTTTGCAGCTTCAATGGAGTGTGTGTGTGGAGAGGAAACATCACCTCTCCACTTCATTCACTGTCGACTGCACGCACGCCAGACGCGTCGACTATGAGGTACAATGTCACATCACGACTTTGTCCACAAGCTTCTCGGGCCTAAGTGCCTCGAACACTTTAAAAAATTTGCGCAGGAAACCGGCTGCTTCGGGGGTCCACCTGCGACTCCGTCTTCAGCTCTCAGCGTAGACGGTAGTAACTAGATCATACCACGAAGCATGACGGGCAGGAAAATGAGACGATAAGTGTCATTTTCCAACCACAAACAGGAGTATGGAATTTGGAATTCTGATTATGGGAGTTTGTGTGGGCATTTATTTTCTTTATTATAACTAGCTACTTGTTGTGTAGTAAGTCACGTGGTGAGACCGAGTCGGGCATGTGGGAAGCATGATCTTGGCCGTTTGCACCGGTCCATGAATCCTAGGAGATATTGAGCGTAGCTTAGGACTTTAAAAATATTAAAAAATAGAAAAGCTTTCCACCACTCTGCTTTCCAATTTAAATGTAGCAAATTTCACTCTACCGGGAACTTCCCTTTTTTTTTTACAAGTAATTTTAAATTACACCTGCAGAAAGAGAAGGTAGGGATACGCATTTCCATCCAACATTAATCCCAAACCTGATTGTAGAATTTCACTTGGAAATATCTAATTGTTACGGCTTGAGTTTACAGATGATAGGTTTATGGTATCACGTGATGTGGAGTCTGGTTGAGTAAGCGTTGGTCCCGGAAGCGAGCTGGTGGAGTTTTCAGCCCAGCGAGGCTGCAGACCTCTTTCTCTCCTTGTCTTTTCTTTTAGTTATCGTGCGTAGCTATAGGTCCAGATACAAAGCAATTACTCTTTTATATTTCGAGGGACTCTTCTAGTGTCAACCTGAGGTCGGTCGTAATATAAGAAAAGACCAATACAACCTTTGCTGAGAAGCATATTATCTGCCAGTCATTAACTGCGTCGTCGCACCTCTGCTGCATGACTTAACCAACGACTTCTTGCCTACCATTCCAAGTAGGTGCCTTCTAGTCAGGTCGCTGATTGGAGTGTCTCCGGAGCAAGCCGGAAATTTATTAAAGTTGCGCCTACCTCTGTAGCGTTCTTTCTCTGCCTCGGAACTTCGCTAACTCGATTGCCATACATAAAAAATGGTCTCCATATTCCATCTTCCACGCATGTCAACGCGTCGAAGCGCACGAGAAACTACTACGCCTGCGTGTTACGGTTTTCCTAGCAGCACTGATCTACCTTTACAGACCACTGAGGATACACTGAAAGAAGATAGGGAAGTTGAAGAAATGTCTGACTTCACCTTAGCTCAGCAAGCGACAATAGGTCAGATTGTCGTCGCAGCGCTCGCCAATTCTCAGTCAAGCAAGTCGCCAACCACCGAGGCTCGAACGACCCCTCGCGCCCTCACGGCTGATCTTCAACCTTCGGTTGACTACTATCTGCCTGTACTTGATCCCTTAATTGCCGCTGTAGAGTCACACCGAGTCAAGTACCCGCGAAGTGTGTTTATTGACCATCTGGGCGACATTGGATACGATGCTTGGAAGATGGAAATGAAGCTTTTCTTCGAAGAGTTTTCGGGGAACTTCCGACAAGGGTAAGCCCAAGTTAGGGCATACTTCAAGTGTACAGGAGGAGAAGCGAAGACAATCATCCTGCAGCATATGGATCCCGACCTCGGAGGAGTATTTGATGGAGCAGAAGATGTCCTCAAAGCATTGGATCAACGTTTTTTTGACTATAATCATGTGCAAGCTGCAAAATCTAAGTACCAACAACTTATCATGGGCAACATGACATACGACGAGTTCCGCAAAAAGTTCACAAACTATGCGAATACTGCTAAGATTGGGCAATCCCGTTGGTTTGAGGATGTCTCTGAGAAAATCTCCCCGGCCTTGAAACGAGATGTCAGGATCGAGAAGTACAAGATGAATGGTAACTACGCGATCTTGGACGATTTCCTAGCCATCGCTGATCGCGAATCTCGCAACATCGCTTTCGAGGAGAGCCAGCTGGCCCGCAAGGCGGTTGTTATACCTGCCGAAGATCGAGGACGTAATTGCTACGCCGGAATTCTCAAAAAGGACAATTGGCGACCGAGCTCACTTGTCGGTCCCTCGACTTCCGGCACTGGCCTTTCCAATGTCCGTCTCCGTTCCACGTCTCCGCTCGTTTCCGCAATTGTGAGCCCTGCCCTCTCGACCCCAGCTGGTGATTGCCGACTTTGTCACAAGTCCGGGCACTGGATGCGAGACTGTCCGGATGTTCTGAGGCATCGACAGATGGAAAAGAGGATCGCAGCCCTATAGTTGGACGAGGACGAAAGATCAGAAGATCTTTCAAAAAACTGTTAAGCCGTGGTAAAGACTCCCACTACGGTAAAGGCCATGATTTGTGGAAGGACTTGGAATTTGATTATCGTTCTCTATTTGGAGGACGCTAGTTTCTGGCTAATATAGAACTAGCTAGAAATGGAAATTATATCAAAACAAGTGCACATATCAATGGTGGAGCAAATATCTTTGGTGCTATTAGTACCTCTTTGGCCTCCCAACTTCTCTCATTGTTCCGAAACTCATTTCTCACCCTTCCTAAGCCAATTGTCCCCACTGGCTATGACGGCCATTCTGGGAAACCGATCACTTCGGCCGTCCTCCTCACACTTACCATAGATAAACGCCGTATCAACTTCCCTTTCCTGGTTACGGACCTAGGTGGTACCGACATTCTTATTGGTCGAAAGTTTTTAGAACAATACAATCTCAAGCTGGACTACGCTGAATCAAAGAATCGGATACACTGGCTAGATGTGTCATGTAGAGACATGATTCATTCATGAGTTGATTTTGTTCAGACAATCATGACTATATCACAACATCATGTACAGACACGATTCATCGTTTGTACCTGTTGTATCAACCATGACTATGTCTCAGACATATAAGAAACATCATTGACCAGTTACTAGAAACCTAATCAAGATCCTAAACACACAACTGAGACTAGGAGAATTTTACTGAGTAAGTAATTATTCTGATGAACCTAGATCTAGAGGAACATAATCTGGTTGCTTGGCTCGAGGTATATGAACCTGAGCATATCATGTATTATAAACTATATAGAAATCTATCTCAATCACAATCATCATCTTAATTCATGTCACCATCAATAGCTGCAAAGGACAGTTTAACCATTTCCTTATAAGATGACATGCCAGTTATTAATTACTATGATTGCCGATTGCTTCTCTGCATTGACAAGGCACCTCGCAAGACCAACTCCGGACATCAAGCAGACGTCGCCCGACGAGACAGCCAGATGGAAGCCGCCGAGGAAGCAGAACTCTCGGGGGTGCAGCTTACCAGTGACCCCAGATCACTAATCAGTTACGCCAATGGTAAGCCACCGAGGGCCAAAAAATTTCTCATGCAACCCCAGCCTCGAAGACCATCATGCTTCTTGAGAGAAATGCGGAACCGTCTATCTAGGATGGAGGAGTCGCTCCAGAGATCAAGTCCCTACGGTCATTCCACGAGTGATTAGAGCCATGGGCCAGAACTACCAGCCGAATTGCCCACCCAGTCTCCAGGGTCGAAACTACACAGCAAGTACTCGACCAAAATTTCCATGATCTCAGCGTCATCAATGCATCGGTTCCATCTAAGAAGCCCGGCCCAAAGTTCCCGGGACTCCCATAGAAAGGAATATTATACCTTTGTTGCTTCGGTTAACGAAATTGACATAGAGATCAAGCGAAGACAGGATGAATTAAACTTCCAAAACGAAGTTGAGATCGCAGCCCTTGATAGTAAACTATCACCTAAGATGGATTTGGAGGCCAAATACCAATCAGACGAGGATATGGTGAAAGACAAACTCATGTCTCAATACCAAGCTTTCCAACACCTCTTCTCTCGGAGAGCCTCAGATGAGCTCTCTTCCCATAGGCCCAATGTCGATCACAAAATCGACTTACAAGCTGGAAACAACTTGTCTATGGAGCCACTGCGCCGGATGACGGATGAACAACTCTCAGAAACCAAGCGGTATATCCTAGAGAACCTCCATAAGGGTTTCATTGCCCCTTCGAGCGCTCCGCATGCTGCACCAATCCTCTTTGCGAAGAAAGCCGACGGTAGTCTATGTCTGTGTGTTGACTTTCGAAAGCTCAACGAGCTAACCGCCAAGGATCCGTACCTGATTCCCTTGATTGACGAAATAATGGCACGTATTTCGAAGGCAAAGATATTCACGAAGTTGGATATCCAACAAGCCTTCCACCGCATTAGATTGACTGAAGATTCTGAAGACTATACGACCTTCCGCACCCGATATGGCACTTACAAATATAAGGTGCTGCCCTTTGGTCTGACGAACGGACCAGCCACCTTCCAGCACTTCATCAACAATATTCTCATGGAATATTTAGACGATTTCTGCTCAGCTTACATGGATGACATTTTAATATACTCTAGCAATCCCGAAGAGCATGAGACCCACGTCAAAAAGATAATGCAGATTCTCATGGATCACGGGCTCCAGGCCGACATTCAAAAATCCGAGTTTCATGTTTCAAAGACAAAGTTTTTGGGGTTTATTATTGGGGTTGAAGGTATCAAAGTCGACCCTGACAAGATCTCGGTTATTCAAAACTGGGAGTACGCTGCTAATGTTAGGGGTGTGCAAAGCTACTTAGGATTTTGCAATTTCTACCGACGTTTTATCAAGGATTATAGTACCATCTGTCGTCCTCTCACATGCTTAACGGGCAAGGATGTTGTATTTAAATTTGACAAAAAATGCGAAGTAGCCTGGGAAACGTTGAGATCAGCATTGAAGTCCGCCCCAATCCTCTGCCATTATGACCCAAATAAGCAAACGCGTCTAGAGACAGACTCCTCGGATGGAGTTGTCGCTGGCGTCCTCTCCCAACTGCAGGATGATGGTCTTTTTCACCCTATGGGCTATTTCTCAAAAACAATAATTGACGCCGAGCTCAATTACCCAATCCATGATAAGGAACTCTTGGCAATTTTCCGATCCTTCAAGCAGTACAAGCCTGAGCTATTAGGTGCCCAGAAAAACGTCCATGTGTGTAAAGACCATAAGGCTTTGGAGTACTTCATGTCAACAAAGGAACTCACGGCCCGCCAAGCTCGCTGGGCAGAGTTCTTCGCCTAGTTCCATTTCACGATTATGTATCAGACAGGTATTACAAATACTCTTGCAGACACCCTCTCCCGTAGCGATCAGGAACTCACACCAATTGAGGCTAAGAAACGGGCATACCGGAACCAACAGATGATTCCGGACGACAAGATAGATCCTAAGATCTTGGAAGAACTGCATATGGCAAAAATTGTCTGCCTCAATGACGTCGACTCTTATATTCATAGAACCTCAGTGGATGCAGACAACGAGGTTGCGACTGATAATCCCGGATTAACAGTCAATGACGAAGCTACATCATCTTTGGACCACCTGATTGTTGATGGTGAGCCACCGGACCCGGCCTCTGTAGTGGCATACAACATCAATTGATACAACATTATTGATCAGGTTATTGAAGCCAATAAAACCTCCCCTGACTTGGAACCCCTTCGTGCAAAGGCTAGAGCGCACCACATGGATTATGAGCTTAACCAAGGGAAACTCTACTTCCAAGGACGCCTGGAGATACCCATGGAACCTCCAGAGCTGCGCACCGCCTTGATCCGCCACGTGCATGCCCAGCCATGTGTGGCACACGCCGGAGTCAACAAGGTCAAGTTACTGCTCGGTCAGAAGTACCACTGGTCTAGATTAGGGAATGATGTTGCTCGTTATATTGCCAACTGTAGCTGTGCCCGCCAGAAGGCCCGACGGGACAAGACACCTGGCCTATTACACCCTCTGCCAATCCCTGCTCGACCGTACCAACACCTGACAATGGACTTCACTGAGCTTCCTCTTGATGAAGTGGGTTACAACACTGCATTTGTCATCATGGACAGATTGACAAAAAACCCCTTTCAATTCCGTGCCATAAAACAATCATAGCTAAGGAAATGGCCGGGCTATTCCTTGTGCATTGGGCACGTCACTTCGGAATGCCCCACTCTATAGTCTCCGATCGTGGACCACAGTTTATCTCAACTTTCTGGAAAGAATACTGCCGGATCTTAGGCACTAAAGTCAAACTCACTACGGCCTATAACCCTAACGTTGACGGACAAACCGAGGTCATGAATCAGTACGTTAAGCAGAGACTACGCCCTTTTTTCACGTACTATCAAGATTATTGGAGCTCCCTATTGCCACTTATGGATATAGCACAGCTCATCTTGCCCCACGAGTCGCTCGGAAATATCAGCCCCTTCCGGGTGCTGAATGGGTACGAACCAAGAACCTCGTTCGACCTTCACAACCCTAAACCTCCCAGATCAGCTACCGAACAGCTCAGTTGTCAAAACGCCTTGGATATCGCAAGCCGCCAGGAGAAAGCAATAGCCTTCACTCAGTCATCCTTACAGTCGCAACAAGATAAGATGAAGAGACTGGTCAATCGTACCCGCCGCGAGGTAGATTGGGCGGTGGGGGACCTAATTGTCATTGACACTAGGAACTGGAAGCTGGATCGTCCTTCAAGAAAACTCTCCGACAAGTGGTACGGCCCAGTCAAAGTTCTGGCGAAAGAGGGAGAGAGCTGGAGAGTCAATCTGCCAGTTCATTGGAAAATTCATCCCGTGTTTCATTCTCATTCCCTACGAAAATATATTAGTAACCCTCTACCTAGTCAATTGCGCCCTGCACAAGCGCCTATGCAAATAATAGCGAACCAGGACGAGTGGGAGATTACTAGCATTTTGGGGTCACGGGTGCAGAACAACAAACTGGAATACAGGATTCAGTGGCAAGGTGCAGACGAGGATCTGGAATGGTACCCCTGCTCGGATGCAATGACTGGCCCACATAAGATCAAAGAATCCCATACCAGTCACCCACAAGTTAAAGGACCTCCAAGGGCCCTGCCGAAATGGATAGAAGCTTACAATGCTTGAATTGACGACTACAGCAACTTGGAGGACAATAGACCAATGACCCAAACTGCGCGGACGCAGTTTTTCAAAGGGGGGGGAATGTTACGGCTTGAGTTTACAGATGATAGGTTTATGGTATCACGTGATGTGGAGTCTGGTTGAGTAAGCGTTGGTCCCGGAAGCGAGCTGGTGGAGTTTTCAGCCCAGCGAGGCTGCAGACCTCTTTCTCTCCTTGTCTTTTCTTTTAGTTTTTGTGCGTAGCTTTAGGTCCAGATACAAAGCAATTACTCTTTTGTATTTCGAGGGAGTCTTCTTGTGTCAACCTGAGGTCGGTCGTAATACTAATGAGCTCTTTGGATTTCGTCGAAGAACTTTGTCAGCTCGACCCATTTTCGGAAGGCGAGGGCACCTTCCGGCATGCCAAGTACCGATTTAGTGCCGGGGCAAAGATGACGAGGTCCACTGCAAAGGCGGGCACGATTTCTTCCTATACTACAGAAGAAGAAGTGATCAGGGCTTTTTTCCTCGCCGCAGGAGCAAGTGAATAAGGCATCTTCATGTGCGAAAAGTCGATTATATGGGGCGAAATCTCCGTATCCGGAGCGAGCTGCAATGAGCGCCCCAAGTGTCCGCCGATTTAAGCTTCTCAGTTCTAGGGTTATTCCTGAGCTAGGACCAAATCCAAGTTCTTTATATCTAGCCTGAGCCTCTCGTTGCCAGAAGGCGTCGGTGGAGGCCTTGTAGAGTTGGGCCACCTTCGTTTTTGCCCTTGCTATGAACAGAGGGAGAGACAATGTCGGAATTAGACATGCTGACTTGGCTAGAGAGTTTGCTGCTTCATTTCCGAGGATTCTAGAATGTCTGGGGCACCATCGGACACTGACTGTTCTAATACTAGTGCAGGATGCGCGTTTCATTTCATACCAGCTGGCTGCGAGTTTCCGGAATTTTGTTGCTTGACGGGAACTTATTGCGGTTAGGGGTAACAGGAGCAGCCGTAGAGCCGGTTCTTGGTTGTCTAGGCAGACAGTCATATTGGTTGCATAAAATGCCACGAGATTGCGAATGGCAGCCGCTAGCCCCTTAGTCGCTCCAGCAATTTCTGCATCATAAACTTCTGCTGAGGTACCTAGAGGTATAGTTCCACAGGCTATCTCGTGTGCCGCGCCACGTCGTATCGAATATCCTGCTCCTGCTCGGTTCTCGATTAGCTCGCCATCGGAGAAAATAGAGAGGTCCAACATTGATTGCAGAACGAGCCAACCGGAGAAGGCATCGACTCCAGTATTGCGACAGACTGGCCCGATCTATTCCAAAGATGTCTCCCGATTAACTTTCCAGGGTGGGGGAATAGTGTCAACGGCCAAGAATAAGCACCGAAGAAGTTGGACAAAGAAATGTCTCAGGTCAAAAATAGGGACTGTCCATACATACGTGGGTTATTTGTTTCGGTCAGTGCTTCAATCCTGTATTTAGATCTGCAGGTTATTCTATTTCTAGCGCATGTCTATATTTAGAGATCAAGAGATCAAGTCAATCATGATCAGTGTATATAGTCCTAGAATTCCGGGAGAAATAGAAATCAAGTTGTTTTTACTGAGTTATCTTTTACTTTAATTACATACACTTCGCCTGTCACAGGTCAGGCTCCCAGTTACCTGACAAATAGTGTCTTCTGAGAGTTCTGGAGAAATTCTTTGTCGGATCCACAGCATTCTTGCGGAATTTAATTTTCTACGAAGGGGATGCCTAGGATCTGCCAAGGCTATGCAGACAGCTAGGCGATCGTGAATACGTTCAAGCCAGGCTCGTGCCGGACCCCAACCTGTCTCCCGGAGAAGTACAGTAGCTGGCGTCGTTCGGAATATAGGAAGAGCTGCTCGGGCCGCAACTTTCATCTTTTGTTGAATTCTAAGAACTAGTCCTTTTGGGGTGTTGTGTGTGTGTTTTTCTTGTACTACTTGAGTCTATGACTATCTAGCACATTGGGCTCCTCTCTGACCCAGGCCACACCTTGTACACTGCTCCTGTCTGTTTTACTTGGTTTCTAAAATGGGGAACGTACACTTGCGTTTGACGGCTAAGATATGTTGTTATCGAGAGTGAATTGTAAGTGACTCTATGGATGTGTATGTTCTAATTTACATTGGGAAATTCTCCCAGTTTATTACCCGTCAGCTCGCTTGCCAGCGAATCATATGCCTACCATGCTTACTCATCCAGTATGCCTTGCCTGAACAAATGCGCCAAACATGTCATGTGAGTTGTCTATGCCCAAGGCACCTTGATGACACACTCACTCTCCATGCGCTACCTGCCAGGGCTACCTTAGCTGAGCACAACACTTTCCTCTTTTTTTTTTTTTTTCATCACTTTTTTTTGCGTATGCAGCTATCTCATTTGCAAGTACCACTGCGAAGTTATGGTGGCTTTTTCTTCACCCCAAGTCAACCCTCATCCGTGAATACCCACCCAGGGGAACGTCTCAAAAACCCCGAGTTATCCAGACATACCTCCATCATCTTTCAACTTTTCTCCGCGCGAAATATGATCTGAGATGTCTCCTTTCCAAGTGGAGTAGGTTCCCAGGCTACTACAACCATACCAGAGAACATCACCAGGAGGCGGATCATGGCACCTTCCATCGTGTGCTTGTATTTATAGTGTCAGCTGCACTCTCACAAGCGAAGTCTTGGCGCGCACAAAGTTCAATTCGTAAAACTCTTGCCAAAATTCGAAATTTCACGCCTGTTGACACTGTATCCATCCTCCGCATCATCTTGTAAACTTGTCCTGATCTCTCTCACGTCCATCCCAAAGAGCTATCTACCAGATTTGTGCTCCACGCTTTGCTTCCTCCGTCGGGTATAGATATCGGCGTGGACGTGTATTTGGTGGTCAACTGAGGCCAGAGAAAGTCGACGAGAGGTATGGTCATTGGGATGAGGATGTACTATGTCGTACTTGTAGACTTGATGAAGCTTAGGTAGGAATCGATCTCGTTGGGTGTGAAAATTTGACGTGGTGGAGTAATATAAATCATTGCCTCGTGGGCCAACTTGTTCGGTATTGCGAAATTTGACTGAAATTGGCTCTGGGAGAATATTTCACTCCCAGGTTCGTAGAGGACACCGCATACAGGTGTTCAGTCTTGCCCTTCTGCTCCTTGCCTCATTCGTTACTTGAAAGATCATTGATATATTTCCCTTGATGAATAGCCACTTAGCTCAGTACCTACCCGTAGATTTTGGCCACCTTTTCCACGGAACCTTCTACCCAAAAAAAAAAAATGGTGGCAATGGAAACTGCGTGCGCGGGAAAAAGTCTCAAAAAAGATGCAGCCCCAGCCAGCTGAGGCCTAGACACCGGCACTAGATGGGGAGCAACTATTTATCTACATCTCCCTTTTTTGTAACAGTTGAGGTCGACTTGATCCAATCCGCCATCTCCGTATCGGGCGCTGGGTACGCTCCGGAAACTCATTGGATGGCTTTTCCTCCATGATCAAAGGTTGGTGATTAGTAGGGCTCCGATCCTACCATATGATCTAATCGTGGTTAGCTTCATGATAAAAGTGGTAGGGGGATGTGTTGAGAGATGAAGACGATATAGACGGCGAAAGCGGCTGGGAATCCTCGTCGAAGTGAGGACTTTGTTACTCAATCTCGGCTCTCCAGACTCTACAGTGAGAGCTGGAGATTCGTAGGGGACACCACTGACAGGTTTTGAGTGTTGTAAAAATCCGAGTTCATAACTGCACACACCTTCAGGGGATAACTGTGCACCAGCAAAGTTAACCCCTTAGAGTCTGATCACTATTGCCTCCTGGTCGCTACACACTAACATCAACGTGTTTACTACAATGAGGACACCATTGTAGTTACTCTAGCTATCATAGACAATAACATGTAGAGGAATGAGGGTAGGAACTCCTGTATATAGACAGGGCCTTTTTACTCTCAGTATATATATCAATTATACACAAATACAATTCACCATCAATCAATCATCTTACTCTGTCCAAGTGATCTATTGAATTCTCCCATACCTATCAGTATTCTATTCACAAGGTGACGTCTCCCTATCCATAGCCCTCAGCCTTTCAATATTGAGAATAGTCCCCCAGTCCTTTTGGGGTTCCTGTTGCTATTTCAGAGTAAGAGGAGCAGAAAGTATAGCTCAGGGAGTATTATTTCCATTGAAATTCTAAGTTACATGTAAAACGCGAATTTATGTTCGCATATCCTAGAGTTACAGTGGGTATGCAAACAAAAATTATTACAGTTTAAGGTTTTTAGCACAGCTGACCACGTACATGGATTCCTCTTGTCATTCATACTTCATTTCATACTTTTGAGGATCCCTGATCATAAACATTGTATGATAATTTGTCACGTGTACCCCAGTCTTTATGCATAATGCGCACTAAGCTCCAAATCTGTATATACTAGACACATTCTGGAGGACGAAGGCTGAACACCTGTCAGTGGTGTCCTCTACGAACCTGGGAGTGAAATATTCTCCCAGAGCCGAGATTCAGTCACGAAGATGGGTGGGATGAATTTTAATTGATAGATTTTCGACTTGAATGAGTTGCACTCGATATTTTGGTCGAAAAATCAGTCGGCAGAGATTTCACAGTCGGAACAACGTCAAACAAAAAGTCATCACCACCAACATACGATTCACGATTGGGCCTAGGTCTATCTGGGGGTCGTACTCAAACATCCGACATCTCTTAAACTCCTTTTATACTTGCGACGAAGCATGTCTCAATCGATCCTACACCTGCGACCTACCTCCATACCCGTCCGATCACCTACCTACACACGCCCTAATGAGGAAAGTCATGATGGAAACGGGACGTGTACAAAGGAGGAAGAAGAGGGAGGATGCACCGAGGGGATTACACAAATCCCCAACGATGAAAACTACCCAATGGTATGATATGAAGGTGCAAGGCTAGAGCAACGATGAGATCTGGGACGAAATTTATATATCGGAATCAATTGGGATGTCAAGGGCTTGGGCGCGTGGTGGCCGAGGCTGAGGAGGAATTTGCGACATGGCGTGTATACAGCGGGGTTCTGGACGGTTAGGCTTGGTATGATTCAACACATGGGTGAAGTCTGAGGCGGTCCGGTCATAGAGATAGGACGAGGTTTATCTGTACTTCACGGTAGTTAAACTGAACCGGCTCGACCCCACTCGTGCTTAAGCTCCAATAGGAGTGCAACGGTAGCTATGTAACCTAGCACGTTAATGAACAAAACAAAACTAGACACATCCTGTAATTTTAGAGGACAGTCATACACCTTCTTAAGATTTCACTACATAGAAGATACAGCAGAAATCTAGAGACACTGATGACCTACGATTTTCGTATATCCACATTTTACCACCGTGCCATCCTAGGAATTTGTTACCTCACTTTTACCATCCTTTCTACGTTGCTATGACAACAGAACAGTTCTTGGCACTTGTGATTATGTTGGTACTAGTTTAGGGCCCAAGTTATGATGAGCTAGTGGAAGGAAAGCGAGTATATATACATGATGGCTTGGTCTAGGGATCTAAAGTTCCATCCGCCTAGTTCTCTGTTACAACCACCACCTTCGGATTACCTCTGGTAACCTTTAATCACCTCCAGTTACCTCTTGTATCTTTAGTTACCATTAGTACCCACTCGAACCCTTAGACCTTTTAGCTATTTATGTTACCCATCTATCAAACCTTTAGTTCCTCCAAGTTATCTCCAGTAGACCTTCAGTCATTTCTTGCGATCCATCCAACCTCTTCTCGCCCTCTAATCCCGCTTCAGCTCAAACGCCTACGCTCCAATCTGACACCTCCCTCAAGATGTGTAATCCCATTAGGGTAACAGTCCTCCATAAGCCAAGACCCAGGCTCTATATTTTTTGACTTGATTTCCTCCTTGCGGCTTCACGAGGCGTCGTAAATTTGTAGTGAGTGATGACCGGTGATCAATGAGGCAAGCTCCTGTTTGGAATTGGGGTGATGCCTTTATCGGTCATTAGGGCGAGATGATATGTGGCTAGAAAGAGGTTGAGGATTCAGAAGATAATGGTTAGTACTGCATGATTGAGGAGCCGTCAAATAGAGATATGTATGCGTTTGCTTTCGACTTCGGTTCGAAGCGATTCTTCCTGGCTATCCCAGATATGCAGAGTATACTGAGCGATTACACCGGTACCACTGGAAAGTGAAGAATCCATCTTTGCCGGTTGTATCCGTGTACCTGGAGGCTACCTGAGGCCAGAGACTGGATCGACGAGAGGTATGGTTATTGAAGTAAGGATGTACTAGATTATATTTGCGGACTAGATGAGGGGTGGCCAGAATCAATTCTAAAAGTAGTGTGATACTGACTTAATTTGGAGTATGGAATCATTGCCTCGTGGGCCAACTTGGTTGGTCTTGCGAAATTGACTTAACTTGTCTCTGGGACAGTATTCCATGCCCAGGATGGTAGAGGACACTACCGTTAGGTCCTCACTCTTCGTCCCTCTAGTGCAAATTATTTGACGTAATGGCCATGTACAAGTGACAACAGAATACTTTATTCACAGCAGTATATTTGTAATTTTTCTCAAAACATGCAAGCTCTCATTAGCCATGTCCTATATAGTCACAGACTAAGATAGGACAACCAAATGAATTAGTTAAAAAGCTCTCATCAGCTACTACGATATCCAAGGGTCAACGCACCCATATGATATTCTGCACGACATGAATCAACCTCATCTTCGGAATCAGTGTTTATTGTCCAACCAGAACTTTCACAAAAAAATGCTTCTCTTTCCATCCAGCAACCCTTTTTGTTGCATCTTCAATCTACTCAAGATGCTGTAATAAGCTAGCGGCTTCTGTTTGATGCCATTGAAAAAGAATCGAAAGCTTAAGGTTTCTCAAACGCCTCATTCCTACCAACTCCAAACGTTGCAACTGTATCACGGCTCCATATAATCCTTGCGGCGCTCACAAAAAACATTGCGGCGTCGGTCTTTATGTAATCAAATAAAATGGTAACAGGTTCGAAATTAGTCATGCCAGTAATAGAAGACAAAACATGTTTGAATGGAACAAGATTCGTGACACGAAAAGGCCGATGAGACACGATGAAGTTGGTATAATGGCAGAATTTCAGGAGTAGCAAGGCTCGTGGATACGGCCAAAAAAGATTAGTTGTCTGGTCATGGTCAGACCTAGACCCAGAATATGGAAAAGAAGCAGACATCTGCACTGTTAAAAGAACAGTCAGAAAAAGTATCACCCACAGGAATACGACCGCTGACATCCACCTAAAACTTAGCAGAGCGCAAATTAGTATCTCATTACAAGTGAGTAGTGAGCATATCGGCCTAAATTCTTACCCACATAGAAGGAAGGTGCCAGGTGTGACAAATCCAAAATTCCGGTGTGGATATCCGTCACAAAACGTCAACCATATGGTCTTGGCTTGTCCTCATTGATTTAAGGGGAAGAGGAAGAGTGCTACGACGGGAAAAATATAGGTCTTATGAAACCAATATAAACAGCCTTGACTCTTTGAAAAGGATTACAAAGTGAATACCAACTAAAGGCTAACTTGAACAGTTCCCACCTGCACAAGAAGTTGGGATGGCAGGGAAGAATGAAACAATCGTCAAAAGAATAGGACCGAATTCACATTGAATGAGACGTGTAAACGTACTTTCCGAAGGATGGCCTAGAAAGCCGATAGACACAGAAAAGTTACGGCAAGAGGGTTTTCATCAAGTTAGTTTCCTATCGGTAAATATCAGTTTATATAGTTGCATGGAACATAGGGTACCTGGACGGGTTAAATGAAATTAAAGTCCGTTCATATCTACAATATTTTATGGCCTTATCTTATAGTCTGATTGTGATTTGCGTAGCTCATTTTGGTAATTATAAACACACCCTAATCAGTATTTCTGGACCTTCTGTGTGATCTTTGATAAACCAGTAATGAAATCAATGTGGGGTATCTTTCCGTCCATCCATTACTCCGTCGTTTGAGTGTTTGTCGTACCCATATTTTTCTAATAAAAAAGACCGTTTCCTTGTACTTTCCACGCAAAATCTCCTTGAAATCCACGGTTAAGCAAGACAGCCGCAATATTTCTACGTTGAAGTTTCATGTCACTTTCTTCATAGCAAGACGTATCAAGCCCTACAGCGACGCAAAGTGCATTTGTACACACAAATACACCGCAATCGTAACCATTTGTCTGATTTGCACATAATGTTTTGGGTGCCTCCCACTCACTAGAGACATAAGCGGCACCTAGTTGATGTTTCAGCCAATCTCGCATTCGTGATATAAACTTGGTTGGACTACCCCCCATCGAATCAAAATATTCAATCGTCTTTGCAATCGGTCTAACGACTCCAAGAGTCCAGTGTGAGCCGTTACATATAGGCACGAAAACCGAATCAACCTCCAATAATGTTAAGCCAGGAGCCCCTTTCTTTTTCATAAGCCTATCTTGGCTTTCGGGTCCCTTTTTACTCAAACTTTGATAAAAAAAGCTATTGTGTGCTATAAATCTAGGAGTAGAGCTTCGTAGCAAGCCAAGAGCAGCAGCCTCCACATTGGCAGCTTTGTTTGCAGCATCTACGATCCATTCAATGTAAGCATTAATTATTTCATCATTCAGCCACGATCTTATATCCAACAGCGTCCTGAAGTCTTTGATCCTCAGTTCAGTTCCACCGATGGATGTAGTTAAAGGGTCATTATTCCTAGTAAGATGTGCTTTGTTTACTCGATTTTCCCAATTAGGATTTAAAATTTGGACCAGGTTTTCCAGGGGCAGCAGCCGTCGGAGTCGTCTTTGTCTTGCTTCATGAATAGATTCTAGCCTCTTCTTTTCATTTCTCTCTTCAGCGAGAACACGATATTTTTCAGCCTTGAATTTAGACAGGGTAAGCTGATCACTATCACTGAGAAAGAGGCTATTTAATGAATCTTCCAAATTTTTCCAATCATGCGGCATGCCAGGAGACCCATGATCAGCATGGGGAACTCTTTCAGGTAAGGATGTCTTTACGTGTAGATCATGTCTAATTGATAGCCTGGTAGGATCTTGCGTTATCCTTAATAGAGATCTTTGTTCCAAGTTGGTTTTCTGGTCAGTTGTAGTTACTAGAGTGGAATATAAGCTATTAGTTGGCGGCGTACTTTTCTCCCATGGAAGGGGCTTAGGCTCCCAGTACTGATCAACAATACGACGAGCTTTGTTTTTATCATATCCATCTATGTCTACGATCCGATTTTTGATAGTCCTATTTGAAATAGCCGTGTTATTTATGTTCGAGTTTGTGGGGTCAGCCGCAAGACTTTTCGATGGGATATCCGGGATTGCATTCTTATTTAGGAGTGAATTTTGACTTGCTTCTACATGTAAATGAGTTATGATTAATTGTGGTAGCTTGTAAACGTACTAAATATTGTTGGATCTGATTCTGCAGAAGCTGGAGTGCTTTCGAGTTCACTGAATGACCTAATCCAGTTCCAAAAGAATGAAGTTATTTGAGAAATCATGTTTTTAGAAGAGTTAGCATCACTATATGGCTAGGAGTATGTTAATCTTTTTACCAGAACTTGAATGAGTTTTGACGCGTAACTTACACTACCAGGGATTGTAGTCCGCTCTAACTGTTCTTCAGCCTTCCGCTTGCGTCCACTCATTCGAGATGTAAAAGACAGATGATGATCTGGAGTTATTCTTCCAATTTTTATGTTCGATTGGTATCGCGACAGTCATTGGATACTGAAGACTGTTCAAATGCTTTCCCAAAAATGTAGTGTTTGGTCAATAAATCCTGGAGATCAAATTCTATGGTGTTTGGCTAACATTTCTTCAGCACTTGAGAGCGTAGTAAATTTTGCCGTAGAGTTTCGAATTTTTACTTTGTTTGGACCTAATGTGTAAACTTATTGTAGAGCAACATTGTGGTGACAACTGTCATGCAGCTTGTGTGTTGATATGTGGTGTCCACTGGCGATCGCACTACTGACATAGGTCCAAGCTCAAAATAATAACCGCCAGCTAGACCAAAGATTGCATTACGTCACTGATTAGCTTTTAGCTGGAGCCCGCTTTGCAAGAGCATTGCTTAACCCTATGTTAGGGGAACAGAAATCTAGATAGCCATGAATTTATCTTGACAACGACAGCATTATTCTAGTCGGATACCAGATTGAGAATAAAATTCAATATCAGTCGGCGATGTCCGATACGAACATTCTACTATCACCATTTAGTTTTCAGTGCCGTAATGAGCCGTCTCCTAAATCTTGGGCCAAGTTATCTCCTCTTCTGAGGTTACGCTTCGATAACACTTGCGACGAGTTTGATGACGAATATGCTGCTGGGAATGAAGATAATTATCGTGGTACCAATCATCACAAAGTTGGTTAAAGAAGCCGCTGTTGATCCTAAAATATAATAGCCACTAGCTGCCTGATATGAGCTACCTAAAGCATTGCTTGAGGCCCTTTCGCATATAAGAAAAGCAAATTTTGGCTCGTTTACAATATCGTTTTCTCTAACATTCAATTCCAAACTGCTAGCCAGGAAGGCATCTAATGTACATGAACTACATGACAACTCAACGTCCGTAACGACTTTTGGATGACTAGCTAGGCTCCTTGACGGCAGCCAATCTTGCCCTTGTACAAATTTTTCTATTCTGATTATTTACGTGCTAGGTGTATGTCACCTATCGCAGTCCTACTGGAGCTTAAGCACGTGTGGGGCCGGGCCGGATCAGGTTAACTACTGTGAAGTTCAGATAAACCTCGTCCCATCTCTATGACCGGACCGCCTCAGACTTCACCCATGTGTTGAATCATACCAAGCCTAACCGTCCAGAACCCCGCTGTATACACGCCATGTCGCAAATTCCTCCTCAGCCTCGGCCACCACGCGCCCAAGCCCTTGACATCCCAATTGATTCCGATATATAAATTTCGTCCCAGATCTCATCGTTGCTCTAGCCTTGCACCTTCATATCATACCATTGGGTAGTTTTCATCGTTGGGGATTTGTGTAATCCCCTCGGTGCATCCTCCCTCTTCTTCCTCCTTTGTACACGTCCCGTTTCCATCATGACTTTCCTCATTAGGGCGTGTGTAGGTAGGTGATCAGACGAGTATATAAGTGGGTCGCAGGTATAGGGTCGACTGAGAAGTGCTTCGTCGCAAATATAAAATGAGATTGAGAGATATTGTTTGTTTGAATATGACCCCCAGACAGACCCAGGTCCATTCGTGTTAAGCTCAGCTGTATGGTATGGTAGATCTAGTAGCTGGTGCATAGGTAGTTATTATGGTAGCAACGTATTTGGCGCATGAAGGAGATCCAGTCTCTACTTAACAACATTACAAGTGGTAATGTGCACAGTACGAGAGATGGGTTGTTGATATGGGACAAATGGCATGGCTGCCCGGTTGGGAGCACACTTTGGTGAGCTGCATACTGGTTACGTGATCGGTTTGCAAGCGAACAAGCCAGAGGATAAGGGACGAGCTTTCCCTGATTTGTAACATAACAAGTATCAGGATAACTTCATTTCTGCATATAAATGAAGAAATCTCTCCACGAAGTATCTTAGCTTTTCCAGCGCAAGTTTACATTCCCAAATCATATAAAAACCATAATACTCTTCCACGGAACCTTCTACTCAAAAAAATGGTAGCAATGGAAACTGCGTGCCCGGGAAAAAATCTCAAAAAACCTACTGCCCCAGCCAGGCGAGGACTAGACACCGGGACCACATGAGGGGCGCATATTCATCTACATCTCCCTTGTAATAATCGAGGCCAACTTAATTCAAATCACCATCTCCGTATCGGGTGCTGGGCTCGCTCCGGAAACTCATCGGATGGCTTTTCCTCCATGATCAATGGTTGGTGATTAGTAGGGCTCCGATCCTACCATATGATCTAATCGTGGTTAGCTTCATGATAAAAGTGATAAGGGGATGTGTCGAGAGATGAAGACGATACAGACGGCGAAAGCGGCTATGAATCCTCGTCAAAGTGAAGACTTTGTTACTCAATCTCGGCTCCGCAGACTCTATAATGAGAGCTGAAGGCTCGTAGGGGACACAACTGATAGGTGTCGAAAAAAAAGTGGATGCTGAGGGTAGAAGGCTAAATAATGTAACCTAGACTCTATAACTTGGGCAGCAGCAAAGTTCTACCAATGCCGCCATTCTGGACGTACGAAAATAAGCTTCCGGGAGTCATCATTTTCTCTCCACAAAAGCCTGACGAGGACCAAAAGTAGCTTAGCAGTCCAAATTCGAAGCGAGAATATCGGGCTCAACTCTTATTCATACAGAAGAAAAGTAGCAGGAGTTTATCAGCCAAGTTGTCCGTGTGGCTACCAATTACAAAATCCCAAGCACATGATCATGCCCTGGCCCTAGTGGTCAATCGGTAGAGGAGAAATCTGGAGACAAGCCCGAAATTGCTGCTTTGAAGCAATGACCAACAATCCCAGCAATATGAAAAGAATCACACGATGGATTCTTAATCATGGTTGGATTGAACAATTCCGCATGAAAAATGCAGTCGAAATGCAGCTCAGGGAACGAGACAGAACATGTACAAGGTTGGGGTCGATAGAAGGGGCGTGATTGGTACACATCGACGGCGTTATAGTGTAACTGTGCTTCCTGAAGGATAAATTGCAAACTCTTAGAATTAAATCAGAAAGCTTGGGGGTTTTCCACCGAGAGGCTTCCTCCGATGTAAATATATAGATAGGTTTACAGCCACCTGCATGGGCCCATAGTGCGCCAGATCAGGATAATGAATACAAAACAAAATGTAACCTAGACTATTAAATGCTGTTAGCTTATGATTAGTAAGGTACACACTAATTTTAGATTTTGGAGTTGGGATTAGATGTAATTTTGTTAAACCCCTATTTGAGTATGTGACTATGGGGGACTTCCAGATTCTACCTGAAAAAAGCTAGCTATATTCGATTTATTCAGATACGATGAATTTGAATTTTTTCCTTGTAGATAGCGAGGAGCATGTCCTTTGGGAGTTGCGAGTGAGTGATGGAGATACACAAAATATATTAGAACTCAAGCCGAACTCTAGCATTCTGCGGAACTAGCTGTAGTAGAGACACGGATTATACTTTTATTTTTATAAATTTTAGGTCCTAAGCTATGCTCTATATCTCCTAGGAGTCAGGGACCGGTGTACACGGCCAAGATCATGCTTCCCACATGCCCGACTCGGTCTCACTGCGTGACCCACTACACAACCAGTAGCTAGTTATAAGAAAGAATATAAATGCTCCCACAGACTCCCATAACCAAAATTCCAAATCCAATACTCCAATTTGAGGTGGGAAAGCGACACTCCTCGTCTCGTTTTCCTTCCTGTCATGCTTCGTGCTATGATCTAGTTAATGTTGTCTCCGCTGAGAGCTGGTGACGGACTTGCAGGTGAGTCGCCGAGGCAGCCGGTTTCCGCAAAATTTGTAAAGTTCCCGAGGCACTTAGGCCCGCGAAGCTTGAGGATAAAGTCATGATGTGACATTTTCCTTCGGAGTCGACGCGTCTGACGTTCGTGCAGTCGACAGTGAATGAAGTGGAGAGGTGATGTTTCCTCTCCACACACACACTCCATGGAAGCGGTGAAGTTGTTGAAACGACGGTGACATGCAGCGAAGTTTCCGTGTCCCGTTCAGGCTGAGATCAGTTCACGGAGTAGCCGCCGGGAGAGTGCCTGCTCCTGTGGCTTGCGTCGTCGCATGAGAAGACCCAGATTTCGATACCTAGGTGGACATACTTCTTCCCACCATTCCTCGAGAAGAGCCTGACGTTTCTGGTTCATCAGACGCTGAACGTACGCCAAAGTGACGGAGCCAGGCTGGCTACGGGTTATACTTGTTATCATACTGTTTCAATCGTGATGGATGGAAATCCACAACAGTTCCCTCATAACAGCCAGATAACCCCAGCAATATCAATCTTGCTCACCTTCGGCGTCTCATGCAAAAATTAAGACAAGAATTGATAGATGAATGGTGGCAAACGGCTTGAACAGCTCGATACCAACACTTGGACCTGCTAATACGACGACGTAAGCCCCAGAACTACCACTGCCACGGAGATTATTTCACAAAATCATGACTGCAAGAAATTGGCATGGGGATCTAGCGGCATAACAGTGCCGCTTGGAGCACAAAGATGCAGACCAGTTTGCAGGCCTGGGCTAGAAAAAACGCGCGCCCACTTTATATGCTATCTGAGATACAATAATCTGACGCGTAAAACTAGAGATGACGTGGGCTTTGATTGGATTGTAAGGCGGCTCCTCGGACATGAAGGGTTGGAGAAGCTTAAAATTTTGCGCAGGCTACAGGTTGCTTTGGTAGACTGGACGCACACCAGCACTCTGCGATATGCAGGAATAGTTTTTGGGAGAAAAGCCTGGACTAGAACGCTGGCGGCGGCGGAGAGCTCATTACGAGGAATGCCGATTAAACAACAATTATAGTTTCTTTTATTCATTTCTAGTTCACGGTTTCACCTGCACAAAGAGCGCAATACGGACTGGCTCTAAAATGAGGGTAAACAAGTAGGGCAGGCCTCGAGATTAAGTCTCGGCCGGCTCCATCAGTCCTACATCTAGATAGATAAAAGATTTCTACCTAGGACGTAAAAGTAAACAAATAACATGATATTCAAAACCAGTTGAATAGATAACTCCCCTACCACTTAGAATAAAGATGAATCCAAAGTCAAGGCTGCTGTTCTGGAGCGCTCGGAGCAGCCGTCTGGCCGGAGGCATGGAATAGCTGTATATCCAGGCGTAGCTCATTCCCTTCAAGTTTTCTCACAGGATTATTCTCATAGTACAAACAATAGGATATCGGTGAAGCTTTGGTCTAAAAGTACGACTCTATCGAAGCGTGGCTTAGCATCCAAAATCATTCATAAGAACGAGTGGTCTGAATGGTTTGTATGATAAAGAGTCTATCCTGTCTAGCAAGATTTGATCATCTGAATGAAGAGGCATTATTTCGACGATGAAAGAGTATATTTCTACGCTCATGGGCTTCTTGTTCACTTGCACAATGGTAGCCTGTATTTGATGCCGATGGCTTACCAGCCTAGCTCCGCGACCTATAGTACTGCTTTATCCATTCTCTTAGTCAGCGTCATTTTCATCGTCGTTGTTGTCATGATGGATGTCGTTGCGTACCTTTCGAGACAAGGTAGAAAGCTCGGCTCGAATCTGACATGTTATTCCAGCTGGGATCTCTAGGAAGAGCTCGAGATTTGTGCGGGGCGGCGATAATAGAAGTCAAGTCTTTGTGTCCCACCTCGGAAAGCGTTGTGAAAAGAGAACAACGTCTTTACCCTCGAACCCACGTAAATGGGAACCCTTGCAAACAATTAACTTTATAACCAGACATTTCGAGACGGGCGACGCTGGCGACGATGTACCTTTTGCACTACACTTCTTCATATGTCTCAGTGACTCATAATGCGCCCTGATATTCAATATTCTATTGTTCATTCTTATAATCCATCATTCGTAAGGTGTATTTTCAAGCAAGAGGACCTGATTAGCGTTTTTCTCCACATCCGTAACCTTTTTGATGTAAGAATTTGTCAAGCGTTTAAGCTGGATCCAAGACTTTGATGAAAAGCACTAAAAGTTCCATGCGAGAAGAGCCTGGACCAGTGATCTCACCTCAAGTTTTCAAAAATCCTTCCCCTATCGCCTTCCACATCTTACACGAGAGATTAAAACATCTCTGGCATTACATAATAAATTGAAATTACTTTTCAGCCGAGATGAAATCTTCAAACGAGCTTGTACGAGTGATATGTCTGTTGTGAGGAATCGGTCTTTGTTGACTAGCTGAAAACTACCCGATACGCCAGGACTTTTCATGCCCCCAGAAAGTGTCTATCAACCTGAAATTTGATTGTATTAATCTTACCATGATATAATATAAAAATCATCAACTTGGATACCGAGATAACCGGTCAGAATTATAGATTCTACCGAGTTTGCTACGCGTCCTACAACATGACCTAATCCTCTGTCTGTAATTTGCACATCCAGACAACCCCTTCAAATCTATGAATGAGAAAATACAAGGTTTAGATCAGACTGAATTTAGATAAATGCCCCAATCGGGTCGCAGAATATGCGACTTCTTGTAACAATGGTGGAATTCGAGCTTGTGGTTTCCCTGCATGAACAGACATCTCATGGCTGGTAGTCATGGAATTCAAGCCCTTGTACATGGCTGTACACATGAGAGATTGTTTTGTGCTCTAGAGAGCGTCAGGCTCGAGAGGGCGAGAAAAGGTGCCATGGTCTATCTGCTCACACGATTAAATCAGCCCTCGTGGGTAACCACTGGCAAAAAGAATTTTTACAGCATTCTGTTTTCCTTAGCCAGCCTCTGCGTCTGACACACAGCTCCTTCCAAATTTATTTTCAGGTGTTGCTGGCCAGACCCCTCAGGGACAATTTTGGAGATGGACCCGTGCGGTTTACCACTGCACTACTCGGTCCACGCCGCGACGCGTGTTGTACGGCATCGGCTAGAATTCCCTTGGGGCGGCGTTTAGGGCAACGAGGGTAAATCGAATAGGGAGATTTTCGGCTAGCAATTCAATCGGGTTTAGTTTTGCCTACACATCGCTACGAAATCACTGGCAGATTGGAGAAGAGTCTTTTCATCGAGCCCTCATCTTTGTCTCTAGTCTCAAGTGTCCGCCAGGCCGTAAACAGGCCCCGTTCGCTGCACTGGCAGCTCTTCGCCCCTCACCAAACACCGACTTACGGACATAGAAATCTCTCAGGAGCTAAATGATACGGGAGCATGGTCATTCGGATGGCCAGCTTGAAGCATTCATACTATCTAAGCTTCTCTAGTGAATTTGGCCGTCGCGCCGCGAAGATTGGAAAGAGTTGAGCAATGGCCTGAGACAAACTCACGTTCGGCTTGGACAAACGCGCCTTCCAATGGACGCAAGCTTTCCGGGCAGAGTGTGGAAAAGTATTGACTCGTTAATGCGAGTCATCGAGGCTGGATCTTCCGAAATCCTCTTCAGTCCCTGCCGCATTAGCGTCTTCTTCTACCTTGAACCTGGTCTAGCTTCGTTTTCTCTGGCGACCGTGTCTTACTCCCTAGACGGAGTGCAGCGACCACCTCCCATCCATCGCAAGAGTCATTCCGCCTCTTTGAAAGGCTCTTACACCCTCTCACTTATCCTTGAATAGCTTTATTATGCTTTTATCCCCATGAGTTTAACCCCTTCGCCTGCGACCTCCACGAGAATTGCCTGTCGTTCCAATCTATGTACCTTGTGCCCAGGCCATGAATAGTATATGTAACAGATATTTCTACCCAGAGTATTATTTTGTACAATCATAGCGTGCCATGGTAAGATTCGCACGAGAAAATAAAGCATGGCCGAGATACGAGCAAACTACGAGCGTTTGCCGACGTTTAGACTAGACTATGATAGCGAAAATTTGGAGGATGATTTCAAAGATAAACCAGTCCAGCACCGCCACCACCTCTCTTTGCTGGTCCGAAAGTCGCGCCGCTTAACCTCGCGTCTCTGCCGGCCACACTCGCTTCTGGCTCTATTGTTAGGACTATTGGGTTTGCAGTTACTCTGGAACGGCTCGTACGGGGAAAATAGTGCGCCAAAGTTTCAGGTCAATAAACAAGAGAAAGTCTTCATCGCAGCAAATATTATTGATGGAGATTTGATTGAAAGTGCATGGGGCCCCAGACTGCTCTCTTTGATAGACCTGATTGGAAGTGAGCGAACTTTTGTCAGTATATATGGCGGACCATCGCTAGAGCTGCTCCAACTTAAAGAGAAGTTGAAATGCAATCACAAGGTCGTAGTCGAAGACACTGAGCCCGTGAAGCTCGACAAACTGCCCAAAATAATGCTGCCCGATGGGCTACAGAGGATTAAAAGAATCGCCTTCCTCGCAGAAGTTCGAAACAAAGTCTTGGAGCCTCTTGTCTACCTGGAGACGCAAGGCATTGTGTTTGGCAAGGTCCTGTTCATCAACGATGTCTACTTTGAGCCAACGGAGGTCCTCCGACTTATTTGGGGTACAAACGTAGATAAACACGGGAATGCAGCGTATAAGGCTGCATGCGCTGCTGATTTTTCGACGAGTTGGAAGTACTACGACACCTTTGCCACGCGGGACGCAGAGGGCTACAGTCTGGGTGTGCCCATTTATCCCTGGTTCTCGTCTGAGGGAGAGGCTGTGAGTCGGAATGATGTCCTCGCCAGTCGAGATGCAGTCCGTGTCAAGAGTTGCTGGGGGGGTATGGTTAGTTTTGATGCCCGCTACTTTACCCCGAACACGCCATCATTATCTGATCATGAAAGACTCAACACAAGCATACAAGCTAGTAAAGACGAAGCCCAAGTCCAGCTTCCATTACGTTTTCGCTCCGAGCCCGAGCCGTTTTGGGATTCTAGCGAGTGTTGTCTCATACATGCCGATATATCTGCATTACCCGAACTCTATCGGCCTGGCGACGAGGCGAGGGAGTATGATTCTGGAATCTACATGAACCCGTATGTACGTACGGCCTACTCGGAAAGTGCCTTTAACTGGATTCCGTTTGCGAAACGATACGAGCGATTGCTAGCACCCTTGCAGCATCTCATCAACCGCTTGGCAAAAATGCCTCGCCCCAATTACCGGCGCACAGAGGTGGCCGGGCAGCTGGTCGATGACCAGAGGTGGATCAGTTATAGTGTCTCTCCGAATCTGACTTTACCGCTCGCGCCGCACCACCAAGATGTGTCCGAAAATGTGTGGCGTCAGCGCGGCTTCTATGAGAATGTGAAGCGAGTTGCTCGGCGTGGAGGTTATTGTGGTGTACGCCAGCTACTCGTTTTGAAGGAGGATCAATTTTCCGAAGAAAATAATGGCAAGGGTGGTGAGAATTGGGATAACTTGCTCGCGAGCGTGCCACCCCTAAATCTTTGAATCTAGCCCCTAGCCATCTATGCCCTTGTTAGCCATAGGTTCCGCAGCGATGCGAATTTAATTTTTATTTTATAGTCATCTATAGTCTTTCTGGATCGGCCATTCTTACAGTCCTCGATAACGAGGAGTTATTCTGCTGATAACAACTAGTCCTACTGTCTAGGCATGGTTATCGGACCATTTGACTTGAATTGTACAACTTTCAATCTTGCGTCATTCTAGCAACCACTACTCGTGCCTTTTGTTGAATTATAAGGGCGTTGGTCAAATACATTCGTCCCTGCACCTTCACATAACAGAAGTATAGCTATGATTATTGTTTACTTGGGAGTGAAACGGGTAAGGTGTTTGGAGATCTCATATACCCTGTATTAAAAGTTCCATATTCGCGCATGAATGAGCCTAGTAGTGTTACGTTGGTGCGAACTAGACTGTAGCACTCTTAGGGAATGCTGAGACTGTAGTGATAGTATACGTTTGTTCAACCCTTTCCTCTATCGAATCTACTCCCAGCCACACTGTTCTATCCATCTAAAGGAATCATAACCCAATACCTATGCAATTTTTATTATTGTACTTTCTGAGTCTGAGAATGTACAAGATGTATGGGCACTCTCTACCTATAGGCCAGGAATACCTCTGCTATTGGTATATCCCCTCTTGTTACTCCTACATAGCTCCCCCAACTCATTGCCACGCCTTACAAGTTCTCATTTCTTGCGATATTTTGGTGTCTGAGACCATGATACAGGGATTTATCCGTCTCAAACTGATAGTCAATGATGAGTGACACCCGCAACCACACACTGCCGATTCCCGCACCCGCATAGTAGAAGAATCCGAAGAGCAAATGCGCAAGCTTGTGATTCTAGATTGAGCAGGTGGCTGGAGAGTAGCACCACGGCGTGGCAACTTGAATTCGCCAGGATGTACATGGTGCGAGGCGGAAAAGGTCTCTTGCAGCTCATCAATCTATGCGGCTGTGTGAGAGCCAGACGTCGGCCTGTGAGTACACCTTGGCGCGGCTTGATTAAGCTCGCGGAGGATTCAAGGATTGATCTGTTACTAAAATATCTGATTTACATTTCTATGCTGGCAAGAGAGGGCGGAGGCGACGCGAGTAATCTTCGACGGGCGCGTATTGCCCTTCAAGCACAGGCAGCGAGACGAGATTAAGGTGTTGTGGGGAACAGAGCTGGGACTTCCGACCACCCACTCCTCTGCAAAGCTGGGAGTGGAATGTTCACCCAGAGCCAATAAATGCCCCAAAAAAATGGATATTAGGCAAAAACTTCATCAATCCGTATGATCCGATATGGTGAATCTACATATCAAGAGTCACAGCAATGGTCAAGCCAGTCAAGCGTATTACCCGGCCTCTAAACACCAGCGAGAGGACCCAAATCAAGTCGCACACATCTGGCGCGGCAGATCTCTGAGATGCACATGAAAGATGACGCTACGCATGAACATATTTTACAGATGAGCCGTTGACCACCGGCGGAATACTCGCGTTGAAAAGAATTGTGCACGCCGTGATCTGATATGCACAGGTGCAGGCGACACTACGAGCGTCATCCTGACTGAATGGTGCAGTGGTATGTCTGCCAACGAGGCCTTCCAAGTTGACTGCGGACTCTTTAGACAGCTATCCCACTTGAGATGGGGGACGACTGCTTCCAATCCAGCCATTCTTAGTCATATTACTCGCGGTGAGGTATTGACGGGTGAAGAAGGTGTTCTTGGGCAAGAAGATGAGGCTTTGAAATTTATCTTTGATGGACAGCGCAGGGAAACTTGGATATCTGTGGCGAGGCAGGTTGGGATGGCTATGGGCATCAAAGGCTCCGGTAGATAAATGCCATATTTTGTAGAATTGAGCTCTAATAAAATACACTTGTAATTGTTGTGATCAGGCCCACATATAGATCACATAACTTGGAATGGCTAGTATAAGGCAAGTGTAATCGACAGGACAAGCGATCCTGTGTCAATGATATGTCGTCGACACACAGCAATGACAACAACAGTATCTCAACCATACATGATAATATGACGCAGGTATGTCTAATGACATAGTTGTTGAATGGCTGAATGGTTGGGGGTTATTGCTATTGATGGTGTATTGTGTGTATTATCTTTGTGTATAAATACTCGATGCTTGTCACAGACCGGCTTTCCCAAAATGGAAACGGCCTGCTTGTTACTACCATTGTGCCATGGGCTAATGCTGAGATGCTGCGTTTAGTCTGGTCAACCAAGTCAGGAACTTCCCTAGTAACATAGTCAATGCGTTGAAATGGTTACAATGTTGTGATAGCAACAGTTACTAAACAACATAAGCAATCAGTTGCTATATTATAGCTGTAGACCATCATACCTCTGATTGTAGTAGCCGCTCTTGAGTACTTAAGGAAGGTCTAGGACTGTGTTTGTTCTGCAGCTTTTTGTCTAGTAAATATTCTAGACTTCAGATTGATCCGATTATCATAAGCTTTACCTTATACCCCGACTCTGCCCCGTTCCGCCTTCGTCTTGTCTCGCCCTCGTCCCGTTCAGATCACATCCTGTCTCGACTACATCCGTCCCGACTCCGTCCTGTTCCGACCCTTGATCTCCGAACTAGCCCACGAGCCTGACACTAATATTACAGAAAATTGAGGTGGCATAGTATAAAAGGAAATGGTGAAACTGTCCTGTGCAGCTATTGATGGTGACATGAATTAAGATGATGATTGTGATTGAGATAGATTTCTATATAGTTTATAACACATGATATGCTCAGGTTCATATACCTCGAGCCAAGCAGCCAGATTATGTTCCTCTAGATCTAGATTCATCAGAATAATTACTTACTCAGTAAAATTCTCATAGTCTCAGTTGTGTGTTTAGGATCTTGATTAGGTTTCTAGTAACTAGTCAATGATGTTTCTTATATGTCTGAGACATAGTCATGGTTGATACAACAGGTACAAACGATGAATCGTGTCTGTACATGATGTTGTGATATAGTCATGATCGTCTGAACAATATCAACTCATGAATGAATCATGTCTCTACATGACGTAGTATTAAATGATACGAAAAACGGAAACGAAATAAGATAGTACATGACTCGTGTAACAGATGCAGGACTGCTAGAATTACAACAAATCCTTCATTAAAAATTGCTTATAGCCATCACCTAACTTATCTCTGTACTCCATGTTATCAACAACTACCAGGTTTTTGGGAGATGTTGGGAATGAAGTATAATCTTATTAGTGACAATTATACTCATTACATCATCACCGTCATCATCCATTAGATGCAACACCGGGAATCCTTCTTCCATTCCACACGCATAATTACTATATCCATCCGTCCAAACCCTGAAAATCAAGCAGTATCATGGCTGCGTACAACCAGCCGTCGTCCTCGGCGTCAATCGACCCAGGCAACGACCTACACCCGAGCCTTCTTGGGATTGCCGCCGCAATGGAGCAATCAGAACGCGACAGAAAGCAGCGAATGAGCCTAGCTCAAGAATTCCTGCAGAATATCGACACCTGGGCGAAATCCAAGGCTGGAACCGATGGTGCGGCCTTAATCGCGCCTTTTATTGAAAATATTTCACCTATTGTGACAGCTTTTGCAATAAGCAACGTCAACGCCACATACAACTCATGTAAGAACCCTTTCCCCGAAGCCACTCAGATGAAAACCTCTGTGCCAAGGGTGACAAAGATAAACGAGAAACCGCCTCATGAACTGCCGAAAAAGCCTCAAGTGGCTGAGTCCCCCTGGGTCACAGTGGCACGAAAAGCGGCCAAGCTCCCAGACCCGCCAGCCAACCTGGTCAAACGAAGGCCTATTGTGCAGACACGACCAGCAGAAAAAGAACCCCCCAAAGAAGATAAACGACTTTTTCTTCGAATGGGACGAGAGCATCAGTGGCGCAAGTTATCACCAGCCACTATCAAGAAAATTGTCACAGAGAAAGCTGGGATTGCACCCTCAGCAGTCATAGCAATGACACAAGTTAGGTCTGGCCTAGCAATGGAGTGCGCATCAGATGCACTCAGGGAATCAATTCTGGGTGTGGGTCCTTCACTCCAAAAAGAGGAAATCACAATCGAGCCGGCGTCAGACTGGACATCCGTAATGGTACCGCATGTCCCAATCTACATCCGTACATTAGACGGAAGAATTGAAGTAATCAGGGAAATGGTGAAGATGGAATGCCAGGCAGCTTGCGGCGTCATGCCAATACAGGTGCGCCCAAACGATACAAAGTTTTGACAGTATTCCACTAGCTGGATCGTGCACTTTAAACAAGCACCTTCCAACTTAAGGTTTAGACTATTCGACGAGAGTGGACCTGCCATACCATTCTCTCGTAGGCGCCCCATCGAGCAATGCCAACGCTGCTGGGGCTATCATTCAACAAGAAACTGCGTCAAAGGACAGCGCTGTGTAAAGTGTTCTGGCTCGCACGAAGCTGCCGAATGCTCGGCAAACATCCCCAAATGTTCAAACTGTGCTGGACCGCACGAGTCTACTCACTTGGACTGCATGGCCCGGCCAAGGCGATACAATGGACAAGTAACGCCCCGATCACCGGCCGAGCTGCGAGTTATTCGAGAACGCGGACATATGGATTTTAAGGCTGCTATATTAAGATCTCAAGAAAAAGGTAAGGCCCGCGAGGTCATTAATATACCAGAAGAAACGATGGTTGATAATGAGTAATACACCAAATTCTCATAAGCACAACCAAAAATATAGCACCCTTCTATTTCACCATGTGAACGTGGGAAAGGGTGGACCAAACATGGACATAGCGCTGCAACAAGCTTGGGATGCAGAAGTGCACATAGTCATGGTTCAAGAACCATGGACCTTGCAAGAAGATGGTGAGTTTAGAACGAAAAGCCATCCTGGTTTCGATAGTTTTATACCCTTTGGAAACACGACACCGAGACCACGACCACGCGCTGTCACTTTTGTGAGAAAAGGACTCCAAGCGGCTCAGATCTCACCCTCGTCATCAAGCCAGTCATCAGACTACTGTTTTGTGCAGGTGTGTGGACTGACATTTGTAAATGTCTACCGTGCTCCAGGCCATAGTGAGACTTTGGAACCATTACTAAGCTGGCAGCCAAGTGGACCCTCAGTAGTAGGGGGTGACTTCAACTCAGTCTCACAGTATTGGCAGCCATTAACAGAACGCCAATACGGAAATGGTGATCTCATCATGGGGTGGGCCCGCAGAAACAACATGCAGCTACTAAACACCTTAGGAAAAAGTACTCATTGCAATGGAAACGTGCTGGATCTAACCTGGAGTAATACGACGGCAGTTGCATCGGTATCAGCACGGTTCGACTGTACATCAGACCACTCCACCATTGAAGGCTCGGTTGACACACCTGGATGCTCGCAGCTATCCGGGATCCCGAGGCTAATCCGCGTAAGAGACGGTGACCTAGACGAGTTTGCTCGATGCGTAAGGCAATGGGTAAGGCACGGCCCCCTCAGCAGTCAAACCGAGATTGAAGACTTCACAAAGAGCTTAATCAAAGTACTTCAAGACGCGATCAAAGTTGTCGGTCGAATACCCGCAGTGGGAAGGGGAAAAACAGCGCCTTGGTGGACTGATGAATGTAAAAGACGTCAGTGTGACTACAGGACAGCCAAAAGGACAACTGGAGATATAGTAGTGACACGTAGGGCTTTTCGAACCGCAGTGAAGAGAGCCAAACGTGAATACTGGACAAAGCAAGTCGAGGCAGCAGAGACAG
Source organism: Blumeria graminis f. sp. triticale (assembly GCA_905067625.1). Taxonomy (NCBI): domain Eukaryota; kingdom Fungi; phylum Ascomycota; class Leotiomycetes; order Helotiales; family Erysiphaceae; genus Blumeria; species Blumeria graminis. The sequence continues at coordinate 2,740,901 of LR898478.1, forward strand.
AAGCAAAAGTGTTCAAACTTATGCGATGGGCCAAACCGAAGCCGACGAAACAGCCTCCTCCTCTCCGGGTATCACCAAACGAGTGGCTTTCAGATCCACTAGAGCGGACAGTTGCGTTGCAAGATTCTCTTCTTGCAAGGTATAACGCGAGAAACGACATTGATACGTGGGAGAACAGTCAACCAGAGTTGATTCCATGGGATGGAGAGGTGTCACTGGAGGATGTCACAGCATCAACCATTGGCAGCAAAGAAACAGCTCCGGGGTTCGACAAGATTACCGTACGACTTCTCAAAGCCTGCTGGAGCACGATTGGAACATACCTCAGGGACCTCTTCCAGGCTTGTCTCAACTTGCAATATTTCCCTACGCCTTTCAAGGTGGCGGAAGTTGTGCTACTTCCAAAAATTGGACGCGACCTCTCCAGCTCAAAAGGATGGCGCCCCATATCGCTACTCTCCAGCTTAGGCAAAGGATTGGAAAGGCTCATAGCTAAAAGGATGTCCTGGCTTGCATTAAAACACAAGGCAGTTCCTCCACAACTATTCGGCGCGCTACCAGGACGCTCAGCAGTCGACTTGGCATCATGTGTTATACACGATGCAGAAGCTGCAATGAGATCCAACAAAGTCACAGCTATGGTCACGCTAGACATACAGGGTGCATTCGATGCAGTGCTACACAATCGGCTGCTCGCACGAATGCAAAGTCAGGGCTGGCCAGTACTACTCTGTCGCCTGGTAGAATCATTTCTGAAACAACGAAAAGTTTTGGTGAGACACGAAAAAGGTGTAACTGATGAGAAGCTTGTTGAGTGCGGAGTTCCCCAAGGATCACTACTATCGCCACTTTTATTTATGTAATACATCTCAATCCTACTTGAAGATGGAACCCCAAACTGTATATTCAGATATGCAGATAACATTGCCATTGTTCGCGTTGGTAAAAATCCTAGTGAGGCTGTTGAGGCTGCCCAGGTAGAAGTAGACAGGATAATCCAACGCGCTTCAACGCACATGATAAGGTTCGACCCTTCTAAGTCCTAGCTCCTGGTTATAGGAGGAGGACCGAAGAAGAAACTAGACTCATCCAACCTCGCGGTCAGGGTTGAGGGACAGCTTATTACGCCTTCCGCGTACATTCGATGGCTCGGGGTCTGGCTCGATTCCCAACTGACATTTAGACAACATGTTCAAGAATGGTGTAATAAGGCACAACAACTATCTCACTTTATACGAAGTATTAATAGGGTCCAACGAGGTGCGGCTCCGGGACCATTAATCCGTGCAGTGAACGCATGTGTAGTCAGTACGGCAATTTATGGCGCTGAAGCTTGGTGGCCTGGACTCACCCATATCACGACGGTACGAGAAAAAAGAGTAAGTACGGGTGTTGGATGGCACCTCAAGTTACTAGATAGAACTATTTTGACTGCTTTTCGAGCCGCACTGCCAGTGTGGCGAACTACACCAAATATAGTTCTGCACCGTGAGTCAGGGATACTACCGGCAGAAATTATGCTACAGCAGCAACAGCTCCGAAATGCAGCCAGAATCCGCGGACTCGACAGCTATCACCCTTTGTTGTCAAGGGCAGCTGAGACACCAAAGGAAGCAATTAAGCGACTCAAACTGAGAGAGGGGCAAAAAGATCGTGTCTTCAAGTTTCCAGAGCGATATCTGACACGCCTTCAGAATGGTAACCTCAACCTACCGGCATCAGAAGGGCCTGGACAGCTTTACCAACCGATGATCGCGAGGGCTATGGCTAGAGCCAAATGCGACAAGGAGGAAAAGTCGAAGCGGACTAATCATTGGCTTAGAAATCTCCCTGTAGGGACGCTGTGTGTATATTCTGATGGGTCATTGACTGGTCCAGCATACTCAGCCTATGGCTATGCTATATACAGGGACAGAGAACTCATAGCGAGTGGTGGAAATTTTCTCCCAGGAGCAGAGGTCTTTGATGCAGAAATCGTCGGGGCAGTTCGAGGCCTAGAAGCGGCGTCGGAAATTGGAGGTAGTATAGGTATCAAGGTGCTCCTCGAAAATCAAGAGGCGGTAAAAGCCCTTGTGAGTGGTAGAACGAGCTCTTCAAAGTCTGAGGTCCGGAATTTTATTGAACTATCCAAGGCTCAGCCTGCCGTAGAAGTCCACTGGGTTCCGGGACACAGTGGTGTTGAAGGGAACGATAAAGCCGACGCAATTGCAAAGGCAGCCCTTGCATCAAAAACCAGGGAAGGAAATATCCCGAGACCAGGGTGCACTCAGGAGGAATCTGACAAAGTCCTGACATTCGCAGCACTTAAACGCCAAGTCACAATACGAGTACAGAAACTCGCGGAAGATTGGTGGCATAAAAATAGATCGGACAGGTATGAAGATCTGGACTTACTGATGCGAAGAAAACGCCCTCCGGAGCTAGCTTTACCTCGATGGGCATATCACCGCCTCATTGCGGCAAGGACTGGGCATGGTGATTTCGCTAGCTATCACAGACGATTTCAACATCCGAATGAAGAAATGCGATGCAAATGCGGACGAGAGAAACGGCCATGGCATTTTGCAGAGTGTCGCCCGACCATCCAGAAATGGAGGACGGAAACGAAGGAACCACGACCTACGACAAGGGATATGATAGGGCAAGAAGGATGGCAGATATTCTGGCGCTTTCTAACTGTAACAAAATGTTACAGCAAAATTGAATCATAAACAGGGAACTTGAATGTCGGCTGTATTGCTTCTTAGGGCCGCTCAGTGTGGCACGAGGATGGAGGTGTAGTGCAGGGCGCTAGCACCTCAGAAATGGTGTTTTTTCTTTTTATTTGGTTTGTTTCTGTATTTCTGGCTCCTATGAACCAATCATGTAGGAAGCGAAGAGTCTTATATAGATCTGGACTACCCGTGCCATGACCCCTGGGTGCTGGGTCAGTACCCGGTCACAATAAAAATATCATTATCATTATACTCATTACATAATGGATTCACTACGCAATCCCTACGTTCACTATTCATACTTCACTGTCACAGTAGTAGGATGGGAGTTGGCATGGTTTAAGGTTAAGCAATAACTGAGTGTCTCAAGACCTTTGTGTAGCTAGATATTCTCTTCCCTTATTATTGCACAACTCATATATAATATTTACTTCGCTCTTTGTACTCTCGCCCTGTGACATCCACCTAGTTTCATCCAGTAAGATTTGTATGGATACATACTAGCGTGGCTCCACTTCCATCATGAGAGGATACAGCGTACACTATTTTTTTTTCTTCTGTGTGATTTAAAAGTATACACAATTAAATTAAGGAAATAATGACCCCTCAGTCATTGAGGTTGTAGAGCCGATTAATTCAATTAACTACCAAATTGAAGCTAAGTACAAAATTTGTAGTCACGTTTATATCAACAATGTGACCCACTCAATAGCCCTAATTATTTTAAATTCCAACAAATTACTTCTTTTTGTTTGTCTTGATTAAAATATATATTTTTCATAAGCAAATAATAAGTCCGCACTTATCTGCTCTGCCTTGAGTGATCCTTCTTTATTTGAACAGAGGACACTGCATTCAGATGGTTAGCCTTTACCCTCCAAGTCTATCTAGTTAGATTTTTATTATAGTCCCTACTGAGTCTAAGACTATGGCGGCTGTGAAGTCTATCTAGTTGGTCTAGTCAAAGAAGAGAGCGGTGTCAATTGACAATGTGTTGCTGGATCAATGGGTGTTGGTGCACAGCAGAGCAAGTTCAGCATAAATGTCATGGCGAGACATTCTGGAACCAGAGTCTAAGCAGAATGCCTGAGGATAAAATTCACGGAACAGGTTTTTCGGCTCACCCTCAACACTTGCACTTATATGGTGAGACTAGATAATGCGCCAACTGGAATTGATATGGTTGAGGTCACAGTTTGAGTCATGATGGGAAATTTCAACAGTCTTAGTTGAATTACGTTAGATAGTTATTTGTACTTAAGGAAGCTGGAGCTACAACAAAGTAGTTCTCCAGCTTCACAATCTTATAATATTATTACAGTATTCCTCTTGCAAACCCGCTTCCTTCTAACCATAGTACTTCGTCGACTTCCCACCTCTCTAGTATTCACCACTTGACCTTTTCATACCCTCGGCGAACGGCGATCTCGATCTACCCTATAGCACGCTGTAACAATAAATCAGTTAATAATTTGTGTGAATATTGGCGTTGGTAGAGTAACTATGTGGATGTTTACAGATATTAGTCACGTGGTATCAGTGTGGTTTTGGGGCTTAATTCCGTTCATTATTTATGAAAGATACATAGATAATTGTATTCCAGCAGACAACAACCCATCTCTCATACTGCACATACTCCAAGCCATCGTAACATTCTTACCCCTTACATTGCGATAAATGCCAGATCCCCCTCCCCCTCCTATTCCCCCGTTATCGGTAGGGGCATCAAAGACATTGACAGAGACCCTCATTGAAGCAACCTCCGCAGCCAACACTAGAACGCAGGAAGCAACTCTTTTATTTGGCGGCATGGCTGCAGCATTAGATAACGTCACTCGTGGCACCGCTGCCCCAACAATCCCTCCTCATTTACAGAAATCTTTTTACGATTTCCTGACACGTATGCAAGCTGTTGCACAAGAATTCTTCGAAAGCCATGTGCGTGGTGTACCAATTCCTGCAACAACTGATCGTCTTCCTATATCTCAGCCAAAACCAGCTGCCCATGCGAGGCATTCCTATGCGCACGTTGCAGGAAAACCGAAAGGCAATGCTGCATTAAGTACCCCCCAGAAGCCAAACTCTGCTAAGCCCCAAAAACAGGCCAAATCACTGCCTTTAGACGACAGATTGTTCCTACGCCTTGATGAAAATGCAACTGAACGCCTAGTATCAGCGTACTCCCTTCTCATTCAACTCCGGAATTTCCTTGGAGAGAACTCCGCCCTGTTGAAAGAAGTGCAGCATATTCCATCCGGCCTGGCACTCCGTCCCTCTTCAGAAGCGGCCTTACCAAGGCTGGAAGATCTTTTCGTCCAGGGCATCGGGGAAGGGAGATTCCTAGGTGTTCTGGGCATCGAAAAAGCTCAAAACCTGGACAGTTATCTTATTACGTCTGTACCTCGCACATTCACCACTTTAGACCACAATAATAGACTTGTCAAGGAACCAATCACCTCAGAGCTCGTCCTCAAGGAGCTTAAAGAAGAAAAAGGGTTTAATCCTACAATTGTAGCCGAAACCAAAGGGAGTATTGCATCCCCTTACGATCCTTCCGCTAGATTTATTGCTCGCTTCCCTATAGGCTCTCACCTCCCACGAAGATTTCATATTTTTGGGATGGGCATCAACTGCCGCAAACTGTCCAAGAAAATTAATATCGCTCAATGTGGCAGATGTTTTCAATGGCATAACCAGCGTATATGTGCTCGCGCTCCACGCTGCTGTCTCTGTGGCTCAGTTGAGCATACAGAGGAAACCCACACTCCATGTGGACCGCACCAACATCCCTGCCCACCCCGATGCATCCACTGCCATGGTCCACATCCAGCCGATGCACTAGAGTGCCTACTAAGACCCCGGTCAAATGGTATAAAGCTGACAAAGGGGCAAGTAGCCCAAGTCTGCAGTACATCTGCCGCAGCAAGAATGGGTCTGTGCACTACTGTTGGCTGCATCCGTGACCGCACCACTCCCGCTACAGTAGACGAGGAAATGACTGACACTCCTTCGGGCCAAACTCTCACCTACAAACATGCGACAAAGCCCTCTAACACGCCTTCCGGCTGTGATGGGCGATCAACAAAACAATATAGTAAAGGAATGGTGGCCGATTACTGTCTATTTTCTACATACATCTCGGAACTGTCCACCGAGGGGATGCTACTTAAGGTGTCCCAACTCCCAATGCGCTAACCTCACTATCTATTCTACTACATCATATCCTTGATATTCCGAGTGGGCTCGTCATAGCGAATCTGGGTCGTATCGGCCCATGATTCCATATGAGACTTGCTGCAACAATATCTTGTTTCCATATTTGTTGCAACCCTGTATTTGTATGGCCAAGTTGGACATCTCTCTAGATAGCAAGGCTAATGACGTAATAATGATAAGTGTCCGTGCGACAGTCACTAGGAGATAGGCGCAGCCTGTAACATTATCCCCTCCTCACAGTACTTTTTTCTTTTTCTTTTTTTTTTACTCGTTTCTTTTTTTCAGGTGTAAAAATTTTTTGCCTTTTGCCAGTAACACCTATTCTTGCCCCGACATCTTCTCCCACGTCATCACCAACACCGTACCTTTCTTCAAAGATATCAAGAGCCTCCGTGTCTTCGAGACCTTGGCGCAATTCCCAGTTTGGCTCTTGAAAACCTCTCCACTTTACCAACACCTCCCTTCGGAAGCCCCGAACTTTCTTTCTCTTTTCGGCTCTGAGAATCTTTTCAACGAATTGCTCATTGTCACCATCAGGATTCACAAGCGGCGGTGGTTGCTCGTCTAACATAATTTGAGACGGAAGGGGGTTTTGTGGATCTCGTTTTAACAAATCGACGTGAAATCTCGGATGTATACCCGATGGGACATCAAGTTCGACTACATGAGGGGATATAACTTTGAGGACGCGATATTTTGCGTTAACCCATGAGAGCTTTTTACTAAGTTGTGGCGTCTCAATATTTTTTAGTTTTAACCAAACAAGGTCTCCCTCTTCAAACCTCTCTTGCGGAAGCCTCTTTTGATTAGATGCTGATTCCATTCGTTGTTGGACAAATGCCATGGAAGCTTGTGCATATTCCTGTCCATCTGTTATTCGCTGTACAAATTCCCTGGCTTTCTTTTCAGGTGCATCGGAATTTTTGGAAGGGGGCGGGATTTGTTCGATAGGTTCTGCGTGATAACCGTGTGTGAGGAAAAAAGGACTAAGACCGATGACTGTGTCTCTATTATTAAGAGCTAGCATAGCTGATGGAAGCATATCAGGCCATTCGTACTGAGCGTAGGATATAAAAGATCTAAGGTATGCCAACACTTCCTGATTCATCCTCTCTGTACTTCCATCCGTTTCAGGATGAAACGCCGTGGAAAGACGCTGCTCTATACCTACTAACTTACATAGATGGGTCCAGAAATTTCCAACCCAATTTGAACCACGATCAGAAGTTAAAAATAATGGAAATCCATGAAAACAATAGTGACAGTGTAAAAACCGCTCAGCACAGCATTCTGCTGACATTGAGCTCATAGCTTCAAGGGTGCAACTTTTCAATAGTCGGTCTGTAATCACCATGAGATATCGAGAATCTTGTCTAGATTTTGCTGGCAGATCCGTCATAAAGTCGATTGACAATTCTGAATGGAAACGACTAGGTATCGGTAGCGGTAGGAGCAATCCTTTTTTCTTTTCTCGCCATACGTGAGATCGTCCACAAACATCGCAATTTTTACAGAAAGTTCTTACCATCGTCGATGCCCCTGGCCAAAAAAAACTCCTTGATAAGATAGCATATGTACTATCACGACCTGGGTGTCCCGTTATATACGAGTCGTGCGTATTTTGTATCAGAGCTGTCTGTAGGGGTTCCCAGTCTGGTACCCATATACGACGACGAAATCTAAGGACGCCTCTCTCATCAAAATCGCATTCTGAGATTGATACTTTCAGCTTAAGTTCTGTCGGGAAGGCCCGCTCACCATCTCGCAGAGCTTTGTACATGGTTCTTATGCCTTTGTCCTCTTCGCAACCTCTATTCCAAAGTATCTGAAGTTCTTCTTTTTGAAAGATACAATTGCCATCGGGCAACTGTATCTCAGTGCCAGATTCTGAAGGGATATTTAGGTAGACTGAAGCTGAGGTGATTTGAGAGGTTACCAACTTGTTAGAGTCGGTATCTGTTTTCATCCATGCATCTTTGATTAATTGTACTTGGCGACTCCTCAGCCGCTCGTCGCTTGCACAGCTCGGCATATCTTGTTCCCTGCGTGAAAGTGCGTCTGGTCTCAGCGAATTCTTTCCTGTTCTAAATTTTAGCTTAAAATTAAACTGGGAGAGAGTATGGCTCCATCGAACTTGACGCTCGGACAATTTTCTTGTGGTCATAAAATACTCCAAATTTTTGTGGTCTGAAAAAATTACGAATGCGTGCTTGAGGCCCATCAACTCGCCTCTCCATTCTTTTAAAGCCAAGACAACCGCAAGCAATTCTTTGTCATAAATCTCGTAGTTGCATTCTGCGGGGCTTAATTTTTTTGAAAGGTATGCTACTGGGCGTAGAACTTTTGCATCATCGTATTGCGACAAGCACGCCCCCATAACATATCCCGAGCAGTCCGCTTCTACAATTGTCTTCCTATCCGGATCATAGAGAGCTAGTACTGGGGCCGTAATGAATAGCTTTTTCAGAACATCGAACGATGTTTGGTGCTCTTTAAGCCACAGGAAAGCGTGATCTTTTTTCGTTAAGTTGATAAGAGGCTGTGCAATTTCGCTGAAGTTGGGGATAAATTCACGGTAAAAATTTGCGAAACCTAGAAAGCTTCGAACTCCTTTTCCGGTTGTCGGAATTTCCCATGATTTTATGGCTTTAACTTTTTCAGGATCGACTTTAATTCCTTCACCAGCGCTTATAACAAATCCCAAATACTTTGTTTTCTTCACTGCAAAATCGCATTTATTTGGGTCCAGTTTTAAGCCGGCTATGTCTAGACGTTTGAACACAGATTCAACCTTAACCCAATGATCTTGGAGATCTCCGGAAGTGTAGATAAGAATATCATCAAGATACGCAGTGCAAAACTGGTCAAGATAATCTCCCAAGGATTCATTTACGTACCGCTGAAATGCAGCTGGAGCTCCTTGTAGCCCAAAGGGAGTGACTAGCCATTCAAAGGAGCCAAACCTTGTCCGAAAAGCAGTTTTTTTTTCGTCCCCCTTCCTAACTCGAAGTTTGTGGAATGCAGCGCGAACATCAACTTTGGTCATCCATGTCGATTTTGATATTGATCTCAGAGTTTCTCTTATCAGTGGTAGTGGGTACCGATCTTTTCCTGTGATTGCGTTCAATGCTCTGTAGTCTACACAGAATCTCAAACCCCCATTTGGCTTTTTAACAAAGAGCACTGGTGCTCCTCCTGGCGAGCTGCTGGCTCTGATCCATCCTTTATCGAGATGATCATTTAGCGTTTTCCTTAAAACTAGGAGTTCATCTCTTGACATTCCATAAAGTGGGCCCCAAGGTATAGATTTTTCTCTACCTTGTTCGTCTCTTTCTAAATCAATTTTCATATCGGAATGTCGATGTGGGGGTAATTTACTTTGTCTGTCTTCGACAAAGAGATTGGACCAATGTTTTATGGAAGGAGGAAGTGTCCTTCTTATTTCCTCTGATGTTTCTTCGCTTTTTATCTCCAGAGCCTTGTTAAGATCTTGCATTGTAATGGCGAAAATCTTTGATCCTGTTTCCACCTTAGCAAGCTTCATTAGTGAAATAAATTTGCCACCCAATACTTTTTTAGCTGTAGCAACATGGTGTATTTCTTTTTTTAACTTCAATGAGGCCATGTTATTATACCAACCCTTTTCTCTGACAACCTGTCCGTACTTCTGAGAACCAAATCGAATCACTCGCTTCTTTGCAAGATAGACGACATCATTTTGTTCCATCCATGGTTTTCCCAGGATAATATCGTAGGAAAGGTCTTGGATAATATATCCATAGACCTTTTCTCGTCTACCGTCAATATCGAAGTCTGCAAAAGTCAATTCGTTTATTGTTCTTTGCTTCCCATCATTTTCTGCTAGTTGCAAGGATCTTTTTGGTATTTTTATGCGCGGAAGTTCCCATTTCTTCACGATCTCATTAGAAAATGCAGCATAACAGAGACAGCCTGTGTCAATCAAAGATTGCACAAAGAAACTTGAGTTTAACAGACAATCTATTAAAAATGGAGTACTGTTCAATTTATCTGTTTTTTTTAACTAAATCAATGGAAAATGATTCTCCCTTGCTCTGAGCGCGACGTTGCTCAGAGCTTACTCTTCCCCCGAAACCTCACTGGTCTCCAACTCTTCATAGCTGACCTTTTCTTCTGTGTGGCTCTGTTTCCTTATCTTCGTGGGGCCTTTTACATAGGCGATCCTTGAAGCGAGATTTTGAGCTGGACCGAATTTAGTGCATGCGCGAGATAAATGACCTTTTTCTCGACACCGGACGCATCTTCCCTCGCTACACAAACTTTTAAATTCCTCCGGGGAACGCCATGTAGCCCTGGGCTTGTTGGTAATGTTTCGACTATTTAGGGAGTTTAGCGCTAGTTTGAGAGCCTCAATAGCATTAACTCCCCCCATCTTGGTATCTCCTTCATCGTCAAGGTCTGGTACGTGAAGATATCGGTCAGTTGTGCTGGAATGGTACTTGGATTGCTTATGAGACAAATACCAAGTTTTCTTGCCAGTGCAGCCTGTTGGTCGATAAGATGGTCGATTTTCGAGTCGTCCCGCTACTCTTTTGACCATAGAAACCCATGTTTCGAAATCATCATCAGGTAGATCTTTGGATACCAGATGGTCACTCAGCGATTCGTTAATACTTGAATTAAGTTTCATGATCTTGCTGCTGTCAGGCCAATTAGTTCCCCCGCATTGTGCAAGCTTAACCTGAAAATCTTGAAAGAAGTCGCAGAAGTATTGATTGGAACCCATACGCATCCGATAAAGTAGATCTCCTGCAGTCTGTCGGGCTTGTTTATCCTCGAATTCAAGCTTGATATGTTCGACAAAATCTTTCCAGTTGTGCATTCCTGAAGGGCCTCCTGTCTCAAACCAGTGACTCACTCTGGATTGTTTATCTACTGGTATGGAATTCAGGATCCCTAGACATATAGCGCGATCCGACCCTAGCTGACGTTTATCTTCTTCGTCTTTAACAATTAGCTGATAAATATGAGATGATAGAGTAGTGATTGAGCCGTCCCACGAAGGCCACTTGCTGGGCTTTTTGTACTGTGGCTGAGTTGATGTTGCGTGTGGAAAATTTTGCGCATTCAATAGGGGTTGACGGCGAGAGATATCTGCTATAATTTGATTATATAGCGCCTGATATTGAGGTGACGACGGATTAAATGATGGAATGTCCCCAGCTTGGTGAGGAGATCGGCTCTGTTGCTCTTCGAACTCTGAGGGTTCGCCTAGTTGCTCATGAACCGTATTTTGCGGTTGGCCGTAATGGGCACCGCTGACGTTAGCTTGTTCCGACATAGTTTCACTTGCCCTGGAATGAAAGGAAGCGTTGTCAGTCGAATCGGTATCGATATCTATACTTGGGATTCGGTAGCTCATAGAAGATTTGATCTTCTCTTCTAGTCTTTGGTTGACCGGAAATTTTGTTGTTTAATGGGATAAACTACAATGTTAGGATGACGTAGAAAATATGTGATGGGCGATCAACAAAACAATATAGTAAAGGAATGGTGGCCGATTACTGTCTATTTTCTACATACATCTCGGAACTGTCCACCGAGGGGATGCTACTTAAGGTGTCCCAACTCCCAATGCGCTAACCTCACTATCTATTCTACTACATCATATCCTTGATATTCCGAGTGGGCTCGTCATAGCGAATCTGGGTCGTATCGGCCCATGATTCCATATGAGACTTGCTGCAACAATATCTTGTTTCCATATTTGTTGCAACCCTGTATTTGTATGGCCAAGTTGGACATCTCTCTAGATAGCAAGGCTAATGACGTAATAATGATAAGTGTCCGTGCGACAGTCACTAGGAGATAGGCGCAGCCTGTAACACCGGCCCACTAATGCTTGAAGGATCCCCGAGCTCGACCCAGCTTGTTCGGACCACCTCTCCTCCACCCTCACGTCCCACGGTCTTCCTTGGGAATCGCTACTCTATCCTAGACGTCGAAAATGAAGTCTAGACGGCACAGGTCTATAGGGCCGCTACGGCTTCTACAGATCAACGTCTATAGGGGAGCCCCTTCACATGAGCTTGCACTTACCTTTGCAAATGAAGAAAGATTTGACATTGTTCTCATTCAAGAGCCCTATATCTTCACTGACCGACAGCGCCGCATCACCAAATTTAATCCCAACTATGAGTGCTTTACCCCCACGGATGACTGGTCATCCCGGCCTCGAGTGCTCACGTATATACGCAAAGGGGCGGGACTACAAGTATGTCAACAACGGCCCCTCCCTCTAATGAGCACAGCTGCGAGAGATCTCCTTTTCTTGGAAGTTACTGCACCATCTGGAGCAAAACTTCTAGTAGTGAATGTTTACAATGCCCCCGCCGGCTCAAAAAATGGGGGTGAGGCCGTTAGAGCCCTCCTTGATCTCACCTTCTCAAGTAATTCTAACCGAATTTTCCTCGCTGGAGACTTAAACCTCAGGCATACGCGGTGGCAAGCATCATCCTCAACTAACAGTCCACTAGCGGAACCGTTTATCAGGTGGATAGATAGTCTCAATCTTACTTTAATCTCTCAATTGGATATTCCAACGCATAGCCGCGGTAGCGTGTTAGACCTTGCATTCGCCTCCAACCCGCTGATGCTCTCGGGAGCGGAATCTTCAATAGTACCGGAGCTGGACGTCACATCTGACCATCTTTCTATTGCATCTTTAATTCCGTGGGATAGCCGCTTCCAGGAGCCAATATCTCGCCTCAAAATCAGCACGCTCGACGAAAAACTTTTCCTTTCCCTTCTCGAACTGGAGATCGCAGGGTTAGAAAACCTCCCCATAAACCCAAAGCCTAATTCTCTAGATTTCTTCGCTAAAGGCATCTGTACGGCCCTCCAGAATGCCTATAGAGCATCTGCGCAGCGAGCCCTTGGAAAGGGGACCGGGCAACCTTGGTGGAACAACGACTGCAGAAACGCTGCACAGGCCTACCGAACGGCTAGAAGAAGCTCGGCTAATCAAAATGATATCACCGCCAGGAAAAAGCTACTGCGCACTGCAGTACGCAGGGCAAAGCGAAAGTTTTTTCAGGACAAGATAAGTCATGCCAATAGAGCAAAAGACGTGTTTGGGATCGTTAACTGGCACCGAACAGTAGGATCCTTTTGCACCCCACCTCTCAAAGATCCAACCAACCCCGGTGCCTCACCTGCAAACACACTTCAAGACAAGCGAGAAGTACTAGTTCGGAACCTATTGCGAAATGCCTCTGATGCAATAGATGTTCCATTAGATACACCATCAGTCGGCGTCACTAGCCTTCCTTTCCCAGACCTAACCCTGACCGAAATCAAGGACTCGGTCATTAGATCAGGCAATACAGCACCCGGGGAGGACGAATTTCCAATGGCAATCCTAAAAATTGGCTGGCCACTAATCGAAACTCGGGTCTGCGATCTTTTTAGAGGCTGCCTCCAGGCTGGACACCACCCTGCTTGCTTCAAGACCGCTGTGCTGGTTATGTTAAACAAGCCCAACAAGACAGATAGATCTAGCCCACGCTCATACCGACCCATTGCTCTCCTTTCGACCCTGGGGAAAGGCCTTGAACGAGTGATCGCCCGCCGCCTCTCTTGGACAGCTATCAGAGCAAAGATAACAGCCTCACAACACTTTGGTGCCCTCCCTCTCCGCTCGGCCACAGATTTGACGACCTGTCCAGTGCATGACATCGAAACAGCACTGAATAGTAAGCTCACTGCCTCCCTCCTGACGCTTGATGTGAGGGGTGCTTTTGATAGCGTACTTCCTGGCCGACTAGTCCATCGACTTAGAGACCAAGGATGGCCTGATAATTTGGTAAAGTGGGTGGCCTCTTTCGCCTCCAATCGCGTGGCCAAGATTCGTCTAGATGGCTCTACCGGTCCCGAATTTGATGTCTCCTGTGGCCTCCCACAAGGCTCGCCAGCATCATCTATTTTGTTCATGCTATATCTTGCACCTCTTCTCCACATGGGAACCGCCAAAACAAGATTTGGATACGCAGACAATATCGCCTTCCTTCACACCTCTCCATCCCTCCAGGAAAATTCCGAATCTCTTTCACTCAGCCTCCAGGAAGCCATGGAATGAGGCATAGAGCAGGGCTTGAAATTTGACGAAGACAAGTATGAGCTTCAACATTTCTCTCGCCGCCGACTCGACCAACAACCCACAAATACTCCCATGGTAAGTGCTGGCGCTATTACCGTCTCTGAAAGTACTACTCGCCCATACACTCGCTGGCTTGGAGTACTCTTTGATAAAAAGCTCTCCTTTAAGTGGCACGCTCGAACCCTCGCCTCAAAGGCCCTCAAGGTTAGCCATGCTCTGTCATCCCTTGGTAATACAACAAGAGGGGCTCCTCCTCATCTACTGCGTCGTGCAGTAGATTCATGTGTCCGCCCCATCGTTTACTACGCCTCAGAATCCTGGTGGCCAGGCAGATCTAGACAAGGTCCCACGGGACGCATATCAAACCGTGTAGATTCCCTACTACAACAGCTCTCCAAGGTCGTGCTTGCCTCTGCCCGCGCGACAATTCCAGTGTATTGCACCACACCAACAGCGATACTTCATCGCGAATCAGGGCTACAGCAGCCGGAAATAGCCCTTGATGGCCGTGCACTTGCAGCCACCGTTCGACTACGCCGTCTGGATCCTCGACACCTGCTCTTACGCCGTGCTAACAGAGTTCTCAGCTCACAGCGTGCTACCTCTCGATTTGCCCGACGTGTACTTTCACTCCCCAGATCAGAGCAAATCAATGCAATCACTATTCCTCCTTGGAATCCACGTGAGAGCCATGAAGCTGCACAATCCCGGGTGGCTGGACCGAACAGTACCACTACAGAGGAAAACAAACAGTCCTTCCTTGACTTTCTTACGACCATCCCCTTCGGAGACATCATCATCTACTCAGATGGCTCTAAGCAACTAAACGGCTTGAGCGGCGCTGGCTTCATCGGATACCAAGGAGGCGTACAAGTCTTGCATCAAAGTCTTGCCCTTGGAAAAGGCGTCGAAGTTTTCGATGCGGAAGTAAAAGGTGCCCTAGAGGGGGCAAAGTCCGCACTAGCACTCCCAACTGCCAAATTCGCGACAGATCTATGGATTTGTCTAGATAATCTGGAAGTTGCCACTCGACTGTTATTCCCCTTTTCAGGGTCCTCACAAGCGCAATTTGACGAGTTCCTCACCTTAAATCCCAAATGGCAAGACCGCTCTCGGCTGGCCCACACTAGACGGGGCCAAATCCGGGTCCGATGGGTTCCGAGTCACGCATCGATAGTTGGAAATGAAGCTGCGGACAAAGCAGCGAAAGATGGCTGCCAGTTACCAACTTCAGATGACCTCGCTTTCACATATGCGGGGCTAACGCGCTGGGCAAAAGAGTCAACAACGCAAGCCTCTTGCAACCTCTGGAGAAATCTCCTTTCCCAGCACCTAGGCTACGAAAAGCTAGGAATAATATCAGCACCCACTAGGCCGAAAGAACTTGCCCTTCCGCGCGCCACTCTAGGTCGAATTCTAGCAGCTAGATCTGGGCACGGCGACTTCGCTGACTATCACGAGAAGTTTAATCATGAAAATGCATCAAATTACTGCCGATGTGGCCGTCGTAAGGCCCCACTACATTGCTTTTTCTGTCATATAGCGAAAAGAAGATCACGACTAATGCAGGGTCCGCCTTCGGAAATGATCCTGTTCATTCTTGGCACATATGAAGGAGGTCAAAGATTTGGAGAATGGCTACAGGAAACCCGATTCTTCACAGATATCTGCCCATAATCTTGAGGTTTCAAGTCTCGCGAAAAACCAGCAAACGAAGGAAGGAAGATTTAGACTCCCTTTTTTTTTTCTAATTTGTTTTTCCGGTAGTGGAGGTCAACAGGGAGTGTGGGTTGACCTGCGCAGAGAATGGCGCCGAGCAAGTACCTTACCACCACAAATAAGAGCCTAACAAACTGCGGGAAGTAGCTATGTGAATGCACCTCCTTTATATGTTAAATAGTTTAATTTTGTTTTTTTGCTTTCCTTTAAAACATGTAGAAGCCCAGAGATTAAATCCTGACGTCTTTTGTCTCAGTAGGGACTTAATAGGGTTACTCGCTTGACGCGTGATTCGCCAGACTTTAAATAAAGATAAAAAAATAGATACATAGATATAGATATAAATCTTCATCAATAACCATTTTACCTGATCTTTGTGCTAGCATATTAACTAGAGCCAGTGATAAACCAACATTAATGAAGTCTAGTGAAAGAATATTTCCAACTTCTTGCTGTATACATAGGGAATTGTAATTATCAGCGCCAATCATAACAATCTATGTTACTAAGTAGCCACATCCAAACCGCAACATTGATAGCCCCTGTAGCTAGCTAGTCCCTATGTTCCATCCCTGCTGTACTGGCGCAGACAGTACAACCCCAACCAATCACTCCCTTAACACCATGTTATAAAATCGCATTCTCGATTTAACTGCTCTGCTATAACGGCTGGTGAAACAACAGTAAACCCTGTAGCCTGCATTGGCCAGCGCAGGCACCCTTTTCACCCGCTGGGCCGTCGGGTAATGGAAAATTCACTCCACTGCTCGAACTACTAGTGTTAGGATTATTGAGAGAGTGGAGTCACAGTGGCGAGAATAGTTAGAGGGTAAGATAAAGTATGCAGAGAATATGTAAAGTAGTGCAGTAAGATATATGAAAATGTGTGTGTGCTAAATACAGAGGGCGAGGGGGTTTAACCAAATCACCCAGCTGACTAAGCAGCATTTTCCAACACGCCTCCATTCTGCAATACTATAGAGCCTAGTTAACTCCCACAACACTGGAATGTGTGACTCCTACATCTATGGTTGAAGAGTTCAGTAGTCCTGCAGAAAATGAAACTGCATTGTGGTACAAGAGAACTCTTTTCCCTTGATCATCATGGTATGCTATCTTAATGCCCCAAGTATCAATATTTGCATAAGATAGGGCGTTAATTATTCAATTAGATTAACCTAATTTGAAGGACAATTTTGTAAACTGATCTCTTGGTAACTGTTTCGTTAAAATATCTGCAATATGTTCAGTTCCTGGCGTAAATACAACAGTTAGTCTCTTCTTCATCATCATGTCATCTTGTATGTAGAAGTGCCTTATTTCAATATGTTTAGCTCTTCTGTAAAATTTGGTGGTTCTGGAGAGCTCTATTGCAGCCTCGTTGTCTAAATGTAGTAATGGAGGATTTATTACTGTAATATTTATATCATGTGCAATTTTCTCCATCCCAGCAATTTCTTTTGCGCCTTCACTAGCGGACATAATCTCTGCTTCCATTGAGCCCTGCGCTGTGCTTTTCTGTCGGTTAGCGAACCATATTACGGCGCCCCCATTCCAAGTAATGGTCTGTCCTCGGAAAGATTTCTTGTTGTTTTCTGTCCCCCATGTGGCATCTGTCCATGCTGCCCAAATCTTTGTTGAATCGGTAAATCTGTACTTAACCCCGAGCGACCTTGTGCCATTTAGGTATCTGAGTAGATGTTTTTCCATACTTAGGTGGTTGGAATTGGGATCAGACATAAATCGCGCAAGTTATCCTACTGCATACAATGTATCTGGTCTTGTACCATTAGAAATATAGAGGATAGATCCAACTATTTGTTGATAGAGGCAAGCGTCGTCATTTCCAAGTTTATGATAGCCATCATTTTCAATGGTTGGCTTTAGCACTGTTCCTGATGGAAATGGGAGATTTTTCGGAATGGTTTTCTCCATTCCTAGTCGCTGAACGACTTTGGTGGTGCAGGCTGTTTGATGAATACGAATTTAACACTTTTACCTGTTTCTTTTCACTTGAATTACAACAAAAGTGTCGACTGGTCCCAGCAACTTGCATTTCCATCTATTCATGATATCTCATTTAACAGTATTTACCTTTTCCCGTTCTCCGATGATTAGCATATCATCTACGTAGAGAAGTATGTACACGCCTCGACCAATAAAGAGATTTGGATCAGAACCCCCTCCTTTTAAAGATATTTTTGTTAAAATGATCTTTGACCTCTTTAAACCAAATGTGTGGTGCCTGTTTTAAACCGTATAGAGATTTATTGAGCTTAAGATAATTATTCTCTCGAGTAATACCTGGATGTTGCAAGGAAAAGAAGTCGGGTATCTCCATGTAAATCTCTTCTTCCAAGCTTGGATTCAGAAAGGCAGTGTCTACATCTAGAGCTTCGATCTCAAGATCTTCTATAGCAGCCTTTGATAATAGTATCCGGAGTGTGTTATAGCGTATAGCCGACGCGAAAGTCTCGAAGTAGTCAATACTGTATTGCTGTTCAAATCCTCGGACAACGATTCGTGCTTTTCTCCTTTCTAAATTGCCATCACTCTTGAATTTCTTCCTGATAATAATTTTGCTAGATATTATTTTCTTTCCAGGTGGAGGTGATCCAGTCATGATAGTGTAGGTGTTTGTAGCCTGTAGAGAGCGCAATTCTGATTTTATTGCCTCCTTCCATAACCCGGGGTCTTCATGCATGGCCTGTTCAACAGTGATAGATTCAAATGGAGGAGTGGGCACTCGAACTGATGAAGACTCACCAACATTAATATGTACTGCTTGTGCAGAGATAGCATTTGCTGTGATAACATGGTTGAATACAGCCTTCGCCGTTCTTCTCAGCGGTCTACCAAATCTCGATTTTGGCGGGGAGCAAGGAGACTGACCGATTGATGATTCAATGGCTTCGTGAATAATCTCAGGAGTATTCTCACTTGTGAGCATATGATCTGCTATATTTACTTCTCCAGCTAGCTCTGTGGTGGCTTCCTCCTCTATAGAAGTAGGACAGTTGGCCTTAACCATGGCGTCTTGTGATATTTTCTTCCGCGCATTTTGGTGGTAGCCTCCTTCACGCATTAAAACGGTAGTTTGATGCTCTACCATATTGGGAGGCTTCTGTAAATAACGTTGATCAGACGTGTCTCTAGCCTCTCTCGGCCGAGTTACAGGATTTTGCAATTCAGAGTCAAAACCTCATGAATTCTCAGCCTCAATTGGGCAAATTGCAGCGTATTTGTTACGCGATTGCTTGACACCTTTCTTTCTAGCTTCTATAGGCTGAGACTGGTACATATTTGTTCGCTCTAAAGGTACTTGTCTTGGTGTTAGCATATCTGGCTTACCAGGTAGAGCAAAGAGTGCAATATCAATTTTATGAAATTCATATTCATTAAACTCAACATCTGCAGAGATTGGGTCTCTTAGGGTAAGCGTATCAAGTAGCTTCCAAATTTTCGTAGGAGTCATTCCTATCATAATAAATTTTCCTTCTCTGATATGGGGTTGCTATTGAAATGTATAACCCACTACCTAGTTTGTGGACTTATTGGTAGAGGGAAGCTTATGCAATAATCAAGGATAAAAGGATGTCAATTTGACTGCTCTACTAAACACAGGTACCAGACTCCTTTTAATCCCAATAGATAGCCCGTGCGGGATCTCCTACTAACAGCAGTAAACAACGCTAGCACAGGGTATACGCAATCTCCGTTTGCCAAACACCAGTCGGTCGGGACTACTAATTATCGAGCCTAGTAGGATTGACAAAGTGTATCCCAACACAGAAATAATAGAAAACTCAACAACCAAACCCCCCATCAATTACTTCCATTAACCATCACCTGACTTATCTTTGTACTCCATAATTTCAACAGTTGCGATTTTTGAGGACTTAACTCGGAAGGGTAAAGTACGTCTGCTTTGCAACCAAACACCTTGAGATGAGTAAGATCTACAGGTTTCCCATGATATGCACTGTATGGAGTACATTTGATTAGAGTATCATTGTTATTGAAAGGTAGCGCGGATGTGGGGGCTCTATTTTTGATCCAGGCTGCATGCTCAATAGCATAATCCCAGAGCAGATGAGGTAGTTGTGCTTCGTACAACATGGATCTTGCAATTACAGCTATAATACCCATCCATCTTTCAGCTACCCCGTTCATAGAATATTTGTATGGAGGACTTGGTTCTAACACTATTCCTACTTCCTTCGAGTAGTGTTGAAGGGCAGAGCAAAACTCACTCCTACCGTTGTCGGCTCTCATGTAGATAATTTTACAACTGGATTGCAACTCAGCTTCAGCTTTAAGTTGCTTGAATGTGGTCAGAACTTCGTTCATCTCCTTTGTCTTCAAAAGTCTGACCCAACACATTCTTGTTGCATCATCTACCATAAGAAAGTAGTATCAATATCCACGAGCAGAGATGGACTGGATACCTGAGATATCACAATGAATTTGACGAAGAGTGGTAGTTGAGAGACTTTCAGATTTCTTGTTAAAAGTTTCTTTCATTTTCCCTGCTAAACATGGTTCGCAGGATTTAGATCAAATGGGAATTGATCTTTTCTTATTTGGGATATTTAGACCAGTATGATCAGCTTTAAATATCTTGTCAATGTCTTTGATGCTGATGTGGCCCATTCTTCTGTGTAAGATTTCCCATTCTGTCTCAGTTTCTTGTGGTATTTTTAGACTAGCTTCGGTAGCTGATGTTGCTTGGGGTACTGATTTTGTCTTGATTTTGAAGACATCATCTTCTCCGTTGGCTTCAAATAATACTTGCCCGTTTCTTATCATTTTACAATGTCCATCTATAAACTTCACATCTATACCTCTTTTATTAAAGGCCCAGACAGACAGAAGTTGCATGTGCCCAAACTCGGGGATAAACCAAACTTCTTACAGCTCAATCTGCTTTTCACTTGTCCTAAAAGATATAGTACCATATCCTTCGTATTGAATAACTTTGCCATCTACAATTTGAACAGATTTTGGTATGTTCCATCTCTTTAGATTAGAAAAGTCACCTCTTATGCCACTAAAATGCTCTGATGCCCCAGAGTCGATAATTGTGAGCACTTCTCTAGGTTTGGCAAGTAGTGCAGGACTTGTGACAGTTGGAAATGCTGTAGCATTAGTATTGTAGAGCCATAAAAACTTTTGGAAGTTGATGATCCAGCTTGTTACATTGTTTTGTATTCTTGCAGACACTATTTTAAACTGTTGGTGATAACTTTTACTAGGTTTTAATTTCAGAAAGATTATTATCTTGGTCAAACCTCCTTTGTAGGTTGGTTTACTCTTTTCTTCAATATGGGACATCAAGTAGATTGAATCATATGCATTGAGGTCTTTTACTTGTACAAAACGGGCGTCATCCTTATCTTTTGTATTTGCCTTGACTTCTCTACTCTTAGCTATCTTAATGCGACAATGTTTTTCTAGATGCCCAATTCTACCATAGAAGGGACATTCATTTGTATCCATTTTATTTTCTCTTTGCCTTTGATTTTGTCTCGGATCTCCACGAGCATTAACACGTCGACCAGAGTTGGATGTATGATTGTTATGATAACGAGGTCATGAGGGGACAGAGGAATACCTGAAATGGATGCAAATGATTATGGATGCGCGGATATAATTGATATGGCTGTAGTGAGAAGAAGCGTTGGAATGGACAGTAGTGAGATGGTTGATTTACAATCTATTTGCGGAAGTATTGCTTCCTTATATATACATTCAGTACCCCAGTCCTGATCACGCACTCACCACAGGTGCTTCCTACTTCTGTCACAGTAACCACTTCCACAGCCCCTGCCAATATCTCCTGTCATAACATACTATTGACACTGGTTGCTAGTGTGGAGCTCCCGGGATTGCAGGCTATACACCGCTGTCACATTATATGCTGTTGCCCCTCAGTAGCCATCAGAGTGATGTGCGCCTCAGTCTAAACGCATTGGTCCACCAGGCAACGCTCGGATGTAGGGATGTTGCCAGAGTGATTAGGTACTTAGCTGTGCTGTCAGTGCCCTAATCTCATCTAGCTTACTGCGGCTGAGTGTCCGAGTGCCGCAATGGTGGGAGCCCGATGAGGCTCGATCGGAGCTGACCCGAGGTATTCACAACAATGATGCCTACTTCGCTTCTTACCTCTTCCTCTTTTGCTACAGTTACGGTGTGCAAAATTAGCTGTCAATGTTTGAGGGAGCTGATTGTTGTTGTAATTAAGGCAGCAACATGACTGCAGTAGACAAATAGTACATATTAGAATAATATGCATTGGCGCCATGAGATATGATTAGCCCATATCATCACTCACTGGCATGAATAGTAATTAGCCAATAGATGCCTGACAGCATACATTGGCTTCAGGATCTCCAAGAACCTTCCTGCTGGGGTTAGATTAGGAAGTATGTTGGAGTTCACACTAGTGTGCGGAAAACCCCGCTTTCATGTATTTAGAGGGACTTCTCGCCACACACATAGAATATAGCAATTTAATCACAATCAACTATCCATTAAACATCAGTAGACTTCGTCGTACATTAAACAAACTCATCATCACTCTAACTCATCCTCATACTTGGTATGTCATTCTTACAATTTCCAGAACTATTCTAATTATTGTTACTTATGTTCGTCTCACAAGATTGAAGATAACTGGTTGTTTTGGCAAGACTGTTACCCATTTTTTAGAGCTTGTAGCCGCGCAGTAGACTATGCTGAATTGTCCTTTGGGAGAGACGAAATCAATTGTTCTCTCACATCTTCTTTAGTTACTGGTCGGGACGTCACTGATAGCTTAACTTTCAGATTATTGAGGCGCACGACTATTGCTTGTATTGTATCTTTTGATAGGTCAAGCTTGACTGTAGTAAACTCGAACCTTAATTCTGCAGTGTTTGTATTGAAAGGCTGATGGCTGTCACGGTTCGAGGTATAGATGCTGGGGCGATCAAATATACGAAGGTTGTTTATTATTTTCTCTATGGCTATCTATGTACGTCCAACTTCAACTATTTATTCGCTTACTATTCTATCTAGAATATTCTTGACTAATACCAGTTTCTAGTATTTTCCCCTGAGGCTGGTTCGCAGTCTTACTACTAGTTGCTAGAAATTTCTAGTGATGTCCAGATTAATCTATGATAGAATAGTGGTTTCGTAAAGCTGTGAAGCACGTGATTAACATCATGTGCCACAGGGTAATTACCGGCTCACTAGCCGTTACAATTCCCCTCCTCCTCCATGCATTACGTAAACGCGTGTAGCTGATTTCAGTTTGAAAGAAACACTCCAAAGTTGTGGCCCAGATAATTTTGTTAGATTTTTTTTTTTTTTTTTTCATTTTGCTTTATCCCCGTGGCTGCGGAATCTGTTACTCCGGCTCCGACGTCTGCGAAGGGTCCCTGGTTCGGCTGGTCCAACAAACGCTCCGACACTATCTTCTGGCGGACCGTCATTTGTCGCAATCGGTCCATATTTTGCTTCGAAATCATCAAGGGCTTTGGCTTCCTCGATAAATTCCACCGGCTCCCATGTCGGATTTGCTTCGCTTACCCACTTTACTAGTGCTTGTCGATATTTTCCACGGCCACAACGAACAGTTCTCGCACGTAGAATTGACTCCACCTCGTATTCGGGCTGCTCCAAGTCATCTATTATGGGGGGGTTTTGAGCATCATCTCTAAATTGACTTGGAAATGGTTCTGAGCCGGCTCGCTTTACTAATTCCACATGGAATCGTTTATGGATATTTCCCGGCACGTTTAGCTCAACTGTAAGTGCATCAGGGACAGCAGTCACTTCATATTTTGCATGTTGCCATGCTAACTTCTTCGATAGTTGGGGAGTTTTTATATGACGTAGATCCAACCAGACCTTATCTCCAACTCGGAATTTTTCGGGCTGTCGGCGTATTAAGTTTCCATGGGCTTCATAACGTTGCTGCGCAGACGCCATTGCTGCTTGAGCAAAATCTTGGGCGTCCTTTAGTCTTTGTACAAATTTCATTGCTGAGAGCCGACCCGGATGTCTCGACTTTTCACAGGTAGTCGGCATTGGTTGTGTTACAGGGTCTAAGTCGTAACCATGCTTTAAGAAAAAGGGGCTCATTCCTCCAAGTGATGAATTTGGGCGGGCATTGAGTGCTAGCTGTGCCATTGGCAACAAATCCATCCAGTCATTTTGTGAGTAGCAAGAGAATGATCGTAAGTACTTGTATATTTCCTGGTTAGCCCGCTCACTGGCATTTGACTGAGGGTGATACGCCGTTGTCAGTCGCTGCGAAATCTTTGTTAACTCACAGAATGTCTTCCAAAAATGGCTTACCCAGTCGCTGCCGCGGTCACTAGTTAGGTATCTAGGAAATCCGTGGTAGCGATAGTATCGGTCAACAAACACTTTGGCACATTCTTCTGACGTCATTGAGTTTGTACCAAACATGAAAACTTCCTTCGACAAACAATCAGTTATTACCATAATATTGGTACACCCATTTGACGGGGGCAGATCAGTGACGAAGTCAATCGTAAGTTCACAGCCAACCCTTTCTGGAATTGGTAACGACCGAAGAAACCCAGCTTTTGCTTCCCTCCAAACAGTTGAGCGTCCACAAACGTCACAATTCCGAACAAACCGACGCATCGATTCCCTCATTTTGGGCCAAAACCATCTCCGTAGTAGGATACCTACCATTGTGTCTCTCCCTGGATGTCCTGCAAGATGGCTATCGTGTGTCTGCTGTAAAATAGCTGTTCGAAGTGGCTCGTGATCTGGCACCCAAATTCTATTTTCACGACCTCTCAGCACTCTATCTGCAGCCACTGTACATTCAGCGATATTAGCTCTATACTTTAAGGCGATATCTGGAGGAAAGCATCTTTCACCCGCTTGTACAGCATTTCGAGCTCGCTTCCAGTCGTTATCTATTTCAATACCCTTCGCCCATAGAGCTTGTAGCTCATCGCTCTCAAAAAGAATTGCTTCAGCGGCTGGGTCCATGGTTTGGTTTGTGTTACGGTTAGTTTTTCTGGTATTGACAGGGTGGATAGAAACTGTTGGCAATAACTGTATAACCCTTCCGGCATTTCTTTCATCGTCGAGACCTGTGGGCTTATCTTGTTCTCGCCTTGACAATGCATCCGGTCGCTCGCTAGCAGCTCCTGCTCGCCACTGAATGTTAAAATTAAACTGTTGCAAGGTATCGTTATACCTAGCCTGTCGTTCGTTGAGAAGCTTTTTTGAAGCAAAGTAATTGAGATTTTTATTATCACTAAGTATAGTGAAGGGTTTTGCCACTGATTTTAATTCAGCCTGCCACTCCTTGAGACATTCAATAATTGCAAGCATTTCTTTGTCATGAATAGGGTAATTGTACTCGGCGCCTGACAATCTTCTTGAAAAATATGCAGCTGGTCGTAATTTATTCAGATCGTCTGATTGTGATAAGCAACCACCCAGTGCATAGCCAGAACAGTCTGCTTCTAAAACAGTATCACGATCTGGGTCCCATTGAGCTAAGACAGGTGATGTTGCAAAAATTCTCTTTAATTGCTCGAATGCTGAATTTTGTTTCTCACCCCAATTCCATGATGAATTCTTCTTGGTCAAATCTATTAACGGGGCAGCGATGTCAGAAAACTTATTTATAAAACATCGATAAAAGTTAGCAAATCCTAGGAATGATCTAACACCTTTGACGGAGGCAGGCGCCTTCCATTCCAGTATGGCTTTCACTTTGTCCGGGTCTATCGAAACATTCTCACCTGCCTTGATGATAAATCCAAGATATTTAACTTCCTGACAAAGGAATTCACATTTATCAATATCAAGGTATAGTCCTGCACTTTTGAGTTTCGATAATATGCTTCTGACTACCTTCCAATGTTCCTCCTCACTCCCTGATGTATACGCCAGAACGTCGTCCATGTAGGCTGTGGCATCAATGTCAAGGTGCTCGCGCAATTGCTCATTAATATATCTTTGAAACGTTGCTGGTGCGTTGGAAAGACCGAAAGGCGTTACCATCCACTCGAAGAGACCAAACCGACAGCGGAATGCCGTCATCCATTCACTGCCCTCCTTGATACGTATTCTATGGAAAGCTGATTTTACGTCAAGTTTGGTAAACCATCTTGCTTTAGATAACTGACGTAGCGTTTCTTTGAATAACGGAAGTGGATATCGATCAGGCACCGTTATCGCATTTAGTCCCCTGTAATCTACGCAGAATCTAAGGCCTCCGTTTGGCTTCTTTGCAAAAAGTACCGGTGCCGCTGCTGCTGACTTGCTGGGTCGAATCCAACCCTTTTCCAGGAGGTCGGTCAGGGTTTTCCTCAAAACAAGCAACTCTTCTCTTGACATACTGTAAAGTGGTCCCCATGGTGGTGACAGAGGTTTCCCATTTTCTTTCTTTAACTCTATAGAATGGTCAAGTGCCCCGCGCGAAGATGGTAAGTCTTTTGCCCCTGTGTCATCTGCAAATAAATGAGCAAAATCCTTGACTTGGTCAGGTAGGCGATTCCGCGCTATTTCTAACGAAACACCCGGTTTTCCACGTAATGCTTTACTTATATCTTCGAGCGATGCCTTGCAAACTGGGACAGTCTGGACCATTAACGCCATAGTTTTGATTGGAACATTCTTTGGCCGAGCCACATTTCTCAAATCTTGTCGCCATCGCTCGACGCTGCATACAGATCCACCATACTTGCGAAGCTCCAATCGCTGCTCTTTAGAATGAATTACAGCATCTTGTTCTTCGAGCCATTTTTTCCCTAATATCAACTGATGTGTGCTCTGAGGGACAATGTAGAGCCACAGTTTTGGGGTGATATATCCATCAAGATCTAGTGATATGTACGTAATTTTATCCACAGTTGGCTTGTTTGTAGATGAATTATCTGCAGTTTCTAGTAGTCTTGGTGTAATCGGAATGCGCGGCAGTCGCAGTTTTTCAGCTAATGCTTCATCAATAATTCCAAAACACAAGCAACCATTGTCTACTAATGCTTGTACCATTTTTGTATCATTTAATAATGCATTTAAAAGAAAAGGTTTTGTATTCATGCTCGCTTCAAAACTGCTGACTGTTTCTGGCTCCTGAGCGCGACTATGTTCAGGAGCCTTTAGTTTTCCGATTCCACTTCCACTTCCTCCACATAGTACATTGATGGGTCTATTTCCGGCAATGACGTAGATGTAACCCTGACTGAATTACCTCTAGGCTTTAAAGCCGGCAATAGAGGACACTTTCTGGTTATACACCCTTTCCGCTCACATCTAAAGCAACGGCCTTCTTGTCTCAATATTTCTAATTGAGATTTAGTTTTCCACATTGCTCGCCGGCGTTCATCTTTTACCACACCCATTGCATTAACACCGCCCATAACGTTAACACCGCCCATAACAGTGTCCCCTGACTTATCCACCGCCCCGTCCTTTCCGAGGTTACTGAATCGACTATCGAAATTATCTGATATTTGATTATGCGGTAACCAATTGATTCCGTTATTTCCGATAGTGCGTCCCTTATCTCGATTTCCATGCCATAGATTCGCATCAGGGTATGTGTAATCCCGTCTTCCATAGAATCGACTCTCAGCTATCTCAAACTGCTGTGCAACCCTGTTCACTATATTCACCCATTCATTGAAATCATCGTCAGGCAACATGTGATTTGAGGCTAGCGCCATAGTCAACTTTTTGTTTAAAGCATTCTGGAGCAGGGAGATTTTGTTGTCATCTGGCCAAAAATCTCCTCGGGCCTCAGTCAATTTGTTCGACCAAGATGCTAGAAAGTCCGACCAGTGTTGTTTATCCTCCATTTTCATAGACTGTAGCTCTGTTTTAGCACGAGAAATTCTTGTCGAATCTAGAAAAAGCCTGTCGAGGAATTCAATGAAATCTTCGGGATCTCTGGTATTCCGAACTCCGCCAGCTTCGTAGAACGAGCTGGCCTTTGTTCTTGCCGTGCCCTTCAGTGCGTTATAGATCATCAGGAAAGCTCGAGAATTGTCGTATCCGAAAAGATTCCAGTCCATACGGAAAGTATCCAAGACAGCAGCACGCCATGCTGGGTATTCAGCTCTAATTCCAATGAATTCCGGAAGCTTTGTCGGCTTTAGACTGGTGTGCTCGCTTGGTGGTGGATCCTTCTCAATGATAAATCTTTTAGTAGACGTAGGTTTACAAGATTGCTTTTCGAGCAATTTTTTAAACTGATGCTGAAGTTCGCGGAATTCCTCCATAGGTACCATCTGGTGGCGTCCCCCGGTTACCGATGATGTCATTATTATTGAGATTTATTACTGAATGACTACAACTCACTGCGGTTCCGAGTTACTGTGACTGACTACGATTCTGAATTTCTGCGACTGACTGCGGTTCTGAATTACTGCGACTGACTGCGATACTGAATTACTGCGACTGACTGCGGTTCTGCAATGTTTGTATTGAAAGGCTGATGGCTGTCACGGTTCGAGGTATAGATGCTGGGGCGATCAAATATACGAAGGTTGTTTATTATTTTCTCTATGGCTATCTATGTACGTCCAACTTAAACTATTTATTCGCTTACTATTCTATCTAGAATATTCTTGACTAATACCAGTTTCTAGTATTTTCCCCTGAGGCTGGTTCGCAGTCTTACTACTAGTTGCTAGAAATTTCTAGTGATGTCCAGATTAATCTATGATAGAATAGTGGTTTCGTAAAGCTGTGAAGCACGTGATTAACATCATGTGCCACAGGGTAATTACCGGCTCACTAGCCGTTACAATGGCGATGGATAGGGAGACGTCACCTTGTGAATAGAATACTGATAAGTATGGGAGAATTCAATAGATCACTTGGATAGAGTAAAATGATTGATTGATGGTGAATTGTATTTGTGGATGATTGATATATATACTGAGAGTCAAAAGGCCCTATCTATATACAGGAGTTCCTACCCTTATTCCTCTACATGTTATTGTCTATGATAGCTAGAGAAACTATAATGGTGTCCTCATTGTAGTAAACACGTTGATGTTAGTGTGTAGCGACCAGGAGGCAACAGTGATCAGACTCTAAGGGGTTAATTTTGCTGGTGCACAGTTATCCCCTGAAGGTGTGTGCAGTTATGAACTCAGATTTTTACAACAGTTTGTTGGATCTTTATTTGGGTCCATCTGTTGGAGGAGCTCCCATAGCCCAGCTGGGTCCATCCTTCTCATGAACTCAAGGGACTGCTCCATTAATTGAGTCTCAATTGAGTTTGATATTATTATTTGCGCCTGCCGCGCTTTGGACAATCATCTCTCTTCCTGCACACAAAACTCGGAGTCTGTCATGCTAGATGATTCTTGATTGTGAGTGCTACTGGATGAAAAGGCCCGAGTGTTTGGTCGAGAGATGTTCATCGTGTCAGTGCTGGATGGTCTCTTCCATGAGCCATCAGCAATACCAAGTGCCCTCGCATTTAGATTGGGGGAGATCATTGTGGTTATCATGGTCTTTAATCCTGTGGTGGATGAAAATATTTTCGCTGATATTTTAAGGGAAGTCAATGTATTGTTAAACACCGGTCTCATAACCTGTTAGGATTATTGAGAGAGTGGAGTCATAGTGGCGAGAATAGATAGAGAGTAAAATAAGTTGTGTAGAGAATATGTATTGTAGTGCAGTAAGATATTTGAAAATGTGTGTGCTAAATACAGAGGGTGAGGGGGTTTAACCGAATCACCCAGCTGACTAAGCAGCATTTTCCAACAACTAGCAAACACTCGGACAGTCACGGGGAGGATTGCCTTGAGCACGGTGTGTGACATAATTAGAGGACTGTGTGATAGACTGTGTGCTGGAACATCTATTGAGAAAGTTAATAGCACTCGGATGGGCTCAGAGAGGATTGTTTCGGGTACGGCGAAACTGATTGAAAGGTAGCCGAGTGGTAGGGCAAGCGTCGGGAGTTAACACCAATGCAGAATCCTAAACTCCCCATAGGTACATCTGTCTGCTCTTAGGACTAGATGCGAATCGCATATTGGGGGAGAGCGCGGGTATAAATAAGCCCTTCTTGTACATACATATTCTGTCTTTAGAAAAATCGTAAACTATTGATCGTGCATCTCAAGCCAACTTGAGAACTTCCCCGACTGTCACACCTGCAAAATGATTGTGTACAATATTCTGTTTGTAAATTCTCCTTGACTTTAAACTAAAGCGCCATTATTGTACCTACAACTAGCTATAACTCGGAGTATGTGACAGAAGCAAGCTGGTTGTAGTGTACGTTTAGAAAGATTATATGAAGAGAGAAGTACCACAATTACGGGTAATGACCATTTGTACTTCTTTCTAGCTCCAAAAGTAATGTAGCCAAGTGAAACTTAGTCGCTTGATAAAAGATAACATGGAATACCTTCCCTGATACGCCCCAAAACTCCACTGCTTAGGTCTCCACCTAAGCTAAACCACTGCCAAACTGTGTTAGGAAATGGTTAAACTGTCCTTTGCAGCTATTGATGGTGATATGAATTAGGATGATGATTGTGATTTAGATTTCAAGATAATTTATAATACATAGTATGCTCCGGCTCATATATACCTCGAGCCAAGCAACCAGATTATGTTCCTCCAGATCTAGATTCATCAGAACAATTACTTACTCAGTAAAATTTTCTTATTGTCGATTGTGCGTTTAGGATGTCGACTAGGTTTTTAGTGAGTAGTCAATGATGTTCCTCCTATCGCTGAGACATAGTCATGGTTGATACAACAGGTACAGACGATGAATCGTGTCTATACATGACGTTGTGATATAGTCATGATCGTCTGAACAATATCAACTCATGAATCATGTCTCTACATGACAAAATCTAACAGAGTACATATTCTCCATCGGCTTCCTGAGAGTTCAAATATCCGTTGGTATGGGTCCACACTGACAGATTGGACTAAGTAATTTGTTGGAGCTAGTCATCGAAAATGATGGTTAGTAAGAGCTAAGTCGAAGGAATGGGGAGACTGACTTCCATCTGGTCTATTAGCTGTAAATCGATATGCCCCAAAGGTACTTCCACCAACAAATAAAGGATCACTAGCTTGAATTTGGTCGTAGGAGGCTTCTGATGTGTAACCTCTAACAACTGAATAGTCAAATTTTTTCCCACTTTCACATTTATAATATTGCAGTCCACATGCCGTAGGCACCAGGAGCAAGAGAGAAGCAAATTGAGCCTTCATCCGGAAGACGTCCTCAAGAGATTAGATTTAAGTGCTGGAGACAGTAAGTTATCTAACTGCAAAACCAAAGACACGGGGAAGAGAAAACCTGATGTGATGGAATGAATGGATTCTGCTTATTATTATTCAATGCAGATATTTCCGACAGGAAGAGTGAAATGAGCGGTGCTTGGAAATTTGGAAGATGAGTATGGCAGGAAGAGAAACTACAGTCCACTTATACTTTTGACAGCATCTACTTTGAACACGTAGATATTTGAATATCAATTAATTGACTCTGCAGCATCTGGCTCTCTTTCCATACCAGGTTTAGCCAAAGGAATGGAAGAGCAAATCTCGGCTTACAGGGCTTGTAAATCAATGATTATCCCAGTCATGCGGCCCTAACTTCATCATGAGAGAAAGAGTGATTTTTGTTCAGTTGAGGGATATGTGAGGGCAAACCAGAACAATCTCGTTCATTTGTTTGTCATCAGACATCAACTCATGTTAGCCATATCTGCTATTCCATTCTTTTTGGAGATGTCTTGTGGATATCATGAATCTTATGCAGAAGAGTCAGCCCATGATAGATGACTCGTGCCCGACACGTCCCACACCTGGGATGACTTGCCAATGTGTAATAACAAGGGACGCAACGGTGTTAGGGAGCCACCGTCAAGGATTGCCTTGTATCATGCGTATCATGCCATTGTTATTCATATTTACTCGACTGACACATGGTCAGTGGATGATGCAGCTGAGTCAAGAAGCCACTGGCAGGGAAATAGTGTGTACGGGTTTCTGTGTCATGATTATACGTCTTAAATTTAGTGGCATGCAATCGACGAGGGACACAGATGGGTCAAGGAATTTCCCGTCGGAGTTAGAGAAGGACTGTTGTAGTCATGTAGAGTGAAGACAAGCGAGGAAGACATGTATAAAACAGAGTAGTAACTCTGCAAGTAGATATTATCATTCAACTTTTCTAATCTCTAATCTACTACGGTCTCGACTCGCCTTCAGATAGACCCCCAAAGCTCACCAGCTTGATCAACCAATAGCACAGTTATATCTCCAACTATTGTGCGGTCTCGGTTGGGTTGTTAGGAGGCTAGGAATGGAGGATGGGCTGCTGAATTAGGAAAGGGTGGAAAATACAGGCTGGTGCACAGACGCTCTTTATGTACTCTATAATCTCTTCAACTGCCGAGCTTAATACATAAATCTATCAGAATAATATTTTACTTCTCATCATCCATTAGATGATGTTATTGACTGTTTGCATATGAACTCCGAGGCATGAGTGCTCTTTCTTTACGGTGAATCATTTATTCTGTACTTTTCTTTGATATTGTGTCATAGCTAGATAGCTGGATACGCAATTGAAATCTGACGCAAAAAAAAAAAGATATTGACTGTTGGGATGCACATCATGTCAGGGACCGCAGACGGTGGACTATAAGTAGGACAAGGATGAAGACTTGGACGAGGACGAATGCGAGGACTAGTACAAAGACAGGATTCTAGGATGTAGATAAAATACAAAACAAAAAATTGCAGTACAATCACAGCCCAAGAGCTTCCTTGAGTACCTGAGACCGATGACTACAATCAAGGGCACAATAGCCCACACCTGTTACACAGCAACTGATCAGTATCTTGACTGGTGACTGTTGCTATCACAACACTGTAACCATCGCAACGCACTGATCCTATTCCTGAGTGTACTCATGGAGCGGTTGGCCAGGTGCTATACAATATCATAAACTGGTCTGTGACATTACCCCCTCCTTAACTTCTTCGAGCTCCTGTGAGATGAGTTTACATTTAGTCGTGATACTGTGTCACCAGGCTTGGGTTCCAAAGGATTGAGTTCGTGGAATTCTTTAGCCATTTCTTTGAATCCTTCCGCTTCAGAAACAGGTATGCTCCAATCATCTTCAGGACCGTATCCTTTCCATCGGACGAGGTAATGTAACTTATCCTTGACCCAATGGGAACCAATTATCTTTTCAATTTAGTACTCAGGGTTAGGGTCTTCGGTATCAAGCGTGGGTGGAGGTCCTGAGGTTTGGCTAGGCAGTGGATCATTGGAAACCGGAGAGAGAGGCGAAATGTGGAATACAGGATGAACTTTAGATGATGAAGGAAGCTTCAATCTGAAAGCATACTTTCCTACAGGCTCGATTATTTTAAAGGGTCCTCAATTCTTATAATCTAATTTACGACTCGGTCGTTAGAGTCGGACGTTCTTGTAATTGAGCCAGACTGAGTCTCCAGGTTGGTAGTTCCTTGCGGCTATTCTTTTCCTGTTAGCTTGATATTCATACTGGGCAGTTTGAAACTCGATATTTTCAATTAGAAACTTCTCAACTTTTTGCATATTAGAGACGAGAATTTCGGCGTCTTTTCTTTCAATCTTAATTGATGCAGGAGCTGGCGGACTAGAAGAAGGGGCGGAAAGTTCGGAACCAGAACATGGATGCAGACCATAAATGGCCAGGAATGGCGATGTACCTGTAACATGTGTATCGTGATTGTTCAGAGTAAATTCTGCAGATGGCAGGAAGCGAACCCAATCATTTTGCACAAAATTGACGTATGCTCTAAGATGCTGCTCGATACGCGCATTCCTGCGCTCGGCTTGGACATCGATTTGTGGGTGGAATGCAGTTGACAGTCGATGATCTATTTGCAGGAATTTGCATGCCCATTTCCAAAACTCGGAAATATATTTCCACGATCGGAAGTTATGGAGTCTGGCAGGCCATGAAGGCGGAAACAGTCCCTGTAGAACAGGTACGTAGTGCTCCGTGCGCTCAAGTCGCTGCATGGGATGTTGTGGACCTGCTTAGTCATTCTATCCACGACGAGTAGCATGCTGTTGAATTGGACTTCGTTCCAGAACTTACTCGCTAGTAAATCAACAACAAAATCCGGGAGGACGAAGGCTGAACACCTGTCAGTGGTGTCCTCTACGAACCTGGGAGTGAAATATTCTCTCAGAGCCGAGATTCAGTCACGACAAAGGGTGAATTTGAGAGTTTTCGTCGCGTTGGCGATCGGGAGGAGTGGTGTTGGCTCATTTTTGGTCGAAAATCCGACTTGCAGAGATTTCACGACTGCACAACTCAACGAAATCAACAATCTACACCCCAGATACGAGCTGCAGACAGCCTGTAACCTGTCTGATGTTCATATTACAACAACTGACACCTTCAATATCTTATTTTCTATTCTTCTGGAAATTCATTCTCAGCCAAACTCATCTCGCGGCCCTCTCCACAATAATCCCACCACCTACCGAAGCAATCCCATACATTCAAAAGCCAAATCGCCAACTAAGAAGCAAGAGGATGTCCGACCCTCCGCAACTGCCAGTCGCTGTGAAGGTACGGTCGAAATACTGGCCTTAGATGCGTCCTCACCTCGGCCAAGGGCACCAACAACTCGACCTGTGACGAATCGCCACCGACGAAATAAGTACGACATTTCGCTGGCACAACAACTAGAGCATTCGACAAAGGCTGGGGCACCGGTGCCTCAGACTTGAGCTCTCAGTCGCGTTTTCGACCTCCACAGTTAGGGGTACGGCAGCGACGGGGCAAGGCCGGAGGTGTGGACATTCTACAAATTTTCTTGGATGATGATATCGGCCGAAGGGTAAATGGATGCTACATGAAGGAACCAAAAGGGAACACAAACTGAGGAGGCCTTGGTGGGCGACTGGATGAGGCCTCCAGTGAAGAAAACGAACCCTGGATGAGGTGAGGAGATGCTGAGATGAGTCAAAGCTGGGAATAATTCAAAGGGAAAAGTTACAGATGGCGAAGGTATCAAGGGCTCGGGCGCGTGGTGGCCGAGGCTGAGGAGGAATTTCCGCTTTGGCGCGCCAAAAGGGGGTTCTCTGGACGGTTGGGCTTGACATGATTCAACACATGGGTGAAGTCTGAGGTGTTCTGGTCATTTAGGTGGGACGAGGCACTTGTACTTTACGGTAGTTAACCTGATCCGGCCCGGCCCCACCCGTGCTTAAGCTCCAGTAGGAGTGCAACGGGAATTACTATACCTAGCACGTAAATGAACAAAGCAAAACAAAACAACAACAAAATCCATAGCAATGTGTCGCCATCATTGATTTGCCACCGCGAGTGGGCATAGCAGTCCTTGGGCTCCTCATCGATTGGGTTTAATGCGCGAGCAGGTATGACAGTTCCGAACAAATCGCTTTATTTGACCTAACATACCATGCCAGAAGAACTTGCGAGCTATGACAGAAAACGTCGCAGCTGCTCTTTGGTGTCCTGCATCTGGTGGATCATGATGCGACTGAATAATTACCGTGACTAGGGATTGATCTTGTTCGCTCTGTGGGAATTCAATTTTGTTCCTATAAAGTAAGAGGCCATTACTACACACGCACTCAGCCAGGGTGAAAATTTTGTTTCTAGGCGCATCAGAGTTCTTCAGGGCATTTATTACAGCTATAATAGACTTATCGGTGCGGCTCACTTGGTGGATACGTTCTAGGAATGTCGGTGGAATTTGTGTGTCTGATAAAACATGTACGGGTGTATCTAAAATGTTGGAAGACTGTGAGAGCTCTGAATTTTCAACTGACACATAAGCCAATAACTGGCTTTCTCCCATACCAGGCATCAGATTATGTGGTTTGAGAAGTCGTTGCTCAAGGAATTTTCGAAGATTTGGATCAGGGGATCCGGCTGGGCGAGATAGCGCGTCTGCTGGCCCATTCTGGAAACCAGGGCGATAAAAGATTTTAAAATTGAAACGCGATAGGAACTCGCTCCATCTAGCCTGACGCCGGCTGAGTAGTCGGGACTTCATGAAATACTCCAGAGCTTTATGATCTGTGACGACTTCTATGGGTTCAGGGGACCCTTCTAGCTCTGGACGCCACTCTTCGAAGGCTTGCACAATTGCCAGAAGTTCTTTGTCGTATATTTCGTAATTGGACTCCGCTGGGTTCATCTTTCGAGAAAAGAATGCGACTGGTTTCCAATTGTTGAGCTCAAAAGCCTGAAGTAGAACTCCTCCCGTCCCCCGATCAGAGGCATCCGTTTCTACACGAGCTGGACGCTCCCAATTGAAGTGAGATTGCACCACCCCTTATCGAAATTTCTGTTTAATTAACTTGAATGCAAAAATCTGTTTATCACCCCAAGAAAATATTGTATCTTTCTCAAGGCAATCAGTCAACAGCATAACAATGGAACCAAATCCCGGAATATATCTTCGATAGAAGTTAGTGAAGCCAAGTAATCGTGATATTTCTTTGCTGTTCTCCGGTGTTGGCCATGATTCGATTGCATAATACTTCACTGGATCCATTTTAATACCCTCAGTTGTAATTATGAGACCAAGAAACTTGACTAATTGGATGTGGAACTCGCATTTCTTTATATCAATCTGCAAACCAGCATGTTCAAGGCGATTGAGGACCTGCTTGTCATGGTGTACATGTTCTTCCATAGTCTGGCTGAATATGAGGATATCATCAGTATAGGCAGTACAAAACTAGTCAAAGAATTCTCTGAGGGTATCATTGGTGTAATTTTGGAATGAGCTTGGTGCATTTGCCAACCCGAAGGGCATCACAAGATATTTGTATAGACCAAAATAGGTACAAAAAGCAGTTAGGTGCTCATCACCCTTTGCTTTGCGCATTTGATTGAATGCTGAGGTAAAATCTAATTTAGAGAAATATTAAGCTTTTCCAAGCAAGGTCAGAGTTTCACTGATTTGTGGAATTGGATATCGGTTCATAATTGTAAGACCGTTTAGAGCTCGATAGTCAACACAAAATCTGAGGCCGCCGCCAGGTTTTCTGACAAACAGGACGGGAGACAATGCAGGCAATGAACTGGTTCTAATGAATCCCTTCTGGAGATTTTCTTTGAGATATTTCTGAAGAACCACAAATTCTTCTCGAGACATCCCGTATAACAGCCCCCAAAGTGCCTCAGAGCCTGATTTCAGAATAATACTATGATCACTTGGCCTGTGAGGTAGTAGCTTATCTACTTCGCCCTTCGAAAATACAGAGAGGTACTTATGATATACTTTTGGGAGGATCTTAGCTGGATCAACTTAAGGTTTTTCACTGAGGGCTTCATTTATATCTTTCATGATTATTGCAAAGATAGCATGATCCTTTCTAGCAGCTGACTTCTCAAATGATTTCAGATCACAACTTTCAATCTGTAAGCAGGGTGTGACAATTTGTCACAATGCTGATGATGAGGGCGGCCTGAGGCACATAGGCTCTGTTCCCCGCCAATTTTATAATGTCACCCACATTCTTTGTATATAGTCTGGGGAGATACCCCGCCTTTCATAGTCTTTTTCTTCTCTCTTTAGCTTAATATTCTAAGGATTAATTGAAGTACTTTCACACGTCAATCTTGTCACATTATATTAAGCTCTCTTACCACCTTCAGGCTGGTGACGGCCTACAAAAAATTAACATCAAGATTTCAGTTCCCTTGTGCCCGGCCTAATCAACGCGAATTACGCTTCGCTTTCCAAGGAAGACCAGATACTGAGAGAAATAGTCATCCTCTCGAAGCAGTGTTAATTCATCAGAAAATCTATCCACGAAGTCCAAAAAAATACGTCGTTCTGAAAGTATTGAACTCTCGCAAAATCATTCTCCATCTCAAATTGATTCCCAAGAACAAACTGCCAACAACAATCAATTTACACCGCTTCACAACATCAAAGATGCCACCACTACCTCCGCTGCAGGGGGACTATTCTCAACACCTGTCAGTGGTGTCCCCTACGAACCTCCAGCTCTCACTGTAGAGTCTGCAGAGCCGAGATTGAGTAACAAAGTCCTCACTTCGACGAGGATTCCCAATCGCTTTCGCCGTCTGTATCGTCTTCATCTCTCAACACATTCCCCTATCACCACTATCATGAAGCTAACCACGATCAGATCAGATGGTAGGGTCGGAGCCCTACTCGGAAGCCATCCGATGAGTTTCCATTGCTACCATTTTTATTTTTTTTGGGTAGAAGGTTCCGTAGAAAAGGTGGCTGAATTCCACGGGTAAACACTGAGCTGAATGGCTATTCATCAAGGGGAATATATCAATGATCTTTCAAGTAACAAAAGAGAATAGGAGCACTGTACAAGGTGTGGCCTGGGTCAGAGAGGAGCCCAATGTGCTAGATAGTCATAGGCTCAAGTAGTACAATAAAACACACACACACACACACATACCTCCGCTGCAGCTTTATCTGAGTCATCCTCCTTGTCATCTCCGCCACAATCGCCCTCAATGCCTTCCAGGAATGTGTCAGAGCGTAAGAAGGGCAAAGGAAAAGCCAAGCAACTCGCCTCTCCTAGACTGGAGACCATTAGAGATCCTTACGACCCTACCGATCTGGAACACTGTGAGCTAGACCTGCTTAAAAGAGAACGTGCTCTTCTCGCACGAGCACAAGAGTTGGACGACCTAGAGACTGCCATTCGGGAAAGTCGTCTTGGAACATCCTGCAATACTGCTGCCAGGCCCTACGAAATCATTAGTGTTACAAATTTCGCCTCCGAGTCAACCTCCAGGAATCCTGACAATCAAATTCCTTCTATAGAACGTGGCCACGCTCAAGTTCGCCTTCAAGACCCCTCGGATGATGATGAATACCCCAACTGCACTCGAATCACTCGCTTTGCTTCTACCTCACGACCTGCATTCAGACCAGAGACTATCCCCTTGCTACCTTCCAGATTTTCAGATGGTAGGGATATGAAACCGCGTCTTTGGCAACAGCAAATTCTCGAAAGACTGCAATGGTACAATTCCAGTTTTTTTGACAACAGCCATTGCCGCAGCTATATTGTTGACAACACGGAAGGGATTGCGCGCGATTTCCTTCTTCCTCTGTATATAGACATGAACCCACGTCCATCACCAAACAGACTCATACAGGAAGTTGTAGACTTCTTGTCGGACCCGGCCGAGCAGCAAGCCGCGAGTGATGACTACCATCAATTGGAAATGCAACCCCACAAACATTTCTGTCATCTTTTCAAAGGTTCCGTATTCTGGCTAATTGGGCTGGCCTACCTGATGGGAAGATGCTCAAGTGGTACCTCCGGAACAAGATAACCAAACGATTGAGAAGCGCAGTGGTCAACAAATGAAGGAGATGCCGAACCCTGAACAAATACGCTAATGTCATCCAGGACGTCGACGCTGATTTTGAAGCTCAAGCTAAGCAATCCGCACGTCGACGAACTCTCACAAATCAGCAGCCTTCCGGAAACTCAAATTCTAAAGGCACAGTGCGTTCTCAGGGTCGGCATAACAGTTATGACAAATCGGCTTCATCTGATATGTCGTTGAAAATGGCACCAAGCTCTTCCCCTCCACTGCAATACCAACAATCTGATTGCCACCGATCGTACAACAAGACGAGGCCCCAGGACCCCCCCGAAGTTTCCTCCGCGTCCAAAAAACTATTCAGGCAATGGAGGACCTCAACATTTGTCAGCTACTACAGGGCGCTCCTCTGCACCTCCGGCTGATTACCATTCAAAGTCAATTAACGCTATTGAAGATAGAAATACATCTTCTTCCTCCGACATTGAATATCACGATGCTCTAGAAGACTCGGCGGACGAAGAATATACTCCACGTTTAAAAGACAAAGCCTAGGGAAAGCCTCCTTCTTAGGCCAAGTGAAGAATATGCAGCATCTGGATATCAGCCAACTTTTGGGAGGTCCCCATCTTTTAATGCATTGCTTTCTAACTAAAAACGGCATTTCATACTCTGTCAACGGCTAAGAATAACCACCGAAGAAGTTGGACAAAGAAATGTCTCAGGTCAAAAATAGGGACTGTCCATACATACGTGGGTTATTTGTTTCGGTCAGTGCTTCAATTCTGTATTTAGAACTGCAGGTTATTCTATTTCTAGCGCATGTCTATATTTAGAGATCAAGAGATCAAGTCAATC
Organism: Blumeria graminis f. sp. triticale; assembly: GCA_905067625.1. Classification (NCBI taxonomy): domain Eukaryota; kingdom Fungi; phylum Ascomycota; class Leotiomycetes; order Helotiales; family Erysiphaceae; genus Blumeria; species Blumeria graminis. The sequence goes on from LR898478.1 coordinate 2,780,902, forward strand.
ATGATCAGTGTATATAGTCCTAGAATTCCGGGAGAAATAGAAATCAAGTTGTTTTTACTGAGTTATATTTTACTTTAATTACATACACTTCGCCTGTCACAGGTCAGGCTCCCAGTTACCTGATATACTCCCTCCAGACACTCATTGATTCAGGAGCCAATGGCTATGGATTACTGGACTCTTCTTTGCTCAAGAGACTCTCACACTCGTTAAAACCTTTCCTTCATTGCCTTCCTCGTCCGATTCCAATCAAAGGGTACAACAGACTTGCTGGCAAGTCCATTACTCATTAAACTCATTTGAATCTTACTATTGACAAACGCATTCAATCATTTACTCCTTTTTTAGTCACTTCTCTCGGAAACCACAGATTAATTCTTGGACGCCAATGGCTGGCCGAAAATTGCGTACTGCTAGACGCCGCGCGACGCCGACTTATCTGGCCTTCGGTCTACCCACCTACCCAATCCTATGCTCGGAACACTATCATAGGACATACAAATCTGGACTCTCCAAGGATCAACCGCTCACACCAACGAGACACAGAACGTAGAGATTGTATACTCGACCGAGATTGGAAAAGAAGAGACGCTGTCACTAGTGTGAGAAAGTCCCCAGAACAGTCGAGGATACTACATAACTCTTAAAGGACGTATATAGAATGTAATATAAGTTAATTGATGTGTAAGTTACAAGTATTAGAATAGCTAGTATACCACGCTAGAAAATAATGTAAACGCTACAGGATAAAGTCATGTGACATAAAACAGCGTAAGGCTGACACTTCAACACACTCCTTCAGCCCAAGACTGTTTCATTATATTTATCACCCTTTACCCAAATTAACATATGGTCATTTTAACTCAAGAACTCTCATATTGAGAAGCTTTATAAATTCTCCGTGCTTAGCTCTATTCAGAGACTTTGTAAGTCCATCTGCTGCCATCAACTTGGTAGAAATATATCGGGGCAACACTCTACCACTTGTGACGTGGTCAGGGATAAAGTGATGCTTGATATCAATATGTTTAGTACGCTGGTGTAGCTCTGGATTTTCACTTAAGGCTAGACTGCCCTGATTGTCACCGTAGACCTTTGTGGATAATATATCTGTGCTGGAGTAGCACATCTGAAGCATCAATTGCTGAATCCACAGGAGTTCCCGGACAGTGGCAGTGAGAGCATAATACTCAGCTTCCGTTGAGGAAAGTGCAACGCTGGTTTGTCCCTTCGATGAGGCCGAAATCACTCCTCCAGCAAGAAAGAAGACACTTCCTCCAGTAGATCGTCTGGTGGCTATATTTCCACCCCAATCAGAGTCACTGTGGCAGTGTAGTGTTGTATCAAATGCATTTGCATCGTACATTATCCCGAGACTTACTGTACCCCTCACATAACGAAGTATATGATTGACACCTTTGGTGTGGTTCGAAGATGGATTGGAGAGATATCGAGAAAATACCGAGACCGCATATGAAATATCGGGTCTAGTATGAACCGCAAGGTACAATAAGGAGCCTATTTTTGACTGGTAGTCTCTTATTTCGGCAGCAGTTGCTTGATCTGGATTAGGGACTAGAAACGTTTCATAGCCAGGAGCCATAGGTGTTTCTGCAGGGCGACAATTTTCCATACCAAAACGTTCAAGGATTTGACGGCAATAGGCGTCTTGTGTAAGCCATAGGCGCCCTTTTACACGGTCTCGAGTAACACGGACACCAAGGAAATACTGGGCTGGGCCTAAATCCTCTAACTGGAACTTTTTGGCAAGTCGGATCTTCATCTTCATAATTTTCTCTTTTGATTTCACGAGCAGAAGGAAATCATCCACGTAGGAAATGACTATGAGACGATCCTCACTGTGAATAAATACACAGTTATCAGATTCAAGAGATGAAAACCCAAGTTCTTCTAGGCATTTGCGTAAGTGCTTTTGCCACAACCTTGGTGATTGTTTGAGACTATATAAAGCCTTAAGTAGCCTACATACGTAGTCACCCCTAGGGTCCATACTTGGTTCCCGCCAATTGGGAGGGAGTTCGGTGGAAATATTGTCGCAATCGGCCGTGCTATTCAAGAATGCAGTGACAGCGTCCAACTGTTCAATTTCTAGATCAAACATGGCCGCAATAGATAAAGCCACTTTCCAAGAGGTATTTCGACACACTCCGGCATAAGTTTGGGTGAAGTCGCGTCCGAATTGTTGCTCAAAACCGCGAATAACCCATCTAACCTTATATTTCAGAATATCACCATTCTTGTCCCTTTTTGTCTTCAGCACAATCTTGCCACTAAGCACCTTTATTCCTGGAGGAACTTCAGAGCGAGGTATAACAACCCTAGTCTTATTTCTGCCAATCGAATCGTATTCTCTCCTAAATCCTTCTTTCCATTGCATCCTGTATTTGCCACTAAGTGCTTTGATCATGGTTTTTGGATCATCTTCGTTTCAGTTGATCTCGGTTGAACTTGCTGCCGCAATGAATGCTGCAAACGCTGTGTCCTCGTTGACATTCCTGTTACGATTGGATCTTAGAACACGAGTCGACGGTTCGATTGCCACTTTAAGTCTATTCCTAGATCCTGGTTGTAATTCAGGTGGTTTCTGTGCTTGTGATGAATGTCCAATTTCTTCGGTTTCCTCAAGTTCTTCTGTTACCTCAAGTCCTCCAACCTCCTTATTCTTTTCGGTTTCACTTTGATCCACTTCATTGTTGAGAGTTTGATGTTTTTCATATCCCAGCTTTTCAAATGGAGTCAACTCAGGCAATTCGTTATCAATTTGAGTTTCCTGACATTGAGAATTTTTGGAAGTTCCTTGGTTTACCTCCCTACTTCCATCAAGCGGAAATGTAAGGCTTGGCTGAGATTGATCGGATGATTCCCAATATTCATCTTGTTGTTGGGGTATGTTAACAGAGCATTTTTCATCGACACGTACATTCGAAGATCGAATAAACTTCCGGTGACTGGGAATATGAACCCGAAAAATATGTTGTCCTTCATAACAAACTAACATGCCTATTTCGGCTCGATCGTCAAGCTTCCTTGATATAACTCGTCTCTCTACTGGGATTTGAACATAAGTTTTACACCCAAGTACACGGAGATGGCTGAGGTCCGGAACATCATTTTTTTGAGACAGACCCTGTTCAAAAATTGGAATGGTGTTTCTCCGCGAAGAGCTGATATCGCGCTTCTATTAGCGATCATTATTTGAGTTCGCATTAATTCTGGCCACAAGAACTTCGGGATGTTTTGGTCAATAGAGACAGTTCGTACTCGTGAAACAATTATGCCGAATGAACGCTCCACTCGTCCATCTTGTTCCGGAGAGTATGGGGTAGTCATTTCAACAATTTGACCTAATTTTGAGGCCATAGTTCCCATACGAGATGGCGAAAACTCCTTTCCACCGTCTAACCTCCACGTTTTAACTACCATTCCGAACTGAGTTGAAACCATTGCGTTAAAATTTTCGACAGCTTCAAATGAGCCATTTTTGTGGTCATGATAATGGCCCCAGCGTGCTGAAGAAGCGGCATCCGTAAAAACTGTACAGTATCTAACATTGATCCAAGAATCATTTAGGAGAATTTTCCCTCTTGGATTTATCATGACAACGTCTACAGAAACAGAGTCAAAGGGTTTGTGATCTTTAGGGCTGACAGTTTTACGTACATGTCGAAGTGGTTTCGAAATTTCACAGGCCTCACACAAATTTGAGCTTGGTTCTGCGGGTGTTGCGTCATACTCAATACCAGTGGTAATTTGTTAGGTAGCCTTCACATTTCTGACGCCCAAGTGTCCCAAGCGACGATGCCAGAGATCGAGAATTGGTCTAGGTTGATGTTCCAAAACCGGAAAGGCATTCATGGACACGTATTCCTTTATCACCATTGAATCATCGAACTCAGCAAATTCTAATCCACGAGGGCTGAATAGTAAGTGCTTTTGGGCATAACCTCCAGCTTTATAAAGTCGAACGCCACTAAAGAGATTGATTGGACATTCTGGCAAGTAATTAACGTCTTTTAACCTAAATGGGTATATAGCTCCGCTAGAATTTACACACTGTAGAGTGACAGTACCCTTGACCCGGGGACAAATGGGTCCACTTGCAGTGTTAATGAGACATAGATCATCGATGCTTGTATAGGTGCCTTTGTCAAACTTGTCAAGAAAGTTTGTTATATGGCAGCTAGCTCCTGTATTGTATATCCAGAACTCTGACCTGGCAGCCCGTGAATTATTAGCCATGACCACAGGGTTTAAGTCGGTCAAAACGACGCAGCTTTCGTCGAAGAACGATGTCCTAGCCTCATTGAAGTTTTGACTGGAGCTTGAACTTTTGTAAGGCTTCCAAGTCTTGTTGTATTTTCTTTTCCAAGCCAGTTTAGCCTCTTTATTCTTAGGATTTTCAAAACATTTGTCCTGAGGGTGTTTCGCCTTCAGATTTCCGCAAGTCTTACAATTGTATATCTTGGGCTTGGCTTTTTCTTTATTTTTTTGGTTAGGATTTGGATGTTCTTGACTGCGGGGCTGTTGATACATGACCATTTGGGCTCGTTTACTGTTGGAATTCTCCCGTGATTCATCTTTCAAATCGCCTATAAACTCATCAAGTAAAGATATCTTGATGTCTTCAATCTCCTTTAAACTTCTCAGGCGCGTCCTCATATTCATTGCCCACATTGGATAGTCATCTTTAACTTTTTCAACGAAGAATATAACAGCATCAGGATCTCGAACTTTCATCTTAAATTGAGCCAATGTTTCCATAGTCTGTCTATAAGCAAGTATGAAGTTGTCTAACTTGGTATAATCTGAGCATCTCATTGACGAAAATTTGGCCGCAGCTTGCATGTAGAGGACTATGCCGGATCCCTCGAACTGATTCCGCAAAGCTTTCCACATTGACTTGGCACTCTCGAGATTTTCAACTTGTCTTACCAGAGACATCGACATATTTCCTGTTATTATCAACTTCATCTTTGCATCCTTTTTAGCCCACGCTTTATATTCTTCGATGTCTTCTGCTTTTAGTTTTTCGTCGAATATATTTATTTTGGCAGGCGGTTCTGGAGCTAGAGGGTGAAAATGATCTGACAAATCGTGAATCAAAGCTAGGTTTATGATACTATTCTTCCATGTTGAATAGTTTTCCTCGCCTGTAAGCTTGAGATTTGATGATTGGTAGAGGGATCCGTCTTGTGACATTGCTCCAAAATATTCTTCTCAATTTATTGAGTATTGGGTGGCTGAAAGCTCTTTTAATCTTAAGACTGACGTATATGACGCGTCAATTGACCTGTCCAATGTACCTGATAAAACTGCCTATAACACTTTATTGCTAGAACTTCTTCAGCAAATATAAATTTGAGTGCAACACTGTGGCAGTAGGTGTATATAAAATTTGGACAACTGATAACTACACTTAACTTAATGAGCAATTTGGTCTCATAATCTCTTAAAGGACGTATATAGAATGTAATATAAGTTTTATTGATGTGTAAGTTACAAGTATTAGAATAGCTAGTATACCACGCTAGAAAATAATGTAAACGCTACAGGATAAAGTCATGTGACTTAAAACAGCGTAAGGCTGACACTTCAACAATAACAAATCCCCGCCTCCAAAAGACAGCGTCATCTTAAAAACAATTTTGAAAAAAAATTTACGCACTGAAGATTCCACACCTACAGTCTCAGACCATTCAGAGCCTCCTCCTCCGATCTCCAGTTCTATTATTACAGAATCTCCGACCATCACACCTTTTTCTTCACCTTTTTCATCTTCTTCACATGTCACAGAGATGCATGCTGCTCTTACACAAATGAATCAGGAATTATTAAAGCCCGAACACGAAAACTCCCCTTCACTAATACCGCGTGTACGTAAGCAACTATGGAAATCAAAACTTCAGCAACCCAATTCCCTTGTCAATATTGCCCTTATCTTGGGTAACGCATTTCATATGAACGCTAAGAAATCTACCCACAATCATGTCTTCTCATCCAGCATCCATGAACTTGATGCCTTGATCAAACAATATACCAAAGCCAAGTCCTACGAGACTGCCACGGCCAATTTGGTTCAGGATTTTCATAATCAACGCAGACAAAGACCAAGTGCCGCCGTCCTCGTTGCCTAAATTCTAGAACTGAACACAGAACCTTCTGTCCCCAATGAGTATGCTGATTACGCTGATGTATTCTCCAAGGATGCATCTAATATCCTTCCACCTCACCGTCCTTATGATCACAAGATACAGTTGGAGGATAAAGGTGAAAATGCTCTTAAGTATTCTTCATTATACAAAATGTCACTTGATGAATTTGAAGCTGTAAAGGCATATATCACAGACAACCTAGATAAAGGATTCATAGAGCCATCTCAGTCACCGTACGCGGCGCCCATTCTATCCGTTCGAAAATCCGACAAAAGACTTTGTTTATGTATCAATTTCCAAGCTCTCAACGCCATCACCCGAAAGGACCGCTACCCTCTTCCTCTTATTAATGAGACGCTATCCCGCCTCGCTCGCGCCAAGATATTTACAAAACTGGATATAGGTCAAGCCTTCCACCGGATTAGAATGGATCCCGCATCAGAGGAGTACACTATGTTTTGGACCCAATATGGAGCTTACAAGTGTAAAGTCCTTCCATTTGGTCTTACCAATGGTCCTGCCACATATCAACGCTATATGAACGACGTTCTTTTTGATTATTTGGATGTGTTTTGCACTGCTTACCTCGATGATATTCTCATATATTCTGAGAACAAACTTGAGCATAAGTACCAAGTGAAACTAGTCATCCAACGCCTCCAGAATGCTGGACTGCAAGCTGATCTCAAGAAAACCGAATTCCGTGTCAAACGCAATAAGTACTGTCAGGATTGCCTTCTGTATAATCTATATATGTGGAGATAACCAGAATCTAGTGTTCTATGATTCTGGTCTGGCCATTTGGCCGAGTGATTATGCACCTATCTCATGCATAATGTAGGATGGCGCCCTTTAGCCTGAACACCACCTCTTTGACCCTTGTCTCCGCCCTGCTGTCTACATGCTGCTCTGACACATATCATAACAATTGTAGAGTACTGTGGTGCCACGGTGTCAAGTTTGTAGTGGGGCTTTGGCAGGGGTCTTAGCGTGTAAACTAAGACGCCTTAGGCATAGTCACCTTTATATTGGAGTTTGCCCCCATATTTGTGCAAATTTATGAGAAATTTTGTATGGCAGTTTTTATCTGGACACCATAGTTTGCAGTGGGTCTTTCCATCGTACTAAACCTAATTTGTATAATGATCAGATGCATAACATTTGTGCATTTTTGCTACTTGACTTTATAACTTATTTACAAGAGCTCAAAAGTTTTCAAATTACAATATAGAGCCAGTCTTATCCTAACCTTAGATCTGAACATGTGGCAGGAATATTTTCAGGCCTTAATATCTGGTCAGTCCCCCATCTGCATCTACCACAGCCTGACATCTTGCTGGCATACTCTGAATGAGTCTCACAAGATCTTCGGAAGACACGGAATCCCATGCCTCCTTTACAATGTTGCAAAGACTATCTTGAGTTTGCTGCTTTCTGCAATCCAGATTCAGATGATGATACTGGATGTAATCCTTCATCTTATTCCAAACAGCTTTAATCGGGTTAAGATCAGGTGAGTTGGCCGGCCGGAAAATCGGTTGAATGAGCCTCTGGCTCACATCTTCCATTGTAATTGCGGCGGTTTCCAGGTGAAGACTCAACGTAAGATATCATCTGATTAACATCATCTGCTTTCAGCCATGAGGATGTTCTTTTTCTCTTTTTGGGGGAGACAGTTCTGCGGTGCAGTGAATAACTAGCTTGTCCCCGAGAAATGCCTAGTTGCGCGGCAATCTGCGTCTGAGTTTTGCCAGATTCATGAAGCCCATAAATCTTAATTTTTCTTTTAATTTATATTTGTTCATATCTAGTTTTTCTACTTACTAAAATGTTTTGATCTCTGGATAATTTTTTGATTCGAGGTGTTGAAGGTGGGGTTTGAGGTGGATTCATCGGTAAAATAAGGTTATTATTGAGTATAGCCATGTGTCTTCTGAAAAAATAACCTTATATTTGAGAAATCTAATTCTTGTTGTAAGTCAAGCATAAGGTGAGAAGAGCTGTGTAATTTTTTAGTGGTCGGCGCTCATCAAAGCAATGGGAAAGAACTAGGAGCGGGTGTCACAGATCAACTATAGAAAGCAGGGAGCATTTGTATGGATGATGGTATATTAACAATTCAACTATGTAGAACTAAGCTACAGATACTTAGCCAGGTATTTATACAGATTACTACATCCCAAGTCCTTCCATCTAAGGTCAGTTAATTTCTAGATAATTCCAGTTGCAACTCAGAGAATATGGTTTCTAGTAGCTTCTCCAAGTTTCAGTTACAGTCTTGTTCATGTCAAATCTTATCTAGTACCTTTGACAATGGTTCTGGTATGTTCTGCAAGGCTATTGCGCCGGCCCACCCCCCTGATGGTTATACGCCAGTACTTTCCATTACTGGCTACAGGAAAATACCGGCTTCTTAGCCGTTACAGTGGGTTGGATTTGCATTAAACTAAGGGTGACATGAAATCAAATTGTGCCCTCGGTTTAGGCCTGGAAATACAGGACAAGAACTATGCACCCTGTCAAATTTGGCGCTAACAGGGGTGCAACCCCTGTACCAAATATGTGCCCTATATAAATCCATTGAAAACTTGAAATTGTGGTGCCACAATACATGAACAGGGTCTGTGCACCAGCCTGTATTTTCTACCCTTTCCTAATCCAGCAGCCCATCATCTGTTCCACTGTCTCCTAACAACTCAACCGAGCCAGCACAACACTTCTTACTTGGAAAATTAGATGCTTCTGTCTGATCTGCTGCAAAGGCAGTGATAACAGGCGTGATGTTTTCCAGCAGAGTTGCAACAACTGCTACTGCTTGTTTCTCTCCTTTGCTCTTAGCCCAGGAGTCAATTAGTTCTAGAAATTCCTGGGCTATATCCATTCTTCCTTTCAGTTGTTGTTCTGCTTTTTGCACTGTATTCACAATGCCAAGCAGGCTTGGGTCAAGTTGCCCTCCTGGATTGGAGGGCATTGTGGATGACAATGCAACAGCTGGGGCCATTGCACCAATTGAAGATTATTGTAAATAAGGGTAATGGGTCATGCAATGTGGGATGAAAATGTGATGGTCATGTTGGTGATCCGATAATATCAATTATTTTTCTAACTTTAATTTTAAATGAGGACCGTTATACTTTTCCCATAGAGTTGAAAACCATCCTCATAACTTAGACTTTCAAGGAATGTCATTGGATAGTACTCCTGCTTGCTTAACTAGTCGATGAACTAGACATGGGCCTGTATGAAGACCAAACCAATCTAATCAATATGCACAGGGATCTAACCCCAGTCATTTTGACAATTGTACCTTTGACATCCTTCAGAGACTGTAGTACGAGGGTATATGAATGCAGGTTTATGGAATAGTCCTAATGACAGGTGTGTGTGTGTGAACTATATTTTCTACTGTGTGTTTTGTTTTATTATTTTTGGTCCTAAGCTAAGGCTTTCTTTTCCACATTGGGTCAAGGCCCAGTTGAGCCTGCAGTGCTCCCTGTAATTTTTCCTACAGCCTCACCTGTTCAAACCTCGTGAATCTCTGCCAAAAGTGCAGCTGATTAAACCGAAACCAAAAATCACAAAAATCAAAACAACTCCAAAAACCAGAAGTTTCCTTCACATTCGAGCCAAGCAATATGCTCCTCACACATTCCCTCGTCCGACACACCTTCCAAATGACAAATTTGCCCAACTCTGCTGAGAGCAGAAGATGGATTAGCAGGCACCTTTGGTCCAGCCGGTATCCTGCTATTGGTTAGTAGATGTCCCATCCGGGACACCGTCGAGGTTATTGTGTCCTAAAGCTTCTTTTTCAGATTCCAACACTCCGAAACCTGTTGCCTCGGCCATCGAGACGTCCTTCGCCACGGCGATGATCGCCTCTTCGGCTTTTTTAGCTGCTGCCCGAGCTCGTGCCACCTTCACGAACTCCCCTAGCTGGATGTGACAGATCCGCTCGAGCTGCTCTTTTGACACCGGTCCCCCACAGTTGCAACATTTGGTGGGGGCCTTGCACTCGTAAGACGAGTGCATATTTGATCCGCAATTCCAGCAGGCTGGAGCACGGGAGCAGCCACGGGTGACGTGGAAGCCCAAACAGCGTTTGCACTGTTCAATTTTTCGACGAGGCTTTAGAATGGTCGCCACTCCAGACTCGCCGAGAATATGGAAGCCCGCACGAGGGGCAGAGTCCCGGGCGAACAGGGCTTTCCAATTTCTGTACAGCGCTCCAGGACGGCATGTACCGTGCGGTAGCACCTGGGTTGGAAACTGCTGCGTTTTCCTGTATATCTCATATATGATTCTTTCCTCATTGATCGTATAGATACCGCTGACCATTCTCATAGTCACTGGAACATTCGCAATCTGAAAGGCGACAAGGTTGGAGGCTTCCTCGAAATTTGCATTGAATTCCGCCAGCTTCGGTGTAGCCTCTAGGAGCTCTTCCCTTATTTCCTCATTCCCTGTCAGAAAAGCAAAGCCACTTCTGACACGGTGTATAGAGCAGGCGTCACTCAAGGTGCACTCCAGCCTGATCTGTAGTTGTTGCCTTATTCGGAGAGTCGAAAGCTGGCGCCAAGGGTGCTCCATTTCCAGGTGAAAGAATAGTTGTTTGTCGACTTTCGCCTTGGGAGCTTCTTTATTTAGGGCTTTGGCCCAGGTGCTTTTCACAGGCAGGGCTGGGACGGCGGGGTTGGCTTTTCCTTTCCCTTTCATTGAGGCCTTGCTCATCTCCGCGCATTTCGGAGACTGGAAGAGGCCAGATAATTGGTCGAGAGCCCTCGGGCGGACTCTCATGTTGTCCAACGTGGCGTTGGGAAGCTTTTTTCGAACTGGTGGCATGGTGAAAATGCCAGCGACTCGATAACAATTTATTGAAGGAATACGACGAGCGCGAGAGGGAGAGGGGGGGAAAGGATGAAGATTCGAATTTCAAAAGATTGTGTGGGTTTTTTTGTTTTTTGTTTTTCATTTTAAAGTCCTAAGCTAAAGCTCTAGGTCCACTATTGGTACAAGACTGGTGGAGCCGGTGGGGCTCTCTGTGTACAGGCCCAACTCATTCCAACCGCAGGAACCTCAACAAAAGTAAATGAAGTTAACAACATAACTTAAATCAAAACTAAAATCAAAGCGTAAATCAAACAAAAAACTGAAATAAACTGAAAAAAAAAATTTTTTAGAAGAATTTCATATGCGGTCCAGATCCCGCGCTTCTCACCTGTTTCCTTCCCTGTCACATCTTCCAAGTGACTTTTCCTAATCTCCGCTGAGAGCGAAAGATGAGCTCTCAGGTAACCTTTGCTATCGGCTGGTTTCCTGCTTTTTGTTGTGAAAGTTGTTGTAGACTTCAACAAGGACTGCCGAGTTCTCAAACTTCTTCTTCGGTTTCTAGAATTCCGAAACCTGATCCCTCCACCATGGAGACGTCCTTCGCAGAGGCGTTCCTCGCCTCTTCGTCCTTTTTGGATGCAGCTTTGACACGGGTAAAGTCTGCATATCTTTCTTGCTCGACTCTGCGAATTGCTGCGAGCTGTTCCATGGTCACCGGTCCATCTTTTCTGGGTCTGGCTTGGCAGTGCCGAGAGTCCAATTGGTGAGGTCCCCCACAATTGTGACATCGTGTGAGGGCCTTGCACTCCACTTCCGAGTGCATGTTTGAGCCGCAGTTCCAGCAAGCTGGAGCGCTGGAGCATCCGCGGCTGGCATGATAGCCAAGACAATGTTTGCACTGCTCGAGTTGTTGACGAGGTCGGAAGAGCTTCGCAGCTCCAGAATTGTCGAAGAGGCGGAATCCAGGTCGGGGCGTGGACTCGCGAGGAAAGAGGGCTTACCAGTTCTCGTATGGCGTCCCAGGCTTGCAGTACCCATGCGGACGGACAAGAAACGGAACCGATTTCGTCACTTGCGTGACTTTGTCAGCAATCATCTTTGCCGTGATCTCAATGGGACCTGCAAGTGTGTTTATTGTCACCGGTACGGTGGCAATTTGCAAGGCAACCAGATTTGACGCTGGTTCCAGTTTGATTCCAGATTCGCTCCGTGACATGGAGGAATCTAGCAGCTCTTTCCGAGCGAGTTCGTTCTTTGCTGTCAGTGCAAAGCCTGTTTTGACCCGCTGAACCAACGTGATGCCGTCGGCAGCGGTACCAAGCAACTGTGACACAGCTAATCTTACGCCAGCTGGTGACAGGAGTCGGTGGGGGTGGTTAGCTTTGGGGTGTAGAAAAAGTCTCGTGTCGACTTTTGTCCTCGGATTGGCACTTTTTGCTTTTGGGGTGGGCGGTGCTGCCTTTGTAGTCGACGACCCGGCGCTGCGGCCTAGACCTGCACGGGCTACTGTAGCCCAATTTGTCTTTTGGGCCGGAGCCTGGGTTGTCGTAGGGTTAGGTACCCTAATTTCATGGGCCCTCGACGGAGGAGGGTTGCTGGGGCGCGCAGGGAGAGCTGGTGGAGTGCTCCCTGGGCCTGATTGTATGAACTGGCCAATGGCCGCTCGAAGGTAGACTTTGATGCCGTCTACAAACTCTTTTTCGTCGCCAATCGAGAGAGGCGAAAGTGCTGCTTCAACACTGCTTATTGCAGTGGAACAGATTGATAAACGGGCCTTGATTTGCATCGTGCGACGCTTCTCGGCCTCCATCACTGATTGCAGCTCCGGTGGATATTCCGGTGCTGATGTCGAAGCTGCGCCTTTTGAGGCTGGCACAGCATTTTTTCCGGCAGGCAATTCTGCACGTTCGGTCGTCTTTTCTCTGACGACCTCCTTTCCTTTCCTAGAACTGCTTGCCTCAGGGGTCAGCTCGGCGGGTTTCGTGGTCTATTGACCATTTATTTCTGTTCTGATCGGGTCAGAATCAGTCATCTCTTGATCAGGAAGGTTTGGAGACTTCCCAGGGATAAAGGCCTCACTCGCAAATAGGCTTGATAATTTTTGCGCGAGGCCAGGTGTTTTTGCAGGAGCCCTCTGGCGGACTCTCGCGTTGTCCAACATTGAGTTGGGGAGCTTTTTTCGAACAGGTGGCATGACGAAAATGCCAGTGACTCGATTACAATTTATTGAAGGAATGCGACGAGCGCGAGAGGGAGGGAGAGGGGGTAAAGGGGGATATTCGAAAATTCGAATTTCAAAAAAATTGTGTGGGTGTGTTTTTTTTTTTTATTTGTTTGTAATTTTAAGGTCCTAAGCTACTGCTCCCGGTCCGCTATGGGTACAAGACCGGTGGAGCCGGAAGGGATCCCTGTGTTCTTTACCACAGCCCAACTCATTCCAACCGCGTGAAACCACTACCTAAATTGTAGCTGGTTTAAAACAAAAACAAATTCTAACAGTCAAAATTAATAAACAAAGGAAATTCCAATATAACGGTCCAGTATCAGCGCTCCTCACACTGACTCCTTCCCTTTCACGGTTTCCACCATAAATATTATTCTTCGTCCATGCTGAGAGCTGTGGACAAGGTCGCAGGTTGGCTTTTGAAGCAGCCAGTTTCCTGCACAAAAGTTGAAAATTCTTTGAGGCATTTGGGCCCTAGAAGAATTTTAAGAAATTGTTGGTATGGGGTAGTTCCCCTTAGTCGTCGGGTATGACAAGTGTAAGGTCTGCAACGCATGAAATGCGTTGCTGTAGTCTCCTCTCCGCACGAACACTTCATGTTTGCGTTTGGGTTGTTGAAACGTCTGTGGTACGCGGCGAAATTTCCGTGACCAGTACGAGCCGCGATGACTTCAAATAGAAGTCGTCGTGGAAGTGATAGTTCCGGTGGCTTTTTCCGGCGCATCATCAAGTCTAGTTCGCGGTATCTGGGTGGGCATGATTCGTCCCAGAATTGGTCTAGCAGCATCTGTCTCTTCTGATTCATAAGCCGGTAGAGGTATGCACTGCTGATATTTTGCGGCTCCTCATCTCGGTGGGGGAGACTTCGGAGTTTGCTCCGAGCTGCAGCATCTGCTTCTTCGTTCCCTTGAATGCCCTTGTGTCCTGGAACCCATTTTACGATGATTCTTTCGGGAGCAGCCTGTGTCATTGTCCGAAATATTCGGGCTTCTTTAATGCTTGTCGATGTGTCTCCGGACAGCATAGCGGTTCTTGCATGCTGACTGTCGGTCAGCACGTAGATAGGTTGCGCCACTTTTCCTGGGGTCCGAGATTCCAGCCCACTTATTCGCAATGCCGCCTCTAGAGCCTTCCTTACTCCGACTATCTCAGCGTCCAGTACCTCCCCCCCATGTATGGTACCGGAATCTCTATCTATGGTCTTTCCGTCTCTTTTCAAGACAAAAGCCCACGCCGAGCGACCGTGTCCTTCTGATGCCCCATCAGAGTAGGCGCAGATCACTGAGCTTGGTAGACTCTCTATCCAGCGTTTACAAATTTCCGTGTCTTTCTCTTTCGCGCTTACCTTACTGAGATAGGCCAAAGCCGGTAAAGGCTCGGCGGATTCAGCTTCTGGGAGTTGTTGATAAGCACGCTGGATTCGAGACATTTGAATCTCTGGTCGTGCTGATTGACGATCATTTTTCTTGTACTTTCTTGTCCCAATATTAGGGCAGACAGCAGCTCGTCTTCTCAGAGGATGTCCGGAGTCAAGGGATTTGAGCCTTGCTGATAGGCGAAGTCGATTCCCCTCGAGAATGATTCTTGCTGGCGGGATCCCTCCTTCTCGCTGTAGCACTACTGTGGGCGTAGTCCTCATTACTGGAAGTGCCGCCCGTAATCCTGTGCTGATGACTTTGTCAATCATGCTGTAGAGGCCAGTCGTTTGTGAAGTGCTGACTCCGCGTTGAGTTGGGCGCTTCAGGCCTGGCCACCACACCTCGGAGCCGTAAGTAGCGACAGGGATGATACATAGGTCAACCGCTCTTATCAGTGCATCTGGGGCAGCACCTCGGTAAGTAGAATTAAAACGACGCACATGATGAGCAGCTTTGGCAGCTTTGCCACACCATTTTGTCACATGGTGTTTAAAATTGAGCCGAGAGTCCAGGCAAACTCCTAGCCAGCGAACATTTTCCGATGGTTCAATAAAGGTACTATTGACGTGTATACCTATTCCTATCTCCCGATGGCGCCCAGGGAATTGGATTACTTCGGACTTGTCTGTGTCGAAGGCTATAGCGTTATTTTTCGCCCAACTGGTCAGTTGATTTACCTCTTCTTGGGCGGCCGAGGCAGAATCTACTATTGTGCGGCCGAAAGCAAGAACACCAACGTCATCGGCGTAGCTAAACTTTCGTCCCGGATTCCCATCCCGCATGGGTTCTGCCATGTACAGAAGGAATAGAAGTGGAGATATCGGTGACCCCTGTGGGACCCCGCAGACCAATTCTCTTTCTGTTGTGACCCCACCTATATACCTTACCTGAACTCGTCGATTAGCAAGAAAAGAGGTTGTCCACCGCAAAATTGAGTCCGGCCATCCTTGTGACTGCATTCTTCTGATTAACCGATTGTGAAGCACCGCATCGAACGCTCCCTGTACATCCAAGGTAATGAAAGTAGCCGCCCATCCTTGCGACCTAGCTTCTTCAATGTCGTGTACCACGCAGGAGACTAGATCTGTTGCAGATCTCTTTGGGAGCGCACCAAATTGTTGATGACCCACTACCTCGTGTGTGACTGCCAGACGCGCCATTCTTTTTGCCAGTAGCCTCTCTAGACCCTTACCCAGGCATGATAGGAGAGCGATCGGTCTCCAGCCTTTGACCGTCGATGGGTCTCGATTTGGCTTATGTAGAAGGACTACTTCTGCCAACTTGAAACATGCTGGATGTATGCCGAGACGGATGCAGGCCCTAAACAGTTGCGTCACCCATCGGCCAATTGTCTTCCAGCAGGCTTCGAGGAGCTCTACTGAAACTCCATCTGCCCCTGGTGCTGTCTTCTTGCATCCAATGGTGCATGTACGGACTTCGTCTTCTGAGACGTCGTCATTCCAGGGTATCCTGTTTTCGCTTGGCGTTGTGCATGGAGAGAGGTCATCTGTTGACTCATGGCGCGCGAGAAGGGCGTCTCGGAGTATTGTTGCTCTTTCAGCCGGGTCTGAGACGAGCGAGCCGTTGTGGCTGAGGGGCGGTGGTGTTTTGACCTGCCTAGGGTTGGCCGAACGCATCAGCTTAAAAACATCCATGGCTGTAGTCATCTTCTGGACTTTTCCTGTGACGTAATCTTTCTTTGCTGAGACAATAGCCTCTCGCAGCAATTTCGCGTGGGTAGCCCGGCGTTGGGGTATAGTTTCTGCTCGATATGCGGCATGGATTGCCTTGCATTTGGGCGTCCACCATGGGGAGTGTTTTCCGTGTCCGTTTTTAACTAAAGTGCCCGTAGCCTTGATAGCATTGGATAGATGGGAGCATAGTTCTTGAGCGTATTTTTCCACCTTGTCTATTGTATCCAATTTCGGTGGAGGATGGGCCCATTCGGCAACAGCTCGAGCGAAATTCGGCAGGTCGCCTGGTCGTACCCTGATTTTGGGCGGCTCAGTATCTAGAGCTTTGAATGTAGTTGGCACTTGACCTCTGATCGGTAGATGATCGCTTGTCATACATTCGCTGCGGTCTACCCACGCGAGAGTTCCGTCAATATTGGACCAGGCAAGATCCAGTGTGTTCCCTGCTCTGTGTGTTGGTTCTCCAATGATAAGGCAGGAAAGTTTGTGTTTGTCGGCCCATTCTTCTATCGCTTCCCCTTGCCCATGTGGGCGAGTTGCCCCCGGCTGCCATGCCTTGTGAACTGAGTTGAAATCTCCTACAGCAATAGTCTTTGCCGATGGGGTCCAGTCCACAAGTGGTCGTAGAGACACTGGGTTGTTTGGTGCTTTGTACACATTTAGAAATGTGACTCCGTTAACCACTACCCAGCAGTAGTCCCCTGTTAATGTAGCACAGGGAAATGTCTGCGTTGCAGTTATTACCTTGCTTTTTCGAGTGTATGTTGCCGCTCTTGGTCTGATATCCACGCCTCCATGGGGTATATGTTTATTATATCCTGGGTGCGACCTAGTATCCTTCATATTTCTATCCCACGAAGGTTCCTGTATATGTACAACATCTACACCTAGCTCGTGAGCCCGGGAAAGTGCGATGTCGTGGGTTGCGCCGCTTCTACCAACGTTTATTGACATGTATATGAGGGTAGAAGGTGCGCAAGTTGGGGCCTGTGGGCGGCCCTTACAAATTTTCTTCGGGGTTTAGAACCCCATAGCCTGACACATCAACCATGGCTGCATCTGGTGCGTCTATGCTGGTAGCCGTCCTTTTCAGGATCTCTTGGCTCTTGATGGCACTGGCTGATGCTTTGTTTGCTAGATTTACAGCCGCTTTTGCTCTGGCCACGGCGCTGTATTCCCGCTGGCTAGCTTGTCGAATGGTCACAAGCTGTTCTTTTGTAGGCGGACCAGATTTTGTAGGCCGAGCCAAGCATCTTCGGCTGTCTGATCTGTGCGGTCCTGCACAGTTCCTGCATTTAGTAGCTGCCTTACATTCGGCAGAGATGTGCATCGTGGATCCACAATTCCAGCAGGCAGGCGCACGAGAGCAAGCTCGGGTGGGGTGGAATCCGAGGCAGCGTTTGCATTGCAGCACAGGGGCTTGTGGCCGGTGTACTGTTGCTACACCCGAGTCGTCAAAAAGCCTGAAGCCGGGCTTTGGCGACGATCCTTTTGGAAAGTGAGCGAGCCACTCTTGGTATGGGGCCCCGAGCTTTCCTTTGCCATGGACTCGAACTTTTGTCGGGGTACATTTTGTCACTCTTATTATTTCCGTGGCCACCATTTCCGGGCTGACCTGTATTTTTCCATCTAGCGTGTAAACTGCTGTTGGAACTGTGGCAATGCGGAGGGCATCTATTTCGGATGGTTTCTCCAATTTTGCACTCAGTATATTCAGTGTATCTGACGCTTCCATTAGGCGATTCTTTGCATCAGAGTCTATGGCGCGTATAGCAAAACCTGTGGGGACACGGTGCACGTGTTCCACATCCGATGGCGCGCATTTGGTTTGCATTGCTGTAGCTTCGCGTATGCTAGATGGGGAGAGACGTCTCCACTCGTGTGTGTCCTGTAGGCGGATGAAAAGCCGATCGTCCGCCTCTACTTTCTGCCTCGTTTTTTGTACGTTCTGCGGGACTGTTGCCATCCTTGTGTTGATTCTCCCTGCATCGTTTTGCAGCCCTAATCTAGCAATTCCTGCCCATGTGTTTCCCTGGGCGCGCACCATGGGCTTGTTCTCTACTGTAGGCTTTGGAGATGGGACCCTTGGGGATACAGCGTTGGGGCGTTGGGGGAGCGATGGTGGTGTAGACTCCGGGCCCGAGTTGATGAAATGGCCAATTGCTGCACGCAAATAAGCCTTCATTGATTCAACGTATACTTTATTGTCGCCCTTGGCCATCGGGGAGAGTACGGCCTCCACGCCTCTTATGGCCGATGTGCATAACAGAATCTGAGCAGACTTTTGTGCGACCCTTTGCTTTTCGGCTTCTACTACAGCTCTCAGCTCTTCGGGGCAGAATTCATCGCTAGCTGCAGTGTCAGTTTCGTTGGATGATTTCTGTTTGGGTTCAGGGGCTTCTCTAGTTGTTGAGGCTGCCATAGGACCTGAGGCAATCGAAGAGCAACTCAGGTTGTTCCTGCTGGTGTCGCCAGTTTTCTCTGCCATTGTAAATGGCACGGCGACTTTTATCAGAGGCAGTTTCTGCTGCTGTGTAGTTGCAGTTGCTGGCTTTTTTTGAAAAATTGTTGCCATTTCAGCTCCGGTCGCATCTGGCTTGGAGTGAATAGAATCGGGAAGTCTTTTCAGATCCCTGAGGATCTTATCAATGTCAATATTGCTAACATCTAACATCGTGTCATCTAGAGCTCTGTCATCGACCAACTGGTCAATTTCCATTTCTTGACCTGGAGTCAGGGTACCCAGCTTGTCACGTAGTTTTCTTCGAACGGTGTGTTTGATGTAATTGCGGTTTTCAGCGATGTTTTTCGCCCGCGATGGTTTACTGCAAACTGGGGGCATCTTGACAACCTACCAGTCGCTCACAAATTTTGAATTGAGCGCGAACGATATCACGATATCGAGGGGGTGGGGAAGAGGGGGAGAAGGGGAATATTCGAAAATTCGAATTTCAAAAAATTGTTGTTGTTGTTGTTGTTTTATTCAAGTCCTAAGCTAAAGCTCCAAATCCACTATGAGTACAGGACCGATGTTCACAGCCAGAACTACATCTAAGACATACCCAGCTTGATTCCACCGCATGAACCACCACAAAACCAGCAGTAAGTTAAAAATATGCGCCGACGCGAACTCCTTTTCCCAAAATTGACAAAAGAAAAAGATAAATTGCAAATAATTTAGAATGGGAAGCAATACTCCTCGCCTCGATTCCCATTTTGTCAGGTTTAGTTTCCTGACGAGTTATATTCGATCTCCACTGAGAGTAGGAGATGGATGCACAGGAGAATACCCAAAACAATTGGTATCCTGCGCAAATTGTTTGAAGCTCTCGAAGCACTTAGGCCCGAGTAGCTTGTGTAAGAAGGCATTGTGTGACAATGACCCTCTGATTCGACGCGTGATATTTGTGTTGAGTCGACAATGTATGAAGTGGGTAGGGGTGGTTTCCTCCCCACAGGTGCACTCTGTTATAGCGTGTAGATTGTTGAAGCGACGATGGTACGCCGCGAAATTGCCGTGGCCCGTACGGGCTGCAATGAGATGTCGTAACTGTAGCCTGGAAAGCCCAAGTTCTGGTGGTTTACGACGGCGCATGAGCAGATCTAGCTCACGATACCGTGACGGGCAAGTTTCATTCCACCAGCTGTCGAGCAAAGTCTGTCGCTGTCGATGCAATTTTTGGTGTAAAAATGCTGTCGTGGTGGTTGCTGGCTCAGTTTCCACGCTGGGAAGCGTTCGTAGGGCGGATTTGGCCGCTGCATCTGCTTCCTCATTTCCATGTATCCCCGAGTGTCCTGCTACCCACGTTATTCTTACCTGAGCTAGCCCAGATAATTCGCGAAACTTTCGTACTTCCTCGTGGCTGGTCGAGGACCTGCCCGTGCTCAGTGCATTTATCGCATGTCGACTATCCATCAACACATTAATGCACTGCGTCGTTCCCTTCGCCAGGTACTCATTCCCTCTTAGGTGACCCAACGCTGCTTTAAGAGCTTCCTTTGCCCCCATAATCTCTGCATCTAAAGCCTCTCCACCGTGCTTTATGCCACTTCCTTTTTGAAAGGTTTTCCCATCCAGCTTTAGGACAAACCCCCAAGCTGAGCGTCCCTTTCCCTCCGAAGCTCCGTCCGAGTAAGCACAAATTTCTGACTTTGGCATATTAGTGATCCAAAATTTACAGGCTTCTACTTGGTCTATTCTCGAACCAACCTTCGAACCCGGCCGCGATTGATAAAATGGTGGGGCAAGAGGTTCCGCGGCCTCTGCCTCTGGTAGCTGTCTATAAGCACGCTGAGCCCGTGACATTTGAATTTCAGGACGCGCAGATTTTTGATTGTGCTTTTTATATTTCCGCGTACCGACATTTGGGCAAACTGCAGCACGGATCCTGAGCGGATGGCGATCGTCAAGTGTTTGCATTCTGGCAGAGAGGCGAAGTCGGTTTCCTTCGAGAATGACTTTCCCGGTTGGTATTCCTCCTTCCCTATGTAGTACGGCGTTGGGGGTTGTTCTCATTACCGGTAGTGCTGATCTAAGACCCATTAAGACAGCCTTATCAATCATACTACATAGGCCAGCAGTAGGCGGTGTCACCATTCCTCGTATTGTTGGGCGTCTAAGGCCAGGCCACCAGACGTCAGCTCCGTACGTTGCGATTGGGACAATACATGCGTCGATCGCTTTAACCAACGCCCCAGGAGCGGCTCCTCGGTAGGCTGTATTGAAGCGACGCATGTGCTGTGCAATTTTCAACGCTTTGCCACACCAGGTTGTGACGTGGTGTTTGAAGTTAAGTCGAGGATCGAGGTACACACCAAGCCAGCGGACATTTTGCGACGGCTCTATGAGAGTTTCGTTGACATAAATTCCAACCGATGTTTCGCGGTATCGTCCGGGGAATTGTACGACTTCGGACTTGTCTGTATCGAAAGCGACAGCATTATTTT
The DNA here is from genome assembly GCA_905067625.1 of Blumeria graminis f. sp. triticale. Lineage (NCBI taxonomy): Eukaryota > Fungi > Ascomycota > Leotiomycetes > Helotiales > Erysiphaceae > Blumeria > Blumeria graminis. The sequence goes on from LR898478.1 coordinate 2,802,188, forward strand.
GAGCCCAGTCTAGTAGGTTATTGACCTCGTCCTGTGCTGCGGCTGCAGACTCTGCAATCGTCCGGCCAAATCCAAGGATACCAATATCGTCGGCGTAGCTAAACCTAAGACCCGGGGTTCCACTTCGCATGGGCTCTGCCATATATAGAAGGAAGAGAAGTGGCGAGATCGGTGAGCTCTGTGGAACTCCGCACACTAGCTCTCTCTTGGCAGTGACTCCCCCAGAGTATCGCACTTGAACCATCCGATTGGCGAGGAAGGAGCTAGTCCATTTGAGAATAGACTCCGGCCATCCCTGCTCCTGCATCCTCCTTACTAGTCGATTATGGAGTACCGCGTCGAATGCTCCTTGAACGTCCAACGTTACAAAAGTAGCTGCCCATCCTTGTGAATTTGCCTCTTCGATGTCGTGGACCACACATGAGACTAGATCCGTTGCTGAGCGCTTCGGCAGTGCACCAAACTGTTGCTGGCCGACTACATCATGGATTACTGCAAGGTGTGCCATCCGCTTAGCTAAGAGCCTTTCTAACCCTTTTCCCAAGCATGAGAGAAGAGCGATTGGTCTCCAACCCTTGATTGTCGTTGGGTCTCTATCGTTCTTTTGAAGGAGGACCACCTCGGCTAATTTGAAACACTTTGGATGGGTGCCAAGCAGAATGCAAGCTCGGAACAGTTGGGAAATCCAATGCCCAATTGTATTCCAACACGCCTCCAGCAGGTTTACGGAGACTCCGTCTGCTCCTGGGGCCGTATTTCCGCAGCCAATGGTACAGGCTCGGACCTCTTCATCTGTTACGTCCTCTTCCCATGGTATCCGACTGCTGCTCGCGACTGTACATGGTGACAAGTCGTCTGATGCCTGAAATCGTGCCAGGAGGGAGTCGCGAAGGATCGTGGCCCGTTTTAGTGGATCTGTTATCAACATCCCATTATGATTCAGTGGCGGAGGGATACTAGCCTGTCTAGGGTTATCCATTCTCATTAGCTTGAACACATCAGTCGGCGTAGAAATTGATTAGACCTGTTGGGTTTTGAACTCCTTTTTCGAGGTCTTCACAACTGATCGGAGCTTTTTCGCGCTGAGTGCCCGTTGACTGGGAGTTATCGCGCTTTTATACTCAGTGAAGGCTGCCTTGCACTCTGGGGTCCACCACGGAGCAGATCTGCCGCAGCGGGCTTTTGGTCGTGTTCCTACTGCATTGATTGCATTAGTGAGATGGAAACAAATTTCCTCGGCATACTCTTCAACCCTCTCGATTGTGTCAAGAACTGGTGGTGGTCGGACCCACTGTGCAATTACCTTGGCGTATCTGGGTAGTTTATCCTTTGTTACTCGGAGTTTTGCCTTTTCGGGTCTCATCACTGAGTTGCGAACTGGAATTTGTCCTCGGATAGGGAAGTGATCGCTGGTGACACATCCACCACGATCTACCCAAGCACGGGCGCCGTCGACATTACTCCAAACTAGATCTAGCGTGTTTCCAGCTCGGTGAGTGGGCTCCCCAATAATATGACAGATCAAATGGTGTTTGTCTGCCCATTTCTCGATCATTTCTCCTTGTCCATGAGGACGTTCCACGCCAGATTGCCAAGCCCAATATACCGAGTTAAAGTCCCCAGCAGCGACGGAGTTTGGCGGTGGAATCCAGTTGATCAGAGGCTGTATAGCTGTCGAGTCATTGGGTGCCTTGTAGACGTTGAGAAAAGAATTGCCGTTCACTTCTACCCAGCAATAGTCTCCTGTAGACACAACATACGGAAAGATCTGTTTTGCCGATATCTTTTTATCGTCTATCCGGGTATAGGTCACAGCCCTCGGCCTAACATTTTCGCCGCCGTTAGGCAGATGAAAGGTATATCCTGGGTGATCCTTTGTCGTATTCTTTTGTTTATTCCACAGAGGTTCTTGAACAAGAACCACGTCGATACCCAGCTCAAATGCTCGGGCAAGCGCAATATTTTGCGTTGAGCCCCCTCTACCTACGTTTATTGACATAAAGCTTAGAGTAGGAGAGAGGCTCGAAGAGACCCGTGGGGTGCCCTTCACAAAGAATTTTGCTGATTTGATGCCTCATCGACCTCGGCTACAGTCGCTGTAGCGTCGGACATGAGAACTTCAAAACAGTTGGTCGATTTGAAACCTGGCTGGTTAGTATTTGACGCTACTGCGGCTGCTGTCATCGCTGCCTCTGCGCGTTTGACAGCTGCTTTGGCCCGAGTGACTGCTGCGAATTCACGTTGGCTAGCCTGCCTTATGGTCTGAAGGTTTTCCCTGGAGGCCATTCCAGACTTTGTTGGACGAGCTAGACAGTCCCGACTATCTGACCTGTGTGGACCTCCACAGTTGCGGCACTTGGTGTGTGCCTTGCACTCCGCGATGGAATGCATAGTTGAAGTACAATTCCAGCAGGCTGGGGCGCGCGAGCAGCCTCTGGTGCCATGGAATTGTAGGCATCTTTTGCACTGGTTGATGCTTTGACGAGGCTGGTGGCGGACTGCAATCCCAGAGTCGTCGAAAAGTCGGAAGCCTGGCCGAGGGATCGATGATTTTTCGAAAAGGGCTACCCATGACTGGTATGGGGCTCCAAGTCGGCTTTTCCCATGTGGGCGAACTTTTACCGGGACAGCCTTGGTGACCCTGACTATCTCGTCTGTTACCATCTCTTCAGTGACGATTACTCTACCCATTATTGTATTAATTGCAACTGGGACTGTTGCGATTCTAAGTGAGCCTAGGTCCGATGCTTCTTCCAGTATGGCATCTTGCTGGATGAGGGACCCAGCTAGGCTTAACATGTTGGCGCGTGCCTCTTGGTTTTCGGCTCTAATTGCGAAGCCAGTTGGAACACGGTATACGTGCTCAATATTGGCTTGAGGAATTTCAAGCACTTTTGCCACAGCCTCTCTAACACCAAACGGTGATAGCTTTCTCCAAGGGTGTTCATTTCCAAGGCGAAGAAACAAGCGTTCATCTTTCATGGCTGATTGCGTTGGGGTGGTCGGGTTTTTTGACGGCCGCGTCGAGTTTGCCGCCCTCGGCATAGCCTGCGCGACTTTTGTAGCTGCCGGGGGAGTCTTTAGACCGTTGCGGGTGATTGTGGCCCAAGTGGTTTTGGCCTGGGAGACTTTGTCATGAGTCACTTTACTTTGTGGCTCATCCTGCTTTTTGGCAGCACGTTCTATAATCTTGCTGCCAGTAGCCTGGCTTTCGGGGCGTGGGGGAAGTGATGGGAGGACTGTACCTGGTCCCGCGATCATAAATTGAGCTATTGCAGCTCTAATGTAGACTTTCATAGAGTCTATAAATTGAACACTCGACCCTTTGGATAGGAGGGACAGAGCATTCTCGACACCGTTTATTGCAGCGGTGCAAATTTTTACATTTTCCGCAGTTTTTGCGGCCCGGCGTTCCTCAGCCTCAATCAAGGCTCTGAGTTCGGGGGGGCATTCCTCCGTTTGCCTGCCTTCATTTCCACTGTGAGGAGAAGGATTCTCTTCTGTGGTTCCTGGTGTATGTTCCAGGGGGTTTGGGGTAGATGCTGCACCTTTTGACTTGTTAGCATCTGTAATCGCAGCCCGCCTCATAGCTGGCACAGCGACTTCAATGAGAGGAAGTATATGCTGTCCGGTAGCCGCTGTCCCGAAATTGTTGCGACTCGTCGCTGCATTTTCAGCTCCGGTCGCATCTGGCTTGGAGTGAATTGAGTTAGGTAGTCTTTTCAGATTCTTAAGAATCTTGTCAATGTCAAAGTTGCCAACATCTATCATGTCGCAATCTGTGGTACTTTTGTCGATTAATTGGTCGATGTTCATCTCTTGAACGGCAGTTAGTGGGCCCAACTTGACGCTTGCTTTCTGTCGAGCAACGTGTTTGAGGTGCTTGCGGTTATCTACGATGTTTTTCGCCCGCGATGGCTTACTGCGAACTGGGGGCATATTGGTAGCCTGCCAGTCGCTCACAAATTTTGAATTAAGGACGTACGATATCGAGAGAGGGAGGGAGAGGGGGAAAGGGTGAATATTCGAATATTCGAATTTCAAAAAATTGTGTGTGTGTGTTTTATTGTACTACTTGAGTCTATGACTATCTGGCACATGGGGCTCCTGTGACGCCCCGAAATTTCAGTGGCCACATAGCCGTCAGTTCAATAGTTGGTAAGCCGACACAGGGTCAATCCAGGAATTCCAACGACTAGTTTCACACACACGAGTCTTGTGTGTGACAAATCACGATACGAAAGGTTTGTCATGGATATTAGTTTTCATGCAAAACCCTTGGGTTGCAGGCAATGAGGGACAGAGGTTTCGTGTTGGCAACTCTATTTCAACAGTTGAACTCTTATGTAAATATATACAGATTCATATCCTCCTAGATACTTTTCTCTTTAGTTTAGAATCTTATGATTTGAGTCCACGCCAGCTTTTGACCACTCGCCAATCGTCTTTTGTCCCTCGAGTTCCCACAGCTCCTCTCTGACCCATGCCACACCTTGTACAGTGCTCCTATCCTCTTTTGTTACTTGAAAGATCATTGATATATTGCCCTTGATGAATAGCCATTCAGCTCAGTGTTTCCCCGTGGAATTCAGCCACCTTTTCCACGGAACCTTCTACCCAAAAAAAATAAAAAATGGTAGCAATGGAAACTGCGTGCGCGGGAAAAAGTCTCAAAAAACCTGCAGGCCCAGCCAGGCGAAGCCTAGACACCGGGACCATATGAGGTGCGCATATTCATCTATATCTCCCTTCTTTGTAACAGTTGAGGTCGACTTGATCCAATCCACCATCTCCGTATCGGGTGCTGGGTACGCTCCGGAAACTCATCGGATGGCCTTTCCTCCATGATCAAGGGTTGGTGATGAGTAGGGCTCCGATCCTACCATCTGATCTGATCGTGATTAGCTTCATGATAGTGGTGATAGGGGAATGTGTTGAGAGATGAAGACGATACAGACGGCGAAAGCGATTGGGAATCCTCGTCGGAGTTGGGACTTTGTTACTCAATCTCGGCTCTGCAGACTCTACAGTGAGAGCTGGAGGTTCGTAGGGGATATCACTGACAGATGTTGAGAATAGTCCCCCTATGTTTCCTACTAACTAGGTACTAGGGAAGAATAATGTATTCCGCACTACGGTGGTCGAGCCAGTCTCTCAATGCTCTTTCTTACAATGTTGAGCCCAACATTATCATGCGTGCCCTTAATTGTCCACAGTTAGACTAGTGTGCTTCCATGTCTTAACACATACCAAGGGTGGGCGAAATCATGGGCCAAGCAGAAACTCTCTCGCAAGCCTTGTCACAGCTAAATAGCTGAATACAATATGAATTAAAAAAAAACTCCTCGGAAACATCGGCAGTTAGTACCTGCAGATCCCGAAACTTGGAGAGCAGCCAAATTTTACCAAAGTAGAGAATCTGGACGGCAAAAACTGAGTTTTCAAGGCTCACCATTCTTTCTACATCGCAACCTGAAAAAGGCCCAAAGAAGTTTGGCAATGCAGCTACGAAGTGAGCACGCGGGGTTCAACTCGTATTTACACCGAAGAAAATAACCCAGAGTATTGAGTCCAGGCTGTCCATGTTGCTACGAATCACAGAACGTCAAGCGTATGATTATGTCCTGCCCCCGATAGTCAAATGGTAGAGCTGAGATCTGGAGACGAGCCAAAGATCGGTACTGCGAAGCGACGATAAAAATAAAATAAATAAAAATGATAACACAGTGGATCCTAGATCACGGTTGCATAGAGCAATTCCAGATGACAAAGGCGGTCGAAATGCTGCTGAAGAAAAGGAACAGGTCAAGTAATGCTTGGGGCGCTTGGAGATGATCTGGTTGGCTTACATGGATGGCACTATAGTGTAACTGTGCTTCCTGACGAAAATTTATGAAAACTCTAGACAACAAGCAGAAAGGTATGAGGGCTACTCACCATAATGATTTCATCCCGTGCAAGTGTTACAGATTGTAGACACCTGCATGGGCGCATAGATCGCTAAATTAGGAGAATGAAATCAAAATCAAGTAATAATAAAGTGAAAGTCTTCTAGGCGCATCACATAATAGATGCTAAAATGTGACTAGGCCGCGCCAACATATCGCTCACAAACTGGTGTATTCAGCTAAGAGTAATGGCGCTTGACGAGCATCTAGTCAATTAATATTTGACTAGCCTGATTTCCGAGAGAATCATGCGCTGCATTGTTGGAGGGGTTAAGTGATTAGGACTCTATTTGATGTGGCTTAGTGGAGCGCAAATCTAATATGTTCAGTGCTCGTACTTTTGCATGAGGCTCTTTCACTTCATCGTGGATTTGACCGGCCTGGCTTAGTTTTAATCAAGCTGAATGAGATGACCAAGAATGAAACTCTTCCTGCCAGAACAAGACAATGACCATAACATGATGATTTTCACTGCCTTTATGTGGCGATTATTGGCCGTTTAATCACCATCTAACTCTTAAGCTGAATGTACCGGGTGGTGGATATAAAATAGTGTAGCTCATGAAGTCGAGAAAGATGGAGCACCATGAGAAATGTCTATACTAATCCAGACGTTGCGACAAACACCACATATCTATTATTATTTTTTAATTCAAGCCACACCTGTGATATCAAGAGTTTTTCATGATATGTGGAAGATGGCATAGAGTAGCCAAGCCATTTCCCCGCTGAAGTACATTAACTCACCTCTGATAGTAAAATTAAGATTGTTCTAACTGCTGTTAGTCCGATGAGGCCCCGTAGCCTACACTGACTGGCGCAGGCAAGTACACCAAGTGAACCTCATGGGAAAGACTCAAATAGCAGAGAAATTAGAAGATTTTCATTGAACCTTAGTTAGAGTATATAGAGAAGTCCGGAATAAGAATCGCCTACGAACGGAGAAGCTTAGTTTACTTAATTAGCTAATAGATTAGATTTTAGATTATATTTTTTTGTCTTAGTCCCTACTGAGTCTAAGATTATGGAGGATTTTGTGAATCTAACTAAAGATTCTAATTACATTTGAGAAATTAAATTTTGAAATATGCCAAAATTTGTTCTTATATTAGTTGAGGGACAAGCCCTTTGTGCGTTTTAAATGCATTTCTACATTTGTTTATCTTTAAAGTCTTCCATTTTCCTTCATTACCCACAATTATAATTGGAGATTACTTATTACTAATTCTGAGGCACTTCCTCTATTAATTAGCTAATAGACTATAGGCATTATGATATATATAGTGGAATTACAAGGAAGAGAGGTTATCCAGAAGCGACTCGACTGCAGAAATAAGTGAGATCCCAGACCAGAAAAGTAATATCCACTGTCTCAGAATACTGAGTCATGCCATAGAAAGTAGGAACAAATCCATTACTGGACATGTTTGGGAAAAATGGGATTTGGGCAGACTCAAACGCTGAGTCTGATTGGATCAGAAGAATCGGCTTCTGCCTGTATTCAGAGATAAAGTTCAGGCAAGATGCATGCAACGGCATTAAATGACAGAAAGAAATTTAGGAAGCTGTATTTCCAAAATCCTTCTGCTAACACGCTTGACCCTCATGATTGGACAGGCTTATTATGAATCTGCGAAAGAGTTGTCGGAGAGTCTAGGTTACTCGGATCACAGAGGGAACTTTCTCGAAGGGGAATACTTCAGATTGTACACAAAGATAGTCTCTAGTCCTAGAAATTCTCAAGCAGAGAATTCGAATCAATATTTATAGCGGCTGCAAGATTTCATACTCACTATGTAAATAAATCGTGGCAACTCTACTAGTCAAATATCCTATGGCATAGCTGGGCGCATTGAATCAATTGCTAAAGCTTGCCATGCAACAGGATTCGGAAGAAGCCGCGTCAGTTAATTTAGAAAGCACACATGGATATGCAAAGTGGATTTGTCAAAATTGTAACTACATTAGAGTCCATGTTCATCTTCCATACATGATCCAGATAGTCGATTAACACTCCCTTGACTTCGTCCACAGTGATATTGTCACAGAGAATTATCACCACATTTCACCATAAACACCAAGAATTCTTATCATTAATCGTCCATCGGAGCTCAGTCATAAGATCGAGCAGCTTGCCGAGTCGAGACCAGAGTCTATTTCTGTGAGCACGAAATTCTCCAAATGAAGTTTCTCAGTGCTGCCTCCACGGCCGCACTGGTTGGCCTCCTAGTACTGATGCCTGCTGCGCATGGAGAACCGTATTTCAAATGTAGTGAAGGCCACCACTTCACCATATCAGAAGCTGAAAATGAAAGAAAATTCTGTCATGAATTAAATGCGCTATCTGGCGATCCATTAGGTCCCAACGGCGAGGTATTAAAGACAAGTCGATCTCGCCGGTACAGGAATGATGGAAGTAAGGTATCTCTGCCTCCTAAACTGCTGTCGCTAACTATTCTTTTTGATAAATAGGCAGCATAGCCTACATCCTTCAATTAATTGATTTAGCTCCATTCTTCCGAGTCTATGAGAAGCCCTATAGCGTCTGGGAACAATGTATTTACCATGATGAAACATAACGGGCTCCACATTGGCCTTATTTTTATCAAGGAGGCACCTGGAAGCGGAATTTTGTGACTGATTTCCTCATCATGGGCTATAAATGAGAATGACCGTAGAGAAAATTGCCGGCCAACACATTCCCCTCCCCGGTTTGAACTTGAAGATGTCCCAAGCACTCTCCATGTCGTTATATCAATTGCACTGAGGCGCTTGGTGACACCATGGTTCAATTTTTAGACCTTTATCTTATGAAGCTGGGTTATGAGTAGATAGGGATATACCTGTACTATTGGTTGATCAAGCTTGTGAGCTGTTGGGGTCTATCTGTAGGAGGTGAGAGATTAGAATAATTGATTGATGACATTTAAATGCAAAATAAATGCTCTTCTACATGTCTCCCTCGCTTGTCTTCACTTATCACGGAATGTATAAAGGGAATATCAGGATCTGGATGGGTCGGGATAAATAAGTGTTTTATGCGATAAGAAGAGCAAATCTAGTTGAAATTGGTGCTACTTGGTAATGAAGATTCGCATTGACATGGAACGTTATAATGTTCGAATATTACTAGCCACAATTATGGCAACTCAAACATCGACCAGCCTCTCAATTATCTAGTATAAGTGTTATGATGTGAAAACACTCAGACAATTAGACAAGCTGTATTAGATGATATAGAGATCTATACAATATGTGGTTGGTGTAGTGACATGATAACAATTGCATGTGGATGATTAGAACAGGTGTCACAGACCGGCTTTCCCCACGAGGAAAACGGCCTGCTTGTCACTACCATTGTGCCATGGGCTAATGCTGAGATGCTGCGCTTAGTCTGGTCAACCAAGTCAGGAGCTTCCCTAGTAACATAGTCAATGCGTTGCGATGGTTACAATGTTATGATAGCAACAGTTACTAATCAACATAAGCAATCAGTTGCTGTGTTATAGCTGTAGACTACCATACCCCTGATTGTAGTAGCCGCTCTTGAGTACTTAAGGAAGGTCTAGGACTGGATTTGTTCTGTAGCTTTTTGTCTTGTAATTATTCTAGACTTTAGATTGATCCGATTATTATAAGCTTTACCTTATACCCCGACTCTGTCCCGTTCCGCCTCCGTCACGTTCCGCCTCCGTCCCGTTCCGCCTCCGTCCCGTTCCGCCTCCGTCCCGTTCCGCCTCCGTCCCGTTCCGCCTCCGTCCCGTTCCGCCTCCGTCCCGTTCCGCCTCCGTCACGTTCCGTCTCCGTCTTGTCTCGCCCTCGTCCCGTTCCGATCACATCCTGTTCCGATCACATCCTGTTCCGATCACATTCCGTCCCGACTACATCCGTCCCGACTCCGTCCTGTTCCGACCCTTGACCTCCGAACTAGCCAACGAGCCTGACAACAGGAATGTAAACTATTCTACAGAATATGATGGAATATTCTACTAGAAATTAGATAGATGAGCTTTAGGTATAAATAGGAGTATTCTCCTTCATATAGACAGCAATCATCAGGAAACAAATCTAATAAAGCGAACGTATATCATCGTCCACTTCATAACAGTGTCAAGCAAACATTGATAAAGCCACTGTTTGTGTGCAATTCCCCTCCTCATAATCACAATAGAACTCCCAGTGATCTAGTGTCAAATTGGAGCGTAGGCGTTTGACCTGAGGCGGAATAGAATGGCAAGAAGGGGTCGGATGGATCGCGAGAGATGACTTAAGATCTACTGCAGATTATTTGGAGAACTAAAGGTTTAAAAATGGGTAATATAAGTGTCTAAAGAGTCTAAAGGTACGAGCAAATACTAATGGTGACTAAAGGTGCTAAAGGTAACTAGAGGTGACTATAGGTGACCAGAGGTGATCCGAAGGTGGTGGTTATGACAGAAGACTAAGCGTAAAGAACTCTATGCCTACAGACCAAACCATTGTATATATACCTGCCCTCCTTTCACTAGCTCATCATAACATAGACCTTAACATAATATCAACATGATACCATGTGCCAAGAACTGTCCTGTTGTCATAGCAACATATGAGGAAAGGTAAAATTATATCCTAAAGAAAGGGTCGGAAGAGGAATCCTTACATCTAGCAACAATCAGCCACTCAATTATCGCAAGGTAGCATTCCCTAGCCACTGAATTAAAAATATCAATGAACCTCATGTCACCTAGCTTAGCTCTATCACATGCAATCGGATCAATTCAATTGATCTTGATGATCATACTTAGAAATCTAAACCTTCATATATACTAAGTCTAGATTTCCGACAATAAATGATACTGCTCCTATGTGGAAGCTGTTGCATTCAGTTTCAAAATGATCTATGAGGCGATTCCTTTTCAATAAACCAGAAAGACGCTTGGATGGGTCTACAAACGCAATCTTAGATTGCAGTTTTGTCAACTTACTTGTGCACTTCTCGACTTCAGCGCCTAATTTGAATTTAATTATCTAAAAATCTAAATCAGCCCATCTACGTAAACTTTGCTGTTAAGCTACAATTGCGTTCCAAATTTGAAAAGCCGTAGGTAAGGCTTCAATGACGCAGTAAACATCTTCTAGAACTAGCTGGAGGGGCGCTGGCTTCATGTTGTTGTCGATAAGTTGCTGAGGGGACATTTTGGAAGTAGAATTTTCATTGGCAGGAATTAGATCAGGAACTTTCCTCAAAATATATTCTTGGGCATTATGGGGTTTTAAACTTGTTTGAAATATTCGACAACATCTTAGATAAGTCTCCTTACTTAGCTCGAGAGCATTCTTACAGTGCTTGAGAATCTTGGCAGTAGACACGATGAAGGGCACTCGTAAGAGAATATGCAATGGTGGGCGATGAGGTGTAAGTTTAAAGGTTGATCAGAAACCAGTTCTGTCTCGAAAAGGGGAAAAGAGTAGAATGAGCAGAAAAATTTCTGTCTCATATGAAGGAGTTGATGCAGTCTTAGCTCAGTTGGTTAGAGCTTTGGTCTCATAATCTTTTGAAGTAAGTAGATGATCACTTAAAGTAGAGTGGAGAAGAGTGAATTGATTATTTGTTTACATGTGGGGCATCAATCAAGACAATAAAAAACATAGCAAAAATATAATTAAGTAAATCAGTCTATATGAAAAGAGCAATCATTTACACTTGTTGAAATATGATATATCTTGGAATGCCAAGAATAACTTATTTCTTTTTATTACTGGCCAATAAATGTGTGTGTACATAGATCTACATCTACAGGGATCATCACTTACGATCCATGGAGATTGATAAATACTGGTCAAAAAACACAGTTGATAAGATATGCCAACACGCAATCTCACTCTTATCATCTCGGTTTTACTCTGAACTACACATCTAAATACAATTGTTTCCACTCGGATCTTCTTCTCGCAACCTCATACAAGACTTACTGCATCGCTCTAACCGCCGACACAGATTCCGTTCAAACCTCCATCTTTGCTCAAGCTCATAACAATAACAAAGTTGTGTTCTCTTGTCAAAGAAGCGGAGTCACACTAGTACATGTTTATACAAATCTTACAGGGGAAGCAGGACTAGAGTGTGAATACTGGATATAGGGATTGCGTTGGGATCCCTTACATAATGATGGTAGTTGTTACTAATAAGATTAAACTTCATTTTCTAACACTAATTAAGCTGACAAAGTACCAGGAAGTTGTATTATGGTTGTGATGTCAAAGATTACAATGCCTAAGGGTAGTGATCACTGAGGGTGAAGGAAGAACTTTCCAGGTAATTCCATAATGAGTATAGGAATAATGAAACACGTTATGGAAAGTGTTTCTATATAATACTACAAGATGGAGGATACTAGAATATTCCGTGATTTAATTTTTTTAAAATAAGGCCAGGGTCTGGCTACGTCAGATATTTATAAAAGTAGTACTTTCTACCTCCTTTATCCTCATGGTTCTGTATATCAAGAATATCAGCAGTTCAAGTTCATTCATTGTTGGAAATATTGCGCAATGAACTGGGCGCAATAGTTATGGAACAAAAGTGTAGGTTGACTAAAAGATTGTCATGTTCAGATAACAGCTAAAAGTGTGGGAAGTGTGTGTTACAAGTAAAATTGTAAGCAACACATAGCCTATGCCACAGTATTGTGGTTATGAGCTTAGGTTAGTATAACTATGCATGCTGACCTTGTACAAGTCTGTAGATCGATGAGTTCAGGTTGTGGTTGAAGGTGTATCTGAGGTTCACTGTATATTAATTGTTCCATACTAATTGTGTGCCGAGCACTCGCTCCTTATACTCATGTGCGGCCGCTAGTCGGCTCCTGACCACATGAGCTTCCTCCTACAGATATCCCAAATGATACAGGAACTACACAAACAGCGTAAGCATCTAATCACGTTATCTACATGCATGTATCCTAGCTGTATAACATGCCCATCACAACACACAGCGTAAACGAGTGTTGCGCCATCTAGGCATAGAAAACCCCCAATAACCTCCTTGCGCCCACGCTATACAGCCGCTAATTTCTCCATATAGTAGCCTGAAGAGCTACCATATTACCCATTCCAACCTTTGAAATACACATAAGATTGTGTTAGCAACCGAGACAAAATCGAGGGCCCGTACATCAACAATACTCTATGTCTCCATTTCCAGCATTCATAAGTAATCATCTGTAAACCTTCTGCCAATAAACCTCCGTGAGCTCTTAGCTTTATAACAGTTTAGGATTGAAGGATTCCAGGTTGAGACTGTCACGGATTCTAGGACAGGTGCTGGAGCAACTATGTGGTTGATGGTAGTAGATAATAATTCTAAGGAGAGAACTACTACAAGATCTATCTACACATGTATATGTACAAAAGAGCCTCATGTCCTACGACGTTATTGCACTATCAATTGAGGAGGTTGTGTCCGATCTTGTATATTCCCAGCCAATCGCTTCTCACTAACAAGTGGTGCCATGTTGAGCTGCACTGTTGAATTGGATGCTATGCAGATTCCGATGCTCCAATATTAGATCGATCGATCGTGCGCACCCTAAATCGGACCAAGCCTATGTTAGCCAACATAGGCTACAGGAACCAGCCGTCACAGAGACAAGCAGTAGGATGTTTGAGGGTATTGGACTATGTTACAAAACCAAGTTAGGCACTACCCGTGCTTGTAATTTCAGTGTGTGTCCATCAAGATTGTCGGGTGTTGCCTATCCAATACTAGTCACACCATCACTTCGTGTCACATCTGATGTTTGAGATTGTGACAAGAATACATGTGACTTGTATCAGATCAGTAATTTCTTGCTCGTCTTCCTGTAATGAGAAATTATACTCTAGCCTATATCATTATTGGAAATCAATGTTTAAAAATAGTCTCATATACTTTAGCAAAAATCAAGAGTTTCAATCAAGCTTTTACCATAGATATAATTCACATTTACAGGTACGCATCAAAGTTATTACTTTGGTCTCCCCCATGATCACTCGAAGAAATCTGCAAATTCTTTGTTTATTTTCAACTGACCATGGAGAAATGAGATTGAGAAGCTGGAGAACTACTTTGTGGTGACTCCAGCTTCCTCAAGTTTATTAAACTACGTACAAAATTTCAATAAAGGCTTTTGCATCATTAGATAAGGACTGTCAAGGAAACAAGGCGTTCAGGTAAAGCAGTCACATGATATATGGACATGTCTAAATGCACGCTAACGCGTCCATAAATAATTATTAGTTTCATAGTACTATATTCTTTCCTCTCTGTAGACAATCTAATTCACCAGATTAGACATTGTCGGTCACCATCCACCTCACTCCCTACTGTGACAAGGACTTCATCCCCTCTATCTCAAATTGTGAGAGTTTTTCCCGGTGATTTTCTTGCTGAAACTTTCTCCTTGAACCTTCCTCAAGGATCCCTGACCATAAAATATTCCCTAGATATTCATGAATAAAGAATCAAGTCTTTATTAGGTTTTTACACATATTCTTAGTCATCAAGTATCTAAGATTTAACGCCTACCTCTTTAAAGTTACTGAGATAGGCTATGTTCGGATTGAGACTGGTCACTAGCACCACTCCGTCTATGAAGTTAAGCTCCAATATAACAGCGCCTAGGTAATTGAAAGGTCACACATAGGGAAGGATTTGATGGCTTACGTAGCCAGGGGAGAAAGAAGTATTCTCCTGGTGGCTAGGAGAGGAGCTAAGACGCGTTGCATTATAACACATAAAGAACCGGAGTCATTGAAGATACTTCAGCTTCACAAGGAAAAATTATTAATTCCCATTGAGTTAATGTCATTTAGTACTTCTGAGTCCTTTAAATCCTCAACTGTTACATAACAAAGTCCCGAGTAATTCCGACAAGAGTATTCAATAATGCTATTCAAGGAATAACTAATTTTTTATTACAGTTTGATGACAGTTTTAGTTGCAAAGTAGCATAATTTCTAAAAATTTACATAAGGGTAGGAAATATTTAGCTTACCTTGATCTAGACTCAAATAAATTGGCAGGCAATTATTATCTAATTTTGATGGATATTTTCTCATTTCTCAGTTTATTCTCCCTTCACAAAAACCATACTGTATGATTTTCTTCGAGTTGGATGGTATGAATGGCTTATTTTATTAGCTAACTATTATGCACCAGTCATATTTTGATAATTTACCTATCTAGTTAGTAGAATTTTTAATAGTTATTGCTTTTGTCAAGCATTCCTTCAAAAATATCTTTCTGTATAAAAAGGACTGGAAACCTCAATTTCAGAACAACAAAATTTTATCTTCTCATCATTTGAAAACTAAAAAATATACATTGTTGATTACTAACAGTCACTTTTGATCCTCACATGATTTGAATTCTTAATCCAAAATTGGCATATTCATTTTAATTCTTAAATACTAGGTAGGCCTAACCACAATTTTAATGCTCCTCAGAGTGTCTTTTCCTACACTGTTATAGACTAGACTATTGGCAGACTTGTTTAGGAAAATATCAATATGAAATTTAATAAGGTTTCATCTGCTATTTTTGCTGCTAGTATTTTTGGAATAATTGTGGCTGAGCAGAGGTATGAGTGTGACGGCGTAACATTCAGTATGGAATATATCCTTCGCACAGCCAATGCAGTTAAAACTTATCCATTTCACTCTGTCAATCATTTCCCCAGAAAATATGTACGTGCAAGCCAAGGTAGGGGGCGGGAAAATTATATCGAATTTCCACTATTACCTTCAGAAGATATTTGGAGAGGTTTGTCATTTGAATCATTTTTATTCTTTCCAAAATACTAAAATTAATGGTAGGAGAAGCATTTGACCACTATGTCTTGATGAGCCCACAATTTGACATATTCAATGTCTATTCCTATCTAAAAGATCATTATGAATGTGATTTTAAATATGACTGATGAATAAGAACTAGATTTTATGAACTATTCAAAATTTATGTAAGATACATGATATTGCATTCATGAATTGAAAGACTTGCTAGAATATGATATTAAGTATAAATGAAAAATGGTAAACTTATATCAAAAAATCTTTTGACATCCCTGTATTTAATTTGAAAACCATTCATATATGTCATTGACTAGAGCCTTACAGAGCTCAGACATAAGCCTGAGAAATCTCTATGTATGAGTAATAGTAACCTGTGGCCACAATTTCAAGTTTGCAGTGGATAGATCCCTGTCAGCGCCTAATTTGATAGGGTACATAATTCTTGTCCAAGGTTTCAAGGCCTAAACGTAGGGCACAATTTGATTACTTGTCACTCTCAGTTATTTTTGCAAATTTAACTTGTTCTCTAGCTCTCTTTCTGTCGGTTTATCACCGGTTCTAGTTAATGTGCTAACACAAAGATTGGGCAAAATGGTTATTGATCAAAACGTACATCTATATCTCTTTATCCAACATGAATAATGAACAGAGGTAAACCCCAACGCTGCACTGACCCACGTGACTAATATCCGTAAATTTCCCCATAGCTTCTCTACCAATGCCAATATTCACACACTTTCATCACTTCTCTGTCCTCTGACCGCTAAAAAATTACACAGATCTTCTAATCTAATGCTTGACTGACAATAAGAATTAGATTTCTCGAATATAGAGTTGATTTTTTAGCAGATACATAACTTCACTTGATCCTAACCTTATTTTCTGATGAATCCACCCCAATCCCCACCTTCAACACCTCGATTCAAACAATTATCCAGAGATTAAGACATTTTTGTAAGCCAAAAAATTTAATGTAAACTGATTAAAATTAAAAGAAGTTTTCAGATTTATGGGCACTATGAATCTGGCAAAACCCAGACACAGATTGCCGCGCAACTAGGCATTTCTCGGGGATAATGTTGTTATTCACTGCGCCTCAGAACTGTCTCCCCCAAAAAGAGAAAAAGAACATCCTCATGGCTGAAAGCAGATGATGTTAATCAGATGATATCTTACGTTGAGTCTTCACCTGGAAACCGCCGCAATTACAATGGAAGATACGAGCCAGAGGCTCATTCAACCGATTTTCCGGCCGGCCAACTCGCCTGATCTTAACCCAATTAAAGCTGTTTGGAACAAGATGAAGGATTACATCCAGCGTCATCATCCGAATCTGGGTTGCAGAAAGCAGCAAACTCAAGATAGTCTTTGCAACATTGTAAAGGAGGCATGGGATTCCGTGTCTTCCGAAGATCTTGTGAGACCCATTCAGAGTATGCCAGCAAGATGTCAGGCTGTGGTAGATGCGGATGGGGGACTGACCGGATATTAAGGCCTGAAAATATTCCTGCCACATGTTCAGATCTAAGGTTAGGATAAGACTGGCTCTATATTGTAATTTGAAAACTTTTGAACTCTTGTAAATAAGTTATAAAGTCATGTAGCAAAAATGCACAAATGTTATGCAGCCGATCATTATACAAATTAGGTTTAGTACGATGGAAAGACCCACTGCAAACTATGGTGTCCAGATAAAAACTGCCACACAAAATTTTTCATAAATTTGCACAAATACAGGGGCTAACTCTAATATGAAGGTGACTATGCCTAAAGTGTCTTAGTTTACACGCTAAAGCCCCTGCCAAAGCCTCACTACAAACTTGACACTGTGGCACCGCAGTAGATTGTACTACCAGATGGAGGAGACTAGAATATTCCGTGATACTGTTTTGGGTAAATAATGTGAAAGTCTAGCTACCTCAAATGTGTATATAATTAGTGCTTTCCACCTCCTAAATCCTCATTGTTCTGAATACAAAATGTCACGATCCGTGAGAGCCGTATTGCGTGCGTGTGGGGATACGGGTTAGCGCGCCTTGGCATCATGTTGGATGACTGAGCACAGCCGAGGGAGATATCTTAGAGAGGGTCGAGAATAGCTACCTCCTCTCTTTGTCTTTTATTGCCTTTACAAGCGTACCTCTTGATAGCAATATAATAACTTATACAACCTCCTTGACGTGCCGTAACATAATAAAAGACCATCACCTCGCTGGGAAGCAGTAATATCCACCCGGAACAAATTCGACGTCGGCACTACCTTTTTGGTACGACTCCTACAACTCCCGCCTTACCTGTATAATTACAGGTGCCTTCTGCCTCATATCTCGATTGCAGACAGTCTCAGAGCAAGCTGAACTCCCTCTCTCTATCGGCATCACCTTTTTGATACAAAACCTCAAACTTTGCGACTTCGCGACACGGATTCGCGCTTCAGCCTCGCCCTCAGCCTCGTGCGTGCATCCTCAACTACCAATCTCGACCTCTGCAAACCCCTCCCTACCTACGCGCGTTCGTCTCAATACTACACACACGAAGAGCAGTCCCTCCCATATGCAACCGCGTCGAAGCAATCGAGAGCTCTCTACACCAGCCCGATTTGGATACCCCGCAGAAGAAAAGAAGAAGAAAGGCGATACCACGCCGGTGGAGGAGAACATATTGAGCACTATTGAGAGTGATACAATCATGGAGGAAGACGAACACACAATGGTGGACCAAGCATTCTCTACCAGCCAGTTGGCGGCAATCAACGAGATGCTCAAGACTGCAGTTGTTTCTGCTCTCGCCGTCGAAGCTACCGAAGATGCTGCTAGAAAGTTTCGCGCACTTACTGCAGACCTACAACCGGCTATTGATCACTACCTCCCAAAGATTGACAATTCTGTCAAGCCTGTCGATTCTCACAAGACTCGCTATCCCCGCCTCCTCTTTACCGACCACAATGGAGAGATTGAGTACGATGCTTGGAAGATGGACATGAAGCTCTTTATTGAGGAGTTCTCTGGTAACTTCTGTGCTGGAGACTCCCAGGTAAAGGCGTACTTCAAGTGTACTGGAGGAGAGGCCAAGACTATTATCCTTCAGCATATGGATACAGATGTTACTACCGAATTCAAGGGTGCTGCCGACGTCCTCGCTGCCCTAGATCAACGTTTCTTCGACCACAACCGTGTCCAAAAAGCCAAAGCTGCATACAGCAACTTGAAGATGACTAGTAATATGACATACAATCAATTCCGCATCAAGTTCACCAACCTAGCCATCACTGGTAAAATCGTCAGGGCTCGTTGGTTCGATGACGTTTGTGAGAAAATCTCTCCTGCCTTAAAGCTCCAAATTATGACTGAGAAGTACAAGATGAGCAACAACTACACTACTCTCGACGAGTTCTTAGCTCTCACCGACCGAGAATCTCGCAACATCCTCGCCGAGGATGCTCTCCACAAGAAGGTAGTCGCTGTCGCCGTCGGAAACAACGTTAGCAGAAACCCGAGTATTTTGAAAAAATCGGGATGGACTGCTGAACGCCTGACGGCTGACGCTGCTCGCAACACCCCCGCTGTACGCTTCCCTACCACTCCTGAGACCGTACCACAAGTCATACGCCGTACTCTCAGCGCTACCAATACCTGTTGTCTCTGCCGAAAGGAAGGCCATTGGGCTAGGGATTGCCCCAACGCCGTAAAGATTGCAGAACTGACTGGTAGATCGGTGGAGGAATTAATATTAAAGCACGATGAAGGCGACAAGGACGGCCTACAACCTGTTGAGGTTGACGAGCTGTCGGGAAACTCTTAAGCCGTGGAACAGTCTCCTCTCATGGCAAATGCCTCGATTTGTGGAAAGTCTTGAATGCTGATTTCCGTTCTCTTACTGGAGGAAAACAATTCCTAGTTAGTATTGAATTAGGTAGAAATGGATCATTCATCAAAACAACTGCACATATCGACAGCGGAGCAAATATCTTTGGGGCGCTTCGTACCTCTGTCGCTCTCCAACTTCGTGACCTTTTAGGCGTCAAATTCCTTACTCTCCCCAAGCCAATTATACCTACTGGCTATAACGGACAGGCCGGCGCTGCTATCACCCACGTAATTCTCCTTACCCTCACAATCGATCGCCGCCGCGTCAACTTCCCATTCTTGATTACCGACCTGGGAAGCAACGATGTGCTCATCGGCCGAAAGTTTTTAGAACATTACAAACTCAAGCAGAATTATAATCGTCGTACGAAAAACCGTTTCGAGTGGCCGTTTGATATGCCACCTCAGCACTACTTCGATAGGCGTCTAGAGCTACTCCTACCTCCCAAGACGCCCATGGTGAACCTACAGCACCAACTTAACCAGCAACGACGAGATGCTCTGTTTGAAGAGCTCTCTAGTGTACAAACTCCCCCTTCCCTTCGACCGAAGAAGACTCAAAAGCGTCCCTCCTTGTTTGTCAGGGAACTTAAGCAAGGCTTCCTAAGAATGAATGAACTACTCGCTGATCACCAACTGGCTAAATCGCCCTCTACCACCCGTGATCCCGGCTCACGAGTCGAGCAAGCTGATCAAGCTCTCCAACGCCAGACCATCGTCGTGGCAACTCGCCGAGTTAAAAACGAGCCGTATAAGACTGATATCAACCTGATCTCCGCCGCCTCAATGCACCAGTTCTACTTGCATCGGAAGCACTGCCAGAAGGCCCATAACGACGATTCGGAAGTTCTCGTCGCCTCCCTCAAAGATTTTCAAGATGAGATCCAACAACGTCAAAACGAGCTTGCCGCTGTTGCCGTGGAATTGTCGGCTCTTGATGCAGGTCTCTCCCCGGCGGAAACTCGCGAAGCTAAATACCGGCAGAACGATGAGTTAGTTACAGAGCGCCTCCCCGAGAAGTGGAAGGAGTTTAAGGACTTATTCTCTACTAGAGCTTCAGACGACCTCGCTGCGAGGAGACCCGCCGTCGACCACGAAATTAAACTCACCGGCGATAACACGCTTACGACAGAGCCTCTCCGACGCATGCCAGACGAGTATCTCGCTGAAGCTAAGCGTTATATCACTGAGAACCTCCATAAAGGGTTCATTGCACCATCAAACGCGCCCTGGGCTGCGCCTATCCTTATGGCAAAGAAGGCTGGCGGTGGGCTTCGATTTTGTGTCGATTTCAGAAAGCTGAACGAGCTTACCCAGAAAGATCCCTATCCTATTCCCTTGATTGATGAGACAATGGCTAGAATCTCTAAAGCAAGGATCTTCATCAAAGTCAATATTCAGCAGGCATTTCACAAAATATGTATGTTAAAAGACTCGGAGGACTTCACTACCTTCCGCACTCGTTACGGAACATATAAGTACAAAGTACTCCCATTTGGCTTGACTAATGGCCCTGCCACCTTTCAACGTTTTATCAACAATATCTTAATGGAATACCTAGACGACTTCTGCTCAGCTTACCTCGACGATATCTTGATCTACTCAGATTCAGAAGCGGAGCATGACCTTCACGTACAAAAAATATTGGAGATATTGCGAGACCACGGCCTCCAGGCAGACATCAAGGAGTCTGAATTCGGCGTGACACGTACGAAATTCTTGGGCTTCATCATTGGTACCACCGGGATTGAGGTAGACCCCGAGAAAACTGAGTTTATCAAGAATTGGGAATATGCTAGCAACGTTCGCGGCGTACAAAGCTACCTAGGTTTCTGTAACTTCTACCGTCGATTTATCAAAGACTACAGCAGTATTTGCCGGCCACTCACATTACTGACTGGAAAAGACGTCCCCTTCCACTTCGGTGGAGCTTGCAAGGAGGCATGGGAGCGTCTTCGGCACGCCCTACAGACGGCTCCTATCTTGTGTCACTACGATCCATTCAAGCAAACTAGACTCGAAACTGACTCTTCTGATGGGGTAGTGGCTGGTATGCTTTCACAACTTCAAGACGACGGAATGTTCCACCCAGTCGGTTTCTTCTCTAAAACCATGATAGACGCAGAGCTGAATTACCCGATCCATGATAAAGAGCTACTTGCGATTTTCCGCTCTTTCCAACAGTACAAACCTGAGTTGCTGGGTGCGCAAAAGACGGTTCACGTCTATACCAATCACCGCGCCTTGGAGTACTTTATGTCAACAAAAGATCTCAACGCTCGACAAGCACGGTGGGCGGAGTTCTTCGCCCAATTACACTTTGAGATCTTGTACCGAACAGGAGTTACAAACACCCTGGCAGATACACTTTCCCGTAGAGATCAAGACCTCTCACCATTGGAAGCTAAGAAGCATGCTTTACGCAACCAACAGATGATTCCCAATGATAAGATCAGTAACAAAATTCTCCAGGAAATGGCACAGAAGCAACTAGCTGACCTGCAAATTGTTGACCACAATTATGTGGAAATCTTACCGCTTGGCACCCGTGAGACTGTCTCACCAGTCGATTTAGTACCACTAGAGCTCCCCGAAGAACAGTTTCTAGTTGGAGAGGCCCCTGACGCTATGTCGACAGCTGCTTACGATATCGAAAACTACGATATCATCAACCAAGTCTTTACAGCGAACAAGGAATCGGAGGAGCTTGAAACTCTACGCGAGAAGGCTCGGCAGCATCACCCCGAGTACACGCTGGCTAGCGGTAAGCTCTTCTTCCATGGGCGGTTGGAGGTTCCTCTGGAACCACCAGAGCTCCGTACGACTTTAATCTGTCACGTACACGCTCAACCTCAAGTTGCGCATGCTGGGAACAGTAAGGTCAAGCTCCTCTTAGGCCACAAATATCACTGGGCCGGAATGACGGCCGATATCACCCGTTATATTTCTAACTGCAGCTGTGCTCGTATGAAGGCGAGGAGAGATAAGACTCCTGGTTTCCTCCACCCCCTACCAATCCCCGCGCGACCTTACCAGCATTTGACCATGGATTTCACGGAGCTACTGCTAGATGAGAACGGTTCTGACGCTGCTTTCGTGATCATGGATAGACTATCAAAGAAACCAGTCTCGATCCCCTGCCATAAGACCATCACGGCAAAGGAGATGGCGACGCTATTCGCTGTCCACTGGAGTTGTCACTTTGGGATGCCAGACTCCATAGTCTCCGACCGTGGACCTCAGTTTGTATCAAGTTTCTGGAACAAATATTATCGTATTCTCAGCACCAAGGTCAAGTTGACTACATCATATAACCCCAACGTTGATGGCCAGACGGAAGTCATGAATCAGTATATCAAGCAGAGACTTCGTCCATTCTGTACCTACTACCAAGACAATTGGAGCTCTCTCTTACCGATTATGGATATTGCTCAGCTTACACTACCTCACAAATCTCTTGGCAACTTGTCACCATTCCAACTACTCAATAGCTACGAGGCGCGTGCATCGTGGGACTTACATAACCCTGAGCCTCCCGCTACTGCCACGGAGACCTTGAATCGAGAAGATGCTCTCTGCGTAGCAACTCGTATGAAGGATGCAATGGAATTCGCTAAATCCTCGCTTAAGATTCAACAGGAGAAGATGGAGCGGTTAGCTAATCGTAGCCGTCGGGAAGTCGATTGGGAAGTTGGAGACATGGTTCTAGTCTCTACCGCAAACTGGAAAATGAGCAGACCTTCACGTAAGCTTTCAGACAAGTGGTATGGCCCTGTTGAAGTACTAAAGAAGGTCGGGGAGAGCTGGGAGTTGAAGTTACCGGAAGAATGGAAAATCCATCCTGTATTTCACTCCCATTTGCTGCGGAAGTTCGTACAGGACCCACTACCAGGACAGGTTCGACAAGCCCCAGCACCAATTCAACTACTCCCTGAGCAAGACGAATGGGAAATTGAGGGGATATTAAGCTCCCGAGTCTATCGCAACACTCTCCAGTACCAGATTCGATGGAAGGGCGCTGACAAAGACCTCGAATGGTACCCCTGCTCCTACGCTATGACAGCACCTCAAATGATCAAGAGATTCCATATACGCTACCCAACAGCCAGGGGACCACCTAGACTACTCCCGAAGTGGCTAGAGGCGATCAACAATGGTATCAACGACTACTCCGAATTGGAAGACGATCACGCTATGACTGCAACTGCGCGGTCGCAGTTCTTCAGGAGGGGGGGGTAATGTCACGATCCGTGAGAGCCGTATTGCGTGCGTGTGGGGATACGGGTTAGCGCGCCTTGGCATCATGTTGGATGACTGAGCACAGCCGAGGGAGATATCTTAGAGAGGGTCGAGAATAGCTACCTCCTCTCTTTGTCTTTTATTGCCTTTACAAGCGTACCTCTTGATAGCAATATAATAACTTATACAACCTCCTTGACGTGCCGTAACACAAAATATATCAGCAGCTCAAATTGATTCATCAATAATCATCCGTAAACCCTCTGCAAAGTAACCTCTGTAAGCTCTTACCTTTACAACAAAGTCTCTAAGTCCCAAGCTCGCTAAGCCATTCCTAGGACTTAGTCTTGTGACATGTGTGATCTAGAGCGTATTATGAATTACTCAATAGATGTGTATGCATTGTGATCAGGCCCGCTTATAGATCACTCAACTTGAGATGGCTAGCATTAAGCAAGTGTAACCAACAGGACAAGCGATCTTGTGTCAATGATACATCACTTGCCTACAGCAATGACAACACCAGTATCTCAGCCATACATGATGATATGTGTTGTATTATCCATGTTACTTACCATGGTACATGCTTTAGGTCCCGTCATAGTAAATACACGTGACTGGGGAACTAAACCGCGGGGTGTTTAGTGTGTAATACATGTGTGGGTATTATTGTAACAACTGGTGAACCGACGGTAAACCTTGTAGCCTGCATTGGCATGCAGAGGAACCCTTTCCACCTGCTGGGACATCAGGTAATGGAAAACTCACTCTACTGCTCGGACTACTAGCAAACACTCGGACAGTTGCGGGGAGGATTGCCTCGAGCACGGGGGGTGACACAATTAGAGGACTGTGCGGTGGACTGTGTGCCAGAACATCTATTGAGAAAGTTAACAGCACTCGGATGAGCCCAGAGAGGATTGTTTCGGGCACGGCGAAACTGATTGAAAGGAGGCCGAGTGGTAGGGCGAGCGTCGGGAGTTAATACCAATGCAGAAACCTAAACTCTCCATTGGTACATCTGTCCGCTCTTGGGAATAGATGCAGGCCACATGTTGGAGGAAAAGCGCGAGTAAAAATAAACCCTTCTTTTACATACATAATTTCTCTTTAGGAGAATTGTGAACTATTGATTGTGCATCTCAAGCCAACTTGAGAACTTCCCTGACTGTCACAATGATGGACCAAACTAGAACTCCATAGAATAGAGATAATGGAATCAGCGAGAGACTGATGGACTGAAGGAGAACGAGCTGGTCAAATCTCGAAGGAGAGAAATAATATCTCAATGGAATGTTCTAGCACTAGGCTGTTAACAACACAGTAAGTCTGGAGCAAAATATGAGGAGGTCTCAACCTCCTTCCATTCATTGCAACTAAGTTTCCTTTATACGAGAATATAGAGTCATGTCTTACATATCACGAGAACACACGCAACAGCAATTATAGAGACCTACTGTGAGCATAAATTCTCCAAGAGTATCCATCAACCTGCTCCTCTATAGCCTAGTTAATATAACAATATGATTATATGATAATATGATAATATGATAATATGATAATATGATAATATGATAATATGATAATATGATAATATGATAATATGATAATATGATAATATGATAATATGATAATATGATAATATGATAATATGATAATATGACGCAGGTGTATCTAATGACATAGTTATTGAATGGTTGGGAATTATGGCTATTAATGTTATATTTTGTGTACTGCATTTGTCTATAAATACTTGCTGCTCGACCTCTGTACATGATTAGCCTTTTCAACTCTTATTTTCAATTGTCACAAATATAGCAGATCTACAATATATATCTGTCTTCTTCACATTAAACTTAAAGTGCTACCCTATATCCACCCAAGCTGACTGTTACACCCATTGTAACAATTCTTAGACTTCTCACAACCTTGTTACCACATTAATAACCTTGTTATTTCAATAGCATATTTTAATTTATGGCAGGAAAACCTTTCCTTTTATACCCTGTCAACTCAATAACCTGCCAATTATATGCCTACTATGCTTACTCATTCAGTCTGCCTTGCCTCAGCAAATGTGCCAAACATGTCATGTGAGTTGTCCATGCCCAAGGCATCTTGATGGCACACTCACCATCCATGCGCTAGCCGCCGGGGCTACCTTAGCTGAGTACAACAATATTCAATCTCCGTTCACTAAATACCAGTCAATCAGGACTACTAATTATCGAGTCTACTAAGATTGGCAAAGTGTATCTCAACATAGAAATAATAGAAAACTAAACAACCAAACCCTTCATCAATAACTGCCATTAACCATCACCAGCCTTATCTCTGTATTCCATAATTTCAACAATGAGGTCTATTCCCTCTAGCCCTTTGACAGGTTGTGCGGTTTATTTATTAAGCTATGGCCAGTGTGGCCCAGCATTTTGTGCCAGTGTTGCGCACTTATGGTGGTAGGTACCCTTGCTACTCCAGGTGCAACGGCACAACTGTGAATTTGAGGGGAACGACAGTTTGCTAATGATGAGATGTATTAACATTATTTTTTCGAATCAATCTGGCAACTGGAACATCTGGTTTTAATACACTAGAAGAAATTTATCATGGTCATCAACTATAATGCATAGTCTTTGTAACCTGTTGGCAGAAACTATATTGCATGAGGAGTTTGGAGAAAACAAGGCTTCTTGAAGGGTCAGTCGAAGATTCCTGATTTTAGTTTTGCAGTTACTTGACTGTGTAAGGAGGTGTTGCCTACAGCCTGATTAACGCAAAAGGGTTTTTTACGGTTTTGAAGGTCACTGAAAGATTGTTTTTAAGAGACAAAATATTGCAAAGCACTAGTATCATAGATTGCAGGGCATTCATTGATACAAGATGAGGCTACAATAACTCTATCTATGTCTGTGTGTAACAGAAACCGAGTTGGTGATGAATAAATTGATTTATAAAACTATATGAGGAGTAAAGAGAACTCTAGCTATGACTAACAGGTACATATAGGAATTGATCCCCTTTGTCAATCTCCTGACTGTTGACTTATCCTTAGGCACAATACTTGCTACCCAGCCACGCACTGCCAGGTGTTACTTATTTGTAGTAACGCTTAGACCTCCTGACTAGTAGTGCCGCCTTGTTCAGCTTCATCTATTCCTCCCCATGAAGCTTTGTTGTAAATATTCTCAACAATATGCTTAGGTATTCACCTAAGCTCAAAAAATGGTCAAACCATAACACTGTGTCTGAATCATCACCAGATTCAAAACCTGCTGCGGTTTTGCCTTTGAACTTACTACCACGACTGCAGTTGCCCTTACTGGGTGCCAATTCTGGGTGTAGTTTGTGACAGTACTTGTTTTTATGTCTGTGCCGGCATTTGGTGCAGTAAGCATTTTGATCTAGTTCCTCAACGGTTGGCAGGGTTGCAACAAAAGCCGTATTTGACTAATAGGTGCAGTTGCCTGCTACGGACCGGAGAGATGAGATAAGAGATTGTAAGCTAGTATGCTGGTAGTTTGACTCGTATGTTGTCATGTTATGCTGTAAGTTCAGCTTACCTACCATTTTTGTGCCTATTACTTGTTGAAATTGGGGCTACTTGGCAATGAAGAGTCGCATTATCATGGAATGTAATAAGGTTCAAATATTACTAGGATGTTCATGACAGCTCATGTATTGACCAGCCTCCCAATTATCTAGCATAAGCTAGTAAATCGTGTCCTTCGCTTAACTGTAGTAATTAGTTTAAATAGCGCTCTGATACTAAGTGGGTTTAATCAACAACTCTCCACTATAGTTTTCAGACTCTTCAATCTCCCAACTCACTTCACTAGGTGATATTAAATACAAGCCTAACGGCTTACCCTACTCTACACAACTTCCATTCTAATAGGTTATGAGCCCAGTGCCCAAGAGAAAAGTATTAATATCCTAGAATTTCCCTATTCTCTTAAAATCCAAATAATCACAACTAATAGTTCAACAGAAATGGCAAATTCCTCCTCGAACCAATTCTCCATCCCTCAAGCAGACAATAAATATTTTGCAAAGCGATTAAATTGCTCCATGCAAAATATGTCATTCTCAAACGTTACCCAACTTTCACGGATCCGTAAATAGAATTTTAATACTAATATTAATTCGTGATAAGATGAAGGGGTAGTTAATTAAAACCATCAATTTAATAATAGCTTCCCCTATACAATTAGTCATGTAAAACGTCATGTAAGGATATACAAGGGAGTCATGAAGAGAAGGACAAGAACACAGCCATCAATGCAAAGATATTGGCAAGAATTGATTTTGATTAATTCCGGCTGGCAAATGCTTCTACTCTTGTATATAATAGTTCAGCGTGAGAGAGATTTACTCCTCACGCAACGTCTTCTTTATTTACCCTTTACAATACATTTGTTTACCCATCTCTTCTTCGGGAAGACCATATATCCATTGCCCAGTTCTTCATCAGCAAGACCCACGTGTAACACCTACTGCAACTAGTTGCCCATTCATCTCTTCCTAGAGAAGACCTGTCATTCCTTTGACCCATTTACAACCTTCACTTACCACCTAGATCTTTACTAGGATATACAACGCACCCCGTGGAACACTATCAAACCTTCATCCCTGAGACCAACTTACCAAACACAATACCTATGAGTCCCGGGCCATTACAATGGAGGCAATATGGAGAGGCCAGAAACTCTATGAACTAGTTGTTGAAGGAAAGAAGCCAAAGGAAGATGCTTGCCTTGAAGAGCAGCAAGCATTTAGCGAAGTGTCAACTATTGCTATTAATATTTATATCCTTGTGTTGTGTCCGAGTATACTGAGAAAAATTCTCAAGTTACAAGACCCCCACAAAATGTGGACTTTTTTGATTATCAGATGTCATCGGACCAATAATTTCACATTAGTCCATCAGCTAGGATCACTAATGTCGCTTTCGAGCACATATGATCCCAGTGGCACAATGTAATCTTTCATAGACTTGTATGGGAATGAATACTTCCGGACTGCTTCCCTAGCCCGCCAATCCTCCAGCCTCAGCCATCAAAAGATCGCAGAGTTCTTCGATGATGATGAGATAAAAAGAGATTTGATACTGGCATTCATGAGTTGACATTATAAGAATATTGTTGACAACTTGGTAACAAAGGATATCCTATCCTATTCCGAAGTAAAGCAGCGTCTTCTTGACCTTGATCATGAGTTACCCCTACAATCCTCTACTTACACAGCTCAAATCACGCAGTTCAAGAAAATATAAATTGACAACTCAAGAATAGCAATACCTTCAAAGGTAGCTAAACCTAAACATCCTAAAAACTCTAAAGCAAAACAATGTTCCTTTTGTAAAAGACATTTTTCGCTTGAGTATAGAGGTCATGTATGGAATACTTGTATCAGATTGCGTGAAAGAAATGCTAAAGGACCTATTGATAACCATGAACGAGCAAATATTGCTGTCAATGGACCTCAAGAGGTTAGTCATCATCCCTTCTATTTTGACACCTGTGCAACAGCTCACATGTGTTCTTACCCAGGAAGATTCGAACAAATTTCAGCTTGCACCGGTCATGTAATGTCCTTTTCAAACGAAAAGATATCAATCGAGGGGAAAGGAACTGTAGCTTTAAACTGTATACTATCAAATGGAAATATTTCTACATTTAAAATTGATGATGTGCTATACGTGACCAAGTTATCCTTGCCATTATTCTCTTGGAAGAAAGCTAGATCTAGAGGATAAATGCCCCAGAATGATGGAACAACAATGAGGAAATTTAGAAATAATAAAACATGGTTGGAAGCTTACTACAATGTTCCGTTACCCTTGATCAGGGAAAGGACCGAAAAATATGAAAGTGCATGTTCTACCTTTGAATTCTGGCATGAACCTCTCTGTCATTTGGCACTTTCTTTGATGTCTAAGACAGATAAGCTCATACAAAACTCAGTTATCATCCCAAATACACCAAAGAACTTTTACTGTGACACCTGTATGTCTTCCAAATCAGTACATCAAAAACCTTCCCCATCAATTTTTAGAGCAAATCTCAAAGGCAAATATATTCATTCAGATCTTACAGGACCATTCCCTGTTCCATCGTACAGCAACGCTTTATACTACACAAGTTTCATAGATGATGCAACACAATGTGCAACTATCCAATCCCTGAAATACAAATCTGATGCGGTGCAAGCCACTATAGATTTTATTACGGCCTTGGAAACGCAGTACAATTGCAGAATCAAGTCACTTAGAACAGATAATGGCGGCAAATATGTCAATGAATCATTAACCAAATTTCTTGCTGAGAAGGGAATAAGTCATCATTTGACTCCTCCCTATTCACTGGAATCTAATGGAGTAGCTGAAAGGCTTAATAGGTCGATCTCTGAAGGAATACGAGTGATGCTAAATACAGTTAAAGA
Source organism: Blumeria graminis f. sp. triticale (assembly GCA_905067625.1). Classification (NCBI taxonomy): domain Eukaryota; kingdom Fungi; phylum Ascomycota; class Leotiomycetes; order Helotiales; family Erysiphaceae; genus Blumeria; species Blumeria graminis. The sequence continues at coordinate 2,832,495 of LR898478.1, forward strand.
TAAACGGCTGTGGGCTAAAGCAGCGAACACATTTATTTATACTAAAAATCGTACTACACATGGCTCTGTAAATGGACAGACCCCATATGAAGCTTTCCACAAGAGAAAACCATCCATTTTACACCTTCAACCCTTTGAAAGAGAATGCTACGTACATGTCCCCATGGCAAAGCGACCATCCGGAAGCAAGCTTCTACCAATGGCACAGAAAGATGTGTTTGTTGGATACACTGATGTTGATCATCACTATTGAATATTTGTTCCTGAGAGAAAATAGATTATCATATCAGCAGATGTGAAATTTTTACATCATCAGCTTGATGAGTCTGTCCCAGAGAAAATCTCTGATCTTTACCCACATATCATGAATCAACTTAACTTACCAACTTCATCACTGACATTGAACAGTTCATTGAATTCCCTAAATGTCGAACAAGAACAAAATACTCAACATGGTCATCAAAATCAAGATCCATGTCACGCTGTTCAATCCGATTTAAGAGAGCCATCATCACAAGAACCGTCATCAATTCTAGCTACTGCTCAGATTGAACCCCAGCCAACTACAAATTTGTGGAATCAATGCCATTCATCAAATGAAGATTCAAGAACATCTGTTAACTCTAGACCAAAGCGCACAATACGTCCTCGGACATATGAAGACATAATAATGGGGAAATGGTGGATAACTTTTCGTGATCTTCCTGAACCCAAATTGCATATTTAAACGTGTGGTGTTGGTAACGAGATAGCCATGTTAAATATTCATGATGAAACTGAGCCCAGCTCATACAGTGCTGCCAAATCATCACCTAATTGGGCTTACTTGGAAAAGGCATTTGAGGAGGAGATAGCATCCCTTAAAGATAACGGTATTTGGGATATTGTTCCTCGACCTAAACAACGAAAAGTTGTTAATGGCAACTGGGTATGCAAGATAAAAAGAGATGCACATGGGGAAGTTGAACAATACTAAGCTTGTTACGTAGCCAAAGGATTCTCACAGATCCAATGACTTGACTATGACGAAACCTTTGCTCTAGTTATACGGCTTGATTCATTACGGTTAATCTTGGCAATTGCGGCATCTAAGAAATGGAAAACGAGACAGCTCGACACTAAAACTACATTTTGGAATGGAATTTTGAATGAGGACATTTACATGGAACTTCCTGAAGGGTACAGGCAAGGAGATCATGTTGCAAAACTTAAAAAGCGTATATACAGACTCAAGCAATCACGTCGGGAATGGTTCTTCAGGTTGGCTGAATAAACAATTCCTTATGGTCTTGCTCCATCCCTATTTGATCCCTGTGTATTTATCCACAACACAGCTAAAATGATCATTGCAGTTTACTTGAACGACATAATACTAATTGGAGAACAAGAGGAGCTCATCGAAGATTTAGTAAACCACTTCAAGGCCGAATTCAAGGTCAAGGATATGGGAACTCTTCACTGGCTACTTGGAATTCAGATTGAGTACTCTGATGTAGGAATCACTCTCTTGCAGTCTGCTTACATAAATAGAATCCTTGAAAGGTTTTCGATGCAAGATTGCAATACAGTCTCCACGCCTATAGAGTGTAACCAACCACTAAAGGCGACGCAAAATGGAGAACCTAGGGCCAATGCTACTCTGTATCTACAGATAATCGAATTTATAATGTATATCATATCTGCTACTAGACCTGATCTTGCATATACAATCTCTCACCTCTCTCAATTTAACTCAGATCCATCAATCACTCACCTAAGTGCTGCCAAGCGAGCTCTAAGATATATCAAGGGGACAAAAGATGTCGGTTTGTTATACAAATTTGAATCTCCCCTGGTTCTCAATGGATACTGTGACGCATCATATGGAAATTGTCTCGATACACAACGAAGTTTCTCTGGTTATTTATTCCAACTTGGTCAATCCACAATCTGCTGGAAGTCTCGCAAACAACGTACCGTTGCTCACTCCACTTGTGTAGCTGAGTATTCGGCACTGTCTGTTGCAACGAAACAATTCCTTTGGATTGTAAGAGGACTTAACCACATATTGGATAAAAATATACCTACTTCTCTGTCAACCAATAACAATTCCGCTATTGATCTAGCACATAACCCGAAGCTCAATGATGCAACAAAGCATATTGACATCGCTTATCATTTTACTAGAGAGCGAGTTGAAGATGGAACGCTCACCTTACTACACATTTTGTCAGCTCAAAATCTTGCGGACATCTGTACAAAAGATCTACCTAAACCAAGACTTATGCACTTGTGCACCAGCATCTTCGGTACAGAGTGAGAAGGTGTGTTGAAATTGGCGCTACTTGGCAATGAAAAGGCGCATTAATACAGAAAGTAATAAGGTTCTATTATTACTAGCCACATTCATGATGACTCATACATTGACCAGCCTCCCAATTATCTAGCATAAGCTAGTGAATTATGTCCTTTGCTTAGCTGTAGTAATTAGTTTAAATAGCGCTCTGATACTAAGTGGGTTTAGTCAACAACTCTCCACTATAGTTTTCAGACTCTTCAATCTCCCAACTCGCTTCACTAGGTGATATTAAATACAAGCCTTACAGCTTACACTACTCTACCAAACTTCTATTCCAACAATTAAGCTCAGCTAGGCGACATGAGATTCAGTAGTATCTTAAATGCTGTGACTAGGAAATGCTACATTGCAATAACTGAGTGGCTGGTTGTTGCTAGATCAATAGGAGTTTGGGATCACTAAAGCTGCAGGAGTCTATATTTAAGAATATATTCATTTTTACATATTGAGCTAAGTTAATGGGACATTATATATTATTAATTTATATTTAGAAGAGAGTTTGATATCTTATATAACTATCAATAAATTCTTGTTAGAAACTGTACACTTGTTTTTCGAGATATTTACTCCTAAAAATTCTTGACAATTACTAACACATCTGGCTTTGCAGGGCTGCAGTATTTGATCATTTATCTTTAACATATTGGGCCTTTTTACTAAGTGCCATCAGCTATTGTAAAAAGCATCATGACACCAGAGTTATAGAGAAGTTATTGTGATATTGCCAGTCAGTGAACATCTCGGCACCAACATATGCATATGCACATAGCATGCCGACCATGAATATAGCTACTACTGCTCCTGATCTTCGTATTCATGAGCGCAGTGCTCATACATTGCATGGCATTGATTGGAGCGGTGCTGTAGTGTGTGGACAAACCGGAGACACCAGTCATGGACATAACTGCTGTTGCTCCTGAATATGGTTTCTTGATTGTTATTATAGTTATTAGCTTAATTTAGTATCATTTTGCATGTTGAGCTTGTACTAGTATGTAGATTGATGATTTCGAGTTGTGGCTGAAGGTTTATCTGAGGTTCTCTGTACTTGATTATTCTATACTAATTGTGTGTCGAGCACTTGCTACTTATACTTATGAACGGCCACTAGTCAATTCCTGACCATATGAGCTTCCTCCTGCAGATATCCCAAACAATACGATGACTACACAAATAGCGTAAACATCTAATCATGTTACCTACATGCAAGTATCCTAGCTCAATGACATGCCAATCACAACAACTGTTCAGTTTGAACATTGTGCGTATTAATAAAAGCAGTCCAATAGCACGTAATTGGAGCGCAAGCAATAGCTGTTGGAAGATTGGAAGGCTTTTATGAATAATTGATTTGTGTGAAGTTGTCACGGTAGTAGAATGGTAGTTGGCGTGGTTTGAGATTAAGCAATAACTGAGGCTCTAAAGACCTTCGTGTAGCTAGATATTCTCTTCCCTTCTCATTGCACAACTCATTTATAATATTTAATTCGTTTTTCGTACCCTCGCCCTGTGAGATTTCGTGCGATCTCTTTTTACACTCAGTTGCATATTCCAGCCTGAAGATTTTCGCTTTCAACATAATACAGCAAATTTTCGTGCCCTGACCCGCCCCTTTTGCGACCTGGTGAATAGATTTGTTAAGAATATCTGAATCAGTAGAAATTCATAAGATTTACTTAATACCCAGCTTCCAATCAGAAAATCTACAAGTTTGTTTTTCACCTTCTGCTTCTTGCTTCCAGCTTTACACTAAAAACAGAATATAATCTCTCCACTGCAAATTTTCAAGATGAATACCACAAATACTGAATTTGGTCAGAGAATGAGCAAATCTTTTACTTTTTGTTTCCCAAATTTGTCTGGAGTTCTCACCAAACACGATTTTACTCACTCTTACAAACAGGCCATTTTCGCCCTCAAAACTAGCAGAAATCTTGAATGTACTCCCAAATCCCAACTTGGATAACAATGCAAAGGCAATTTTCGCCATGCTTCTTGTATTTGAACTCGGACTTGAGAAGCTTAGCCTGAAAGCATGTGAAAATGAGGTGGCATACAATGAAGAACGCTCGCGGAATGTTAGGGCACGTAATGCCTGTGTAACTGCAGAAAATGAAAAAAGTTCTTTGCGCACAACTTGACACAGAAAGAGCTACATTTATAAGTACTCATGTTGAGTTATCAGATTCTCTGGGAAAGAAACTTGCAGCAGAAACTCAGCTCCAACTTGCCTTGCTTCAAAATGTTCAAAGCCAAGCCACAAGAGAAGGAATAGCTGCCCAACCTCCAACTGCTCGCCGAACTCAGAAAGATCCAAATAAACTCACAACATCAAGCAACAAGAAAAATCTTGTCCAGCAATGTTACGGGTCCACAACTAATGTCGGTCCCTCGCGTATTAGCGCGCACTTGGCATATATTTAGAACGTGGTTTCCCTCTGTATTTACCTTTCTTTCTTCATAGATAATCTGAATATACTACTTTCCATTGTTTGATTGACTAAATTACGACCCGCTTTGTGACATATTCAGACTCTCTCATTCTTACTGCGTGTTGCGCGACGTCTCGCTTAAGCAACACGCATCATTTGTCCAACCCCTGATAGCTGTTGTATTTCAATAGTCCAATTTGACTATACCAGCTTGGAAGAGTACTAACGCCAAGCACATCAGCTCATAGATACCAAATGGGCACACCAGAAATTAAAGAAAAATTCAAACAAACTTTCAAGCAACCACCGTCCAGCTACCTCCGGATAAAAATGTTCGACAAGTGGCCAAAGTGGTCCGGAAATGCATCCAATTTTGCCACGTTCCAGACAAGCCTCGAAGGGATTGCAGAAGACAACAATATCAGGAAATCACTAGGCAACGAGAAGGCTTTCTGTTACGAGGTCTATACCCACTCCTTGACTCCCGACGCTCAGAAAAGGGTTGGCCCATGGATGATTGAGAAAAAGAAATCCAAAGAGTGGAATATCCTGGAATTTTTGGCTAACCTGGAGGACCTCTTCGCTGATAAAGACGCGCCTTCCAAAGCGCAGACTTCTCTGCACTCCATCAAACAAAGACCACGTCAAAATTTCGCTAGATTTGGGAGTGTATTCAAACCTCACTGCTCCGAGGCTGGAATACTCGCCCCCAAGGTCGCGTCCAAGGTCAACGCAATGAAAGAGGGGCTAGCGCCACATTTACGTAAAGGTCTTGCCTATAGATCCGGCATATCTAACACGGACTATGACAGCTTTGTTGTTGGAGTTCAGGAAATGGCCAATGAGTTGGAAAAGCTGCCCGAAATCTCTATGGCCATGGGATCAGATAAGGAATTTTACCAACGCATTGACTTTTGGCGGCCTCCTCACACTCAAACCAACCAAGCTCAGGTTACTCCAGCCCATTCACAATATCAGCCTCAACCCAATCCCTACAGCCACTCTTTTACTCCTGTTGATCAGGACGGCAATGTCCAGATGGGTGGGATAATTTCATGGATCATTGTGGCATAGCGTAATATGAAACGCCATGCAGACAGCTAAGTTAAAACACAGATAGTAGTTCAATGCACTTCTAAAACCAGCAAGGAAGACTGATAAGAATAGGCTAGTTTCATTAGGTGATGTGTAGCAGATTGTTGGGCATAGGGGCTGTGTGCTACGTGCTATTTGGTAATTTTATGTATATAAATACTCGGTATAAAGAAGCATTATTCTTCACGCAACGTCTCCTTCAATTACCTTAACAATACATTTGTTTACCCATCTCTTCTTCGGGAAAACCATTTATCTCTTTCCAGCTCTTCATCAGCAAGACCCACGTGTAGCCTCTATTGCTACTATCTACCTATTTGTCTCTTCCTAGAGAAGACCAGTCATCCCTTCGACCCACTCATCACCTTCATCTACCACCTAGATCTTCGTTAGACCACATATGCACCCTGTGGAAAACTGTCCTAACCTCGCCTTGAGAGATAAACGCCCTACAGGCCCAAATGCAATCTCTACCAGCTGCATTTAAAGGCCCTCAAGAGAAGACTCTAGGAATAAAGAGTATAGAATCGATAACCATCCATTTCTGTTTTACTTGGTATATGAAATGGGGAACGTATGCTTGCGGTGATGGCTTAGATAGATTGGATTGCAGAAGATGAGATTGATCAGATGATGTGTGAAAATGTATATAGAATATGTGTCTGTCTACATAGGAAAGATTAATGCTTTTATGTGTGGCCAAGTCGCTTACTAGCCAATCACTTGGACCACTCTGTTCATCCATGCTATTTTCCACTCCGAGGCAAATGCGCCAAACACATCATGTGAGTTGTCTTCCCCGCAGGAAGAACTCCATGATGTAACCTCTTCACAAGCACCACGTGCCTTATCTGCTTTAGCTAAGCACAACAATTTCCGCCTGGTTTACCTCAGCCAGAAAGTAACCGTAGGGTTGAACAGGGTCAGTGCGAGAGATGCGGTAGATCTCCTTCACACAGATGGAGCGAGTGTAGGTACCGAAATTTCCGCGTTAATCCTACACCAAGAGGCTCTGGTAGGTTTTGAAACTCGGTCATCAATGCGGCCTCAACTAATTCCAACCTGTTTAATGAACAATTGTCTCGTTCTGATTTGGGAAACAAATGACCTCTGAGCGAAGTCCTGTTCAGAGGCAACAGATTTTGGACTCTTTTGGGATAAATCTGGCAACAAGGCCATCTAAAATTGAAATCTTACAGGCTGAGAATAGAATGGATAGCAAACCATTTTTAATAGATGCCTTTATAAATGATCATTTTTATCTCTCAGCTCTTTTTGACTCCGGCTGCCTTCCATATGCTGCTTTTTGTGAAGAGACTGTTATAAAAAGAAACCTGCCACACATTCTTGTAGAGTCTAGAGAGCTTAAGCTTGCGAAAGATGATGATAAAAGCTACAAAATTAACTATATTACGTTTGTTACTTTATTTATTAGCCTCCGAAAAGAAAGATTATGGGGATATATAATCCACGGATTACACTATGATCTAATCCTCGGTAAAGGCTGGGCCGAAAGAAATAACGCTGTCTACCAAGCAGGAGACCATGTCTTGCATATTGGTCAAGGACATCAGAAAGTGAAGATTTACGAAAGTACCGAGAGTAGCAGTAACCAAGCTGAAGATTTAACAAAATATATAAGAGAAGCCAAATTAGTGTCTGCGCATGTATTTTCTGCCCTTACAAGGCGCGCGTGTAACAATAAGGAGGAACATGTCCTTGCATCTGTCACCATATCGGACTTAAATAAAGCGTTGGAAAAACTAAGTAATATGCGTGTCAGACCTACTGTTGAATCAATCCGTGGGTTACTTCCTGGACAACTGCATGGGCTCGAGGAGGTTTTCCTAGAAGATAGCTCAAGTGACCTACCCCTGTTGGAATAGAAGTTTGGTAGAGTAGCATAAGCTGTTAGGCTTGTATTTAATATCACCTAGTGAAGCGAGTTGGGAGATTGAAGAGCCTGAAAACTATAGTGGAGAGTTGTTGGTTAAACCCACTTAGTATCAGAGCGCTATTTAAACTAATTATGTCACGGTTTCAGTACAACATGCTTGGGCAACCTTGCAGGTACAGTATATTAATTATAATTCTCTAGAGAGAGAATTCCTTTAGCTAGACTACAAATATATATACACTCTAAGATATTCCCCTCCTATAAGGTTCCCCCTAAGACTAGAATAATATGGAATCTTCGAAGATTCCCTGGAAGACTCTCGATATGTCTATCATCCTCATGAACCTTCAGTATACTTCCAGAAGGTTCATTAAGAATCTTCTAAGCTCCGTGTATCATGAGATCCTTCCCGAAGATCCCCGAAGATTCCCTTGATGTCATTGCCTGCGCTTGCCAGCGTAGGCTACAGGAATTCTTAGGCTTAGAAGCCGTTACAAATTACTATAGTTAAGCGAAGCACACCATTCACTAGCTTATGCTAAATAATTGGGAGACTGGTCAATGTATGAGTCATCATGAATGTGACTAGTAATACTCAAGCCTTATCACGTTCCGCATTAATGCAACTCTTCATTGCCAAGTGGCCCCAATTTCAAAAACAGGATTCTATATTACAGAAAATTACTATGAAAGGAATGATATATGTGGATTACATGCTTCCATGAGTCAGATTAGCTCTTGGATATTGTATCAAGGACACAAGACATCATTATTGTATTAGTAACAGCCATATCATTCCAAATTGCAATAGGATACTAATGTTGCATATATAAACCATCTTCTCTTCCACTCCAACACATTCCAGTCTCCAGAAACCAGCTTCATTCGAATTTCTACTTCACTGAGTTTATTTCCATTTTACTTCTTCACGTAAAATAGATCAAGCACACAGAAATTAAAGTGAGTTTTCAGGTGAAACATATATCTAGCGCTAAAATAAATCTTTGCTGGAACAACATGAAGTTCCTAAATCTTACCGGAATTATTGTGCTACTAACATAAGCAACATCAATTTCTGCTGCTTTGCTGATCCCAAGGTCTTCATCTGGTTCATCGAAGCTTCCAGGCCCAATGGACGACATCAGAGCTGCTGTCACCAGAATAAAGAACAGTGGAGTTGAATGGAAATCTCCAAATGACGTAGTTCAAAATCACGCCAGAAAATTAGGCTACAAATTCCTAATGCCCATTTCAGTTTCTGAAGAGTGGAGAAAGAACGGTAAGAAATCTATCCTAGTTCAAGGCAACGTGATAGCTGAATTACCCATAGGTGTATTTAATTATGTCACTAAGGACCAGAATGGAGATCTTAACCTTTGGGTTTCTACAACAGATATGGGGGTGAAAATCTGGGAAAGCCGGATTTTTGGACATAATAGCTCAAAATGTGCTTAAACTGTTACAGCTCTCGGGAGCAATGCTGGAGAAAAGAAATTTTGACGGTTTTTGTTATTGGTAACAGTTGATGACATAAAGCTACGCAATGCAGGATAGAAACTGATAGGTTTAAGTGAAAATGACTCAGAGTACTTAAGTATTATTCTGCCATTGATTTGAGTAAATAAGGCAAAGAAACTTGGTGAACAATAAAAACTTTGATGCAAGACACAATGGTCTTCTATCCAGTGATAGTATTTCCATCCACATCTGTGATGGCTCAGTAAAATTTTCTGGAGACAAAGAAGGTGTTATAATTGAAGCATGGATACCACTGTATATTTATATTGAGGAGTGGTTAGACAAACAGTAATAATGCTAATGGAATGGACTGATACAGAGTGGAAGTTGACATCATCAATCTGTAATTACATAGAATGATTTCAATCAAAGCTGCAGTTTATTCTCATGTATATGAGAATAGTGATTCTATCATATTTAGCTGCATCAAGCATAACATATTCTATATACTCATCTGCAGCAATATTGATCATATTGTTTAGAGAACGTGTGACACATTGCTAGTGGCTATTCCCCACCTCATAACCTTGCATTGATATTAGAAAGGCGGACCATCTGCTATACTAGGAAAGGGACGAAAGTATAACCTGGTGCAAAAATGCTGTTTCTATACAATATAATTGTCAATAACAGGAGTACTTCGGAGGGTCAGTAATTTGTTTGGTCAATATTTCAAGATGTTGTTAGGTGTCTTAAAGTTGGAAAGTCGAAATGTCAAGATGCTGAAAGGTCAAGAGTTCAGATGTTCAATAGATCAATGTGCAAAGGTATTCAAGATTATGTAAAAGGTTCCTAAGATACAAGACCATAATCTGCCAAACCACAGTCATCCCAATTACCCATGATATATCTCTCTCTATTGTTCTCAATCTTTCCAGTAAACTCTCATTCAGAATAGAATGGAGTAGAACAAAATAGTATTGACAAGTACAGGTTGTTAAAGATTTAATCAGTCAATAACTCTGAGCTTGATGTTGGCCAGCAAGACGAAGAATATCATGACATGTCATTTAAGATAAAAGGGCGAAAAGGGCATTAATTAGAAGATAGGACCAATATAGTATTGGGTGATTAGCCCAGAGTAGGTATGGGAATTATGAATGTAGTCAGAAGCATTGTCATATTAAAGAGGAGTCAAGTGCGCAATATATATATACACGTGTCCTATCCCTGTCAAAAATTACCAGACCCCCCACTGCCATAAACACCATCAATCTCTGCCATCCATTGCAATCCTGAGTATCAATATGAGTTACTATTATACAGTATGTTTGTACAGGTCAATATCAAGGTAGAAATGTTAACACAGATCAGAACAGAATGGAATAGAATGGAATAGAATGGAATAGAATGGAATAGATTGGAATAGATTTGGATATAATGTAGCAGAATAGCATAGAGGTCCTTGTACATAGTTCCTATTGACTCAGAATAGATCCTTGGTCTGTGACAACAATAACCTTCACCTGCCAAATTTAGTGAGTTATTTATTTACATAATCTCTATCTACAGATTATCAATTAGATAATACTATTGGTTCATGTTGGAAATGGAGACACGGAGTGTTGTGGACGTATGGGCCCTCCATTTCGTCTAGGTTCCCGACACGATCTCGTGTGTATTTAAGAGGTTGGAACAGGTAATATGGTAGCGCTTCAGGCTACCTATTGGATACATGAGCGGCTGTTTGGCGTGGGCGCAAGGAGGTTATTGGGGGTTTTATATGCCTAGATGGCGCCACACTTGTTTATGCTGTGGCTTAGGCTCTGTGTTGCTTACACTTGTACTTGTAGCGCACACTTCCCACACTTTTAGCTGTAATCCGAACATGACACTCTTTTAGTCAACTTCTACTTTCGTTCCATGAATATTGCGCCCATTACATTGCGCGATATTTCCAACAGTTCATCTGAATTGTAAAATTAGATTTGTCATTATGTGGGGATTACAGTCTGTCTGGGATAGACAAGGTTAAGCTTGAAACTGGATTGTTTAAGTGATTAGTCCTGCAGGCATAGTTAGGATAGCTCATAATAAGTTAGACTGTCTCTCCTTTTTACCCCACTTACAATTAAGTGTGGTCTGACCGTCTTTTTCAAACAATCAGTTAGAGAAATACATTTTCAACAACACTTTTGACTGCCTAACTGAAAGGATTCTCCTTCTCATCCAAACTTTAGTTTATAATTTTACCCTTCTCCTGATGTTGCCATGACAACAGAACAGTTCTTGGCACTTGTTATTATGTTGGTATTAGTGTAGGACCTATGTTATGATAAGCTAGTGGGAGGAAAGCAAGTATATGTATGATGGCTTGATCTGTAGTTATGGAGTTCTTCACGCTTAGTATTCTGTCACAACCACCACCTTCGGATTACCTCTGATCACCTCTAGTCACCTCCAATTACCTCGTGTACCTTTAGTTACCATTAGTACCCACTCGAACCTTTAGACCTTTTAGCTATTTATATTACCCACCTTTCAAACCTTTAGTTCCTAATAGTTATCTCCAGTTGACCTTCAGTCATCTCTTGCGATCCATCCGACCTCTTCTCGCCCTACTATTACGCTTCAGGTCAAACGCCTACGCTCCAATCTGACACTAACCAACAAAGCCCTTGATTAAATTGCCACTCAAACTGGACATAAGGACTTTGCAACATATCAAGGCCGCTTCAGCCACACTGACGCTACACTTAACTGCGAGTGCGGGAGGAAAAAATCAATTGGTCACCTTGTCCAGTGTCGAAAAGCACTGGCAACATGGCGGCTGAAAAGCAGAAAGAGAAGGGCACCAGCTCTGGAAACAATGCTCGCATCAAGTGGGTGGCAGCTATTGGGGGACTACGTCCAGCAGAGCGGAATATACACAGAGGCTAGTCGGGGAATGGCGGGGATACCTGTGACTCGGAGGTGATAAATCAAGGGCCTGGGTGGTTTGGCATGGACAGAGAGATTGGATTCGACGCTCAGGCGCGTGGCGGCTAAGGTGGAACAATGGAAGGAAGATTGTTAAATTTTTTCTTTTGTAATGCGGGATTTTGCATGGAAATTTTTTGCTTGTTTCCAATCTGGCTGCTGAACTTGTCATGATTCAACACATAGATGCGATTTGGCATGGTTCCGGTCATTTAGGTGGGACGAGGCACTTGTACTGCACGGTAGTCAACCTGATCAGGCCCGGCCCCACTCATGCTCAAGCTCCAGTAAGAGTGCGACAGAAGTTACTTCACCTAGCACTTTAATGAACAAAAAATCCCTTGATTCTTTACATCACTATAGACTAATCCTTTATTCTATCAAACAATATCTCTCGAAAAGTCTGCTTTAGGAATCAAAGTTTGCAAGCAACCAACTGTCAGTTAATGTTTTGAAATATGAACATTAAGAAGACTTGGCTTGACATTACAATAAATAACCAGCAAACTGTAATGATGTGAAATCACTCAGCCAATAGGACAAGCTGTATTAGATGATATAGAGATCTATACAAGATGTGGTTGGTATAGTGATATCATAATAGTTGCATGTGGATGGTGTGAACAAGAATGTAGACTATTCTATAACATATGATAGAATATCTTACATCACAAGATGGAATATTCTACCAGCAATTAGAAAGATGAGCTTTAGGTATAAATAGGAGTATTCTCCTTCATATAGACAGCAATCATCAGGAAACAAATCTAATAAAGCGAACACATATCATTGTCCACTTCATAATAGTGTCAAGCAAATATTGATAAAGCCACTGTTTGTGTGCAATTCCCCTCCTCATAATCACAATACAAACTTTGCTTTACAATAAGGCAAGCACAACTTGCGTGTGCTCGAGAGGATGAGAATCTTTTATCTCGCAAAGGATGCTCACCAAAATTAAGCTTGTAACTGTTGGAATGGAAGTTGTATAGAGAAGCTTAAGCTGTAAGGCTTGTATTTAATATCACCTAGTGAAGCGAGTTGGGAGATTGAAGAGTCTGAAAACTATAGTGGAGAGTTGTTGACTAAACCCACTTAGTATCAGAGCGCTATTTAAACTAATTACTACAGCTAAGCAAAGGACATAATTCACTAGCTTATGCTAGATAATTGGGAGGCTGGTCAATGTATGAGTCATCATGAATGTGGCTAGTAATAATAGAACCTTATTACTTTCTGTATTAATGCGACTCTTCATTGCCAAGTAGCGCCAATTTTAACAGTAACAAGTCGATGAGCTTGAAGCTTTCTTGCAGGAATCTCCAGAAAATTATTAGATGTGCTTTTTGAAACTAGCCATGGGACCCTTCAGGCACTGGGGGGATACAATGAGCATTTACTTTCAAATGCCCTCAAAAAAAGAAATTACAGCAGATGCATTGCTCGGAAGAAGCCTCTGTTAAGTGTGTTTAATATGCACGAAAGAAGTGTGGCAGTGATGGTGGCAAATTGTCACGGTTTAACTGTTGTTTGAGCTTAGGAGTAGATCTAAGCTTACCATTGAGAATTCTTACAATTATGTTGTATGGGGGAGGGGAGATGTAGGTTATCAAAACATTACTACTAATCAGGAGGCTCAACTTCATCACAACTAAGTGTGTTGTGAATACCACGGATCAGCTCCGATCGAGCCTCATTAGGCTCCCACCATCGCGGCACTCGGACACTTGGCCGCAGTAAGCTAGATGAGATTAGGGCACTGATAGCACAGCTAAGTACCTAATCACTCTGGCAACATCCTGTCAATGAGTCGAGAGTTCATAAAATCAATATTTGGAAATGTCAAAAGGTCAAGATGTGCATAAATTCAATAATGTCTAAAGAGTTCCTAAGAATACAAGACCATAATCTGCAGAACAAAAGTCATCCCAATTACCCATTATATATTCCTCTCTATTGTTCTCGAACTTTCCAGTATACTCTCATACAGAATAGACTAGTCTAGACAAGTACAGATCAGATCAGATCAGATCAGATTAGAATTGAATGGAAAGGAGTAAGATAGGATAGAACAGAACAGAACAGATTAGGATAGAATTTAGTAGAATATCACAGATATCTTCATACAGAGTTCCTATTGACCCAAAATAGGCGCTTGGTCCGTGACACATCCCTACATCCGAGCGTTGCCTGGTAGACCAATGCGTCTTGAATGAGGTACATGAGGTTTCTGGGCGCGCGTTGTGTACCTAGTAAATGGTGGGTGTGAGTGTGTAAGAATGAAATGTTATCACGTTGTGTCTTGTGACTCCTGACTACAATGAATCTTGTGTAGAGCTTGAGACTAATACGTGAATTCTATATGCCCCAAATGTAGGATATCTATGGGCCTATATACATCAATACTATGTTACCCCTCAGCTCCAGTGAGATCTGCTCTTGTGACTGTGCAATCAGATCATGTGAGATCATAAGGCACTAGCACTTTGTCTATGTGCCGTACATCTAAAATCTGACCCACTTGTGACAATGTAGATCTTTTCAAGATCCACATACACATCACTTTGATAGCTACCAAGGGGTAACAGCATATAATGTGACGATGGTGTGTAGCTCTATAATCCCGGAAAGTCCACACTAGCAACCAGTATCAATGGTATTTTATGTTAGGAGATATTGGTAGTGGCTATGGAAGTGGTTACTGTGACAAGAGTAGGAAGCACCTGTGATGAGTGCGTGATCAGGACTGGGGGTTGAACGTGTATATCAGGAAGTAATACTTCCACAAATAGATAGACAACCATCTTACTGTTAAAGTTATGAGCTTGAGCGAAGATGAAGGCTGTAGCGGAATCAGTGTCGGCGGTTAGACCGATGCAGTAAGTCTCGTATGAGGTTGTGAGAGGAAGATCCGAGTGGAAACAATTGTATTTAAATTTATGGTTCTGAGTAAAACCGAGATGATAAGAGTGAGATTGCGTGTTTGCATATCTTATCAACTGTGGTTTTTGACCAGTATTTATCAATCTCCATGGATCGTAAGTTATGATCCATAAAGATGTAGATCTATGTATATACACATATATGGGTCAGGAATATAAAGCTAAATACATGTGTGTCGGTAATAGATACGAGAAAACTATAACCTGCATTTGAGACATAGTCATCCGCTGGAATGCTAGTGTGAAATAAACGCTAATGCGCATTAAACTTTTGGTGAAGGATGTATTGATAACAGTGATATAGAATAGGGAATTTGATAGTCAAATTAGCCGGACTTACTATTAAGTTATTCTTGGCATTCCAAGATATATCATATTTCAACACTTACCACTGTCCATTCCGACGTATCTTTGCATTACAGCTATATCAATTAAATCCACATATCCATAATTATCTGCATCCATTTCAGGTATTCCTCTGTCTTCTCATGACCTCGTTATCATAACATAGTGACACCTGGAAATATGTGGCTGGGTATAAAGTATTGTGCCTAAGGACAAGTCACTAGTCTGTAGATTATGTTGGAAAATATACTCTTTACAATATTATATGGATAAATATGATGAAGTAAAGAAGACTTGATATTTTACAACTATGTGAACATTGGACTTATATATAAATCTTAGGGGAGAAATTCCAACTAGTCTCATGTGCCTGTCAAACCTACTGATGACCAGCCACCTTTCATCTACCATAATGAGCCAAGGTACACTGTAGTACATAAATATCCAAACATATAGGCCACAGTAGGCGTGACTAGCGCACTCGGGACATGTGTAGAGAGAGTCAATCTTGTCGTGAACCTGAGATGAAACAGATAATGGTTGACTCCTGCATTCAAGAGTCAGAATTTCCAACAATCTACAAAGATTAGCAACTGTTATAAATATCTATTATAAGTAGCAAGAGTTCTCTTTTCTCCTGATAGAGTTTAATAAATCGATTTATTCATCACCAACTTGGTTTCTGCCCCACAAATAGAGGGTAGACAAAGTATTAAGATGGAGCAGACTAATACAAAACAAGTAGTACGCTTTTATTTTACTTGCCAGCCATATTAAAGGCTTTGATATTTACTTTTATAATACAGTGAAATTATTTTTGAAATAGATGTGTAATTTTAGAAATATCAATTGATTTTTATATTTTAAAGGAGGACCAATTTACATTTCCTATAGAGTTGAAAACCACCCCCATTAATTTCGACTTTCACAGAAGATCGTTGGATCTGTTGTAATTCTAACAGTCCTGCATCTGTTACACTAGTCATGTACTATCTCGTTTTCGTTTCCGTTATTTGTATCATTTAATACTGCGCCACATCTATTTTCTATAATATTAATTAGTCTTGGCGCTTAACACAAGATATGTTGGAAATTATGGTATTTGCATGATTCTGTCTTACACTCAGCTAGTTTGGGGGTCTACTGGTGGTCAAGACATACCATCACCATGATAATGTTGCCATACTGGGACATGGGCGCATATCCTGGCTTATTTCTAAATTCGTTTCAGTAGGACTAATTCCTGTATATATATGTAGTGTTCTTCTCCTTCAGAAATCCTCAGTTCATTACATTTACTGAATATCTCTGAAGGTAAGACCTCTTACAGTAGTTACTCCAATTTAAGTTCATTACATTTACTGAATATCTCTGAGGGTCTATTCATACCCTCTTCGTGTCACCCTACCAAGCTTCACCCTTAAGCTCTATTCAACTGCTTTGTTGTTCGGCATATATCCTTCACCTCCCTATACCATTCCAGCATTCCTCTACGATCCATAACCTCACAACAGGTTCTTATCCCTTGCATGCTTAACTAGTCGATAAACTAGACAGGGGCCTGTATGAAGACCAAACCAACCAAGTGCATATTTACAGGGTTTTCACCCCAGTCATTTTAACAAATTAATATTGTGATTGGTATAGGATTTAGGTATGTACACATGCGCTGGAATAGCTAAGCAAGTTTTCAGAGAGATATCTTCATTAATATGTAGAAGTGAAGTTACTATGATAATTGTTATGTTACAGATTGGGGGAAGCGTGTCCCTTATCCCCTAGCTTATTTGCTTGTAGACCAATCACTAACCAGTATGCAGCTCACCAAAGTGTGCTCCTATATGAGCCGCCATGCCATTTGTCCTATATTAACAACTATTATGGATATGAGTCAGAGGATGATATTTTAAGATTCACGTGAGAGCAGATATTGAGCTGTTGATGAGGTCTGGAAGTGACGAGAGAGCTGTTTGTGTTGAAGCTTTGTCGTTTAGTGATAGATATGAGAGTGAGGTTTATGGGTCACAATGTATGAGATAACTGAGGTGTGGATGTATGAGCTCCTTACTTTTGTTGTTGTACTAGTTAGGGTTGTATTGTCTATAAACAAAAGGGATATCTCCATCTACAAGTGGGCCAGATCGCTTAAATCTGACTAGCGGCTTTCGCCGTCCTGTTTCTTCTCCCCTGCATGATATTACGTGCTATACAACTACTGCTCACCATGAAGTCCGAGGATGAATAGCTGTTGTGATAGGTCTATGATTCGGGTGTACATACAATTTGTGGGAGCTCGCTGCTAGTGATCACAGATGGGCTGCTGGGCCGGACAGGTCAAGAAGAGGAGCAGAGAATGATCTCTGTAGAATGAGGAAAGACTGAATTGCTTGCTCTATCTACTGTGGAGGAAAGCTCTCTACTTATAGTCCCTAGACTATTGCTTACTAAGGATACTAACTCAACAAAGCAGGGGCAAACAGAGCAAACGCATGCAGTTGCGTGACCATCATAACTGGAGCTGTGCACTGTAGCTATGTGGGTCCCGGCACAACACTCCCCCTGTTGTTAATGACTCCTTAAGTTATTGAATAGCGACTGATGATTTAACCTTGGTCAGTGAGTCAGCTAGTTGATCAGAATAAGGCACGTAGGACACATCAATCAATCCCTTTTGATGCTGCTCCTGACAATAGAAGTTCCTAAGTGAGATATGCTTTGATCTTCTGTGATTGTCGTGATTTTTGATAAGGGAAATTGCCAATTGATTGTCCACGTACAACTTGGTACATTTTGCTCCCTCAATGTGATCAGTAATGTTTAACTCTTCCAGAAGCGATTTTGTCCACTGTAGCTGACGACATGTTTCGGTGGCAGCAAGATACTCAGCCTCAGTTGTAGACAAAACAACTTCCTGCTGAAGATGGGACCGCCAACTTATTGGTCCTGAAGTTAGTATAATCAGTGATCCGGAAGTTGATCTGCTTGTTGATGGATCTGCTGCAAAATCTGCGTCCGTATAAGCTTTAATTGAGGGTTTACCTATTGATCTGTTGAAGGTGATTCCTCGATCCGGCTCTTTAGAGAGATACCTTAGCACCCGGTGAGCTGCATGCAGATGTTCACCTGAGGGGTTTGTCAAAAATCGCGCCAAGTGGTTGACAGAAAATGTGATATCGGGTCTAGTGCTATTCACGAGAAACTGCAGGCCACCTATAATGGATTTATATCTTGTAATCTCTTCTGGTGTGCTTTCTTTATCGCTTGGAAGCATTAGATGCTCAAGGGGTGTTGAAGCAGGTTCGCAGTCTTTTAAGCCGTGTCAATCTATCAGTGTGCGTGTGTATTGTGTTGAGCGGATTGGTTTGCAAAAGCTTGTGGCTGTTAGGCACAGATGGTATCACTTGATGAAGCGAGTGGGAAAGTAAAGGAATCTGTAAATCTGTCGTGGAGAGTTGCTAATTACTCCCACTAGGACACAGAGTGCTATATAAACTATATTTTGTAATAATAAAATCTAGTGGTTGGTATTTACGTCAAAGCGCATTAATACAAACCTCACAATTAATGGGAGATAAGTGACGTGTCTTCTACACATCCCTGTCTTTACCATAATTGGTAGCACCAATTTCAACATATTGACCCTGTGATAATGCTAGGGTATCTTTTCTGGGGTAACAGATATGGATGCCTAAAAACAAGTCTGTGCTCACCGATTTTATCTTATATCTCTTGTGTAAAGCTTGCATCAGCGTTTCTATCTTGCCTAAGTTAGGACCCATCACCTGGAAATCATCTACATGCATAACCACAAATACATCTTGGTGGGCGTTGGTGTATAGACATACGTCTGATGTAGTTGGGTGGAAACCAAGTCTAGCAAGGGTTGCTTTGGCATCATCATACCACAGAGCTGCTGCCTGCTTGAGACCGTAGAGTCCTTTGCAAAGGAGAATTATGCATCCTTCTTTTTCATAGCCCTGGGGCATTTCCATGTAAAGGTTGATGTCAATGTCAGGGTTTAAGAAAGCGGTTAGAACATCACCTTGCCTACGGTGCCAGCCAAATTGGTGGGCTAGCACAAGCATGATTTTACCAGTTTCTGGTCGTGGTGTAGGAGCGAAAGTTTCATGGTAATCAATGCCTTGACGCTGGGTAAAGCCTTTCGCTGTACAACGAGCCTTCCACCTTTCGATGCTGCCATCTGCTCTAAATTTCTTCTTAAATACCCATTTGCATTTCATAGGTTTGTGTCCCTGTGGAAGTTCCGTGCGGCGAATGATTTTTATGGCTCCTTTTTCTTGGAGGGAGCAAAATTCCTCATCTGTAGCCTTTTTCCATTGCATGGCCTCCGGACTAGTCATGGCTTCGCTCCAGGTTTTTGGATTGTTGGAGATTTGTACTGCCTTGCCATAGTGGAGACGTTTGTAGTCATGTTTCTTAACCTCTCTGCCATACCTAGTTCTTGTGATCTCGTTTTCCGGCGAGTATTCCCTTTCTGGTGAGTGCTCTCGTTTTTGTCCAACAATAGAGCGTATAGGGTCCCATCCAGTCATGATCTTGTTGTATGGCGTTTCATCTGCTTCTTATTCAGAACTGGACTCCCCCTCATCTTCTGGCTGCAGGCTAAGCTCCTGTGAATGGTTAGGGAAGTATGATTCTGGGGGGGAGTCTGCTATATCTTTCGAGTGGTACGATTCACTTAATGAACCTTGCTCAATACTTTGGGAACTCACATTTCTGATGTCTGTTGGTGGTAATTGTTCTTCTGATGACGAGAGTGAAGTCACTTCTTGAACTATTGATTTGGGCCAATTGTTTATGTTATCAGCTAATGCGGAATCTTCGGTTGCATCTTGTGTAATAGAGTCAGATTCTAGCGTGGTGGGTGATGAACTCTCCCCCTCAAACAATGCTGGAGTTTGAAGTTCTGGAGTTATAGGAGGATTATGTTGATAATTCATTGTTTCTGTAAATAATGAGTTATCACTGGCCCAGTAGCTGGTTGTTTTCTGCTGATCGATTTGACTTAGATTGTCACCAAACATTATATCTTCATTGAAAGATGCATGGGGAGTGAAATTTTCTACCCATTTCCATCCCTGTGATGTTGTCCAATGGGGATAATAAATGATGAAGTTCTTGTCAGTATTTTCCTGGAAACCCATAAACCATCCCTTTGCTGCACTAGGCTCGAATTTACCTGGCTTCGGATGTATTAGTTTATATGCTCAACAGCCAAACCTTGGAAGGTTCGTAAGGTCTACTTGACCAGTGTGCGGCTGATGAAGGCCTTGCATGAAATCAGGTAATGGGATCTGTTTGGTGCGTAATTAGTATAATCTATTAACAATGTAACATGCATGTCGAACTGCCCAGGGCCAATAAAGTGCAGGCATGCAGGCATCAATCAGCATTGACCTTGCGAGTCTTAAAACTACTTTGTTTGCTGCTTCAGATACTCCATTTTGCTCAGGTGTATCTGGAGCGGATACATCAGTACGAATACCATGCTGTTCACAGTGCGATTTAATGCGTAAAAATTCAGTGCCTCCGTCTCTAAAGATTGCGCGGACTTTCTTTCCATGATGATGGTGTTGAAATTCAATCCACTGCACAAGAGAAGAGGCAATCTGGTCTTTGGATTGGGTTAATAATGACCATCTCATACGAGTCTTAGAATCTGTGATTATTATTGTGAGGTTATGGATCGTAGAGGAATGCTGGAATGGTATAGGGAGTTGAAGGATATATGCCGAACAACGAAGCAGTTGAATAGAGCTTAAGGGTGAAGCTTGGTAGGGTGACACGAAGAGGGTATGAATAGACCCTCAGAGATATTCAGTAAATGTAATGAACTTAAATTGGAGTAACTACTGTAAGAGGTCTTACCTTCAGAGATATTCAGTAAATGTAATGAACTGAGGATTTCTGAAGGAGAAGAACACTACATATATATACAGGAATTAGTCCTACTGAAACGAATTTAGAAATAAGCCAGGATATGCGCCCATGTCCCAGTATGGCAACATTATCATGGTGATGGTATTGTTGTGCTCAACTAAGGTAGCCCTGGCAGGTAGCGCATGGAGGGTGAGTGTGTCATCAAGGTACCTCAGGCATGGACAACTCACATGACATGTTTGGCGCATTTGTTCAGGGAAGGCACACTGCATGAGTAAGCATGATGGGCATATGATTCGCTGGTAAGCGAGTTCATGGGGTATAAAAGGGGAGTATTTCCCACTGTAAATTAGAATATACATCCATAGAGTCATCTACAATCCACTCTTGATGAAACATCATATCTTAGCCGTCAAACGCAAGTGTACGTTCCCCATTTCATATACCAAGTAAAACAGGTTATGAGCCCGGCGCAGTACCACGCATAAATGAACCATGCTAACAATATCGCAAGTTTTCCATATTATCTTCCAAAGGTCTCAAGGAAGTCTTCAGCATGTCGCTCGCACCCTCATCCAGCTCCACCAGAATCGTCCTGTCACCAGGAGTCTCCCTCGACAACTGGATAAACGACCTCCAAGCAAAGTTGGCCAAAGAAGGCGTTATCGGTCACGTCTATCACCAGTTCAAGGGAATCCGGCCCATTCACAGACCGGCTGCCCCAACAGATGAGATCGATTCCGCAGATTACCTCCCAGTACTGGACGCCTATGCCACTGCCGTCGAGACCTGGACACTGGGTGAGATTAGGGCTAAAAACATTATTCTGGGCCGACTCAACCCAACCATGCAACCGCGCAATCACGACCGTATCACTGCACACCAACTCTACCAGTCAATCATCGACTCGCGCAGAGAGACTGCCACAGCACCTTACGCATTAGCCCTCGAAGAATTCCTCAGGACGAAGTTTGAGTCGCATGCCGACGACTACATTAACAAGTTCCTAGCAAATCTTCAAGGCTTGAATGACGCGGCAGAGACTCTGCATGCCACCACAGGCACAGAGTACCATGTGCCGAGAGGGCTGGCAGCGGCAATATTCGTCCAGGGTACCAGGCATATCCCTTGGCTAACCAATTGGAGGGACATGCGAGCATGTACGGATCAAAATTCGTACGCTACCTTGGAGTCATTAATGTCGACCATCAGGATTGCTAGTGGTAACAGAACAGTCGATCCTACGCCCCAAGCCGCTCCACCGCCACAACCCAACCGGGTATTTGCCACGCGTGAACCTACGGAGAGATTAGATCCGGAGGCCGAATGCAGGCGATGCAACCATCGGCATAAGAACAGGGAATGCTTCAAACAGCATCCTCAGTTAGCGAATGGCCCCAGAGGTGAACGATGGCATGCAAGGAGGGCTATTGGTAGACAAGGCGGGACGGGTCAGGCCGCAGATGGGAATATGAGAGCTGTGACAGGCATAGATACCGACAGCGAGAACGAGGACAGTGTAGGCATGGCTGCAACAGCCCATAGTACCCATACACATCTTGTCATTTATGATACTGGTGCTTTGCACCACTTTATCCCATGTGAATCCATGTTTTGCAACATGCATTCCAGGCATAAACCATTGAGATTTGACCAAGCCGTAGGAGACATGCAATTGACTAAGCAAGGTGTTGCACGAATCACCATTTGCAAATTAGTCATTGATCTCCACAACGCACTGTACTCTCCAAAATCGTCTTGCATAATAATCTCAGCTGGTAGATTACAGAGATTAGGCAACATAACATGTGACGCTGACATGACACGCTTAATAATGTGTAAACCAAACCATGAAAAAACGCCAATAGCTGAACTACTTTGCAAAAATGACGTTTACTACATTAAACCACTCACACATCTTCCGGAAAAACGCATACACACTGCAGCCCCTGGTGTTGCAAGAGTCCCGAAGACGTCTAGTGCACAACGTTGGCATCAGAGACTAGGGCATACAGGTCAAAAGATTTTGAAAAAGACGGCGCAATGCACCATAGGAATGGAATGATTAGATACAGCAGAATTAACCACCTGTGAAACATGCCACCTCAGTAAGGCACAACGCCATGTCTCACGAGAACCAAGACCGACCCCATTTGACCCACTAGATGAAGTGTTCATTGACACAGTTGGCCCATTAACAACAGCACATAACGGGCATCAGTATGCCGTAATCATCACCGACGCCAGAACACGCATGAGATGGGCTATCTCCACGTGCACAAAAGACCAAATTGCAACAGAACTAGTCCAATGGGTCGAGCAACAGCATCATCAATACGGAAAAAGAGTCCGCACAATCTTCAGGGATGGGGGGTCAGAATTTACCCGTATCAAATTACATTGTGATCAACATGGCATTAGGACAGACATCTCTGCTCCATACACACCCGAGCAGAATGGCACCTCACAAGCATCTAATAAGGTCATACTGAGACGAGCTGGATCCATGCTTATAGACGCCAGAATGCCCGCATGTTACTGGCCATGGGCAGTCGAACATGCCTGCTTCATCATTAATCGTCTATATTGTTTGCGAACAAAATTGATACCATTGTTAGATTTCCTCCAAGGTCTGAAGCAGCCTTATCCCAATCAAATTGACTTCACCAACCTCCCACGCTTCGGATGTCGCGCATATAAATACATTCATCCAAAACCAGGCAAATTTGATCCTAGGGCTGAGATGGGCTGGTTTGTTGGATTTCAAATAAATACCAATAAAAACTTCCTCATCTATCATCCCCATTGGACACCTACCCATGGTTGGAAATGGTCATTGAGCATAACTCCTCATGCATCGTTCAACGAAGAAATTGTTTTCGGCGACGAGTTAAACTTCATAGACCAACAGCAGATAACCAGCTACTGGACCAATTACGACTCCATATTTTCAGAGTCGCAACATTTTCAACCACCATGTACTTCGCATAGTAACACGAGTACTCAGCATCAACCAGGGCATCAACCACAAAACTACCAACCCCATCATGGTCAAGATGACCAGAGGGAGCAACCTATAACCATTCCGCAACCTTCTACCAACCCGCAGTCGAACGACACGCATGACACACAGCCCGCATCACACGCAATTGATCAAGTAGCAGAATCGCATAATGTTCACACCATACCCAATTAGCCAGCTGCTCACGAAATTACACTGCATCAAATAGATCAGCAAGTTATTCAAAGACCAAAACAACAACTTTCTGATCAGAGGGAGATACATGTTGCAGAAACATCGGAGCCAGACCAGCCGCTAGATCGTGTCATGACTGGCTGGGATCCAATACCGCCAATGGCCGGCATTAAGCGTCAACACTCACCAGAAGGAAGCATCACAAGGTCACAGCGAGGGAGAACCATCAAGCGTGTAGACTACTATCGACTACATCACGGCATGACAGCACAAGCAACCACTGATCCGCAAACATGGGATCAAGCTATGACTCGCACAGAAGCGTCGCAGTGGAAAAGGGCAGCAGATGAAGAATTCAGCTCACTAAAGCAAAAGGGCGCAATTAAGATAATTCCACGGTCACAACTACCCCAAGGCCGCAAACCCATGAAGTGCAAATGGGTATTTAAGAAGAAATACCTAGCTAACGGCGATATTGAAAAATATAAGGCTCGATGCACAGCTAAAGGCTTCACCCAGCGACAAGGCATTGATTACCATGAGACGTTCGCTCCCACACCTAGACCAGAAACAGGACGCATTATTCTTGTCCTCGCACACCAACTAGGTTGGCACAGAAAACAAGGCGACGTACCAACAGCATTTCTCAATCCGGACCTCAATATTGACTTATTCATGGAGTTACCAAAAGGCTACGGAAGAGATGGCTATGTCATCCAACTACATAAAGGCCTTTATGGACTCAAGCAAGCAGCAGCACAGTGGTATGACAATGCAAAGACAACACTCGCACAGCTAGGTCTATTACCTACTACATCCGACGTCTGTCTATACACCAACCACAAAAGAGACCTCTTTGTACTGATGCATGTTGATGACTTTCAGGTTGTAAGTCCACATCAGTCGAGGATCGACAAACTCATGAAGGCCCTGCACGATAAGTACAAACTTAAGACAGTGAGCACGAACATGTTCCTTGGCATAGAGATCAGTCATCCATATCCTGAGATGATCAGATTCTCCCAAGGACACTATGCACGAACACTTCTTAATAGACATAATCTTTCGGACTGCAAGAAAGCAGGCTCACCAATCGAGCGCATGATGGAGGGAAATAAGGAGAAATGCATGTCACATGAAATGACAGAATACAACTCCCTCATAGGAGGACTGCAATACCTTTCCAACAACACCAGACCTGACATCTCATTTGCAGTCAATCACCTTGCACGATTCCTGACCAACCCAACACAGGAACACATGCAAGCTGCACGTCAAGTACTCCGATATATCGCGAATAATCCAGATCAGGGCATTGAATTCACCCGACATGATCAGCAAGCGATCCTCGAAGCATACACAGACGCAGACTTCGCAGCCGACCCATCTACAAGCCGCTCAACATCTGGAATGCTGATCAGAATTGCATCAGGTCCCATCTGCTGGAAGTCACACTTACAACGAGAGGTCGTACTCTCAACCACGGAAGCAGAATATCTAGCAGCAACGGAGACATGTCGTCAACTACAATGGGTTAAGTCACTAATTCAAGAGCTCGGCCTTTCTGACGATTTTGAAGGCGCAACACGCACCAATCTACATGTCGACAATCAAGCAGCCATATCACTCATTAAGAATCATGACAATCATAGGCGATCCAAGCACATAGCCCTCAGGAACTTCTTCTGCTGCGAGCAGCATGAAAACGGAAAGATAACTGTTAGCTATGTGCCATCAAACCTTCAACTTGCTGACGCACTAACGAAGGTGAAATCTCCTGTGGCAATTCATTGAGTAGCTGAGAAAAGGTCGTCACCGACAGAGGGAGTGTTGTGCTCAGCTAAGGTAGCCCTGGCAGGTAGCGCATGGAGGGTGAGTGTGTCATCAAGGTACCTCAGGCATGGACAACTCACATGACATGTTTGGCGCATTTGTTCAGGGAAGGCACACTGCATGAGTAAGCATGATGGGCATATGATTCGCTGGTAAGCGAGTTCATGGGGTATAAAAGGGGAGTATTTCCCACTGTAAATTAGAATATACATCCATAGAGTCATCTACAATCCACTCTTGATAAAACATCATATCTTAGCCGTCAAACGCAAGTGTACGTTCCCCATTTCATATACCAAGTAAAACAGGTATGTCTTGACCACCAGTAGACCCCCAAGCTAGCTGAGTGTAAGACAGAATCATGCTTATACCATAATTTCCAACATATCTTGTGTTAAGCGCCAAGACTAATTAATATTACAGAAAATAGATGTGGCGCAGTATTTAAATGATACAAATAACGGAAACGAAAACGAGATAGTACATGACTAGTGTAACAGATGCAGGGCTGTTAGAATTACAACAATTATGACAACTTACTGTAGTCCGTTAATTGCAGTGGTAATCTTGCCTACTGTTTCTATAAATATTTGATCTAGAGGTGCGTACGGGATTGGTCTAGGTTCTCGAAATACGAATCTTTGGGATTTGCTGAGGTGACATGTCTCGCATGTTGTGAGCTGACTTAGGTCTATATTTTCGAGTCCCTTTGTGTGTTGGCCGGTTTTCTTTAAGATTTTCTGGCCCGTGTGTCCGAGTCTTTGGTGCCATTGTTGTGCACTTGTGGTCTGCGGTATTCTTACAACATCAGGAGCTGCTATATTACTTCGTGATGTATTGGTTTTTTCAAGGGGATAAATGTAGTATACATCATTCTTGCGCACCAGTCTTGCTATGGGAACACTAGACTCATTGTCACGTTTCTGCACCAATAGAGACTTTTCTGGATCCGGTACTATGTTGCTAAGCCTCTCCAACCTACCGGCTGACACAATATTGCACGAAGATTCAGGTGAAAGAAAAGTCTCATGGAGCTGGAGCGAAAATGTCCCGATTTTAAGAGTCGCTGTTCCTTGTTGACATAGCTCTCTAGTACCGACAGCCTGATCGAACTTGAATGGTTTAAGGGAGCAATTCACTTCACTACACATGGAACGGTGTGGAACAAAGTGGTGCAATGCACCTGTGTCATAGAGTGTAACGGATTCATTCATTCGAGATGATGCAGCAATTATCACCCCTCCTGAGTCTGACTCACTATTGTCTCCTACGCTATTGACTGAGGCCTGTTTGCCATTGCCCCTGTTTATCCCAGAACGGTTATTGCTTCCCTGTGCCAATTCTGGGTGAAGACAATAACAATACTTATTCTTGTGCCGATGTTTGCACCTCTTGCAGTATGCTTCTGGGTCTACATTGATACTGTTGGGTACGACCGCAGCCACCGTGTTGGGTGTCTGGGTCCAATTGCCTGCTACAGATTGCAAAGAAGACATCAGAGTTCGCAGTTGTGCATACTTGTTGTCGGAATTGAATGCTCTTGTATCACGCCAAACATTTAGCCATTTGATCCTCTTTGTTCCCATCACAAAAATGGCTGATGCTTGTCCGTCACTTATGCAATACCCAGAGGCTAACGGCCGAGTAGAAATTGCATCGGCCGCGTTGTTCACACTCTGGTATGCTGCTAGGAAACGGTCAACATAATCATCAGTAGTACTAACAAACCTGATGCTCAACAGTTTTTAGAGTGCTGCAGCATATGGTGCGGTTGCAGTTTCATTCCTTGTCCCGGCTACAGTGTCGTAGAGTTCTTTGGCCGTCAGGTTGTCGTAATGTTGGGGGCAAATGGTCGTAGATAGTTGTTGGGTGATGATATTTTTTGCTTCGATTTCTCCCAAAGTCCAGCGCTCGAATTCATCCAGGTACTTTTCCGTGAGTTTATTTGCATCTTCGGCGTATGAGCTCCCTAATAGAGGATCTGTAGGGATGTTGACTGGACGGATCCCAGGCATGTCATGAAAGTCATGTCCCAGGACGTTTTTGCGTCCAAGTTTAGCACGCAATGCCATTCTCCAAGCGATGAATGAGATACCATTACCAAGAATTTCCTTTGGATCAGTCATTTTCATGATGCTTAATCTGTGGTTTTTTTCACAATGGTTAGCTAACTCCTGTAAGTACATGGATGCGCCGTGCTCATAACCTGTTATGATAGGTCTATGATTTGGGTGTACATACAATTTGTGGGAGCTCGCTGCTAGTGATCATAGATGGGCTGCTGGGCCGGACAGGTCAAGAAGAGGAGTAGAGAATGATCTCTGTAGAATGAGGAAAGACTGAATTGCTTGCTCTATCTACTGTGGAGGGAAGCTCTCTACTTATAGTCCCTAGATTATTGCTTACTAAGGATACTAACTCAACAAAGCAGGGGCAAACAGAGCAAACGCATGCAGTTGCGTGACCATCATAACTGGAGCTGTGCACTGTAGCTATGTGGGTCCAGGCACAACAAAAGCATTAGATTACAAAAGTTTGTAGTTTATTATATTAATCTTCTCTAACTGTATCCATACCATAACAATGTATCCATTGTCGAATATTTATACCAGAAATAAAGCTCTGTCTAGTCAGCATACGCTTACATTAACCCAGTCTCTTTCCCAATTAAATCTTCATTCTGCCAAGACAATAACATCACAACAACAACCCATCTCTTGTACTGCACACATTACTACTGGTAATGTTGTTATGTAGAGACTGGATCTCCTCCATGCCCCATAATGCCATGCTGCCATAATAACTACCTATGCACCAGCTACTAGATCTACCATACTATATAGCTGAGCATAACAGTTAACGATTTTTATTCACAAGAGACTGTACATGATAACCTCTGTGATGATGCACGAGTCAGGATCTACACTATAGCTGTAAATCCTGTAAAGCGATTAACTTTCTCTCAGGGATGAGGGTTTGATAGTGTTCCACGGGGTGCGTTGTATATCCTAGTAAAGATCTAGGTGGTAAGTGAAGGTTGTAAATGGGTCAAAGGAATGACAGGTCTTCTCTAGGAAGAGATGAATGGGCAACTAGTTGCAGTAGGTGTTACACGTGGGTCTTGCTGATGAAGAACTGGGCAATGGATATATGGTCTTCCCGAAGAAGAGATGGGTGAACAAATGTATTGTAAATGGTAGATAAAGAAGACGTTGCGTGAGGAGTAAATCTCTCACGCTGAACTATTATA
Organism: Blumeria graminis f. sp. triticale; assembly: GCA_905067625.1. Classification (NCBI taxonomy): domain Eukaryota; kingdom Fungi; phylum Ascomycota; class Leotiomycetes; order Helotiales; family Erysiphaceae; genus Blumeria; species Blumeria graminis. The sequence continues at coordinate 2,862,161 of LR898478.1, forward strand.
TACAAGAGTAGAAGCATTTGCCAGCCGGAATTAATCAAAATCAATTCTTGCCAATATCTTTGCATTGATGGCTGTGTTCTTGTCCTTCTCTTCATGACTCCCTTGTATATCCTTACATGACGTTTTACATGACTAATTGTATAGGGGAAGCTATTATTAAATTGATGGTTTTAATTAACTACCCCTTCATCTTATCACGAATTAATATTAGTATTAAAATTCTATTTACGGATCCGTGAAACTTTCACAAATTGAACAATCATGATGAGTTATTGATATTAGAGATGAAGATGCACTGTCTACAGACTTCTTTTTTTGATTCATAATGTATTCAGTTACATAGCTATGACAAGTCCCCGGACTTCATATTTGAGTCAAGTAACATCCTGTAATTCTCCTTTTCATGAAGTCATCTAGATCGGACTAAAATTTCTTGTGTGTTTAGGACGTCATTTGATAGATGGCATATGACATCCTCAATCTGAAATGAGTATTGTTAGGATTCCAGAGAAACGCCTTAGGCAGGGTTCAGTGTTCCTTGTTTAATCCTACTGGTCTTTATTGCTTAGTAAGGGCACCTTTGTAGTTTCTATTTCCGAGAATGAGATCTTCAGGCTTTGTTTTCTGTCTTTAGGAATAGTTACATAATTCTCATTACATCTCACTCTCGTCCTCTGCTATCCATGATGACCTACTGTCACCTCCGGCCATTTTGTCCAGAACGACTCACCACTGTGACAGAAACCGAGTTGGTTGTGAATAAATCAATTTATTAAACTATATGAGGAGAAAAGAGAACTCTAGCTACAACTAACAGGTATTTATAAGAATTGGTCCCCTTTGTCAATCTCCAGACTGATGACTTATCCTTAGGCACAATACTTGCTACCCAGCCACGCATTGCCAGGTGTTACTTAGTTGTAGTAACACTTCGACCTCCTGACTTGTAGTGCCGCTTAGTTGTAAATATTCCCAACAATCTGCTTAGGTATTCACCTAAGCTCTAATAGCGGTCAAACCGTAACATTACCCCCTCATTTACCCTCTTACTCTCTCCTTCCTTGACGCTGGCCTGTTGTTGGTCTCTGCTGAGCCCCACTTCTTCTCCCAAACATTGAGTGCTGCAGCATCTTGTAAATTTATGAGCGATGTCCACTCTGGTAGCGCCATCCCAGTCCACTTGACTAAGGCCTGTCTCTCTCCCTTCTTTGTCCTTCATCTTAGAACTTTGTCAATCTGATACTCTTCTTTGCCATCAATTTCAATTATTGGACCTGGAATTTCATCTTCTAATTTTTGCAACCGCAATAGATTTTCATCTGCTGGTAAGAGTAAATCTACATGAAACTGGTTTTGTATCTTCCCAGGAATATCAAGTTGCACTACTTCCGGCGAAATGAGTTTAGTGACTGAGTACTTTGCATGTTGCCATCCCAACTTCCTAGAAGGTTGATCTTCTAATCTAATGTTTTGCAGTAGTAGCCAAACTTTATCACCGACTTCATACCTTGGCGCTGGTTGCCTCTTTCTATCTGTGAAGTCCTTGTGGCGTTCTTGAATATCAGCCATTGCGGATTGCATGAAAATCGTAACATTTTGTAATCTTTCGACAAAATTTTCAGCCCTTTCTTTTCCTGTAGATACTGAGATTTTTGACTGTTTGGTAATAATTTGGATTGGGTTGACATGATAACCATGTGTTGCAAAAAATGGACTTATGCCACCTAAAGACACAACATCTCTGTTATTAATCGCAAGCTGAGCTGCAGCGAGACAGTCAGACCAGTCGTGCTGAGTATGTTACGGTTTACCCGCTGTTTAAGCTTAGGTGAATACCTAAGCGCATTGTTGAGGACTCTGAGGATAAGACTGTTGGGATCGAAGCAATGTCATAGCACAGTGAATATGGGCAATGCGTAGCCGTGCGGTAATTATTCGACCTAAGGAAAAGGTATAAGCAACGAGACTCATAGAGTGGACAAAATGTTATAAGTACCTTGTAGCTGTAGTTAGATTTCTCTTCTTCATAGAGTTTATCAAATCGATTTTTTCATTTCCAACTTGGTCTCTATCACAGAGTATAAGAAACGTACGCTCTCAAGTAAGTCTGGACTTCCTGATTTTTTCTTTCCGTAGCTCCATCAGTTTGAGTATGATAGGCTGTGCTCAGCCTCTGTTCAATTCCAACCATTTCGCATGGTCTTCTTCAGAATTTACTTGTCCAATTAGTCCCTCTTTCGCTAGTTAAAGCCTTTGGAAATCCGTGATAGCGCCAGTGATATTCTATAAATCGCTTAGCACAAGATTCTGCATCCATCTTATCCATAGACTCCAGTGTCACTGATTTCAACAATCTATTGGTAATTACCATGATGTTTGTTGCACCATTTGATTTGGGAAGGTCCACCATAAAGTCAATAGAAAGCTCTTGATGGAATCTTTCAGGTACTGGTAACAGTTTAAGAAGCCCTTGTTTCTGGTGTCGCCAGATTGATGACCTCCCGCATACATGACAGTTTTTACAGAACCGCTTGACTGATTTACTTATTCCAGGCCAAAAATATTCACGAGCAACCTGGGCAAGCGTTGCATCTCTCCCTGGATGACCTGAGACAGCTGAGTCATGGGTATTCTTGATAAGCGCAGTTGTTAGAGGCTCATATAAAGGTACCCATATCCGTCCTTGGTAGCAAACTACACCAAAACTATTGTCAAATTCACAAGCGGCGATCGCCGCCTTAATTGGACAAGGCTCGTCCGAACCTTCTATTTTAAATTTGAGGTCCTTGGGCCACGCACAATCTCCACTTTGAACCGCATTTACGACCTGAATATACCTTTCATTGTTATTTAACGCCTGGTTCCAAAGTTCCTATAAATCCTCGTTGACAAATATTTCATGGCCTTCTGCAACATTAGTGCCATTAATACACAACTTTGACGCATGAATTGGTGTTAAGACCTGGCGCTTGCGGCTTAAGAGTCGTGGGTCGCCTTCCATAGGTCTATCTTGATCCCTTCTCGAGAGTGCATCTGGCCGTTCATTATCTACCCCTTTCCTGTACACGAGTTTATACCTGAATCGGGATAGAAATTCTGCCCATCGAGTCTGCCACTCTGTCAGCCTTCTCGTTGTGAGGAAGTACTTCAAATTCATATGGTCACTTAGAATAGTGAAAGCGTGTGCTAGGCCCCGTAGCTCTGCGTCCCATTCTTTCATACTTGCTACAATGGCTAGGAGCTCTTTATCATGAATCTAATAGTTCATTTCTGCTCCATTTAACTTCCGAGAGTAGTATGCCACAGGTTTCCATAGGCCAATTTCTTGCTTCTGTAACAAGCATCCACCAAGGGCATAACCGGAGCAATCTGCTTCCAACATTGTTTTGCAGTCGGGATCCCATTGGGCCAGAGCAGGCTCTGCAACGAACTTTTCCTTGAGCAATTCAAATGCATCATTTTGTTCAGAGCCCCACCTCCAAGGTGTACCCTTGCCTGTCAGAGAAGTTAGAGGTGCACAGATTCTTGAAAATCCCTTGATAAAGCCACGATAAAAATTGGCAAACCCTAAAAATCCTCTTAGTCCTTTTGTCGTTGTGGGTGCCTTCCATTCCAATATTGCCTGGACCTTTGCAGGATCCATCTTGACTGCAGAATTCTCACCATCAGAAGATATGATGAAGCCCAAGTATTTAGTCTCCTTAACACTAAACCCGCACTTGTCAATATCTAATCCTAGTCCTGCCTTCTGAAGCTTTTGAAGCTTTTGAAGCTTTTGAAGAACCAATTGTACGTGCAGTTCGTGTTCCTCTTTGTCTCCGTTGGTGAATACAAGTACGTCATCTACGTTAGCCGAGCAGAAATTGTCGAGGTACTCACGTAAAGCTTCGTTAATGTATCTCTGGAAGGATGCCGGAGCTCCATTTAATCCAAACGGCATGACAAGCCACTCGAATAATCCAAATCGTGTTCGAAAAGCTGTTTTCCATTTGTCACCTTCCTTGATACGCAACTTGTGAAACGCAGATTGCACGTCCAGCTTCGTGAACCACTTAGCTCTACTCAGCTTAGCAAGCGTCTCTTTAATTAACGGTAAGGGATAGCGATCGGCTTTTGAAATGGCATTCAAGGCGCGATAGTCTACACAAAATCGCAGGCCTCCACCTGGTTTCCGAACGAACAATACAGGGGCCCCTGCTGGTGAACTACTCGCTCGAATGTAATTCTTATCAAGAAGATCTGTCAGTGTCTTCCTTAGCACTAGTAGCTCATCCCTTGACATTCCATACAGGGGTCCCCATGGTATATTCTTGTCAAACTCAAGCCTTATCTCGTGGTCACATCCATGCTGATGAGGTGGCAGCTTGTCAGTTAACTCTTTCCGAAAAAGGTCTGCAAATTCCTTACAGTGATTTGGAAGCTTATTCAAATTCGTAGGAGACTTCTTTGATGGCGCAAGCGCTTTCTGAATATCTGCCAGCGTTACAGAAAATAGCTGAGTTGTGCCAGCGCTTGACTTCCTGGCTTTCCTGACTGTTGCAAGAAATACCCCTGCCGACAAACTTTTGATATTTGTTGTTTCAAAGGGCGAATTCACCATTGGCTGTCGGCCTTTTTCCCATACCCTCAATGGTTGATCGTTCACAATTGCTTCTCCAATGTTCATGAAATGTTCCCTTGCATTATAAATAACGTCTTCACGCTCCATCCATGGTTTTCCCAATATCACATCATGAGACAACATTGGTATAACATACGCATGTAAATTTCGTTGATACCCATCAATGTCTAGCTCCATGTTAACCATTTCCGTGATAAAATCTTTGTGGTGGTGATTTTTCGTTGCCTCTGTGAGCTTGCGTCGATTTATTTTTATCCGGGTTAAGTTTGCTCTATCTGCTAATGAATTACTGTTGAAAGTCATGCAATAAATCTGTAATTGTATCACGTGTCTCGCTTAGAATTCCACACTTTCCGTAATTGTAAAGTGTGTAGATAATTGTAAGAACAAGAAAAGGAGCACCAATAGTTGTAGTTATAACACACACAATAAATTATATATATATTTATATTATAAGGAATCTGATTTCGAGAGCAAGTATCCACACGCAGCTGAATATATAGCTGGTATGCAGTATACTCTTAACTCCACTGTCGCATAAATAACAACAATTACTAACAGCGGCTAGGCATTTGCATCCATTGTCAATCAAAGTGGGTACTGAATAAATTCCATTAATCACAGTGTCTATAATGAAAGAAGATCCGTTCATAGCGCTCTCTGCTTCTTTATCTCCAATTGATTTTGAGCTACTAACCATTTTCATAGCTCCATTTGTTTGCGCCTGAGGACAACTTGATTTGGGAGCTAATCTTTTTGCAACCATGTTCTTCACAACTTTGGCCTTAACTGTATCTGCAATTTTTACGTCGAATTTTGCAGCTTGGACAGGTATTTCAGGATGCTTAGCAGGAAGCAATTGACAATTAGCTATGACGTGTCCTTTCTTTCCACATTGCAAGCATAAGCCATCTATTTTGCGCCCATTCAACTCAACACATGATACCCACTTCGCACGGACTTTATCAACACCGGTCATCCTTGTATTGCTGTCCATATCCTTACTGTGAAAGCTGACTTGGGATGAAAGGTGGTGCGTAATTTCTTGTGAGACCTCCCCTAGTAATCTAACCCCAGCAACGCCTCGTGTTCCGTCGTCGAAGTAGCCAGTCTAACCTAGCAGGTATTCCCTTGTCATTTCTATACCAACCTCGTCAATTTCAGAACCCAGGATCGACAGGTAATCAATTAGTTCTCGAAGTGTTCTAGGGTGCAAACTGCCAATCATGTAATTTCTCGTCGTCTTGTTCAGCGAGTTTTGCAACAAGTAGATCTTGCATTTCTCTTTCTCTTTCAAACTGGGACTTCATGAGAGTAACTGCTGGAAGCGCGGTAGATATGACAATAGGTTCTCGTCCCGGAATTGTCGGCATGCATGAAATAGTGCGGCCGCCAATTGTTCCTCGTTTCTGTTGCGGTAGATATCATCCATAGCCTGTAACAGACCTAGCGTATCCCATTCCATGCTGTTTGCAAGGATACTCTGAAACTGACCTGTAATCATATCTTTCGCTGTTCCAGTCACTGCATGACTAAATAATTGCACTGAAAAGTCAGACGGTTGAAGATTATTCCGCTCCTCTACATCGCGCCTGTATATGTATCGAAGTATCCCGTGTGTAATTTCCCACTTAGTTCTATCCTTGTGGTTGTATGCTTCTGGCCATTTAAGTGGTTCCTCTTCTATGAAACATTCCCTGCGTTCTGATTGGCCTCCCACATTAGCTCTTGACTGCTGCAGGGGAGTTTTTTTCTTATTCTCCAATCGTTCCTGCATCGTTTTCATCATTTCGTTCATCTGAGATCGTAGAATCCCAAGGTCTCTTCTATGTTCCATTCCTCTTAATCTCATTTTTTCGACCAGTCGCTGCATTTCCGATTGTATTTCTCCATGTGGCATAGATTCATGATTCGATAAACCAGTTGCCATAGAGTCCGTTCTGATGTTAAAATTGTTCATATTTGAACCCATTGTTGATTCTTCGAATCCCTGTGCGTTGAAACCAAAAGTTAAAGATGCCCTAAGTCACAGTTATCTAAGGCTGCAATATACTTAATGACGGGCAAAGAATGTGATAGATATAGTTTAAATTGTGACAGAAACCAAGTTGGTTGTGAATAAATCGATTTATTAAACTGTATGAGGAGAAAAGAGAACTCTAGCTACAACTAACAGGTATTTATAAGAATTGGTCCCCTTTGTCAATCTCCAGACTGATGACTTATCCTTAGGCACAATACTTGCTACCCAGCCACGCATTGCCAGGTGTTACTTAGTTGTAGTAACACTTCGACCTCCTGACTAGTAGTGCCGCTTAGTTGTAAATATTCCCAACAATCCGCTTAGGTATTCACCTAAGCTCTAATAGCGGTCAAACCGTAACAACCACGTTCTTCTTTATTACCTTTCTAGAGAGCCCTCCGCGTTCCCACGAGGCGTCCATCCTCAGTACATTGTACGCTATGCAATCCCTTACGCCTCAAGTCTAACGCAAAATGAACCTGCGCCTGACAAGTATGATATCACAGGAAGTATGACATCACGAAAATCATGATATTAAGGAAAGTATGATTGGTAGTTGGATGGAATTAGGTATATAAGAGAGCTAAGCATTAGGATATTCAGACCTTACCTAGTGTCTTCTGAAAATAAAGACACTTCTACTTGTAAACCTCATCTCTTCTTTGGAAGACCATTGCATCACATTACTTCCTGTGGCTATTCTACTACTCACAGTGAAGCTTCGCCTCAGATATTGTCATTTTATCTCTCATCCACTGACTATCTCATTTTGTACCCTGTAGAAATATTACCATATCAAACTTCTTGAGATTAACATAGGGCAATCAACATTAGATCAAGAGAGAATCATACCACTCTTCAACTACTACTATTGACTGTGAAACTATCCAGTAGCTATTCCAATAAATACAAACAATTGTTGGAGTTTGTATCAAATGTTGTTAAATGATAAGGTGTGTCTAGTTGGTGCAGGAGCGAGCCGAGCCAGTCATAGTCAAACTCATAGGTTGCATCAATTACGCTATTTATGCAAGTCAGTCCTGTTGTAATGGAAGTTGTATAGAGAAGCTTAAGCTGTTAGGCTTGTATTTAATATCACCTAGTGAAGCGAGTTGGGAGATTGAAGAGTCTGAAAACCATAGTGGAGAGTTATTGATTAAACCCACTTAGTATCAGAGCGCTATTTAAACTAATTACTACAGCTAAGCGAAGGACATAATTCACTAGCTTATGCTAGATAATTGGGAGGCTGGTCAACGTATGAGTCATCATGAATGTGGCTAGTAATAATAGAACCTTATTACGCTCCGTATTAGTGCGACTCTTCATTGCCAAGTAGTGCCAATTTCAACAGTAAGGAGGGACTTCAAATCTTGCCTCTCCTTGAATACCTTGCTTATCTGTGTCTCAGCTGTAGGATACAATGATCAGTGTTGGTACAATACGGTATACCCGCGTAAATAAAAGGCAATAAATAGATTCAATAAAACGATACAATAATATTCACATATATTCATTCTATCTATCTGTTCTAACCCTTTGGTATCATGTAAGAATGCCAGGGGAATATTACGTAAGTAGCACTACTATTACAATTGGTTAACACATATTCTGCTTATTAATGTGCACATGACTTCTGTTCCAATACTTTTTTTGCATCAGATTTTAATTGCGTATGCAGGTATCTAGCTTTGACACAATATCAAAGAAAAGTAAAAAATAGATGATTCAATGCAAGGGAAGAGCCCTTATGCCTCGGATTTTATTCGCAAGTACCACAGCAAAGTTATGGTGGCTTTTTCGTCAAACAAAGTCAACCCTCATCCGTGAATACCCACTCAGGGGGACGTCTCAAAAACCCTGAGTTATCCAGACATGCCTCTGTCATTCATTATCTTTCATCTGCGCTAGATGTGATCTTAGATGTCTCCTTCCCAAGTAGAGTAGGTGCCCAGGCTACTCAGACTATACCGGGGAACACAACCAGGAGTCGGACCACGGCACCTTCCATCGTCTGCTTGTTTCTATAGTGTCAGCTGCACTCTCGCTAGCGAAGTTTTGGCGCGCACAAAGTTCAATTCTTAGAACTCTTACCAAAATTTGGAATTTTATGACTGTCGAGATTATCTCCTTCTCTCGCATCATTTTATGGACTTGTCCTGATACCTCTCACGTCCATCCCAGAGAACTGTCTTCCAGATTTGTACGCTACGCTTTGCTTCCTCTGTCGGGTGTTAATGTAGGTGTGGGCGTGGGCGTGGATTTGATGGTCAACTGAGGCCAGAGAAGGTCGACGAAAGGTGTGGTCATTGGGATGAGGATGTGCTTGGTCGCAATTGTAGACTTGATGAGACTTAGGTGGGAGTCAAGCTAGTTGGGAGCGAAAAAAGGATGTTATGGAGTAATATGAATTTTTGCCTCGTGGGCCAACTTCTTTGATATTGCAAAATTTGAATGAACTTGGCTCCAGGAGAATATTTCACTCCATGTTTTGTAGAGGACACTGCGTACAGTTTTTCAGCCTTGCCCTCCAGCTTTAGCAATTAATTCAATGAGCCAAGCTATGCCAAAAGATATTTGACTAAAATAATTTTTAATTTCACCAGCAGAGGTGGGTTATTTTCCGTGGGTGGAGAAGCAGGCTTGCTTAATGTATCCCATCTCCTATATATCGTAAGAATACTGTTGATATCCAGGGTGTGTGATATTTGTTGCAGTGTCTGGGTTACTGTAGATATTTCTTATGATGCTCCACTACAGCTCAACAGCCAGACGCCACAAGTGTCACGGACTAGGACGAAGACGTGGAAGAAGACGAGATATTCAGATTAATAATTAGATTCTAAAATTTGAGTAATTTACTAGACAAAAAGCCACTGTATAAATCTAGCCCTAGAGCTTCCTTAAGTACACGAGCATCAATACTATAACCAAGGGTGTAGTAGTCCACAGTCATAGCATAGCAACCAACTAGTACTCCGAATGGCAACTGTTGCTATCACAACACTGTAACCATTACAATTCCAAAATTATGTTATTGTATGTATTATGAATGCAAGATTATGGGAAGTGGAATAGTTACCGGTAAATAACTGCACGTTCACTGAGACTTGAAGATAGAGGTAGATTGTAATGAATTAGCAGACTTGCTTGCTTTCATTCAAGTTTAGAGAATCACTACTTTTATATACATATACCACATTCTATGGCTTTCCATATCCCCAGTCGCTCAGTTCCATTTAGCTCTGAGTCATCACATTCTATTCCATCACATTCTATTCCATCCTGTTCTATTCTATCTGACTCTGGTCTGTTCTGTTTTCACCATTAGATTCTACATCTCTGTGATCCACAATAACCAGATGCGGGGGTGGTTATGTCGTCAATCACAACACCTGGGCACCTACTCCACTTGGGAAGGAGACGCCTAAGACCACATTTCGCGCGGAGAAAACTTAAAAGATGATGGAGGCATGTCTGGATAACTCAGGGTTTTTGAGATGTTCCCCTGGGTGGGTATTCACGGACGAGGGTTGACTTTGGGTGAAGAAAAAGCCGCCATAACTTTGCAGTGGTACTTGCAAATGAAATCCGAGGCATGAGTGCTCTTCCTTTACGTTGAACCATCTACTCTGTACTTTTCTTTGATATTGTGTCATAGTTAGATAGCTGCATACGCAATTAAAATCTGATGCAAAAAAAAAAAAAAAAAAGGACTAAGCGAATCCTGAGTCGAGCCATTATTATTAATTCATTTTATTGTCCCTTTTGAGTCCATGGATCAGCATTACACATGGGCCGCCCACAGTGAACAGCAGGAGTTGAACACTAGATCCCGTAACAGGAAACCTCTTAGGCACGGCTTGGCTCATTTACCCCATAGGCAAAGCTTGTCGTGGAATGGGGCTCGCACATTGCAGCGTGAATTAATTCCCAACGTAATAATCGGTTTGCTAAAAGTAGATTTCCTCCAATATATATAATCTCACAGTCCTTGTTGGCACAGCCTGCGTCACAGAGTGATTCAACCAACACCCTTTTTGCTTCGCCCAGGGAAACGTTGGCGCCGAATACTATCAACACATCTCCATCGACAATACCTGGAAATCTTGTCGTTAGTTATCCATTGATACTCTCCAGTAACATCGAGCGGCCTCCTGTTTGCAGTCCAAAGTCCAGTTCGGTGAGAAGATTCTGTCCAAATGAAGTTTCTCAGCGCCGTGTTCCCGGCCGCATGGGCTGGTATTTTACTGCTAGTGCCAGCCGTTTATGCAGATCCACACTTTGATTGCGGTGACTTTATCGGTTTTACACTCAGTGAACTTACAAGTCGTAAAGGATATGATGGATTTGTGACGGCGGAGCCTGGTGAACCTAAAGGTCCCAATGGGGAAGAATACTTGTCACACCGATACCGCGCGATGAGAAGCATTATATTTAGTTTTCTCCTCCTTTGACATTGCTATTACTAAACGTACTTCTCCGTGTTCAGACACTACTTCCTACTTGGCTCAACCAATCAATGAATATCCCTATTTCCGAGCCTTTCATAGAACTACCGAAGTTCAGGAGCCATTTAAATTCATAGAAAACTAATTACAGGCAGCACATCGGCCTAGCGATTTGGGTCAAGGTATGACATAGTAATAGAGCCTTGTGGGTAACTCCTGCATAATAATATGTAAATAAGGATTCATTTCTAGAAAATCACCTGCTCATAATGTTTTCTACTCTTCCAGGACAAGCCGACCTTTCTTTTTTTTATGCATCAGATTTTAATTGCGTATGCAGCTATCTAACTATGACACAATATCAAAGAAAAGTACAGAGTAGATGGTTCAACGTAAAGGAAGAGCACTCATGCCTCAGATTTCATTTGCAAGTACCACTGCGAAGTTATGGTGACTTTTTCTTCACCCAAAGTCAACCCTCGTCCGTGAATACTCACCCAGGGGAACATCTCAAAACCTCTAACTTATTCAGACATGCCTCCATCATCCATCAACTTTTCTCCGCGCGAAATGTAATCTGAAATGTCTCCTTCCCAAGTGGAGTAGGTGCCCAGGCTACTCAAACTATACCGGAGAACACCACCAGGAGGCGGATCGTAACACCTTCCATCGTCGACTTGTTTTTATAGTGTCAGCTGCACTCTCGCAAGCGAAGTCTTGGCACGCACAAAGCTCAATTCGTAAAACTCTTGCCAAAATTCGAAATTTCACGCCCGTCGAGATTATATCCATCCTCTGCATCATCTTATCAACTTGTCTTGATCTCTCTCACGTCCATCCCAAAGAGCTATCTACCAGATTTGTGCTCCACGCTTTGCTTCCTCCGTCGGGTATAAAAATCGGCGTGGGCGTGTATTTGGTGGCCGGCTGAGGCCAGAGAAAGTGGACGATAGGTGTGGTCATTGAGACGAGGATGTACTAGGTCGTACTTGTAGACTTGATGAAGCTTAGTTGAGAATCGGACTCTTTAGGAGCGAAAATTTGACGTGATAGAGTTGTTTGAATCATTACCTCGTAGGCCAACTTGTTCGGTATTGCGAAGTTTGACTGTACTTGGCTCTGGGAGAATATTTCACTCTCAGGTTGGTAGAGAGCACCGCGTACAGGTGTTCAGTCTTGCCCTCCGATTCGCTTAGTCACAAACCTATAAAAAATCTTTCGTTTCCAATTGCTCTTACTACGCATTTTAGTTCTGTTGTGATACGCTGATGATGGCAAGCAAGAACTCAAGGTTGAAAAGGTATCAAGGTTTATAAGCAAAGCAGTTTCTACAGACTACATACATAATGAGATTTAAGCGAATAATGACGAAAATGTCATCAGTGCTTCCATCACACCAAGCCTCCGCGGGTATCCTAACCCCATGCCATATCTCTATACCAGATCTCTAGGTACTTAAAAGTTGATCTGATTTGATACCTTTATGTACCCGGGAACCCCCTTACCAACGGGCCTTACCCGAGTCGTGTATCCCTGCGCCTTCAAATCTACCTACACGAGCGTAACCCTCTTTCAATTGGAGGACGAAGTATGAACACCTGTCAGAGTTGTCCTCTACGAACCTCCAGCTCTCACTGTAGAGTCGCAGAACCGAGATTGAGAAGCTCCACAATGTCAACGTTGAGCTGAGTAATCTCCCCTCCGTCAAAGATACGCTTCCGATAACACATAAGACGACCAAGACGATGATGAGGATGTTGGAAATGAGGGAAGATAACGCGGTACCAAACGCTACAACGGTAGTCAGAGAAGCCCTCATTATATTACAACTGTAACGGCTGGTGAACCGACGGTGAAACCCTGTAGCCGGCATTGGCCAACTCAGGCACCCTTTCCACCCGCTGGGACGTCAGGTAATGGAAAACTCACTCTACGGCTCGGACTACTAGCAAACACTCGGACAGTCACTCTCGACCAAGACTTTTCTGACATCTTTTCACGACCTTCGGTTTGTCCTGCGACATGAATCAAGAGAGGAGTAAGGAGGAAGCTAGGAAGGTTGAGAGACGCTCTTAGGTTTACACAGGTCTGCTGCGCCCGGCTGGCCGGACTCTTCGTCATAGGAGAGCCCCACACCCAGTGGTTTTTGAGACTTTTCCCTGCAGCTACATACCTGAAAATGACCATCGTTTCGTTGGCTGGAGAGGGGAGGTAATGACGGGATAACGGCTCCTCTAAGTGTGTACTCGAATGAAGACCTGTGGGGGTATTACTGCTGGGAAGAAGTCGTGAAAGAGGCATAGGAGGGAGTACACTACCCGAGGCATAGATAATTCGAGCCTGTAGTCAGAAAGGAGCTACATGTCCTTACACAGTTATAGACTCAACAGGAAAATAAACACCCACTCACTAACATCTGTCAAGTTAGCTCCTACTAAAAGATCTTCACCCTTGCAGACTTTCTTATCCTCCAGCACTGACCGCGTCAATTGCCCGTCCTTGCCGTCCCATTCACTGGCGAGAACTTTCAACGCGCCCTTCACGGATTGCGGTCTTGATTGCACTGACGCGCTCGTTGACTTCATGGACTAGTGCCTAGAGTCTAGCCATATGTTAGATCTGAGCATATTCATATTGAAAGGTTTCATGCGTTATTCATGTTCGAAGAATGGACGGGGCCTGCATAATTGCTACACAGTTCATCCTCAAGGCTACTTGCCAGCGGAAATACTCTACTTCGCTACAAAGAATTCGTTGCTAGTGTAACAGACGCCACTTATTATTCTAAAATATAAACTGTTTGTTGTGAGATCCATAACACTGAAGTTTTTAATCTACATTGAAGTTATCTCTCAGCCTTGGTCTTTGACTGTTGAGGGCATGCTACAGCTTTTTGCATACGGGTCAAGTAGAGCTAGACTAGTAGCATATCTCACGGATTGTCAAGAGTACAAGAGAGGTTCGCATTCCGAGGGTTCAAGAGTTTGATAGTTCAAGACAAGATTCAATAATATCTATGTTAGAGTATAGAGAAGACTTCGGAGTAAGAATTGCCTGAGAACGGAGAAGAAGTTCAGTTTGCTTAATTGACTAATAGACTACAGGTATTATGATATATACAGTGGAATTATAAGAAATAGAGGTTACCCGGAACCGACTCGACTGCAGAAATAAGTGGGACCCCGTACCAGAAAATAATTATCCACTGACTGAGAATACTGGTTCACGCAATAGAAGTACGAACAAACCAATGACTGGATTTGTTCGGGAAGAATGGGATTCAAGCAGACTCTAACGTTGAGTCTGATTGGATCAGAAGTGTGGGATCCTGCCCGAACTCAGAAATATAGTTCAGGCAAGATGCATGCAACCACATTGGTCGATAGAAAGAAAAGCAGGAAACTGCATTTCCAACAATCTAAAGAGTTCCTAAGAATACCATACCATAATCTGCCGAACCAGAGTCATCCCAATTACCCATAATTTATTCCTCTCTAATTTTCTTGATCTTTCCAGTAAACCCTCGTACAGAATAGAATGAAGTAAAATAAAAAGTATAGACGACAACAGATCGGAACAGAACGAAATAGAATAGAGTAGAGTAAGATATAATAGAACTGAATAGATAAGGATAGGAAATTGTAGAATAGCATTCATATCTTCGTACATAGTTCCTATTGTCTCAAAATAGGCCCTTGGTCCATGACACGAATGAGGGTCGACTTAGGGTAGGGAATAGCTACCATGACTTCGCATTGGTACTTGAAAATGAAACCCGAGGAAAGAGTGTTTTTCTTTAAAATTGAGTCATCTATTAAACACTTCTCTGATATGGTGTCAAAGCTAGATAGCTTTATACGTGATAGAATAGAATGGAATTTAAGTCCCTGCTGCATACCTGATTAAAATCTGATGTCCAAAAAAATAGTGGTATTTCTCCTATCCTAAACAGGTTCCTACGCAAGTATTTATTTGATGATAAGGAAAGGCCTTTTGCCCCTTCTTGTCACTCCTCTCCATCCATACTAAAAGTGACCATTTTCGGGCGTAGGGCAGCCACAGGAATTGTCAAAACTGCTGGGCGCGCCAAGCCGGTGAGCACCCAATAAAATCCACCGAGCTGCCTCTATAGCCGCCGACCAACACTTTTCTGAAGGCAGTGTTGGAATATCAGAAGAGTATTGATATAGTCTGTCTGCTGTAAATTGGCATTGCCGAAACTAATAGTGGTACTTTGTAAACTAAATAATGCCTTGTGCTCATCCAAAATAAAATTTATCTTGCCTGATTGACGGAAAACGAAGTCTTGGCGCCATCAAACGTTCATAGTTGAGACCCCCTCGACAATGTCAGATTCAGCAGGCCCGGGAGAGATCTCTTCTCTCTTCCGTTCCAAGTCTCAGCTGCCTGGCCTGGCTCGGGTTGTAGGGCGTCAGTAGAGTAGGGGTCAACCTCAGGCCAAGACTCAAGCTCTATAAACTATGGATTGGTCTCCTTCTTGACGGAAGACACAGCATCGTAATTTCTAGTCGGGAATGGCGGATGATTTTTGGGGCAGGCTCTCGTATCCAATTAGAGCAGCTCCTTGGTCAGTCGTTGAGGCGCGGCAGTGATTGGTAGGATCAAGTCGGAAGACTCGCGGGAGAATTATAAGATATATATTGATGGGAAAAGGTCGACTTTAGATGCGCTTGTATTGACCTTCAACCTCGATCTAGATGCGATTCTCCTTGGCTATCGTAGGTATGCAGAGCATTTTCAGCGACTTCACCGGCGCCGCTAGATGGTTAAGAATTGTCTTTGCCGGTTTGCTGAGAGATGAAGACGATGCGGACGATAAGAGCGTGTGGGATTCCTCATGCAATTGAAGAAGATGATGCTTAATCTCGGCTCTGCAGCAGGAGCTGGATCTTCGACCCGCAAAAGATAGATAGATCAATTCTATGGCCCTGCCGATGGTAAATCTATCACTTTAATTATGAAATTAGGTTGCATCAGTCAACTATCTACTGGAATGCATGCCTCTTAGGTACGGCTTGGCTCATTTACCTCATGGGCAAAGCTTGTCGTGGAATGGGGCTCGCACATTGCAGCGTGAATTAATACCCAACGTAATAATCGGTTTGCTAAAAGTAGATTTCCTCCAATATATATAATTTCACAGTCTTTGCTGGCACAGCCTGCGTCACAGAGTTATTCAACCAACACCCTTTTTGCTTCGCCCAGGGAAACGTTGGCGCCGAATACTATCAACACATCTCCATCGACAATACCTGGAAATCTTGTCGTTAGTTATCCGTTAAGCCTCCTTAGTAACATCGAGCGGCCTCCTGTTTGCAGTCCAAAGTCCAGTTCGGTGAGACGATTCTGTCCAAATGAAGTTTCTCAGCGCCGAATACTATGCCGCATGGGCTGGTCTTTTACTACTAGCGCCAGCTGTTTATGCGGGTCCACACTTTAAATGCGGCCATGTCATTGCTTTTACACTCATCGGACTTGAAAATAGTAAATTTAGTAATGGATTTTGGGAGGCGGAGTCCGATGATCCCAGGGGCCCCAATGGGGAAGAATACTTGTCACACCGATTCCGCGCATTACCATCAGGTGGAAGTTAGTTTACTCCTTCTTTGACAAAGCTATCGCTTAACATACTTCTCCATGTCCAGAAGATACTTGCTACTTGGCTCAATTAATCAATGAATATCCTTTTTTCCGAGTCTTTCAGAGAACTACCGAGGTTTGGGAGCCATGTAGATTCCTTAAACACTGATAACAGGCAACACATCGGCCTAGTGATTTAAGTCAAGGTACGGCGTAGTAATAGAGCCTATTGGGTCTCTCCTGCAGAAGGCGATGTAAATAAGGGTTCATTTCTAGAAAACCACCTGCTCAGAATCTTTTCACCTCTTCCAGGGCCAGCCGACCTTGTAACGCACTCCCCACGTCTCCTATTCTCTGTCAGCATAATGCATATCCTTGGTATGAAACTCAGAGCGGAGATGAAGGGATAATGTAAATAATATCCAAGGTGGATAGTTGTAAGGATTCTGGAGAAATGCCTTCTGGCAGGTTTCACGAGTTCCTTATTCAATCCCACTGGGCTTTTTCTTTTTTTTCCTTTAGTGTGTATGCAGATATCTAGCTATGACACATGACCGGTGCTATGTAAACATGTAGGATGACTCTTTTGAGGTTAGAGACACTCATTCTCTGGATGTCATTTGGAAATTCCACTATGAGGTATGTTCGCCTAGACAAACAGTCGACCCTCCTCCGTGAGAACCCACCAAAGGGAATTTCAAATCCTTTGATTATCCAAGCGTACCTTCGTCATCCACGAACACTAGCACCGCGAGAAATGTGGTTGTGATTTGCCGGATTTGGACCAGCGATCCACTGTCTCGAGTGGGATATGTGTCCAAGCTGTCGAGACTGTACTTGCAGACCCGATGAGATTTAGGTAAGGTTCGATCCATTCGGGAGTGGAAAAACGACGTGGTTGAATTTTTTGAATCATTGCCTCGTCGGCCAACTTGCTCGGTATTGCGAAATTTGACTGAACTTGGCTCTGAGAAAATATTTCACTCCCGGGTTTGTAGAGGACACCGCGTACAGGTGTTTAGTCTTGCCATCCTCTTCGTGAAGCATGTGGGATTGGTTAATTATCATGTTGATAATCTGTAACATAACACCACAATAGGATACCATGCGAATCCCATGACAATTATTGCCACAATCACTCAATCTATTGCAAGCCCCCTAAGTAGTCACAGACATTCAATGGAAGATACCAGGTGTATAGGACCATATACACCACCACCCTTCAATACCATGAACTTTATTTCATCATTTTGATAACTGTTTCCATTTTAATCAATCCTTGTCTGATTCCCTTCTATTTTCACGTTGCGCTTCTATATGGCGAGTTTAAGAGCCAAAAAGGAGGTTATCATGGCAGGAAAGATATTTACGGCGCCACTACCACTACTAACAGACAGCAGAACCGCCACAGTTACGGCTGTCGAGTCTCTCGCGACTTCTATAGGCCTCCACACGGATACTTTGAAGAGAGTAGGGCTTTATCCTAACAAGGTCTTTTGGTAAAACACGAAGTAATACAAATTGGGTGCCGTCACGAAGTCAGCTGTCCGTCACGAAGTCGGTGAATAATATCAATTAACTGGTATCTCGAAATACATAAAACGTTGTTCCTCCTTTTTCCTCTCCCTCTGCCCTTTCTTCCTCTACTCCAAGCGCCTCGCTAACGAGCTAAATCAGATCCCTGCTAAAGTCCTAACGACATCCTTAACACAGCACTTACATAGAACAATTCATAACGCCCAAGTATAATCCTTTTACCGACAAGGTCAGAGATAGACTGGTGATAGCAGGCATTGAAAAATATGCAACACCAATGGTCGAAATAGGTGAGGCACTCAATGCCTTCAAAGCCCACGCTACGGTGTTACAATTGAAGCTGAAGGCTTCACGAATGGAAGAACGGATGTTGGCCTTAGAGAAGGCAATCACGAAGAATCTCTAGGTGCCGTCGCGCAAGACGGCTGCTGCGGCAGTACAAGGAATGGGAGGTCGACCCACATACGCCTCAATCGTCGCACCGCCATCCACTGAAGCAGCAGTGCGGACAAGAGTACAATGAGCTAGTAAAAGGGAGCCGGCAGAGCTGCTCCAAAAAGTAAAAATAAACATTGAGGGGGGCATACGCAGTAAGGAATCTGCGTAGCAATGACACAGATGTGTTTGTGCAGTCGGTCTCCCGGCGAGATGAGGCCCTGGGTGTGGCGCAACCAAAGGAGCTCTGCGTCCTGAAGCGTGATTACCCTGTTGAAGTTTTGGGGATCCCCTTGGGGACAATTTACAGAGAAGGAGAAACCCCAGATAATGACACTTTTCTAAATCAAGTAATGGCGGACACAAAATCCAAGGAGCCCCATTTAAAGATGAACAGAGTGGAATGAGTCTTCGACGGAAAGGAGCACCGATGGATGGAACTAACGGCCATACTCAAGGGTCTATCGTCGCGAGTTTGCCGACAGAGGCACCTCAACGCGAAGTGATAAGAAATGGAATTGTATACAACTCATTGCTAGACATGGCCCAGCTCTGATCAACCCGGGCACAAATCCAGCAGTGCTTCAACTGCTGTCAATGAGGGCATACCCAAGCCTCGTGCAACAGTGTAAGAAGATGTAGTGAGTGAGTGGGCACTCACCAGACCAGGGAATACCCGAGGAAAACGGTACTTTGCTGCAACTGTGGCAGGGACCTAAATCGAGGCAGAAGGGGGCGTGTCTAAACCTCGCGGCATACAAAGTCAACGTTTAGCAGGCACGGTATGAACTAACGGAGAGAACGGCGGAATTTAGAAAAAGACGGTCAGGTGCTATATAATTTTAGGTAGTTCTGTTTCGGAGTCAAGGCTAATTGCGCTTCTTATAGGTAACAGAGGACTATAGATGAAAATAAATGTTCATAAGGGGAGAGGGTTTGAATCGTAAAGGCTTCTCCCTCTTCTAAATAGATTGATAGGTTCATGGCCAACTGCATTGTCTCGCAGGGCGCCGGTTGGGTTAGATGAAATTAAATTTCAAAATATTCACCATGGATACTTTTAACATTTGTTAAACTTTAGAGTTATGGGGCTATCAAGTCGGCCACGTTATTGATACACACGTTACTACCAATTCTGCCTGCATGTCCTACATAGTCATAGACTTAGACAGGACAATAAAATGAATTAATAATAACTACCAATTCTGTTCTTGATTTCAATTCGCTAGTTATTTTTTTGCATTCGGTAATTACTTGAACCAATGCGCTCCACAAACTCAATGACTGAGGGCTCATTATTTCCCCAATAATATTAAACATTTATCTCCTCTCTGAGTTAACAACCATGGATCTGCATTATCTTCACAGTACTAAACTGTAGATATTTTTCCACTGCGTTACTAGGTTGTCGATTTGTGAGAGATTGGGAGACGTGGGGAGTACGTTACAAGGTCGGCTGATCCTAGAAGAGAAGTAAAGATTCTGAGCAGGTGTTTTCTACAAATGAACCCTTATTTTCATTTCATTCTGTAGGAGTTACCCACAAGGTACTATTAGATCGCCATACCTTGACCCAAATCACTAGGCCGATGTGTTGCCAGTTACTAGTCTTCTATGAATACACATGGCTTCCAAATTTGTGTAGTTCTCTCAAAGGCTCGGAAATAGGGATATTCATCAATTACTTGAGCCAAGTAGGTAGTAGAGACTGGACACGGAGATGTATGTTTAGTGAAAGTAATTTCAAAGGAGGAGGAAACTAACATCCACCTTCTGGTACGGTGATGTATCGGTGTGACAAGTATTCTTCCCCATTGGGACCACTAGGATCATTAGGCCTCGCCATCGTAAATCCATCATCTTCTTCAATACTTATAAGTCTATTGAGTGTAAAAGCGATCACCTTGCCGCATTTAAAGTGTGGGCGTGCATAAACGGCTGGCACTAGTAGTAAAAGACCAGCCCATGCGGCATAGTATTCGGCGCTGAGAAACTTCATTTGAGGAGTTTCGTCCCACGAGACTGGACTTTGGACTCCAAACAGTAGGCCGCTCGATGTTACTGGAGATTATCAATGGATAACTAGCGACAAGATTTCCAGGTATTGTCGATGGAGATGTGTTGATAGTATTCGGCGCCAACGTTTCCCTGGGCGAAGCAAAAAGGGTGTTGGTTGAATAACTCTGTGACGCAGGCTGTGCCAACAAGGACTGTGAGATTATATATATTGGAGGAAATCTACTTTTAGCAAACCGATTATTACGTTGGGAATTAATTCACGCTGCAATGTGCGAGCCCCATTCCACGACAAGCTTTGCCTATGGGGTAAATGAGCCAAGCCGTGCCTAAGAGGTTTCCTGTTACGGGATCTAGTGTTCAACTCCTGCTGTTCACTGTGGGCGGCCCATGTATAATGCTGGTGTCAGGATTCGCTTAGTCATACCGCTGTAAAAATATCTTTCGTTTCCAGATGCTCTTATTCCGCATTGTAATTAAGTTATGAGACACTGATGATATTTTTTTTTTTTGCATCAGATTTTAATTGCGTATGCAGCTATCTATCTATGACACAATATCATAGAAATGTACAGAAAAGATGACTCAATTTACAAGAGGAGCACTCATGCCTCGGATTTCATTTGCAAGTACCACTGCGAAGTTATGGCGGCTTTTTCTTCACCCCAAGTCAACCCTCATCCGTGAGTACCCACCCAGGGGAACATCTCAAAAACCCTGAGTTATCCAGACATGCCTGACGCTGATGATAATAAGCATGAACTCAAGGTATAAAAGGCAATAAAACTGTAGAGCAGAGTTCTATCAGTTAATTACGTATAGAATGAGATTTAAGCGAGTAATGACGAAAATATCATTAGTGCTTCCATAAGGCCAAGCCTCCACGGGTATCTCAATTCCATGTCACATTTCATTACCAGATCCCTAGTTATTAACAGTTGATCTGATTGGATACCTTTATGTACCCGGGGGCCCCCTTACCAACGGGCCTTACCCGACTCGTGGATCCCTGTGCCTTCAAATCTACCTACACGACTGTCACCCTCTTTCAATTGGAGGACGAAGTATGAACACCTGTCAGTGGTGTCCTCTACGAACCTGGGAGTGAAATATTCTCCGAGATCCGAGATTCAGTCACGAAAAAGGGTGAATTTGAGAGTTTTCGTCGAGTTGGCTCATTTTTGGTCGAAAATCCGACATGCAGAGATTTCACGACTACACAACTGAACGAAATCAATTATATACACCCCAGATACGAATCGCAGACAGCCTATAACCTGTCTGATGTTCGTATTTCAACAACCGACACCTTCAAGATCTTATTTTCTATTTCTCTGGAAAATCATTACCAGCCAAACTCATCTCGCGGCCCTCTCCACAACAATCTCACCACCTACCGAAGCAATCCCATACCTCCAAAAGCCAAATCGCCAACAGAGAAGCAAGAGGATGTCCGACCCTCCGCAACTGCCAGTCGCTATGAAGGTACGGTCGAAATACCGGCCTTAAATGCGTCATCACCTCAGCCAAGAGCACCAACAACTCGACCTACGACGAATCGCCACCGACGAAATACGTACGACATTTCGCCGGTACACCGACTAGAGCGTTCGATAAAGGCTGGGGCACTGGTGCCTGGGTCTTGAGGTCTCAGTTGCGTTTTCGAACTCCACGGTTAGGGGTACGGCAGCGACGGGGCAAGGCCGGAAGGATGGACATTCTATAAAGTTTGTTGGATGACGAGATCGGCTGAATGATAGAGGGATGCTACATGAGGGAACAAATGGGAATACAAACTGAGGAGGCCTTGGTGGGTGACTGGATGAAGCCTCTAGTGAAGAAGACGACCCCTGGATGAGATGAGGAGATGCTGAGATGAGCCAAAGCTGGGATTGAATCGAAAGAAAAAGTTACAGATTGCGGAGGTGTCAAGGGCTCGGGCATGTGGTGCCCGAGTCTGAGGAGGAATTTGCGCTTCGGCGCGCCAAAAGGGGGTTTCTCTGGACGGTTGGGCTTGACATGATTGAACACATAGGTGAAGTCTGAAGTGGGACGAGGTAGATGTACTTAATGGTAGTTAAACTGATCCAGCCAGGCCCCACCCGTGCTTAAGCTCCAGTAGGAGCGCAACGGTAGTCAATTTACCTAGCACTTTAATGAGTAAAACAAAACAAACCCCCTCTTTCAATAATGTTCCTACATGCCAATCATCACATCAATAACACACTCCAACTCTCATACATTGATGAGCTGTCCATTTTGTGTGCTTCAACCTTGGTCTGGATAAATAAAAAGGAGCTAGAAGTCCAACTCAGCACCATATTTTCAAACTCCAAGTCAATCTCAATTACGTTTGAGAAGGAAAAATCGGAACTTATTCTAATGGCTGGTAAGCCGATTGGTCCCTGAAGCCTATGTTGGTTAACTTAGGCCTGATTCGAGTGGCGTTATTAATGACTACCAATGCGCTAATGTGCGACGCCACCCATTACAATACTTCTGCGTCGGCATTTGCATGGTATTCACATGGCATCGGACTCGCCACTGCACCACTGTTGATAGGCTTACACTGACTGGGAATATACGAGCCCGAGTACAATCCCTCCGATCCATAACGCGATAGTGCTGTATTACAGGCATAGTCAGAACACTAGGGGAGCCCCATAGCACAGGAAAAGGAGAGGGATTTTTATTTTTACCTTTTAATCATCAAGTGTATGCAGCCTAACTAGCTATGATACTATATACATATATATTTTCTCCACCCAAACATCATCTTTTTCCACCATTTTATGTACATTACAACAGTTGGAAAATTCTTGATAAGTAAACATTGATTAATTAGTTGGTTGATTTCTATCTTCCTCATCCCTACCCCTAGAAAGGCAGCCAGTTGTTGAAAGATATTTTAGAAGCGAAGTCTTCCCCACATTTGTGTGGAATATAATTGGAAGTGTGAATGGTGATAGATTTTGAAACTCTTTTCTCCTCTGTTTCTTGAAGGATGAACAGTGAAGTATTAAATGTTCAATTGTTTAAACACTTTTTTTGCAGTAATTGCAAATATTAGTATCGCTTTTCCCAATCTTATTCATATATGACAGGTGGATTCCTATGCCTGTTCTATCTTGAATATATGCTGACCGAGTTTTTCGAGAAAATCTGGTCATGTTGAATGGTTTGAATTTGAAGTTGGGTAAGGAGAGGGATTAGCCTCGATGGCGAGGAGGCTTTCACGTATATAAATGAATAGATTGTAAATGACAAGGTGTACTGGTTGGTATAAGAGCTAGCCGAGATAGTCAAGGTCAAACTTAGGAGTTGCGTCGATAACGCTACTCATGCAGATCAGCCGCGTGGAGAAAGTTTGTACTTAATAGTTTTAGTCCATCTCACTCTCGTGAATATAATACTATCGCTTCTCATTCTATCTGACCTCCTTCCACTGTACTAATTCCCTTGTCTTCTCCACAGTCATACAGCTATAGAAGACCTCATAATTTAATAGGTTATAACCACCGGTTTGCCACAGGTATAGATAAAATCAAAATCGACTCCAAAGCCTTGAAGGCTTCGTCTAAGATTCGAGCAAGGAATCCCTCAGCCTAAGATTCGAGAAAGGAATCAAATTGTCTACGATTCGAGCAAGGAATCGAAATCACGCCCTAGATTAAACCTCACAAGGATGGAGGATAATGAAGTCATCTGTAAAATCCCCTCGCTCTAAAGGGATAATTATGAGAACTGGTTTAGAGAGATGAGGCTCAAGCTAAAAGCTAGCTCAGTATTTTTCACTGTTGAGACAACATTGGAGGAATATGCAACTACATCAGAGATGAAAACCAAAAATATACCTTCTTCATCTAGTGTTTATGGAGGATCGATAAAAGTCGAAGTATTAAGCACGATTTCGGACGAGACAAAGGTTGAAAAGTATGAGAAAGCTGAAGCAACGTCACTTCTACTCATACTTCAGACTCTAAGTGCGGAGGATGTTGACATGATCGATGAGCACCAGACAGCCCTCAGAGTCTGGAAAGCACTAAAAGGCAAGTATTTCAGAACTAACGAGTATTCTGCAAATACAGATCTAACTAAAATTGCAACATTCCCATTCCGCAAAGAAATGGGTTTGGACAATTCTTGGGCTAAGCTCAAAGAGTTTCGCCGAATATTTATCAGTGCAGATCCTATAATGAAGAACGCCTATCCAGATGCGGCTTTATTCTTGATTCTGACAAAGACACTCCCACCAGCTTTTAAGGCGACGACAGATGGATTCAGAATCCAGGTTACGCTCTCTGTCGAGGACAAACTCAAGATTTTGAACGAAGTGGAAGAAGATCTAAGGCTTCAAAACAAAAGATCCCTCGTTGCTAGACACAAACCATCTAAGTTTGCACAGAAATTGCGACAGAATCAGGATCGAGATTCTGATTCAGATAGCCCTGGATATAGGTGTTATATATGTGAAAGACCACATACTGTCGCTCGATGTCCTAGAATGGAGACAGCTGCGAGACTTTTGAAAGAGCATGATAATAGGAAAAAGGTACAGGCATCGAAGAATAAACCATGGCCACAAGAAAAAAGACATTCCTAAAAATTCTCGATCAACCCACAAGTTCTCCAGATATCATAGTGCATACGCCGCTAACACTCTTCCGTCAAGCAACAAACAAAAACCTAAATTTGAATCATTTGCATCTGTAAGGATTCTCCTTCCCATCATATCTTTAGTTTGTAATTTTACCCTTCTCCTGATGTTGCTATGACAACAGAACAGTTCTTGGCACTGGCTATTATGTTGGCACTAGTTTAGGGCCTATGTTATGATGAGCTAGTGGGAGGAAAGCAAGTATATGTATGATGGCTTGGCCTGTAGCTATAGAGTTCTTCACGCTTAGTCTTCTGTCATAACCACCACCTTCGGATCACCTCTGGTCACCTATAGTCACCTCTAGTTACCTTTAGTACCTTTAGTCACCACTAGTATTTGCTCGTATCTTTAGACTCTTTAGACACTTATATCACCCATTTTTAAACCTTTAGTTCTCCAAATTATCTCCAGTAGATCTTTAGTCATCCCTCGCAATCCATCCGACCTCTTCTCGCCTTTCTATTCCACTTCAGGTCAATCGTCAACGCTCCAATTTGACAGCATCAGAAAACGAAGATTTCGAGGAATGTCACCTATCAAAAGAAGAAACATGTAAGGCTACCCCATCCGATTGGCCTGTTGATACTGTTACCACGTCTCATATGTCTGACCAACCTCTTTTATTCAGGAAACTTATACCAATTGTTCCAAAACGAGTAAAGATTGGAGGGGGCAAATTGAAGTCGGGATTTTCTGGCGATGTTCAAATGAGGTGTAAAGACAGTTCTTTAACGTTACTATCATATGTTTTGTTTGTTCCAAATCTTGAAGTAAATCTTCTTTCAGTGAGAAGGCTGTGTCAAGCAGGGTTGAACTTTGTCAGGAACCAAAATGACTTTTTCCTTAAGCTAGGAAATAAAGTAATTATTGAAGCTATAATGAGTAAAGGACTCTACACTGTGACACAAGTTGCCCAAGGATATGAAGAGACCGCGTTTAATACTGAGGAAAATAATAGTCCAATTGATAACTCCTCATCTGTGAGCTCGGGTCAAATCTCACAAGATGAAGCTATCCGCAAAAACGAAAGGGAAAGATATCTCAAGCACCATCGCCGCTTTGTTCATCTAGGACCTAAAAAAATTCGAAACTTATATCTGGTTACTACACTCAAGAAAAGAATCAAGATTCCACGAGATATTGACGTCTGCAAGGTATGTGCACTAACTAAGATGAAAAATAGAATCCCAAAAGTCCTTAGCCCTTGGAGCAAAGAAATACTGGGGCAAGTTCAGTTTGATGTTGCCGGCCCATTTCCAACAAGTATCAGAGGCAATAGATGGTTCCTCCTCATTATCAATATTTATAGCAAAAGAAATTGGGTGATTCCAAAAAAGGCCAAAAGCGATGCATGTGAGTCCTTGAAAACTTGGATAACTATAACTGAACATCAAGCTGGCAAGAAAGTTAAATGCGCAAGATCAGACAACGCATCTGAACTACTCAAAGCCATCCATGATTGGAGAATAGAAGATGGAATTCTGGCACAATCGACCACTATTGCTTCTTCGCATCAGAATGGTCCTGCAGAACGTACTATTCAAACCGTTGAGTTCAATATGAGAGCAATGCTAGAAGAGGCTCAGCTTCCGATTGAGTTCTGGGATGAAGCAGCAGAGGCAGATTGATACATACGCAACCGAACTGACTCTGGGCCTATTATTTCAAATCTAAAAACTAGTCCTTTCAAGGCCTTCACGGGTGAAAACCCATCAATTGATCATATACAAAAATGGGGGAGTAAATGTTTCTACCATGTAGATAAGAAGACACTACCTTCAAATGAAAGACACGATAAACTTGTTAACCCAGCAAGAGTAGGCGTATTTGTGGGATATTCTGAAAATACGACAAAACACTTCAAGGTTTACTCACCAGAACGAGGATATACCATTTTATTAAGTCGTGTTGTGATAAATGAGAACGAAAAAGGAGGAACAGTTGATCTAAAGATCCGAAACGCAAAAAGCGGACCTCAAGGAACACCAAATGTGACCATGGACAGAAGGCCAAGGAATGTGGAAATTGAGTATGAGTCAAGTATTCCTCAAGATATTAAAAATATAGATACGCTTAAAGAAAATGAAGAGTAGATGCATCATTTTAACTTAGCAGTCATCACCCAGCCTACTATCCACAGAGCAAATTGCAGCAGTGAAAACTTTCATCAAAACCTGGAGAAGACTCTAAGCATAGATCAGCGTTCAGTAAATCCAAGCACGCCTGATATGGATTTTGACACAGAACCTAACAGTGACAATCTGGCGTCAGAGACAGATTTAGATACAGACTATGACTCCGACAATTCAGATGCTGAATATAAAATCAATGGCAATTATGAATACCCAAAAAACAGATCAAAAATCTTGCAAGGGTATAATTTTACGAGACGAAGAAGAAAATGTGAATAATGGCAAAGCAAAGAAAATAGATGTAGAGAAATCTCCGACGTAAAATTATTCAGATGAATTAGAGGGAAAATATCCAGTTGACGCTAATCAATCAACAGGAATATCATCGTCGAATTCCGCAACAAGAAATTCAGATGTAGATACCCCATTGGTTATTACTAATCCTGAGGATTATACTCCTACTTCAACAAAATTATTCCCAGTGCAAAGGCATAGATACTTTACACGCTCTACTGTTCAGAAACGTAGCTCCCAGCAAGAACTAGAGTCGCTTCAAGCTTCAAAACGTGTCAAGGCACTCATTACACAATTGATCCAAAGCCAAGGAAATGATCTAACTAACAGTTCACTATTGGATCAACTAAATGAGAATGATATAGAAACTGCACTTCCAGCAGAGGTAATTGCGGGCATAAAAATTCCTTCTAGCTTTGCAGAAGCAACAGAAGACCCATCTTACTCAGAGAAATGGAAAAAGGCAATGAATGAATAAATGGTTTCACTCTGCAAAAATAATACATTTGTGGAAGTCATACCACCAGAAGGCGCAAATCTTGTATCTTGCAAATGGGTATACACAATCAAGTCTCACACCAACGGCTCAATTGAACGTTTTAAAGCCCGACTAGTAGCGTGTGGATTCAGCCAGACTCATGGTATTGGCTATAATCAAACATTTGCCCTAACAGTAAGAATTGATACACTTTGATTATTCCTTGCCGTGGTTGCTACCGAAGATTTAGAATGTTATTATTATGATATAAAGAATGCATTTACAGAATCTCATCTTAAAGAAGACATTTTTCTCCAGCTATCTAAGGGAACCTCAATTAAAAAAGGCTACGTTTGGAAAGCACTTTGAAGTTTATACGGGCTAAAAAAAGCTGCAAGGGACAGGAACTGCTTAATCAAAGATTCTTTACTGACATAGGGATTCACATAAAGCCTTGCCAATCCATGCTTGTTTACCCATGGCAATGGTACAAGTATATTGGTTTATGTTGATGACATTGATGAATTAGCTAAGATCAAAAAACATCTGGATTGGTTCTTTAAAAATTTATCAACAAGATTCAGCGCCAAGAATCTGGGGGAGATAGAGAAGATCCTTGGAGCTAGGGTTAGGCGAGACAGAAAGGGCCGCACTTTACATCTAGACCAAGAACAATACATTCAAAGCCTATTGGAAAAGTTTGGATTCAGAAAAGGTGCTCACAAGCCAAAGACAGTGCCACTCATAGGATGTGAACATTTACGGCCAGCAACAAATGATGACAAGAGAATCGGCGTATCTGAATACCAGCAAGCAATTGGCAGCCTAATTTATGCTGCAACCTTCTCAAGGCCAGATATTGCTTTTGCGGTTGGAAAACTGAGCCAATTCATGAGTGACCCTGCAGAACATCATGGATATGCACTCAAGACAATTCTTTGATATCTAAAATCAACAGTCAAATTTAGGATCTGTTACGGCCTTGGAGGTGAATAAAATAATTTTAAAGTTTATTCAGATGCCGAGTGGGCAAGTGATAAGAATGATCGGAAAATTACCTCTGGGAGGGTCACCATGTTCTATGGTGGACCAATCTCTTTGTCAAGTAAAAAGCAGCGCTCTGTATTGACATCAAGCCGTGAGTGTCATAGGCTAGAGCCTAAGGCAGCCAAGGCTTGGGCTTGGGTGACTGATCTGAGCTGATACCAATCAGGTGACTATTTAGCTGCTCTATTTTGGTATAGTCTGGTAACAGCACAGGCCACCTTTCAATGTATATAAGGAAGACTTTTCCTCTTCCATCCTCTTTCTTTAGTTTAAGATCTTCTATACACAGCACACAGTATAATTCGAATACAATTCTACTTCTAGCCCTTACAGTGCGGCTGAGTATATAGCTCTTTCAATGTGTGCAAAACATGGGCAATGGAAAGCTCAAATTTTTAGAGACCTTGGACTTCCAAAATATATTGGGAAGAACCCTGCACTCGTCCAAATGCTCGGAGATACTCAAGGATTGATTGCGTTGACAGAAAATGCACATCTTAATGAAAGGTCAAAACATATCAACATTTGTCATCACTTTATCTGTGATCTTCTCAGAAAGGGGATATTAATAGTTGATTACATTTCAACTGATGACATGATAGCAGATGGCATGACCAAACCGTTGGTAAGGGTGAAGTTCTAGAAATTCATTGGCCAGCTTGGTCTCAGCTTCACACAAGTTCCCGTGACAGGATCAAAGATAAAAATTGACTAGAGACTAGAACTAGGACAACTCTCGAGGGGGAGTGTTAAATGACAAAGTGTGTCTGGTTGGTATAAGAGCTAGCCGAGATAGTCAAGGTCAAACTTAGGAGTTGCGTCGATAACGCTACTCATGCAGATCAGCCGCGTGGAGAAAGTTTGTACTTAATAGTTTTAGTCCATCTCACTCTCGTGAATATAATACTATCGCTTCCCATTCTATCTGACCTCCTTTCATGGATCATTGTGGCATAGCGTATTATGAAACGCCATGCAGACGGCTAAGTTAAAACACAATTAATAGTTCAATGCACTTCTAAAGCCAGCAAGGAAGACTGATAAGAATGGGCTGGATTCATTAGGTGATGTGTAGCAGATAATTGGGCATAGGAGCTGTGTGCTACGTGCTATTTGGTAATTTTATGTATATAAATACTCGGCGTGAAGAAGCATTATTCTT
The DNA here is from genome assembly GCA_905067625.1 of Blumeria graminis f. sp. triticale. Classification (NCBI taxonomy): domain Eukaryota; kingdom Fungi; phylum Ascomycota; class Leotiomycetes; order Helotiales; family Erysiphaceae; genus Blumeria; species Blumeria graminis. The sequence continues at coordinate 2,892,617 of LR898478.1, forward strand.
CACGCAACGTTTTCTTCAATTACCTTAACAATACATTTGTTTACCCATCTCTTCTTCGGGAAGACCATTTAACTCTTTCCAGCTCTTTATGAGCAAGACCCACGTGTAACCTCTACTGAAACTATCTACCTATTTTGTCTCTTCCTAGAGAAGACCAGTCATCCCTTCGACCCACTCATCACCTTAATCTACCACCTAGATCTTTGTTAGACCATATACGCACCCTGTGGAACAATATCCTAGCCTCGCCCCTTGAGATTACGTCGCGTTGTTATCCACACTGTGCAAAATGTCTTCAGACTACTGTTATGGTTGGGCTTCCCCTACAACAATCGAAAACTTTAAACAGCAATTCGCCACTAATGCAGACGCGTTATACGCATACATTAACGAGCACATTAATTGATACTGCACCGAGCAAGATACTGCTCAGGGTCAGCTCATGGCTGCTCGCCAGGTTATTGAAATTCTCGAGGAACAGAACAGCAAGTTGAACCTCGACTTAAATATTGCTAAAGCTGGTCATTCTTCTAATCAACCTATCCCAGCTACAGCCGCCCGGGACTCGGCTTCGGCATCTCGCTCCGAGAAATTCCCGGCCCCCGAAAATTTCAATGGCACAAGGAGTAAACTGCCTGGTTTCATCACACAATTACAGATGAGGCTCGAGGTAAATAATGACAGATTTCGAGATGAGTCTGCCAAAGTCATCTACCCAATTTGTTAGTCGGAGGGACAAGCTCTCGATCAAATTGTTCCTCTAGTTAACACAAATCCAGAGAAACCATTTTCATTGGTCACAGCATTTTTGTCCTATTGTTACAGGATCTAGTGCACAAACTCCTGCCGTTCACTGTGTGCGGCCCATGTATAATGATGGCCTTAGGGACTGCTTAGTCATACCGCTGTAAAAATATCTTTCGTTTCCAGATGCTCTTCTTCTGCATTGTAGTTATTCATGCATTATCATTACTTTTGGAAATCAGAATAAACTTCGTATATTTCGATCGATCAATTAGATCACGACCACATTCTGTGACACGTATTTAGATGCTTCATTTGGAGATCCGGATCCTCAAGAAACTACCTGTTGCAAACTGAAAACTCTGAAACAGGGGGCTGGTGATTTTGCAACCTACTACTCAAAAATTATTCGAGTCATTGGCTGTGTCATTATTTAATTGTTTACTTTCCGGTTGTTTACAAATTAATGGATGGTCATTGTCATCATCGGAACTTTTATCTTCACTTAGTTGTAGATGTTGCATGGAGGAAGTCGAGATATTCTCAGGGAAGCTGTTTTCATCAAAATCAACTAATTGTGCTTTGTACAATGACTTTTTCTCTGTATGCCAAATGTGATAAATTTTGGATGTGTCTTCCCTATATCTGACAAAAATACCCCTTCAACATTTCTCAGAAAGTTTTCCTCGGTTTTCTTTTGGGATGTGAACATATGCGTTGCAGCCCCAAACTCTGTAGTTGCTTACATCTGGTACATTTCCGTAACATTCTTTCCAAGGAGTAGTCTCTACTGCTCCTATGGGTTGTATATTGCACAAATATACTGCAATCCTAAATGAGAGTTACCTAAATTCAGAATGTAGCCCAGCTCTAAAATGTTTACTATTTCCCTTTTTGATAATTGTGCAATTTGATCTTTCAGCTATTCCATTATCCTCTGGATAATAACCAATAGTTGGTTCGAGAGTAATGCCATTAGTGGTTGCCGAATCTTTCATTCTTTTATTGAGAAACTCTGTTCCTCTATCAAAAATATAGATAAAAGCTTCTCATTGTTTCTATGTGTATTCCTATCTTGTTCTATCTGATGACACCATTTTTGGATGCATTTGGTTAATTCTTTCTTATCTTGTCGAAAAAAACCCCATATATATCTTGTGAATTGATTAGTTATTGTTAGCATATATCTTTTGTTGTAATAGAAGTTGTATAGAGAAGCGTAAGCTGTTAGTATTGTAATAACGAGGTTATGAGAAGTCTAAGAATTGTCACAATGGGTGTAACAGTCAACTTGGGTGGATGTAGGATAGCACTTTAAGTCTAATGTGAAGAAGACAGATATATTGTGAGTGTCCGGATAGAGCACGAGCTAAGCAATAATAATGTCGAATCAAGTAGAGACACAGATCAGGATTGAAATGTATAAGATTCTAAACTAAAGAAGAGAAGGAAGGGAATACATCTACAGATCTATAATAGTACATAATTTACACCTGGTCCGTGCATTCCATACAGGATATCTCTATACAACACTGACTAATTGCTATGTCATTGCATCTGTCCTCAATACTCTGGTGCAGGGCCGTCACATATAAATTGTAGATCTGCTATATTGATGACTATTGAATATAAGAGTGAAAAAGGTTAATCATGTACAGAGGTATAGCAGCGAGTATTTATACACAAAGACAATACATAAAATATACCATCAATGGCAATAACTGCCAATCATTCAGCCATTCAACAACTATGTCATTAGATATACCTGCGTCATATTATCATACTATAATTTATGGTTGAGATACTGGTGTTGTCATTGCTGTGTGCTAATGACGTATCATTGATGCAGGGTTGCTTATCCTGTTGGTTACACTTGCCCAATACTAGCCATTTCAAGTTATGTAATCTATAAGTGGGCCTGATCACAACAGTTAGGCTTGTAATTAATATCACCTAGTGAAGCGAGTTGGGAGATTGAAGAGTCTGAAAACTATAGTGGAGAGTTGTTGATTAAACCCACTTAGTATCAGAGCGCTATTTAAACTAATTACTACATCTAAGTGAAGGACACAATTCACTTGTTTATCCTAAATAATTGGGAGGTTGGTCAATGTATGAGTTGTCATGAATGTGGCTCGTAATAATAGAACCTCATTATATTCCGTATTAATGCACCTCTTCATTGCCAAGTAGCGCCAATTTCATCATCCCTTCTAACTTTGTACCAAAGATGCTGGTGCACAAGTGCATAAGTCTTGGTTTAGGTAGACCTTTTGTACAGATATCCGCAAGATTTTGAGCTGACAGAATGTGTAGTAAGGTGAGCATTCCATCTTCAACTCGCTCTCTAGTGGAATGATAAGCGATATCAATATGCTTTGATGAATCATTGAGCTTCGGATTATGTGCTAGATCAATAGCGGAATTGTTATTGGTTGACAGAGAAGTAGGTATATTTTTATCCAATATGTGGTTAAGTCCTCTTACAATCCAAAGGAATTGTTTCGTTGCAACAGACAGTGCCGAATACTCAGCTACACAAGTGGAGTGAGCAACGGTACGTTGTTTGCGAGACTTCCAGCAGATTGTGGATTTACCAAGTTGGAATAAATAACCAGAGAAACTTCTGCGTGTATCGAGACAATTTCCGTATGATGCGTCACAGCATCCATTGAGAACCAGGGGAGATTTAAACTTGTATAACAAACCGACATCTTTTGTCCCCTTAATATATCTTAGAACTCGCTTGGCAGCACTTAGGTGAGTGATAGATGGATCTAGATTAAATTGAGAGAGGTGAGAGACTATATATGCAAGATCAGGTCTAATAGCAGATATGATATACATTATAGATCCGATTATTTGTTGATACAGAGTAGCATTGGCCCTAGGTTCTCTATTTTCCGATGCCTTTACTGGTTGGTTACACTCTATAGGCGTGGAAACTGTATTGCAATCTTGCATCAAAAACCTTTCAAGGATTCTATTTATGTAAGCAGACTGCAATAGCGTGATTCCTACATCCGAGTACTCAATCTGAATTCCAAGTAGCCAGTGAAGAATTCCCATGTCCTTGACCTTGAACTCGGTCTTGAAGTGGTTTACTAAATCTTCGATGAACTCCTCTTTTTCTAAAATTAGTACTATGCTGTCCACGTAAACTACAATGATCATTTTACCTGTGTTGTGGATAAATACACAGGGATCAAATAGGGATGGAGCAAGACCATGAGGAATGACATATTCAGCCAACCTGAAGAACTATTCCCGAAGTGATTGCTTGAGTCCAAATATACACTTTTTAAGTTTTGCAACGTGATATCCTTGCCTGTACCCTTCAGGTAGGTCCATGTAAATGTCCTCATTCAAGACTCCATATAAAAATGCAGGTTTAATGTCGAGCTGTCTCGTTTTTGTTAAGGTTATGAGTTAAATGGGAACATAGTTACTTAGAATGTGTCACAATATTTGTTCAGATGGTTTGATATTTGGTAATGTGATTGCTGGCAGGTGTCCAATACTTTTCCGATGCTATTCATGAGACAGAACATAGACTACTTATATACTCTCATATGACCCATGTCATTGTCTACGCTCTCTCTCCTGACTTACTGCCAACAGCGTGCCTAGGTAAAACTCTGCAGCTCATGAGTCTATCTTTCATGAGAGGCATCCGCTGTTCCGGTGGCTGACACGCGCGGTCCGAGTACGCGTCGCTGCAATGCCTCAATCACTTACGTGTAATATCCCAGTTGAGCAATCCTGAAGCTAGCTGTTCAGGAACAACAGCAATCCTGTCCATGGTTTCTGCCTATGGTTTGTATACACACCACAGCGTCGCTCCAATCATTCCCATACAATGTCTCAGCTCCGCAGTCCATAGTTCATTACTCAGGAGCGGAAGCAGTTGTATAGTTCCGATAGTGCGCTAGGTCTGCATGTACCTCTAGGGGCTATCTCGTAATTGTCCGGCAATATCTAACCGCTTATGGCTAGCGTACGTGGTCAGTCGACTCTTTACGTCGCTACCTCAATTGTTGCCCTGCAATGACTCAACCCGGCGCTCCCAAGTCCGAGACTCAGGAGAGGCAGCAGTTGTATCCATGGTCAGCGCACAACGTGCATATGCACCTGTCGGCGCAGAGCCGGTCATTGACGAGCAATATCACAACAGTTTTCCATTTCTTTGATGCCGCAATGGCGAAGATTAACCGTAATGAATCAAGTCATACAACCGGAGCAAAGGTTTTGTCATAGTCAATTCCTTGGATCTGTGAGAATCCTTTGGCAACTTCACGTGCTTTGTATTGTTCAACTTCCCCATGTGCATCTCTTTTTATCTTGCGCACCCATTTGCCATTAACAACTTTTCGTCCTTTAGGTCGAGGAAAAACATCCCAAACGTCGTTATCTTTAAGGGATGCTATCTCCTCATCCAATGCCTTTTCCCAGTAAGCCCAATTAGGTGATGATTTGGCAACACTGTATGAGCAGGGTTCAGTTTCATCATGAATATTTAACATGGCTAACTTATTACCAACACCACACATTGAAATCTGCGATTTGGAATCAGGAAGATTACGAAAAGTTTTCCACCATTCTGTTGTGCTGGTGATGGCTAGGATTGCGATGAACAAGGGTAATGATCACTGACGGTGAAGGAAGAACTTTCCAGATGGCTCCATGATGAGTAGAGGAACAATGGAGCACTGTACAGAAAGTGTTTCTAGATAATATTACCAGATGGAGAATACAAAATATTCCGTGATACTGTATTGGGTAAATAAGGCGAGAGTCTAGCTACCTCAGATGTGTATATAATTAGCTCTTTCTACCTCCTAAATCCTCATAGTTCTGAATATCAAATATATCAGCAGTTCACATTGATTCATCGATAATCATCCGTAAACCTTCTGCCAATTAACATCCGTAAGCTCTTACCTTTACAACAAATTCCCCTGTTATCGTGTCTTCATGTGTCCGAGGGCATATTGTGCACTTTGGTCTAGAGTTAACAGGTGTTCTTGAATCTTCATTTGATGGGTGGCATTGATTCGACAAATTTGTTGTTGTCTGGGTTTCAATCTGAGCAGTAGCTATAATTGATAACGTTTCTTGTGATGATGGCTCTCTTAAATCGGATTGAACAGCGTGACATGGATCTTGATTTTGATGGACATTTCGAGTATTTTGTTCTTGTTCGACATTTAGAGAATTCAATGAACTTTTCAACGCCAGTGATAAAGTTGGTAAGTCAGGTTGATTCATGATATGTGGGTAGAGATCAGAGATTTTCTCTGGGACAGACTCATCAAGCTGATGACGTAAAAGTTTCACATCTGCTGATATGATAATCTGTTTTCTCTCAGGAACAAATATTCGATAGTGATTATCGACTTCAGTGTATCCAACTAACACACCTTTCTGCGCCCTTCGTAAAAGCTTGCTTCCAGATGGTCGCTTCGCCATGGGGACATGCACGTAGCATTCTCTTCCAAAGGGTTCAAGGTGTAAAATGGATGGTTTTCTCTCGTGGAAAGCTTCATATGGGGTCTGTCCATTTATAGAGCCATGTATAGTAACATATTTTGTGTAAATAAATGTCTGCGCTGCTTCAGCACACAACCTTTTACTTTTGACTGTAGCTAGCATTGCTCGAATTCCTTCAGAAATCGACCTGTTAAGCCTTTCGGCTACACCATTAGATTAGGAAGAATAGGGAAGAGTCAAATGATGACTTATTTCCTTCTGAGCAAGAAGTTTGGATAGTGATTCATTGACATATTTGCCGCCATTATCTGTTCTAAGTGACTTGATTTTGCAATTGTACTGCGTTTCTAAGGCCGTAATAAAATCTATAGTGGCTTGCGCCGCATCAGATTTGTATTTTAAGTATTGGATAGTTGCACATCGTGTTGCATCATCTATGAAACTTATGTAGTTTAAAGCGTTGCCATATGATGGAACAGGGAATGGTCCTGCAAGATCTGAATGAATATATTTGCCTTTGAGTTTTGCTCTAAAAATTGATGGAGATGTTGTGGTTATGAGCTGTGAGGTAAATAGCAATTATGTCTCTGCTGTCTGTCGGTGAAGTTACACAGGCTCATGTGCAATGGTGAGTTGCGGAGATGTGTTGAAATATGATATATCTTGGAATGCCAAGAATAACTTATTAGTAAGTCCGGCTAATTTGACTATCAAATTCCCTATTCTATATCACTGTTATCAATACATCCTTCACCAAAAGTTTAATGCGCATTAGCGTTTATTTCACACTAGCATTCCAGCGGATGACTATGTCTCAAATGCAGGTTATAGTTTTCTCGTATCTATTACCGACACACATGTATTTAGCTTTATATTCCTGACCCATATATGTGTATATACATAGATCTACATCTTTATGGATCATAACTTACGATCCATGGAGATTGATAAATACTGGTCAAAAACCACAGTTGATAAGATATGCAAACACGCAATCTCACTCTTATCATCTCGGTTTTACTCTGAACCATACATCTAAATACAATTGTTTCCACTCGGATCTTCCTCTCACAACCTCATACGAGACTTACTGCATTGGTCTAACCGCCGACACTCATTCTGCTACAACCTCCATCTTCGCTCAAGCTCATAACTTTAACAAGATGGCGTGCTCACGCTGGGTGATGGCACAATGGACACTGAGTGCGTATCACTGTGGCCAAATGGGTGTCAGTAGGTATCAAATGTGAACTCTTACTGACGCTGGTGATCTATGAAGGTGATGCTAGATGTGCATCCCGACAATTGATAATATCATCTAATGGATGATGTGAAGTATGATATTATATGGATAGATTAATTCACTAAACTCGGTAGGTGAAGAGGTTGTAGAGTACATGAACAGCGTGTGTGCACCAGCCTGTATTTTCCACCCTTTCCTAATCCAGCAGCCCATCCTCTGTTCCCCTGTCACCTAACAACTCAACCGAGCCAGCACAACAGGAGAAGGCTTTTGATGTACTGATTTGGAAGATATACAGGTGTCACAGTAGAAGTTCTTTGGTGTATTTTGGATGATACCTGAGTTTTGTATGAGCTTATCTGTCTTAGACATCGTAGAAGGCGCTGAATGACAGAGAGCTTCATGCCAAAATTCAAAGGTTGAACATGCAGTTTCATTGTTTTCGATCCTTTCCCTGATCACGGATAACGAACCATTGTAATAAGCTTCCTACCAAGTTTTATTATTTTTATAGATCCTCATAGTTATACCATTGTCCTGGAGCATATATCCTTAAGATCTGGCTTTCTTCCAAGAAAATAAAGGCAGGGATAACTTGGGCACGTAGAGCGCATCATCTATTCTGACAGTAGAAATATTTCCATTTGATAGTATACAATTTAAATGTAAAGTTCCTTTCCCTTTGATTGAAATATTTTCATTTGAGCTTGATATTACATAACCAGCACAGGATGATAGTTGTTCGAATCTTCCTGGGTAAGGGCACATGTGAGATGTTGCACAGGTATCAAAGTAGAAGGGATGATGAGTAACTTCTTGAGGTCCATTGACGGCAACAATTGCTCGTTCATGGATATTGTTAAGTCCTCTAGATATCATGGCTTTCCTTTCACGGATTCTGACATAAGAGTTCCATACACAATCTTAGTACTCGAACAGATGATGTTTCTTAATGAAGGAACATTCTCTTGATATAGAGTTTTTAGAGTGTCTAGATTTGGTAACCTTTGATGGTTTTGCTACTCTTGAGGTGTCATTTTTGAACTTCCTAAAGTGCGTAGTCAGAGCTGTACGAGGAGAGGATTGCATAGGTAATTCATGGTCAATATTGAGAAGATGTTGCTTGACTTCAGTATAGGATAGATTATCCTTTGTTACCTAGTTGTCAACAATATTCTTGTGATTTCGACTTAAGAATGCCAGTATCAAGTCTCTCTTTATCTCATCATCATCTAGAATATCAGCAATCTTTTGACATCTGAGGCTGGAGGATTCACGGGCTAACAAAGTAGTCCGGAAGTATTCATTCTCATACACGTCTAATAAAGAAGTCATTTTGCCATTGGAATCATGTGTGCTTAAGATTGACATCAAGGATCCAAGCTGGTGAACTAATGTGAACTTATTGGTCCGATGCTATTCGGTTGTCAAAAGGATCCACATCTTGTGGAGGTCTTGTAACTTGAGAATTATTCTCAGTATACTCGAACATACCACTAGAATATATATATTGATAGCAATTGTGAAAAATTCGCAAAATGCTTCCTGCTCTTCAAGGCAAGCATCTCCCTTTGGCTTTTTGCCATCAACAACAAGTTCATAGAGCTTTTGGCCTTTCTAGATTGCCTCCATAGTTGTGGCCCATGACTTGTAGGTATCGTGTCTGGTCAGTTGGGTAACATTAGAGAACGAGATGTTCTGCATTGAGCAGTTAAGTTACTTTGTGAAATATTTATCCTTTTCTTGATCGAGGATAGAGGTTTGGTTTGAAGGTAAATTTGCCATTTATGTTGAATTATTAGATGATTGATTAGACAATAAGGATAAAGGAAATTCTAGGATATTAATGCTTTTCTTTGGGCATCGGGTCATAATCTGTTGTAATGGAAGTTATATAGAGAAGCGTAAGCTGTTAGGCTTGTAATTAAAATCAAATAGTGAAGTGAGTTGGGAGATTGAAGAGTCTGAAAACTATAGTGGAGAGTTGTTGATTAAACCCACTTAGTATCAGAGCGCTATTTAAAATAATTACTACATCTAAGTGAAGGACACAATTCACTTGTTTATGCTAAATAATTGGGAGGCTGGTCAATGTATGAGCCGTCATGAACATCCTAGTAATATTCGAACCTTATTATATTCCATGTTAATGCAATTCTTCATTGCCAAGTAGCGCCAATGTTGACAACATGTGCCGCGGATTCCCACGTCGGATCCTGCACCAGACCTGAAAAATGCCTTAACTGTGACGGACCTCATCCATCATCTTCTTTAGGCTGCCCCGCGCGACCCATTCGCGCCAATGGAAGCTTCTCCCGCCCTGATAAAACTAGACTCCGAGCTATCTGAAGCGAGGGCCTAAAGACCTGGACCTCACTACACCCTCCAATATCCCCCCAGGCTGCTGCGAGCTCCGGGAACTATCAGGCTCCTACCCAACCCACAAGAATCGCCTCCCCCTCTCCTCCACAAATTGGACAAGAGTCCCGATACTCCGCCCTGATAACCATATCGGAATCATTATGATGACTCAGGGCCTGACGCACAAATCCCAATCAATCAACGGTTTGTGTATATTCCAGGTCAATGTGGGTAAGCAGAGCCCGGCACACGACTCCGCCCTCGAACTTGCCTCTAAAAGCGGAGCAGATCTAGTACTAATTCAAGAACCCTGGATAAGTACTTATTTCTCGCGCAAGTTAACTAAAAATCACCCAGAATACATTTCTTTCTCTCCCCTTCCAATCTGGACCAGCCGGCCTCGCGTAATGATCTACACTCGCAAGGGGTGCGGCCTTTCACCTTTCCAACCCAGTATTCACTCAAGCGACCTTCTCCGGATTTGCGTCTCTCGACACGGCAAGCGTACCATTGACTGCTGGAATATATACAATGCTCCAGTAGGCGCGGTTGGCGTTGGGGATGGCCTTCAGCTTCTACTCAATCTTTCAGATATCCCAGACGTTTTAGCTGGCGACTTCAATATCCACCACTTGGCCTGAGACCCAGCAGCATACAACGAAAATTCGGAAGGCGACTCATTACTCGAATGGACAACTGCAAGGGGAGTAACGTTGTTGAATGTATACTATGCCCCCATTCATGATACAGGCGCTACTATCGATCTTTGCTTCGCACAACATAGTCTCAACATATCTTGTGCTATCCAAATTGACCTGGAAGTCGGGTCAGACCACAGAACTCTAATAACTCAACTGTCAGACACAGGACCTGAAATAAATACCTCTGGAAAACTCAGATACTCTGCTTGCAACTGGGTCACCTTCCGTAAAATTATCTCCGACAGACTAGTGGCTGCACCCTCTTCAGACCCAGAGGAAGAAGCTTCTTTCTTGGTAGATGTTCCCCAAGGTGCTCTCAACGCTACCTGTCCCAGAAAACGTACACAGGGACCGCGAAATTGATGGTGGACCAGACAGACTCGTCTTCACTCCCATGACCAAGGCACAACTACTACAGGGGGTTCTACTGAGTAGGCACGTGGAGCATGAGGATATAGTCATGGGAATTCCAACTGTTGCAAGAAGAAGCCTTCCCTGGCCTGCACCAACTAATCAGGAAATCTTTAGATCGTGCTACGTAGTCTCTTCATTGTCCCCGGACTAGACAAGATAACCGCAGAAGCGCTAAGTTAAGCGTGGCCAGTTTTTGGGCCTCGAGTGACCGATTTCATCCATCTGTGCGACCTGCAAAGACTACACCCAAATGCCTTTAAAAAGGCCAGTATAATTATTCTCCTGAAGGCAGGCAACCGAAACAAAGCTCTTACCAAGTCTTACCGACCAATTGCTTTGCTGTCGTGCCTTGGGAAGGGGCTGGAACGCCAGATGGCCCGACGTCTCTCTTTCCTTGCCCTCTCACAAAATATCCTTGCAAAGGGCCAGTGCAGCGCTGTTCCTCACCGGTCAGCAACGGATCTAACCAAAGCCCTCGCGTTTGACATCCAGTCCGCCTGATTAGAGAACAAGGTTGCAGGTATAGCAACGGTAGATGATAATGGAGTTTTGTTATGAGAAATTGTAACGCATTTAGTCAATATGATCAATTGGGTCAGAATAAAGGCGGAACTGTATTTCATGTTATTACAAATTGATACCAAATACTACCTAATGAAAAAACTACTCAGCACTACATACATTGAGATTATATCACGTGCTCGGTTTTTCCATTCACTATTTACCCAGAACATGTTGATGCCTGATGCACGCTTAGTGCAACTGTACAACACCTATATAACTTTTATTAAGTCACCTCCTTGTTGCACAACCAGTTCAAGGCCATCAACAAAATTTTAGTACTGTAGGTAGCATGGGTAATGTCTTAAGAAAACTACATTCATCTAATCTCCATCAGTTTCTATTATGGCATTAGTACAATCAACAAGTCCAATAAGTTTGCAGAATCCTTCATGAGCTACTTTGAGGAATGGCTTAGTGAGCCCATCGGCTGATTAGTCCTTAGTGGGTACCCAAAAAAATTTAATAGCACCATTTTCCACCTCTTGGCAAAGGTAATGGTACTTTACATTAATATGTTTAGTACGTCCATCTATTATAGGCTTATGTGCTAAGCTGATAGATGCTTTGTTATCTCCAAATATGACAATAGGTCTTACATCTTTTAGGAACATGAACTTATCGGCGAGTGACGCAATATAAGCAGCTTCCTTGGCCGCCAGCGCCGCAGAAATATATTCGGCTTCAGCTGTAGATTGCGAGACAGTTGGGTGCCGACTAGACTTCGATGATATTAAGCCTCCAGCACAAGTAAAGAGATAGCCACCAGTAGATCTAGCTGTGTCTCTATCATCAGCGTATGAGGCATATGTATAGCCTTCTATGTATGAAATATTGTTTTCTGTACCAATCATTAAAATTCCATGGTTGGGGGTCCCTTTCCAGTACCGCAAAACTCTTCTAGCGGCATCTAAATGCTCTTGTGCTGGATTATTCATATATTTAGCCAACTGACTTGTTGCATAAGCAATATCAGCTCTAATTTGCATAGCAGGCCACATAAGTCCACCAATAAGAGACTGATATTCTTGAACCAGATTAGAGTTAGCTAGATATCTGTCAACTGCTTGCTGTAGCTTGTTGTATACTTCCATCGGAGTTACAGCTGATTTCGCGTCCTGCATATGATTCTTATTAAGTAGTTGCTGTACATAGGAATCTTGAACCAAGTATAGCTTTCGTTGCTCACAATTTCTAATTATGCGACAACCAAGATAGAACGAAATATCGCCAAGTGAACGCATCTTAAAACAATCACTAATCCGGGCAGCCGCATTTTCTATAGTTTTGATTGACTTAGAAGCTGTGATTAAATCATCGACGTATACAGCAACAATAAGCTTGTGAATATGATGCTGAAATATACAGGGATCTTGCTTAAGGGGCGTATATCCCTCTCTAACCAAGAACGTAGTAAGTTCCTGAAACCAGAGTAATGGAGATTGCTTGAGTCCGTACAATGCTTTGAGCAATATGCAAACATGATCACCATCTTCTTCAAATCCGTGTGGCTGCTCAACAAATATTTCATGATCTCTAATTGCTGCATACAGAAACGCTGTAGTGATGTTGTATTGCCTAGCTTCAAGATCATAATGGGCAATCATTGCCATGAGGAGTTTAAGAGTAGTGGCTTTAGTAACAGCAGCATACGTTTCATCATAATCAATACCTTTCTGTTGTGTATAGCCTTTCACAACCCAACGGGCCTTAAACCTCACCGGCATTCCATTTGCACAAAGCTTCAACCTAAACACCCAACGCCCTTTGATGATAGATTTTTTATCTATTGTTTGCCTTGGTACCATCTGCCAAACTATATTCTCTTTGAGACTTGCTATCTCTTCTCTCATTACTTGAATCTATTTCTCCTTTTGAGGGCACTGTATTGCCTCTCTGTAGTGATTAGGGGTCTTAACTTTAGTGGCATCAATAGAGTTAGTGAGTGCAATAAAAGCTCGATGGGGCAGTGATTTTGGTTGGGCAAATCTTGATTGGTTTCCAACATGAGAAAACAGTAATTTTTTTGACGAACAATTCTGATATTCAGTATGCTCAGCTCCAGCACAGCTCTTCGTCTTTATCCGTGAAGAGCGGCGTAGTTCTATTGGATTGTCGATGATAGGAGTGCTGGCGGTGCCAAGTGACGGGAGATTTGTTTGATAATCCTCATTTCTATTTATAAAATTACCGGATTCTAACAATTTATCAGTTTGCGCTTCATATCTTTCCTCTAGTTCACCTCCTGAAGCGCCAACTGAAGGATTTTGTTGTTGGACAATGTCTCCTTGTACACCTCCTTGTTTGGCATCATCTTTGGGTTTGGGCTGTTCTACATCATCTTCTGGTAATACGAGCTCAATTTCATCTTGATTTTCTTCCATATTTTCAAAGTCTACAGATTCCTCATCGAAACAAACGTTGGTAGACCGGATGACTTTATGCTCTTTTGGTAACCACACCCGATAGATATTATAGGCTTCAAAGCCAACAAGTTTTCCAACAAGTGCTCTACTAGCAAACTTGTCACTCTGTTTGATGTTATGATCAAGAACAAAAGCTTTACATCCGTAAACCTTAAGATTGCCAACATAGGGTATCTTTGGATCCCAATCAAAATATTCAGCGAGTGCTTGATAGGGTGTAATTCCACCCAAAGTAGCCTATGGTATTAAATTGATTATATAGTCAGCTGCTTCTGTGGCCTCTGACCATATCCCTTTGATACTTTACCGTGAAGCATTAATTTTCGAGCGACTGAGCAAGCAAAATGATTACTAACCTCTGCATGACCATTTTGCTCAGAGTTGTGAGGTGTTGTAACATGAAGGTCTATTCCACTACTTGCACAGAGTTCGGTGAGTTTTTTACCACCATATTCCCTACCACCGTCAATATGAAAAACCTTTACTGCTCTACCAGTATTAGTTTTAACAAAGTCAACGAGATTTTGGATATGTTTGTAAGCGCCATTTTTATTTGCATGTGTTAAGCAAAGTTATACTAATATGAATCTCTCTCAGAGTTGATTGAGTTGATTTTTCTCTCCCATGAGAAATCTATCTAGGTACTATTTACATCTTGAGTATCCTACTAATTCCAAATATAGACTGAATATTAGATTGCCAATACAAAGTGCTCAAATCTCTGTTCCATACATGGTCCTAAAATTGGCTGTTACATAATCATTTTCACAGATCAAGGAACAGGAGCTGGTGCAACTATGTGGTCAATAGTATGTAAATTATCATTCTGAAGAGAGAATTACTTCAGACTCTATCTATACATATATATGTCTACATTGTCTATGTGTTTGATGCACAGTCCCTCCGTCTCGGATCCAATGGGATTCTTCACATGTGTTGTGTTATGAATCTACTTATTGGCAGATTTTCGAAGCTGTTAAGCTGCAGAGGTCGAGTCGATTTCGACGAAGACAAATTATCAAAGGTCGAGGCTACAAAGTTACGAAGGTTGAAGATCAAAGGTGCGAAGGTCGAAGGTGCAAATGTCAAATGTGCGAAGGTATGAAGGTAATTGAGGCTCGGATTATCAAAGTTACGAGGTCATATGTTCAGATTATCATATGATCAATATATCAAGTTCCCAATAAGCAAATTATACAATAAACGTAAAAGTAACAAAATTGTTAGAACTAGAGAACAAATCCAAATTTCCAGCCTGGACAAATCCAAATCCCGTAGCCTCAGACCTAACCGAATTAAGAAGATAACCCCTGCATCACCACATCCAGACTAAATATAACAAATTCATAACATGTTGGCCCTACTTGTTGTAACACCTCAATGAGTTGTAGCTGTATGGTCCAATACTGCTGCCCTGCCAAACTAGGTGCCGATGCCTTGATATTCTGTTGAGTGGCATCATAAATCCGCGCATTGATGTCGATCAATCGTGCGCTACCAATATTAGGCCAGGCTCATGTTGACCAACATGGGCTACAGGGACCAATTGGCTTACCAGCCGTTACAATCATGGGCAAAAGAAGGAGTGAAATAACAAGAGATTTGTGCGTATGAAATTTGCCATCTGTCTAGTTGTTAGTTGTAACATTTGCATGACTAAGTTATTGCCCTTGATGCATCAGCCCAGTTTACTTGCTTGTAAACTACTCAACTTAAACATCATGAGACAACATTTAAACTGAGGGTAATCTCTTTGACAGCATGAAAACCAACACAGTGTGTTAAGGTCGCAGCGTCAGTGATCAGTGTAAAATATCTTGCTCTACTGATTGACTCTGGAGTTACTGTGACAACGTCTATGTTCCAATGCGTCAAGGGCTACTTTGATTGTGGTGATGTCACTCGGCTGATAATTCTTTTAGAGTTAGCTTCCTCACAGCTATGACAATTTATTTTGTGACTTTTGTTACTTTCATTGCTTGCTTTAATCTAGCTTCTGGTAGATGACCTAAAAGTGCATGCCAAATATTTGTGTTTGCTGGTGAGTCTGTCAGGATGTGGCTGTTCATGGCCGAAAGATTTCCATAATTTATCTGAATACTAGCAAGCAGAATATGCAGAACTCTCTGATGTGAGTAAACTATCGCAATTATAGCATTTTCAGTGAAGAGAATTTGTTTGTTGTTGTGGTAGAATAAGCCCTTATTACGAAGCTTCTCTGTTGACAAAAGGTTTGCGCGCATATCAGGAACATAGTACACCTCACTGAATGTTACTGTACGCTTTTTATCACCTAAAACTTCTAGTTGCACAGAACCATAAGCTAATGCCTTAGCAGAGCCTTTCCCAAATTCCACACGCACATTGTAAGTCTCGTTATCAAACATATTTTCTAAATCATGAGTGAAGTGTGTCGATGCTCCGGAATCAAATATCCAGCTATGTATTGATCCGGATGACCTTAAGGCTTTAATGGCATCCTCTGAAACAACCGGCGAGGAGATCAATGATAAATTTTTTGTTAATTGCTATGGTTGCTGTGATATATCAGTGAATACTTGAGCCATGAAATTACAGTTGCTTGGGATGTCAGAAAAGAAGTTTCGATTAGGTTTAGTAGGATTGGCCTTTATTTTACCATCCTTAAACTCATCATCAGAGTATTGCTGAGAAAGTTTACATCTAATTTTGTCACACCACTTTGGCTTAAATCTTTTTGGGGCTTTCTCTGGATGGAGATGCCAACAATCCTTTTTCCTGTGTTCAAAACCACAATGACTGCATGTAGAGTCAATTTTGTTTTTCTGTAACTCTACTTTTTGAATATTCCCTTCCATTGAGTTGGGTTGGCTAGATCTGTCTTTTCGAGCAAAGTTGACTGCTTGATTGTATTTCTGAGCTTTGTCTTCATCTAAAAAATTTGATATAATATCTTCAAGCAGTGGGAAATCATAATCTTCCTTACAGCTTCTAAGCTTATTGCGAATGCCAGCGCTAAAGTTATCAAATCATGGCAAAATTATTGTAATGAATTGATAAAGTATAATAGTATTACTATTGTCAACGTTTGATTCCTTTAGTCTACTACAGGCTTGGGTATACTTGTGAGTAAAGTCCTCGAGATCCTTGCCGTCATACTGAATAGACTGCCATTCCTGATAAATTGAAAACTGATGGGCCAATCCATTTGGTTTGTATTTTGTCAGGCGCAGGTTGAATAGGCGCAAGACTCGAGGCGTAGGAGAGGGCGTAGCGTACGATGTACTGAGGAAGGACGCCTCGTGGGAACGCGGAGGGCTTTCTAGAGAAGTGGTAAATGGGAAAGCGGGGTGTTGTGGTTATGAGCTGTGAGGTATATAGCAATTATGTCTCTGCTGTCCGTCGGTGGATTTACACGGGCTCATGTGCAATGGTGAGTTGCGGAGATGGCGCGCTCACGCTGGGTGATGGCACGATGGACACTGAGTGCGTATCACTGTGGCCAAATGGGTGTCAGTAGGTATCAAATGTGAACTCTTACTGACAATGGTGATCTATGAAGGCGATGCTAGATGTGCATCCCGACAATTGATAATATCATCTAATGGATGATGTGAAGTATGATATTATATGGATAGATTGATTCACTAAACTCGGCAGGTGAAGAGATTGTAGAGTACATGAACAGCGTCTGTGCACCAGCCTGTATTTTCCACCCTTTCCTAATCCAGCAGCCCATCCTCCGTTCCCCTGTCTCCTAACAACTCAACCCAGCCAGCACAACACGGGGTGTGGTTCTAGAGAGAGGGGCTGGAGGTAACAGTAGGTCACTATGGTTGGCAGAGGACGAGAGTGAGATGTGATTAGAATAATGTAACTATTCCTAAAGACAGAAAACAAAGCGTGAAGATTTCAGTATCCGAAGGTAAAACTACATAACTATCCTCGCTAGGCAATAAGCCTAGTGGTGGGTGGGTATTCACGGATGAGGGTTGACTTGGGGTGAAGAAAAAGCCACCATAACTTTGCAGTGGTACTTGCAAATGAAACCTGAGGCATGAGTGCTCTTCCTTAACGATAAATCATCTATTCTGTACTTTTCTTTGATATTGTGTCATAGCTAGATAGCTGCATACACAATTAAAATCTGATGCAAAAAACAAAAAAAAAAGCCTAGTGGTGCTAAACAAGGAACCCATAAATCCTGCCTGAGGCATTTCTCCAGAATCCTTACATATTTTGTTTTTAAAAAAATTCCATACCTCATCTGGTTCATCAATGAACTCTACATCAAGAATTATATCTTTAGATAGTGACTGCTGGAGGATCCCTGTAGCTTTGGCTTTATCAATTGTGTACTCCTTCAGACGCTCATTGAAATCTCTTTTTGATTCGCCTTCGGGAAATTGAGGCTCGGAATATTTGCCTAGTACATATGGCCATAAGCCCTTTGTTTGAAGAACTCTTCGAATCTGGACACTCCAAATTCGATATGAACTTTGTCCCTTAAGTTGCTCTATATGTTTGGGTAAACCGTCAGCCATCGTAGCCAATGTATAGATTGAGTTGATTGTAAGATTGTTAATTTACAACAATTAATTTGTGTAATCTTTAACAAGTGCTACCTTCTCAATATTGCCCATGGGATAAATGACTTAATGATTCGACTTATGATACGCAGCCGGGCTCATAACCAGTTTCGTTATGAGAAATTGTAACGCATTTAGTCAATATGATCAATTGGGTCAGAATAAAGGCGGAACTGTATTTCATGTTATTACAAATTGATACCAAATACTACCTAATGAAAAAACTACTCAGCACTACATACATTGAGATTATATCACGTGCTCGGTTTTTCCATTCACTATTTACCCAGAACATGTTGATGCCTGATGCACGCTTAGCCCAGTTGTACAACACCTGCATAACTTTTATCAAGTGTAAATCTAACATGAAAGGGGAAAATATCATGAAGCAAATGGGGCTTGGATTGTTGCAGATAAAGTCGTCTTAGCCTATTCAAGAAATGAGTAGTGTAAAGCGTCATTCAGGGACAGCTAAAAAGAGTCATGAGGAGAATGACTAGCACAGTCTCATCAATGCGAGGAAATGGGCAACTTTCACTCATGATTAATCCAGGCTATCGAATGCCTCTATCTCTATGTGTATAATGAGCCATCGTGTAAGGGGTTTTCTCTTCACGCAATGTCATCTTTACTCACCCCTTACAATACGTTTGTTTACCCATCTCTTCTTCGAGAAGACCATATATCCATTGCTCAGTTCTTAACCAATGAGGCCTATGTGTAGCGTCTACCGCAACTAGTTTCCCATTCGTCTCTTCCTAGAGAAGACCTTTCACCCCTTGGACCCAATCATTATCTTCACTTATCACCTAGAACCTCATTAGGCCATCTAACGCACCCTCGGAATACGTGACTACCAATTCTGTACTTTTATTTTGCATTCGGTAGTAACTTGAATCAATACGCTCTTCAGCCTCAATGATATAGAGATAATTATTTCTTTCACGACAGTATCTATTTATCTCCCCTCTGAGTTTTCAACCATGGATATGCATTGTCCTGACAGTGCTTAACTGTAGGTGTTTGTCCGCGACGTCACTGTGTGTATCAATTTGTGTGGGATTAGGAGATGTACGGAGTGTGTTGCAATGTCTACTGGCCCTAGAAGAGGATAAAACGTTCTGAGAAGGTGGTTTTCTAGAAATGAATCCTTATTTTTATTTCATTCTGCAGGAGTTACCCGCAAGGCTCTATTACGATGCCGTACCTTGACCCAAATCACTAGGCCGATGTGCTGCCTGTGATTAGTTTTCTATGAATCTACATGGCTTCCAAACTTCTTTGGTTTTATGAAAGGCTCGGAAATAGGGATATTCATTGATTGGTTGAGCCAAGTAGGAAAAAGAGTCTGCACACGGAGAATTATGTTTAGTTATAGCAATGTCAAAGGAGGAGGAAACCAACATATACCGTATCTTATCGCGCTGTATCGGTGTGACAAGTATTCTTCCCCATTGGAACCTTTAGGATCTTTAGGATCCGCTGCCAAAAATCCACCATGTCCTTTACAAGATATAAGTTCTCTGAGTGTAAAACCAATAAAGTTACCGCAATCGAAGTGTGGATCTGCATAAACGGCTGGCACTAGCAGTAAAAGACCAGCCCATGCGACCGGGAATACGGCGTTGAGAAACTTCATTTGGAGAGTATCGTCTCACGGATCTTGAACTTGGACTGCAAAGAGGAGGACGCTCGATGTTACTGGGGAGGATCAATGGATAGCTGACGACAAGACGTCCAGGCATTGTCGATGGAGATGTGTTGATAATATTCGGCGCCGACGTTTCTCTGGGCGAAGCAAAAGGAGAATCGATCGAATAACTTTACGATTCAGGCTGTGGCGACAAAGATTATGAGATTATATATTGGAGGAAGTATACCTTTAGTAACCCAATTGTTACGACTTGAATTAAATCACGCTGCAATGTGCGAGTCCCATTCCATGACAAACTTTGCCCATGAGGTAATTGAGCCAAGCCGTGACTAAGAGGCTTCCATTCCCGTGGATAGTTGACTATTGCAACCTAATTTCATGATAGAAAGTGATCGATTTACCATCAGCAGGGCCATAGAATTGATCTCTCTTTTGCGGGTCGAAGATCCAGCTCCTGCTGCAGAGCCGAGATTAAGCATCATCTTCTTCAATTGCATGAGGAATCCCACACGCTCTTATCGTCCGCATCGTCTTCATCTCTCAGCAAACCGGCAAAGACAATTCTTCACCTTGCACCGGAGCCGGTGTAGTCGCGCAGTAGAATTTTATTTTATTTATGTCCCTACTGAGTCTATGACTATGAAGGACTAGTCGCGCAGTATGCTCTACATGTCTACAATATCTAAGAAAAATCGAGATTTAACGTCAATACAAGCGCATCTAAAGTCGACCATTTCCCATCAACATCTATCTTATCACTCTCCCACTAGTCTTCCGACTTGATCTTACCAATAACCGCCGTGCCTCAACGACTGACCAAGGAGCTGCTATAATTTGATACGAGAGCTTGCGCCAAAAATCATCCGCCATGTCCGACTAGAAATTACGAGGCTGTGTCTACCGTCGAGAAGGAGACCAAGCCATAATATACAGAGCTTGAGTTCTGGCTCATGGGTAACCGCTGCTCTACTGGCTCACTTCAACCCGAGGCAGTCCAGGCAGCTGAAATGTGGAACGGAAGAGATCTCTCCCGGGTCTACTCGATCTGACATTGTCGAGAGGGCTTCTGTTGTGATTAATGACATAACCACCCCTGTATCTGGTTATTGTGGATCAAAGTGATGTAGAACCTGATGGTCAAAACAGAACAGATTAGAGTCAGATAGAATTGAAGAGGATGAAATAGAATCTGATGATACAGAGCCGAATGGAACTGGGCGACTGGGGATGTGGAAAGCCATAGAATGTGGTATATGTTTATAAAAGTAATGATTCTCTAAACTTGAATGAAAGCAAGCAAGTCTACTAATTCATAACAATCTACCTCTATCTTTTAGTCTCAGTGTCAGGATTGCCTTCTCTACAGTCTGTATATGTGGAGATAGCCATGTGTTATCAATTCATGATTCTGGTGTGGCCTTTTGGCCAAGTAGTTATGCACTTGATTGATGGATAATGTAGAACGGCACCCTCTAGTATGCAGATTACTGAATGATAATATCCCCCGACCTGCCGTTTTAATGCTGCTCTGACACTCAGTGAGCGTGCAGTTATTCACGGCAAAATATTACACCCCCCATGTTCTTGCATTTATAACAGGTAAAACTGCGAATGTGTAGAGGCGCCAGGACTATTCTTACTGTCCATGAGGCGGGATGACTTTTACTTCCCATGAGCAGAAGGCACTATTTAGAACCCAAAGCACCACTACTATTTTGGGCGAAACTAATTTACACCAGGCAGACTTTATCATGACTCTTTTGATATTGTTGGAATAAAATAACAATTGTTATACTAATAAAGACTTAACAATATTACAATACACATTTCCAGTCATATATACACCATTCATAGTCCAGAGTGATCCAGCTCTGTAGAGCCAAGACTAATGTCTTCTACTCGTGTCCTAAACAGAGCGAGTGATTGGTGTGGTTACGAGCTGTGCGGGAGTCACATTGCGGAGTGATGAGGAGTGGATGATGTTATAATTTGTGTTTGACAGTGAATAGACTCATACAATACTAAGCTGTAGGTAGATGGACAGAAAGTATAAGACTAAACCTGTATCCATTTATTGTGGGTACATCTATGAAACTATGTACATGCTCGCCTAACCAATACACTAGTTGTTACGGTTTACCCGTTGTTTAATCTTAGGTCAATACCTAAGCGCATTGTTGAGGACTCTGAGGATAAGACTGTTGGGATCGAGGCAATGTCATAGCACAGTAAATATGGGCAATGCGTAGCCGTGCGGTAATTATTTGACCTAAGGAAAAGGTATAAGCAACGAGACTCATAAAGTGGATTGAATGTTATAAGTACCTTGTAGCTGTAGTTAGATTTCTCTTCTCTATAGAGTTTATTAGATCGATTTTTTCATCACCAACTCGGTTTCTATCACACTAGTGATGTCTGCTGTGGCCTTGAGCCACATGCCATGCCTTAGCCTCGACTACCTCGTTGTCTCATATCATAACAGTGATCTGTCTTCCTGCCTCTAGTTTAATACCCAAAGGCCACTATCACGTGATCTGTATCTTCCTCAACACGACGTGCCATGCAGACTTCCTGCCCAACTGGTGACCACTAACAGCAAGTTAAATATGTGACCCATACGTTATTGACCCCATAATAATATTGTATATTTAAGGTCTCAATAGTAAATAACTACTTCAATGTCAAAGTCCTTAGGCCTAAATTTTAGTATTTTAGAATAACAAATGGTATCTGCCTGTAAAGGGTTTAAAGAATTCAGAAGTACTTGAAAGACTTTAGCTCAATAGGAATTGATAATTTTTCCTTAGGAAGCTAATCTGCCTACGACGGCTCCAGTCCTTTATGTCCTCCTCAGCGTCGCGTTTAAGCTCCCCTCCTAGCCTACCTGAGAATACTCCATTCTCCCCGGCTACCCTCTTTCCTGTGACATCCTCCCCCCCTAGTACGAACTCCCTTGGGTCCTTCCTCATGCGCAACCTTGCAATTATCCTTATGCAACACTGAGACTCGTTCTTGTGCGCAACCTTGCATTAATCCTTATGCGGCACTTAGATCCCTCTTTGTGCGTATCCTTGCATTCTTCCCCATGCAACCTTTCGCGTCTCTGTAAGCGCTGCTTCGTTGGCGCTTAAAGATCTAGCCGGGTTGGTCCTAGTGACCAGTCCCAATCCGGGCACAGCCCGTAACACTGCCGCACAACACACGCGAAGGCTCAGAAAGTTAATGTCTCACGTTGAATTTATCAAAAAGCTTCTCGGGCCCAAGTGCCACAATAGCTTCAAAAACTTTGCGCAGGAAACCGGATATTTTGATAGACGACCTGCTCATTCATCCACTGCTCTCAGCGGGGATCAGATAAACTAGTCAGTGCCACAACGCATAACACAAAATGGAACGAGGCGAGAAGTGTTGTTTTTCTGAGGAAAGATCGTAGCTATTTAGAGCTAGGGGAAAATTAGTGGTTTTTGATCTAGGAGTTGGAGTGGGTTTTGTTTTGTTTTGTTGATTAACGTGGTAGGTTACATGGCTACTGTTGCACTCCTATTGGAGCTTAAGCACGTGTGGGGTTGGGCCAGATCAGGTTAACTACCGTGAAGTACAGATAAACCTCGTCCCACTTTAATGACCGGACCACCTCAGACTTCACCTATGTGTTGAATCATACCAAGCCTAACCGTCCAGAAACCCGCTGTATACACGCCTAGCGCGGAGGACAAGATTGAATACCTGTACGTGGTGTCCTCTACAAACCTGGGAGTGAAATATTCTCCCAGAGCCAAGTTCAGTCAAATTTTGCAATATCAAAGAAGTTGGCCCACAAGGCAAAAATTCAAATTACTCCACCATGTCAATCTTTCACTCTCAAAGAGTCCAATTCTTAACTAAGCTTCATCAAGTCTACAAGTACGACCTAGTACATCCTCGCTTCAATGACCACACCTCTCGTCGACTTTCTCTGGCCTCAGCCGGTCACCAAATACACGCTCACGCCGATATTTATACCCGACAGAGGAAGCAAAGCGTGGAGCACAAATCTGGGAGATAGCTCTTCGGGATGGACGTGAGAGGGATCAGGACAAGTTTACAAGATGATGCAGAAGAGGAATACGTTTTCGACGGGCTTGAAATTTCGAATTTTGGCAAGAGTTTTACGAATTGAGCTTTGTGCGCGCCAAGACTTCGCTTGCGAGAGTGCAGCTCACACTATAAAAACAAGCCAACAATGAAAGGTGTTGTGGTCCGCCTCCTGGTGGTGTTCTCCGGTATAGTTTGAGTAGACTGGGCACCTACTCCACTTGGGAAGGAGACACCTCAGATTACATTTCGCGCAGAGAAATGTTAACGGATGATGGAGGCATGTCTGGATAAGTCAGGGTTTTTGAGATGTTCCCCTGGGTGGGTATTCACGGACGAGGGTTGACTTTGGGTGAAGAAAAAGCCACCATAACTTTGCAGTGGTACTTGCAAATGAAGTCTGAGGCATGAGTGCTCCTCTTGTAAATTGAGTCATCTGTTCTATACTTTTCTTTGATATTGTGTCATAGCTAGAAAGCTGCATACGCAATTAAAATCTGATGCAAAAAAAAAAAAAAACAAAACACGCCTAGCGCGATTTCCTCCTCAGCCTCGGCCACCACGCGCCCGAGCCCTTGACATCCTCATTGACTCCGAAATATAAATGCCCTCCAAGATCTCGTTGTTGCTCTAGCCTTGCACCTTCATATCTTAACATTGGGTTGTTTTGTTGAGATGAAATAATTATTGATCTATTAATTAGAGTAAAATTGCATAAGGAAAACTATAACGAACTATTACTATCTTATATACATAATTAGCAGTCCACGAGTGATCTAGTTCTTCAACGACGGTGCAAGTGTCCTCTACTGGTACCCTGGTAGAAGTGAGTGATCTGTCTTCCTGCCTCCCGTTTAATGGCGGAAGGTCAGCATCATGTGACTGACATCTCTTTCAACCTAACACCACACAAATGTTCTACCTAGCTGGTAAACACTAACAGCCAGGTAAATGTATGACTCATTTGCTATTTAGCTTATACTAACATTGTATATTCTAGGTTTCAACACTCCTCCTGACTAACAAGTCTAGTAGCCTTGTTAGGGACCACAACTCGAATTACAAGTGTTTTTGAATTGATATGTCTGTTAAACATTTTCTGAGGGCTTCTCCAGCGTGTGCCATAGCTTTTTAAAATTCGCCTTAAAACTTATGAAATATTTTATTGCAAATTGGCACAGCTTTTGAGTGAGGTAGGGGCTTTGTAAGTATATCTGCCAGCATTTCACATGATGGTATGAACTCAACTTTGATAGTACCTTTTTGGACGCAGTCTCTTGCGAAGTGATAGGCTACATCAATATGTTTAGCTTTAGTTGAATTAGTACCATTGACTATGGCCAATGCACTCTGGTTATCTGTGTAAACCTTCATCCCGGAATTTCCGATAAGTTCCTTAGAAGCATTGAGTTCCTCCAGAAGTCTAGTGGCCCAGATAGCATGCTTTGATGCCTCGAATATTGCTATATACTCAGCTTCTGTTGTGGAAGTGGCAATTGACTTTTGTCTTTTAGATTGCCAGCTGACGGGTCCTCCACCCAGCATCATTAGGTACCCACTAACAGATCGACGAGTGACAACATCTGATGCATAATCGGAGTCTGAATATATTGTAGCCATTGATTCATCTGATAATTCGCAAGAAGGTATTCCAAAGCTATATGTAAGACTGGTATCATGGGAACCTTTCAAATATTTGTAAACTCTGCAAACGCCATTCCAATGACGAGTAACAGGTGATGCATTAAACCTTGCTAGCTGTGATGTTGCAAAGGTAATATCAGGCCTTGTGCTATTAGAGGCATACCCCAAACTACCAATTGCACTAGGATATGCTGAGTTGTCCGCAAGTGGCTCATCGTCATTAGCAGGTAAAATTGCCTCGTATCCATCCATTGGAGACTTGAAAACTTTGGCATTACTTAGCCCAAGAGAATCTACTTTACTGACAATATAACTAGCTTGAGAAATCCTCAGAGTTCTAGTTGGCCTATCACGAGTTATTTTCCATCCAATTACCGTGTCAATAAGGCCAATGTCTTTCACGGGAAAACATGAAGATAGCCAGCTTTTCGCTTCAATTATATCTTCAATGCCTTTTCCACATATAACGAGATCATCAACATAAGCCCCAATAATCAATTGTTTTATCTGGTGAATATAGATGCACTGATCGCTGATGGATTTCTTGAATTGAAACGAAGATAGTGTGCTGCTGAGTTTATCATTCCAAGCCTTTCCAGATTGTTTTAAGCCGTATAGCGCTTTATTAATTCTAACAAACTTTGATCCGGGAATCCCCTCTGGTGTCCTCATATATATTTCCTCAGACAAATCTCCTTCTAGATATGCTGTCTTGATATCAATTTGATGGATTTCCCAGTCACGGAAAGCCGAAATAGCTAGTAATATCCTGAGTGAGTCCATATGAAGTGTTGGTGAGTATGTATCAAAATAATCTATCCCTGGCACTTGACTGAATCCTTGCGCAACTAGCCTAGCCTTGTATCTACCATCGGACTTAATAGCAAAAACCCAGCGCGATCCAATAGGTCTCCTCCCATGAGGAACATGAGTTACTGGACTAAAAACATTTTTTGACCCGAGGGACTCAAGTTCATCATGAATAGCTCTCTCCCATTTCGATTTATCAAGTCCGCTTATGGCGTCTGTATATGATTGTGGAATTTTATTATCTCCTCCAATATAGTGAGCTCTTGGTTGCCATGCTGATCTTGGTTCAATTGGTTTTCGTACTCGGTTGCTTCTTCTAGGAACTTGAGTCGGTGAATCCACTTCATTATTGAATGAACCTGGGATGGCTTGATCGACTGGGGGTTGTGATGTGACAACTTCCATATCAGTACTTTCAACTGGCAAATATGTAGGATGCTCGACTGATCGCTCATATGGTCGAAGGAAAGGAGAAGGGAGTGATTCTGATTCCGATTCTGCTGTAGAGTCTGTATCAGATTCCGAGTTAGACAAGCTGCTTATTTCTGATGATGAACTGCTATCCTTTTGATGTGTTGGATTCTCCAGTTGTTGAAGGTCAAGTTGATCCTTGGATGTTTTACTCCAATCCCAGAATGAATCTTCAAGAAAACGAACATTTGCGGATACAACTATTTTGTTTGGCCCTGTTCTTGAAGGAATGTAAACACGATATTGGGTTGGAGATTCACAATATCCAATAAAAATGCCTTTGTCAGAGGTCGGAAGCAATTTATATCTCCGTGGGTTCTGGCTATCAATCAGTACGTAACATATACAACCCCATACTTTAATATGCGAAATGATTGGTAATTTTCCATGCATAGTTTCGGACGGTGTTCTGTTACCGGGTAAAATTGGCATTCTATTCTTTAAATAGCAGGCAGTGGTAACAGCAAGATCCCAAAAACGCATTGGAAGTTTAGAATGATCGAGCATGCATCTAGCCATAGTAATGATAGTACGATTTAATCTTTCAGCAACCCCGTTCTGATGTTGTGTGTAGGGAGCACTCATTTGTTTTGTGATACCATTGAAATTAATCTTTTTGTACTCTGCTCCTACGTCGAAATGCATAGCTTTTATCTTTAAACCAGTTTGAAGTTCCTTTTCATTTTTATATTCCAGGAATTTATCTCGGACATCTTTTGTAGTTTTTATGGGGTAAATCTTACTCTCGCGAGAAGCATCATCTGTAAAAGAAACGAAATAATTGCTTCCAAGGATCCCACTGACACGACATTTTCCCCAGACATCCGAGTGCACAAGATCAAGAAGATTTGCTGCTCTTGGTGTAGGATCTCTATTTATTCTTTCAACATTAAGTTGTGACTTATCATTTCCTTTAGTTTTATGTAAGCAAAGGTCTGAGGAGTAAATTTTTTTCAATAGTCCTGTACCAACATGGGCAAAACGATTGTGAATCAATTTTGAAGTTAGTGCCATCTCATCCTGCGAGATCAAAATTTGGCTTGGAGTAGAATGTGTTTTAGAGGCACCTTCTTTCGGGTTTATTGTATTAAATCGAAAAAGGCCATTTTCCATTCGAGCACTTGCGAGAAGTCTATTCTCAGGTGAGTGAATTCCCATGCCGTATTTATTTGTCCTCATCTGGAATCCTTTTTGAATGAGCTTTGAGCCGGAAACGAGGTTTCTGGTACATGTTGGTAGGTACCAGACGTTATCAATTCTAATAGTCCGATACTTGTTGCCACCTTCATATCCCGTGACGTGAAACTCCACAGTCCCAATTCCTGATACAGTTGACAAGTGTCCTGAGGCTGTTTGAATACTCTTTTCGGTGGGGGACATGGAGATGAACAGGGATTTGTCGTGAAACACATGGCAAGTAGCACCGGTATCGAGTATCACATCTGAGTTTTTGGAACTAGAGTAGTATAAATCAAATTGTTCTTCTAAGATCCATGCACCCTCATTTGATGAGCCTTCATTGTCTCTTTCTTTCCTCTTTTTATTATACGCTTCTTTGCGTCTCATCACACTTGCAGCCTTAGAAGGATTTTTGGCAGCCCACTTTGTACCATCAGGAGTCTCGATCCAATCAAAACAGTTTTCACGGACGTGATTGGCGCGCTTGCAGTGAGCACAATATCTTATTGCCCTGGTAGTGTTATTTCTAACTCCTTGGTTTATGTGTGCTACGGTCGCCGCTTCATGTTGTCTATTAAAGCTTGATTGCGTCTCCATCAAAGTGTTAACCGTCTGACTAAAAGAGATTGATGCGTCTAATCGTAGATAAGCAACAACACCACCAAAGTATCCGTTACATTCTGTTTCGAAATGTCGTAATA
Source organism: Blumeria graminis f. sp. triticale (assembly GCA_905067625.1). NCBI lineage: Eukaryota > Fungi > Ascomycota > Leotiomycetes > Helotiales > Erysiphaceae > Blumeria > Blumeria graminis. The sequence goes on from LR898478.1 coordinate 2,921,658, forward strand.
GGCGATTCTTTTTTGTCATATCGGAGGGACGTTTTAATGGATCAAGTGACGCTATTTGAGATTGCTTTGGGTGAGTTCATTTGCATACTCATCAACATCTGTCCCTTCGGTCATTGAGAAACTCCAAAAATCTTCTAGGATGGTGTCCACCACTGCCTCACTTTGTGGCTGATAGTATAATTTCAGCGATATCCACATCTTACGTGCCGTAGGCAAGCTTTCTAGAATATAGTAAACCTCTTCGGGCACAATTTGGAGTAGGGCCGCTCGAATGTTATTGTCAGTTGTTTTTGCTGATTTTTGAGGAGTTCTTGTTGTCTTCAGATCATTTTCATCATTTAACTCGGACAAATCTTCAGAGACATACTTCTCAAGGTTAAGGCCGTACAAGCACATAGTGAATAACCTGCTCCATCTGGCATACGTTGATTTGCTCAGGACAGGTGCGTTTTTGATGCCTTTTAATATTTCGGCAGTCGACATAATTGAAAACTAACTGGTTACGGCTCCAGTTTTGGCTAGGTGGGATGAACAGGACTGGTGTTCAAGCTGTACGACACAAGTGGTACGGATGCTATCTTTGTCGACTCGGAAGATTACTAATTTAAATCAATGTTGTCTCAGCTGGTCAGAGTTTGGTCTCATAATCTGTTGAGATGAAATAATTATTGATCTATTAATTAGAGTAAAATTGCATAAGGAAAACTATAACGAACTATTACTATCTTATATACATAATTAGCAGTCCACGAGTGATCTAGTTCTTCAACGACGGTGCAAGTGTCCTCTACTGGTACCCTGGTAGAAGTGAGTGATCTGTCTTCCTGCCTCCCGTTTAATGGCGGAAGGTCAGCATCATGTGACTGACATCTCTTTCAACCTAACACCACACAAATGTTCTACCTAGCTGGTAAACACTAACAGCCAGGTAAATGTATGACTCATTTGCTATTTAGCTTATACTAACATTGTATATTCTAGGTTTCAACATGTTTTCGTCATTGGGGATTTGTGTAATCCCCTCGGTGTATCTTCCCTTTTCTTCATCCTTTGTACACGTCCTGTTTCCATCATGACTTTCCTCATGAGGGCTTGTGTAGGTAGGTGATTGGACGGGTATGGAGGTAGGTTGCAGGTGTAGGATTGATTGAGAAATGCTTCGTCGCAAGTATAAAAGGAGTTTAAGAGATGTCGGATTTTTGAGTACGACCCCCAGATAGACCTAGGCCCATTTGTGAATCGTATGTTGGTGGTGATGACTTTTTGTTCGATGTTGTTCCGTGTTATGATAGGTCTATGATTCGGGTGTACATACAATTTATGGTAGTTTGCTGCTAGTCATCACAGATGTGCTGCTGGGCCGGATAGGTCAAGAAGAGGAGTGGAGAATGATCTCTGTAGAATGAGGAAAGACTGAATTGCTTGCTCTATCTACTGTGGAGGAAAGCTCTCTACTTATAGTCCCTAGACTATTGCTTACTAAGGATACTAACTCAACAAAGCAGGAGCAAACAGAGCAAATGCATGCAGTCGCGTGACCATCATAACTGGAGCTGTGCACTGTAGCTATGTGGGTCTAGGCACAACATTCCGGCTGTGAAATCTCTGCCGACTGATTTTTCGACCAAAATATTGAGTGCAACTCCTTCAAGTCAAAAAACCAACAATTAAAATTCATTCCACCCTTTATTGTGACCGAATCTCGGCTCTGGGAGAATATTTCACTCTCAGGTTCGTAGAGGACACTGCTGACAGGTGTTCAGCCTTCGTCCTCCGGAGTTGGAGTGGGTGTTGTCTGCATTGTAATTTACTCCCTACTATTTCTGTAGCGAGTCCAGGGGTTGGAATGAGCTGGGCCTGTAAGCAGTGACCCCCAACGGCTTCACCAGTCTTGTACCTATAGTGGACCTAGAGCAGTAGCTTTGGACTTTAATATTATAAAAAAAAAATAGGGGTGTTTGTTCCCCCCAGCAACAAATTCTTTGTTGCGAAGTAGAGCATTTCCGTTGGCCAATAGCTTTGAGGATAAACTGAGAAGCAATAGCGCAGGCACTGTCCATTCTTCAAACATGAATGCTGCATTAAACCTTCCAAAATGCATATGCTCAGATCTAACAAATGGCTAGGCTCTAGGCATTAGTCCATGAAACAAGCGAGCACGTCGGTGCAATCAAGGCCACAGTTCGTGAAGGGCGCATTGAAATTCTATGCCACTGCATAGGAAGGTAAGGACAAGCGATTGACGCGGTCAGAGCTGGAGGATAAGATGTCCTGCATGGGTGAAAATTGTTGTAACTAAGGCAGCAACATGCCTGCAGTAGTATAAGGAAATGGTTAAACTGTCCTTTGCAGCTATTGATGGTGACATGAATTAAGATGATGATTGTGATTGAGATAGATTTCTATATAGTTTATAATACATGATATGCTCAGGTTCATATACCACGAGACAAGCAACCAGATTATGTTCCTCTAGATCTAGATTTATCAGAAAAATTACTTACTCAGTAAAATTCTCCTAGTCTCAGTTGTGTGTTTAGGATCTTGATTAGTTTTCTAGTAACTAGTCAATGATGTTTCTCATATCACTGAGACATAGTCATGGTTGATACAACAGGTACAAACGATGAGTCGTGTCTATACATGACGTTGTGATATAGTCATGATCGTCTGAACAATATCAACTCATGAATGAATCATGTCTCTTCATGACAAGTAGAAAAATAGTAAATATTATAATAATATGTCAGGATCTCTTGGGACTTGGTTACTTAACTTGGACAAGTAGGCACTAAATCTTGGATTCTTGATGTTAAAGAAAAGAAAATAATAATAAAGACTTGGTTCTTGATTCTTGATTCTTGGATATCTAGGGAATAACACAAGACTAAATGCTGGAGAGCATTCGACTTGAAGATACCTCAGCTACTTATACTTCGACACTACCTGCTAGAGACTACAGTAATCTAGTTCCAGCCCGATTCCTGTCGAACTCCTGAGAGTGACCTAGAGTCTGATCGAAGCCCAGTGAACTGGCAAGAGTACAAAATACCATCCTGAAACATCTAGAAACAAATTTCTAGAATAGCTTAGAATACCATCGAAGTAACTAGAGCCTGTCTAGAGGGATACCAGCTGAAGCTAGGATCAGACTCTACCTCAATACCATGAATCTATCCATGACATAGTAGTAGCCACTTAGTCTTAGAGCCAGAGGTTGGAAGGATACCATCCCCACATCAGTCAGTCCGTGACATAATATGCACTGGTACCATGAGATATGATTAACCCATATCATCACTCACTGGCATGAATAGTAATTAGCCAATAGACGCCTGACGGCATACATTGGCTTCAGGATCTCCAACAACCTTCCCATTTAGGTAAGATTAGGAAGTATGTTGGAGTTCACTTTTCATGGATCATTGTGGCATAGCGTATTATGAAACACCATGCGGACGGCTAAGTTAAAACACAATGAATAGTTCAATGCACTTCTAAAACCAGCAAGGAAGACTGATAAGAGTGGGCTGGTTTCATTAGGTGATGTGTAGTAGATTGTTGGGCATAGGGGCTGTGTGCTACGTGCTATTTGGTAATTTTATGTTTATAAATACTCGGCGTGAAGAAGCATTATTCTTCACGCAAAGTCTTCTGTCACAACCACCACCTTCGGATCACCTCTGGTCACCTATAGTCACCTCTAGTTACCTCTAGTACCTTTAGTTATCATTAGTACCCTCTCGAACCTTTAGACCTTTTAAATACTTATATTAACCATCTTTCAAGCCTCAATTTCCTCCAAATTATCTCTGGTATACCTTCAGTCATCTTTCGCCGTCCATTTAACATCTTCTAGCCCTTCGAATTCGCTCCAGCTCAAACGTCTAGACTCCAATCTGACAGGATTGAACATAAGCCTGCGTGATATCTCGGAGATATAGCTTATATTTTGGAAAAAGTCCGCGAGCAATGCATAGGATTAGACGCTGACTACATCTCTGTATAGTTGGAACCTGAGTCAGGATATTATGTTTCCCGTCATCATTGTATGCCTGGACAACCAGTCTCGATTTTTCGTATGAATATACAGTACCCTTACCTTTTATCTCATCCATAAACCGTGAATTAAAAAAGTCACGCCCCATTCATTCTGGATTCTTATGGTACAAAATTGAAAACACCTTTTTCGATGAAGCCTTCTATCTCTTTATTTCGGCTGAGATGGAATGGAATGGTTGGCCTCTTTTTTTTTATGACTCCATGACTCCAAAGTTCCTTGGCAAGTTTTATATCCATATTTTCCTTATTTTTAAGAAACGTTGTCATTAATGGGATTTGATTGATAAATAATCCCGCAAAGAATTTTTCACAATAACAGTTGGGCATTAGACAACTCCGGCTGGGATTTCTTCGAACTACAGTGAGTTTAGGCTCCGCAACGCCTGAAGTTATTTCATTAGTATTACCATTATTCCTCAGGTATGGTTTAACAGCCGTTGATCTGAAGTTACTGGGATTGTTTGGCACCTCAACGCTGCATAATTCTCCATTAATAGCTGATGTGATATGACTGTCAGAGCCGCTTTGGGCCATCCCTGTCTATCTACAGGGATATAGGATATCCATGTACTAGTGCAGTTTGCAAGGTCCATGTGATCCCTGCACGACCGTTATTACAATCCACACCAAGAGCTTTGTGTTACTAGTACAACATGTTAGAGAATGAAATGGAATGTGGCTATGGAACATTCTGGTTATATGATTATGGACTGTATCATGGGTATACAGCATGTAAATAAATCAGTCCTGTCTACCTCGGTAGCACCATCAATTGTATTAATTAAGTTATTCATATCTCAGCCTTCAGGCGAAACTTGCCAAACAGAACCTTCTTGGTCACGTTTTCCATGATATTGAAGAAATAGAACTAGCCTTTGCTCCAGAAGCACCAGCGCCTATGAGTGCTGAGCTGACGCCTCAATAGTACCAGATGCTAGTGTCACATTATCGATCCGAAAGAGCAGCGTGGTAGAAAGGCGAAATTGAGGCAAGAAACATCATCATTGACCGATTAAGCGACAGCGTGTGCCCTCAGACTTATGAAATATATATAGCGAAGCAGCTGTATGAGAGTATAGCAAAGACAAGATCGGAATCGGCAACTGCACCGTACTCATCAGCCCTTGAAACCCTCCTTTAGACAAAGTTTACTTGATCTCCCAACGACTACTGCGATCGTTTCCTAGCTAATTTACAGACCGTAAACAGCGCAGCCGATGCTCTAATCTCGAATTCCTCGACTCTAGAGCCTGCCCAGTCCAAATATGCTATTCTTCAAGGATAGGCTGCAGTACTATTTTCTCTTGCCACCAAAGGAGTGGGATGGTTGGATAATTAGAGGCACAAAAAAGCACTCGAAAGCGACAACAAGTTTCCCAGCCTCGAATTTATGATGTCTTCACTCAGAACTATTGCTGGAAATAGGACCCAACCCACGCCTCAGATAACTGCGGCTGCCGAAGTCGAAACGAATGACAAAAGGGAACCAAACGACTATTGTATGCTGTGTAGCCATAAACATAAAAATAAGCAGTGCTTTAAGCAGCAACCCGAACTGGGTAAAGCACGTCGTGGCAATCACGGTCGAAGAGATTGGAAGAGAAAAGGAAAGGCTCGAGCCCTTGACAGCGAATGCAATAGTGTTAATAATGACTCGGATTCTGAAGGGACAGCAATAGTTGCTATGTACGCTTCTAGATCTAATATAATTCCTTCACTATATGATACAGGTGCATTGCACCACTTTATACCTTCCAAAAGTGATTTTGTCGGTCTTCGAGAACGCTCAAGGCCATTTAAGTTTGATCAGGCAGTGGGAGTAATGTGGTTGAAGTAACAAGGCACCGCATGCATAAAAATAGGATGTTTTAGGCTCAAGCTCCAGGATTGCTTAAATTCTCCAAACTCATCCTGCAACATCATCTCAGCCGTAAGACTGCAAAGACTTGGAAATATTGTTCCGGATCTTGATAACAAGATGCTTGTTCAGAAACAAAAAGGGCAACCCAATAGACCTGTTGCACAACTTATTCCTAGAAATGAAGTTCTATATATCCATGCACTAGATTCACATAGAATCACTGCGGAATCAAATGCTATAGCAGCGCTAGGAGTGAAACGGGTCCCAAAGACTACGAGTGCACAATGCTGGCATCAACGACTTGGGCATACAGGCCGAAAGATTTAGAAAAAGACTGCAGACTGTTTGCTTTGACTAGAAGGTATAGATATGGGCGACCTTAATACCTTTGAGACCTGTTATCTTAGCAAGGCTCAGCGTTTTATCTCCAGGGAGCCCAGACCAACTCCAAACGAGCCACCGGATGAAGTTTTTATTGACACTGTGGGAAAAGTTACAGAGTCAGTCGGCAAGCATCAATATGCCGTCATAATAACAGATGCTAAAACAAGAATGCGGTGGGCGCTGACTATGCAATCAAAGGACCAAATAGCATTGCAACTAGTTCAGTGGATAGAACATCAGGAAAACCAATACGGAAAGCGAGTTCGTATACTATTTAGAGACGGAGGCTCAGAGTTCACAAGAACCGAGGAGTACTGCGAAAAGCATGGTTTTACAAACAGATGTTTCAGCACCATATACACCCGAGCAAAACGGGGCATCAGAGGCTGCAAATAAAGTCATCCTCAGGAAAGCTCAATCACTACTCATTGACGCCGGTATGTTAGCTATATACTGGCCATGGGCAGTTCAGTATGCATGTTTCATCACAAATAGACTGTACTGCCTTCGAACAAATAAGGTTCCAATTATCGAATTTCTTGAAGGATTACAACAACCACATAAAGAAAAAATTGACTTTACCATTTGCCTCGCTTCGGTTGTAGGGCATACAAGCTGATCGATCCAACACCAGGAAAATTTGATCCAAGAGCCGAGATGGGCTGGTTTATTGGATTTCAGAAAAATACACACAAAAATTCCCTTGTTTATCACCCTTGCTGGACGCCAGCACATGGGTGGAAGTGGATCTAAAGCTGCAGTTCCCATGTGGCCTTCATTGAACATGTTGTTTTTAGTGATAAACAAGATTCAATTTGTCAACAGAGAATCACCAGCTATTGGGCTAGGGCGGGTTCAATTTTCTCTGATATCCCATCACCAGCACAAATCCCCAAAACATCTCCTCCGCAAGGACCTTCAACTCATACTCATCAAACGCCACAGGAGTTTGAGGGAGAGTGTCAACCTCATTTGTTAACGAAGTCGATGGACGGTCAAACAAATAGCCCAGATTTTCAGCCGCCAATAGTTCCTCCTACATCTCCAATAGTAGTGTAAGGATTCCTCTTCCGATCCTTTCTTTAGCATATAATTTTACCTTTCTTCATATGTTGCTATGACAACAGGACAGTTCTTGGCACATGGTATCATGTTGATATTATGTTAAGGTCTATGTTAGGATGAGCTAGTGAAAGGAGGGCAGGTATATATACAATGGTTTGGTCTATAGGCATAGAGTTCTTTACGCTTAGTCTTCTGTCATAACCACCACCTTCGGATCACCTCTTGTCACCTATAGTCGCCTCTAGTTACCTTTAGTACCTTTAGTTATCATTAGTACCCTCTCGAACCTTTAGACCTTTTAAATACTTAGATTAACCATCTTTCAACCCTCAATTTCCTCCATATTATCTCTAGTATACCTTCAGTCATCTTTCGCCGTACATTTAACATCTTCTAGCCCTTCGAATTCGCTCCAGCTCAAACGTCTAGACTCCAATCTGACAAGTAGAGTTACAGCTTGACACCTTGCAGACGGAAGTACCTGAATCCTATGAGTTTTCAGCTGAGTTAAGTGACATTGACTCAAGTATTCCTAGCTCGCCAACTATATCAATCCAAAGTCAACATGAAAGTGAGCATTCAGGGCGTCAGGACTCCGCCAAATATCCGGAGGTCCCAGATGAATCGACCGACGTGCCTCAATCTCGGGATTTAATTCACCAACCTGAGGGCCAAAAAGATTCAAGCTCGCAAGAAGAGACTCCTCACAATTATATTATGACAGGATGTGATCCTCCACAACCCGTTGCCGGCCAGAAACGTCAACACTCTCCAGAGCCAGAAATGATGCGGACGAAGCGTGGTAGAGATGTAAAGAGAGTAGATTACTATTGTCTCCATCATGGGATGGCAGCCTGTCAATCAACTGATCCGGAAACGTGGGAAGAAGCTATGACTGTCAGGGGTCGGAGGACAGGAGACTGATAAGGAGAGGGATTGGGGCGGAGATTGAGACGAGGACAGAGACGAAGACTAGGACTTAGGACAGAGGCGAGATTCTAAGATGTAGATAAAATACAAGACAAAAAGCTACAGTACAAATACATCCCAAGAGCTTCCTTAAGTACCTGAGACCGGTCACTACAATCAAGGGTGCAATAGCCCACAGCTGTTACATAGCAACTGATCAGTATCTTGACTAGTGACTGTTGCTATCACAACACTATAACCATTGCAACGCACTAACACTATTCCTGAGTGTATTCATGGGGCGGTTGGCCAGGTGCAATACAATATCACAAACTGGTCTGTGACAATGACATGCTCAGAAGCGACACAATTGTTATGAATCTACTTATTGGCAGATTTTCCAAACTGTTAAGCTGCAGAGGTCGAGTCGATTTCGACGAAGACAAATTATCGAAGGTTCGAGGTTACAAAGTTACGAAGGTTGAAGATCGAAGGTGCAAATGTCAAATGTGCGAAGGTATGAATGAAGGTAATCAAAGCTCGGATTATCAAAGTTACGAATTCATATGTTCAGATTATCATATTATCAAAATATCGAGTTCCCAATAAGCAAATTATACAATAAACATGAGAAGAAACAAAATTGTTAGAACTAAAGAACAAATTCAAATTTCCAGCCTGAACAAATCCAATTCCTGTTGCCTCAGACCTAACCGAATTAAGAAGATAACCCCTGCATCACCACATCCAGATTAAATCTAACAAATTTATAACAACAATGGAGGCAGGCAGCAAACAAATAATTCAACTCGCTAAAAGAGAAAGGAGCAATCAAGATCATTAGACGTAAAGATCTACCGAAAGGTCGTAGTACCATGAAGTGTAGATGGGTATTCAAGAAGAAGTTTCTAGCAGATGGAAGCGTTGAAAAGTGCAAAGCCCGTTGTACTGCGAAAGGTTTCACTAAGAAGTTCGGCATTGATTATCAAGAGACATTTGCGCCAACACCGAGACCAGAAACTGGAAGGATCATGCTAGTCCTTGCACACTATCCTGGCTGGCATCGAAGGCAAGGAGATGTGCCTACAGCTTTTTTAAATCTAGATCTGGAAATTGATCTTTACATGGATATGCCAAAAGGATTTGAAAAAGATGGATGTGTTCTTCAGCTTTGCAAGGAGTTGTATGGGCTTAAAAAAGCTGCGGCACTGTGGTATGATGACGCAAAGGCTACTTTAGCTGGGCAAGGGCTTTTCCCAACAGTCTCAGATGCATGCCTTTATACCAATAAAAAGAAGGATTTGTTTGCATTGATTCATGTTGATGATTTCCAGGTAATGGGACCTAATTTGAAGAAGATCGATCAACTTATGCACGCCCTGTACAAAAAGTATAAGCTTAAAGCTGTAAGGACAGATCTGTTCTTAGGTACTCACATAAAAAATCCGGACAAGACTGCGCTTAAGCTCTCCCAAGGACAGTATGCACGAACACTGATCGAGAGACACGGGCTAAAGGATTGCAAGCCTGCGAATACGTCCATAGAGCGTCTAATGGAGCCTAGTAGCACACTGTGCTCAACACAGTTAATGACAGATTATAATTTGATCATTGGTGGACTTCAATACCTCATGAATAACACAAGGCCTGATATTGCCTTCGCTGTCAATCACCTGGCTCGCTTTCTAGTTAGTCCCTCAGATGATCACTTACAAGCAGCTCGTCGAGTACTTTGGTATATTGCCAAGTCGCCTGATCAAGGGCTCAGTTTCAAAAGAGGAAAGGGCAAGCCAGTACTTGAGGCTTATACTGATGCAGATTTTTCAGCCGATCCACTGACGTGTAGGTCAACCTCTGGGATGCTTATCAGACTCGCGTCGGGGCCAATAAGTTGGAAGTCACACCTACAGCGTAAAATTCTGTCCACCACTGAGGCAGAGTACCATGCAGCCACAGAAACCTATCGCCAGCTAAAATGGGTGAACTCCTTATTTGAAGAGCTGGAACTAATTGACCAAATTGAAGGAGCCAATGTTGTGAATACCTCGGGTAAGCTTCGATCGAGCCTCATCGTGTTGTGGTTATGAGCTGTGAGGTATGTAGCAATTATGTCTCTGCTGTCCGTCGGTGGAATTACACGGGCTCATGTGCAATGGTGAGTCGCAGAGATGGCGCGCTCACGCTGGGTGATGGCACAATGGACACTGAGTGCGTATCACTGTGGCCAAATGGGTGTCAGTAGGTATCAAATGTGAACTCTTACTGACGATGGTGATCTATGAAGGTGATGCTAGATGTGCATCCCGACAATTGATAATATCATCTAATGGATGATGTGAAGTATGATATTATTTTGGATAGATTAATTCACTAAACTCGGCAGGTGAAGAGATTGTAGAGTACATGAACAGCGTCTGTGCACCAGCCTGTATTTTCCACCCTTTCCTAATCCAGCAGCCCATCCTCCGTTCCCCTGTCTCCTAACAACTCAACCGAGCCAGCACAACATATCGGGCTCCCACCATTGCGGCACTCGGACACTCGGCCGCAGTAAGCTAGATGAGATTAGGGCACTGATAGCACAGCTAAGTACCTAATCACTCTGGCAACATCCCTACATCCGAGCGTTGCCTGGTGGACCAATGCGTTTAGACCGAGGCGCACATCACTCTGATGGCTACCGAGGGGCAACAGCATATAATGTGATGACGGTGTATAGCTCTGCAATCCCGGGAGTTCCACACTAGCAACCAGTGTCAATAGTATGTTATGACAGGAGATATTGGCAGGGGCTATAGAAGTTGTTACTGTGATAGAAGTAGGAAGCACCTGTGGTGAGTGCGTGATCAGGACTGGGGTACTGAATGTGTATATAAGGAAGCAATACTTCTGCGGATAGATCGAGAATTAACCATCTCACTACTGTCCATTCCAACGCTTCTTCTCACTACAGCCACATCAATTATATCCGCGCATCCATAATCATTTGCATCCATTTCAGGTATTCCTCTGTCCCCTCATGGCCTCGTTATTATAACACTTTTTCCATTGCACGACCTCCGGACTAGTCATGGCTTTGCTTCAGGTTTTTGGATTATTGGAGAATTGTGCTGCCTTGCCATAATGGAGACGTTTGTAGTCATGTTTCTTAACCTCTCTGCCATACCTAGTTCTTGTGATCTCGTTTTCCGGCGAGTATTCCCTTACTGGTGAGTGTGCTCTTTTTTGTCCAACAATAGAGCATAAAGGGTCCCATCCAGTCATGATCTTGTTTTATGGCGTTTCAACTGCTTCTTCTTGTGGCGGCTAGTAAGCCGGTAGATTTCCTGTAGTCTGTGCTATTCATCTCATGCATAATCATTACCTCAGCGCTAAGATACGCTGGTATTGAAAGTCTGGTACTGCCCGTGTACGAAACATTGTTGGTAACTAGCCCACACTTTAATAGTGGGAGCCGGACTAGAGGACAGAGACTTGTGTTTGAAATATTGGAATCATGTATATAAATAGGGCGTTGAGTGTAACAGTAGTCTTGTTCTTCAGTTAGTAAATAAACTTACCTTTTGACATATGAACACCCAAGCTTTATTTATTGGAACTGTTACACTTCTTCAAAACTAGACTCCCCTGTTTTAATCAGACCCACTTATAGATCACACAACTTGGAATGGCTAGTACTGGGCAAGTGAACCAACAGGACAAGCGACCCTGCGTCAATGATACGTCATCGGCACACAGCAATGACAACACCAGTATCTCAACCATACATGATTATATGATAATATGACACAGGTATATCTAATGACATAGTTGTTGAATGGCTGAATGGTTGACAGTTATTGCTATTGATGGTATATTGTATGTATTGTCTTTGTGTATAAATACTCGCTGCTAGACCTCTGTATATGATCAACCTTTTCCACTCTTATATTCAATAGTCATCAATATAGCAGATCTACAATATATATCTGTCTTCTTCACGTTAGACTTAAAGTGCTATCCTACATCAACCCAAGTTGACTGTTACACCCATTGTGACAATTCTTAGACTTCTCATAACCTCATTATTACAATATCCCCCTCATCTTCTGGCTGCAGGCTAAGCTCCTGTGAATGGCTAGGGAAGTATGATTCTGGAGGGGAGTCTGCTATATCTTTCGAGTGGTACGATTCACTTAATGAACCTTGCTCACTACTTTTGCAACTCATATTTCTGATTTCTGTTGGTGGTAATTGTTCTTCTGATGACAAGAGTGAAGTCACTTCTTGAACTATTGATTTGGGCCGATTGTTTATGTTATCAGCTAATGCGGAATCTTCGGTTGCATCTTGTGTAATAGAGTCAGATTCTAGTGTGGTGGGTGGTGAACTTTCCCCCTCAAACAATGCAGGAGTTTGACGTTCTGGAGTTAGATAAGGATTATGTTGATAATTCACTGTTTCTGTAAATAATGAGTTATCACTGGCCCAGTAGTTCGTTGTTTTCTGCTGATTGATTGGACTTAGCTTGTCACCAAACATTATATCTTCATTGAAAGGTGCATTGGGAGTGAAATTTTCTATCCATTTCTAGCCCTGTGATGTTGTCCAATGGGGATAATAAATGATGAAGTTCTTGTCAGTATTTTCCTGGAAACCCATAAACCATCCTTTTACTGCTCTAGGCTCGAATTTACCTGGCTTCAGATGTATTAGTTTATATGCTCAACAGCCAAACCTTGGAAGGTTCGGAAGGTCTACTTGAACAGTTTGCAGCTGATGAAGGCCTTGCATGAAATCAAGTAATGGGATCTATTTAGTGCGTAAGCAGTATAATCTATTAACAATGTAACATGCATGTCGAAATGTCAAGGGCCAATAAAGTGCAGGCATGCGGGCATCAATCAGCATTGACCTTGCGAGCCTTAAAACTACCTTGTTTGCTGCTTCAGATACTCCATTTTGCTCAGATGTATCTGGAGCGGATACATTTGTACGAATACCATGTTGTTCACAGTGCGATTTAATGCGTAAAAATTCAGTGCCTCCGTCTCTAATTATTGCGCAAACTTTCTTTCCATGATGATGGTGTTGAAATTCAATCCACTGCACGAGAGAAGAGGCAATTTGGTCTTTAGATTGGGTAAATAATGGCCATGCCGTGCGAGTCTTAGAATCTGTAACTATAACAACATACTGTAGTCCGTGAATTGCGGTGGTAATATTGCCTACTGTATCTATAAATATTTCATCTAGAGGTGCGTGCGTGATGGGTCCAGGTTCTCGAGATACAAATCCTTGGGATTTGCTGGGGTGGCTTGTCTCGCATGTTGTGAGCTAACTTAGATCTATTTTTTCAAGTCCCTTTGTGTGTTGGGCGGTTTTTTTCGGGATTTTCTGGCCCGTGTGTCCGAGTCTCTGGTGCCCACGTTGTGCACTTATGGTCTGCGGTATTCTTACAACACCTGGAGTTGCTACATTATTTGGTGATACATTAGTTTTTAAGGGGATCAATGTAGTATACATCATTCTTGCACACCAATCTTGCTACAGGAACACTAGAATCATTGTCCTGTTTGTGCACCAATAGAGACTTTTCTAGATCCGGAACTATGTTGCTGAGTGTCAGGATTGCCTTCTGTATAATCTATATATGTGAAGATTACCAAAATCTAGTGTTCTATGATTCTGGTCTGGCCTTTTGGCCGAGCGGTCATGCACCTATCTCATGCATAATGTAGGATGTCACCCATTAGCCTGAATACCACCTCTTCGACCCATGTCTCCGCCCTGCTATCTACAATTTGCTCCGACACTGAAACTCTTCAACCTACCGGCTGACACAATGTTGCACGAAGATTCAGGTCAAATAAAAGTCTCGTGGGGCTGGAGCAAAGGTGTACTGATTTTAAGAGTAGCTGTTCCTTCTCGATGTAGCTTTTTATCATTAGGTTATGAGTCATATGGGAACGTTGTTACTTGTCACTTGTGTTATAGTTATGGGCTTGAGCAAAGATGGAGGTTGTATTTCATGGATCATTGTGGCATAGCGTATTATGAAATGCCATGCAGACGGCTAAGTTAAAACACAAATTACTAAATTAGGAGGCCTTCTATAGCTGTATAGCTGTAGAGAAGACAATAGAATTATCACAGTGGAAGGAGGTCAGATAGAATGAGAAGCGATAATGTGCTATTTATATAATAGTGACAGACAATTACTACTAAGTACAAATTTCCTCCACGCGGCTGATCTGCATGAGTAGCGTAGTTGACGCGACTCTTAAGCTTGACCATGACTGGCTCGGCAAGTTCCTACACCAACCAGACACACCTTGTCATTTAACACTCCCCCTCAAGAGTTGTCCTGGTTCTGGTCTCTAGTCAATTTTATTTTTGTGTGACGGTTCCACCCTAGATCATTAGATAGGGTTGTTATATCCACATTACATTCACTTCACATAAGATATTGCTAGAGTTCTTTGTTTGTAGCGCACAGACCAGCGTAGATAATGTAGAGTTGTAGATCTCTAGATACTTTCCCTTCCCTTTTACTCTTTAGTTTAGAATCTTTTGAATATAGTCTTTATCCAATTCGACTTTGTCATTTGTCAACCTGTGATCTCCTACGGCTCTCACATTTTGATCCTGTCACGGGAACTTGTGTGAAGCTAAGACCAAGCTGTTCAATGAATTTCTAGAACTTCACCCTTGCCAACGGTTTGGTCATGCCATCTGCTATCATGTCATCAGTTGAAATATAATCAACTATCAATCTCCCTTTTTCGGCAAGATCACGGATAAAGTGATAACAAATGTTGATATGTTTTGACCTTTCATTAAGATATGCATTTTCTGTCAATGCAATTGATCCTTGATTGTCTCCGAGCATTTGAACGAGTGCCGGGTTCTTCCCGATATATTTTGGAAGTCCGAGGTCTCTAAATATTTGAGCAATCCATTGTCCATGTTTTGCACACATTGAAAGAGCTATATACTCAGCCTCACAGCTTGATGTTGATACCGAGCGCTGCTTTTTACTTGACCAAGAGATTGGTCCACCATAGAACATGGTGACGCTCCCAGAGGTAATTTTCCGATCATTCTTATCACTTGCCAACTCGGCATCTGAATAAACCTTAAAATTATTTTATTCTCCTCCAAGGCCGTAACAGATCCGAAATTTTACTATTGATTTTAGGTATCGAAAAATTGTCTTGAGTGCATATCCATGATGTTCTGCAGGGTCACTCATGAATTGACTAAGTTTTCCAACTGCAAAAGCGATATCTGGCCTTGTGGAGGTTGCAGCATACATTAGGCTACCAATTGCTTGCTGGTATTCGGTTACGTCGATTCTCTTGTCATCATTTGTTGCTGGTTGTAAATGTTCATATCCTATAAGTGGCACTGTCTTTGGCTTGTGAGTACCTTTTCTGAATCCAAACTTTTCCAATAGGCTTTGAATGTATTGTTCTTGGTCTAGATGTAAAGTGCGGCCCTTTCTGTCTCGCGTAACCTTAGCTCCAAGGATCTTCTCTATCTCCCCCAGATTCTTGGCGCTGAATCTTGTAGATAACTTTTTATAGAACCAATCCAGATGCTTTTTAGACTTAGCCGATGCAGCAATGTCATCAACATAAACCAATATACTTGTACCATTGTTGTGGGTAAACAAGCATGGATCGGCAAGACTTTGTGTGAATCCCCATGTCAGTAAAGAATCTTTGATTAAGCAGTTCCAGTCCCTTGCAGCTTGTTTTAGCCCGTATAAACTTCGAAGTGCTTTCCAGACGTAGCCTTTTTTAATTGAGGTTCCTTTAGGTGGCTGGAGAAAAATGTCTTCTTTAAGATGGGATTCTGTAAATGCATTCTTTATATCATAATGATAACATTCTAAATCTTCGGCAGCAACCACGGCAAGGAATAATCGAAGTGTATCCATTCTTACTGTTGGGGCAAATGTTTGATTGTAGTCAAGACCATGAATCTGGCTGAATCCACGTGCTACAAGTCGGGCTTTAAAACGTTCAATCGAGCCGTCGGTGCGAGTCTTGATTGTGTATACCCATTTACAAGATACAAAATTTGCGCCTTCTGGTGGTATGACTTCCATAAATGTATTATTTTTGCGGAGTGAAACCATTTCTTCATTCATTGCATTTTTCCATTGTTCTGAGTAGGATGGGTCTTTCGTTGCTTCTGCAAAGCTAGAAGGAATTTTTATGCCCGCAATTACATCTGCTGGAAGTGCAGTTTCTATATCTTTCTCATTTTGTTGATCCAATAGTGAGCTGTTAGTTAGATCATTTCTTTGTCTTTGAATCAATTGTGCAATGAGCGCCTTGACACGTTTTGAAGCTCGAAGCGACTCTGGTTCCTGCTGAGAGGTACGTTTCTGAACAGTAGAACGTGTAAAGTATCTATGCCTTTGCACTGGGAATAATTTTGTTGAAGTAGGAATATTATGCTCAGGATTAGTAGTAACCAATGAGGTATCTACATCTGAATTCCTTGTTGCGGAATTCGACGATGATATTCCTGTTGATTGATTAGCGTCAACTATATATTTTCCCTCTAATTCATTTGAATAATTTTCCGTTGGAGATTTCTCTGCATCTATTTTCTCTGCCTTGTCATCATTCATATTTTCTTCTATGTCTTGTAAAATTATACCCTCGCAAGATTTTCGATCTGTTTTTTGGTCTTCACAATTGCCATCAATTTTATATTCCGCATCTGAATTGTCGGAGTCATAGTCTGTATCTATATCTGTATCTGACGCCAAATTGTCACTGTCACGTTCTAAGTCCAAATCCATATCAGGCGTGCTTAGATTTACTGAGTGCTGATTGATGCTTAGAGTCTTCTCCGGGTTTTGATGAACGTTTTCACTGCTGCGGCTTGCCCTGCGGACAGTAGTCTCGGTGATTTTGGGGAGTTAATCATTGGTTACTTTGCTTACAGATTCTTCATTAGTATCTAATTTCTGATGGACTAGACTTGGTTTAGTGGGGGTGTTGATTGTTGAGTTGAAATGATGCCTCTGCTCTTCATTTTCCTTCAGCGTATCTATATTTTTAATGACTTGAGGAATACTTGACTCATACTCAATTTCCACATTCCTTGGTCTTCCCCTTGGCCTTCTGTCCATGGTCACATTCAGTGTTCCTTGAGGTCCGCTTTTTGCGTTTCGGATCTTTAGATCAACTGTTCCTCCTTTTTCGTTCTCATTTATCACAACACGACTTAATAAAATGGTATATCCTCGTTCTGGTGAGTAAACCTTGAAGTGTTTTGTCGTATTTTCAGAATATCCCACAAATACGCCTACTCTCGCTGGGTTAACAAGTTTATCGTGTCTTTCATTTGCAGGTAGTGTCTTCTTATCTACATAGTAGAAACATTTACTCCCCCATTTTCGTATATGGTCAATTGAAGGGGTTTCACCTGTGAAGGCCTTGATAGGACTAGTTTTTAGATTTGAAATAATAGGCCCAGAGTCAGTTCGGTTGCGTATGTAGCAATCTGCCTCTGCTGCTTCATCCCAGAACTCAATTGGAAGCTGAGCTTCTTCTAGCATTGCCCTCATATTGAACTCAACGGTTTGAATAGAACGTTCTGCAGGACCATTCTGATGCGAAGAAGCAATAGTGGTCGATTGTGCCAGAATTCCATCCTCTATTCTCCAATCATGGATGGCTTTGAGTAGTTCAGGTGCATTATCTGATCTTGCGCATTTAACTTTCTTGCCAGATTGATGTTCAGTTATAGTTTTCCAAGTTTTTAAGGTCTCATATGCATCGCTTTTGGTCTTTATTGGAATTACCCAATTCCATCTGCTACAAATATCAATAATGAGGAGGAACCATCTATTACCTCTGATACTTGTTGGGAATGGGCCGGCGACATCAAACTGGACTTGTCCCAGTATTTCTTTGCTCCAAGGGCTAAGGACTTTTGGGATTCTATTTTTCATCTTAGTTAATGCACATACCTCGCAGACGTCAAGATCTCGTGGAATCTTGATCCTTTTCTTGAGTGTAGTAACCAGATGTAAGTTTCGAATTTTTTCAGGTCCTAGATGAACAAAGCGACGATGATACTTTAGATATCTTTCCCTTTCGTTTTTGCGGATGGCTTCTTCATGTGATATTTGACCCGGGTTCACAGATGAAGTATTATCAATTGGACTATTGTTTTCCACAGAATTAAATGCGGTCTCTTCATATCCTTGGGCAACGTGTGTCACAGTGTGGAGTCCTTTACTCATTATAGCTTCAATAATTACTTTATTTCCTAGCTTAAGGAACAATTCATTTTGGTTCCCAACAAAGTTCAATCCAGCTTGACACAGCCTTCTCACTGATAGAAGATTTACTCCAAGATTTGGAACAAACAAAACATTGGATAGTAACATTGAAGAACCATCTTTACACCTCATTTGAATATCGCCAGAAAATTCCGACTTCAATTCGCCCCCTCCAACCTTTACTCGTTTTGGAACAATCGGTATAAGCTTCCTGAATAGAAGAGGTTGGTCAGACATGTGAGACGTAGCACCAGTATCAACAGGCCAATCGGATGGGGAAGCCTTTCATATTTCTTCTTTTGATAAGTGACATTCCTCGCAATCTTCGTTTGATTTGGATGATTCTAATTTAGCTTTTTATTTGTTTCTTGACGGAAAAGTGTCAGCGGCGTACAAGCTGTGATACTTCGGAAGCTTCTGGGTTGACCGAGAATTTTTAGGAATGTCTTTTTCTTGTGGCCTTGATTTGTTTTTCGATGCCTGCATCTTTTTCCTGTAATCATGCTCTTTCAAAAGTCTCGCAGCTGTCTCCATTCTAGGACATCGAGCGACAGTATGTGGTCTTTCACATATATAACACCTATATCCAGGGCTATCTGAATCAGAATCTCGATCCTGATTCTGTCGCAATTTCTGTGCAAACTTAGATGGTTTGTGTCTAGCAACGAGGGATCTTTTGTTTTGAAGCCTTAGATCTTCTTCCACTTCGTTCAAAATCTTGAGTTTGTCCTCGACAGAGAGCGTAACCTGGATTCTGAATCCATCTGTCGTCGCCTTAAAAGCTGGTGGGAGTGTCTTTGTCAGAATCAAGAATAAAGCCGCATCTGGATAGGCGTTCTTCATTATGGGATCCGCACTGATGAGTTTTCGGCGAAACTCTTTAAGCTTAGCCCAAGAATTGTCCAAGCCCATTTCTTTGCGGAATTGAAATGTTGCAATTTTAGTTAGATCTGTATTTGCAGAATACTCGTTAGTTCTGAAATACTTGCTTTTTAGTGCGTTCCAAACCCTGAGGGCTGTCTGGTGCTCATCGATCATGTCAACATCCTCCGCACTTAGAGCCTGAAGTATGAGTAGCAGTGATGTTGCTTCAGCTTTCTCATACTTTTCAACTTTTGTCTCGTCCAAACTCGTGCTTAGTACCTCGACTTTTATAGATCCTCCATCGATACTAGACGAAGAAGGTATATTTTTGGTCTTCCTCTCTGATGTGGTGGCATATTCTTCCAATGTTGTCTCAACAGTGAAGAATACTGACCTGGCTTTTAGCTTGAGCCTCATCTCTCTGAACCAGCTCTCATAGTTATCCCTCGAGAGCGAGGGGATTCTACCCATGACTTCATTGTCCTCCATTCTTGTGAGGTTTGATGTAGGGCGTAATTTCGATTCCTTGCTCGAATCTTAGACGAAGCCTTCGAGGCTTTGGAGTCGATTTTGATCCTATCTATACCTGTGGCAAACCGGTTGTCATAACCTATTAAATTAGGAGGCCTTCTATAGCTGGATAGCTGTAGAGAAGACAATAGAATTATCACAGTGGAAGGAGGTCAGATAGAATGAGAAGCGATAATGTGCTATTTATATAATAGTGACAGACAATAACTACTAAGTACAAATTTCCTCCACGCGACTGATCTGCATGAGTAGCGTTGTTGACGCGACTCCTAAGCTTGACCATGACTGGCTCGGCAAGTTCCTACACCAACCAGACACACCTTGTCATTTAACACAAATAATAGTTCAATGCACTTCTAAAACCAGCAAGGAAGACTGATAAGAATGGGCTGGTTTCATTAGGTGATGTGTAGCAGATTGTTGGGCATAGGGGCTGTGTGCTACGTGCTATTTGGTAATTTTATGTATATAAATACTCGGCAATAAGAAGCATTATTCTTCACGCAACGTCTTCTTCAATTACCTTAACAATACATTTGTTTACCTATCTCTTCTTCGGGAAGACCATTTATCTCTTTCCAGCTCTTCATCAGCAAGACCCACGTGTAGCCTCTATCGCTACTATCTACCCATTTGTCTCTTCCTAGAGAAGACCAGTCATCCCTTCGACCCACTCATCACCTTTATCTACCACCTAGATCTTCGTTAGACCACATACGCACCCGGTGGAACACTGTCCTAACCTCGCCGTGAGATTGTAGCGGAATCAGTGTCAGCGGTTAGACCAATGCAGTAAGTCTCGTATGAGGTTGTGAGAGGAAGATCCGAGTGGAAACAATTGTATTAAGATGTATGGTTCAGAGTAAAACCGAGATGATAAGAGTGAGATTGCGTGTTTGCATATCTTATCAACTGTGGTTTTTGACCAGTATTTATCAATCTCCATGGATTGTAAGTTATGATCCATGTAGATGTAGATCTATGTACATACACATATCTGGATCAGGAATATAAAGCTAATGTGTGAACTGGCTCACAACATGTTATGTACAAGGGTCGAGTTGAGACTTTTCCTTATAGGGAATAGCGTTTAGCTAAATGTAACTATGTATTTATAGAATTCCTCCCGGCAGGGAGAAGAAATAGGAATGAATTGAGTAACCCCACACAAGCTTGTGAATTGACCATTGGTAGTGTTCCGACACTGATAAGTAGACGTACAGATCAGATACACCCTTTGAAGAGAGATCCAATCGCATAGTCCCTGAAAAAGGCCTCTATTTGATTGTATTTGCTAAGGAGTTTAAATTTATGGTTGACCCCTTTCGCAAGGCCCTCAACTTCGAAGATATACTCAAGAAATCGACCCCTGACAAAGGCCCTCGATTTGCGTCCATCACGTATAACAAACCCCTCCAAATCCCGACTATCCTAACCTATCCTATTTCAAAATGTCTGACCCAACAAATGAGTCCGAAACCACAGCAACAAGAACAGCAGCAGCAGCAAAAGCAATGAACGTTTTGATTGAATCCAAGATTATAGAATACAATAAGTACAAGTTCAAGGACGACAACCTTTGGGAGGCGTTCAAGGATGACTTCTCCAATTGTACAGCGGAGGACTTCAAACTTGCTAAACTACCGCTTCAACGCGCGCTCCGCTCCCACCTTAGAACTTTTGGGGTATAGGTGAAATGGGACAGAAATACCACAATAGCTAAGTCCCTCTACAATGTTGTCATAGAAGAAAACCCAACTGAGTGGACTCTTGAAGAGATATCTTCGTCAAACGAGACCTTCTCTTCAAACAAAATAGCCTCGATTATGAATTCAAAGGTCAAACTTCCACCACCTGAAACAAAATTCGACAAAAACTATGACAACTCATTCACTGAAAGTCCCTCCTATAAATTTATTCCAGATCAAGACCCCAAGCAAGACCTCAAGCAAGATCTCTATAGTCCAGGCGATAAGCCTTCACAAAAATCAAGCCAAGATTAAGGTTATGGCAAAGAACTTGCAAATTTGGCCAGAATGTATGACAATGAAATGAAATATCGGGGAGAACAAGACAGCTTTGACTTCAAATTGGCAATCTTCCTCGATAACTGTGAAAGAGCGTTTATTCCAGATCGCATCCGAGCAAAAGCATACCCAACAATGCTGAGTGGTGCCGCATTGAACCATTATTATGCAAATATAGCAACAAATCAACTAACACGTAACTTCGAAGTAATGTGTCATACTACACAGAACTACTTCGAGGGTGCAGAGTATAAAAGAAGCAGACTTGCAAGATGGGACGAGCTAAACTTGGGATTAGTAATAAAAGAAAATTCGGAAAAATCAACAGAAGAATGTCTTCAGATCCTAATCAGCAAACTCCGAAATCTACAGTTGAGTCTTTCAAAAGAACTCCGATCAGACAGTTTCTTCCACAACAAGCTTATCAATGCCTGTCGCAGAGTTCCCGCCTGCTCCTTCGCTTGTTTTAAACCGTGTGAAACACTCACTGGATTAATCAATGATCTCCAATCCTCAATTAAAACCTACGAAGAATCAAAAGAAACTGAACAAACCCAATTCTTCACGGACCGGAGGTACTATAAACAATCAAAGAATCAAGGACAAAACAGCGCAAATACAAAGATACGAACTCCGTATAAGCATCAACAGGGGAATCTAAATAAAGGAAAATGTTATGTCTGCAAAAAGCCTAGATGCTGGTCCAGTAACCATTCAGAATCAGAACAACAACAGGCAAAAGCCAAATTTAAGGAACAATTATCAAAGAATTTTGAAAAACACGCAAGTCAATACATTGCAGAATATGAGAGGCAACAAGAGTCCAACGGAAATGATTTTTCAGATGATAATGTTCAAGAAACAATGGAAACATTGATCCTTAATATTGATTTGTCTTCTCCACATCACACAGAAGATCAAATGTCTGAACCGTCAATATATTTTTCTTCGATAAATAGTGTTATCAACCAGAGGGCACTAACGCAACACCTAGAAAACCGGGCATTTGAACATGCTATCACGCGTATCGACCCCACAAACTACATTGACCCTCATTCAACTAATGCTTTTTCATTTTTAACATCATCAAGATATGTAAAAGATCTTTTTTACGGCATAGTTATTGATACCGGCGCCTCAAGGAATTCAACTGCAGGGTTCAATCAATATCAGGCTCTCTGCAATATTGCCTATACACCTATTAATACATCTACAGCCGGAACTGTTAAGGTTCAATTCGGGATTGGATGCGCCACCTCTATTGGCTCCATCATTCTAAAGACCCCAATTGGAGAAATTGAATTTCATATTGTCAAGGCCGACACTCCTTTCTTACTTTCTCTTTCAGATATGGATAAATTAGGCGTTTACTACAATAATATTCAAAATATTTTGGTTTCTCGGTCTATTAAAGTACCAGTTATACGGCGTTTTGGCCATGCCTTTCTAATTTGGGGAGAATTTTCACAATCTTTTATCACCTCATCCTTTACCTCCAATCCGTGCCTCCTCACAGAATCTGAATTAAGACGAATTCACCGACGCTTCGGTCACCCTTCCGCTAACAGACTTCACGACGTTTTGCAACAATCTGGGCGTCAAAATATTGACAGAAAAATAATTGACCATCTGACCAAATTCTGCACCTATTGTCAAAAACACAGAGGTCCACCAAGCCGATTCAAGTTTAACCTTCGTGACTCAGACATTCAATTTAATCACTCCATCATTGTGGATGTGATGTATATTGAGTCTGATCCAGTCCTTCATATCGTGGACACGGCCACAAAATTTCAAGCAGCAAGATGGCTCCAAAACCTTTCGGCAAAGCATACATGGGATACTATTCGTAGTTGTTGGATTGACGTTTATATCGGTCCTCCGGACTTTATTGTTACTGATGCAGGAACTAATTTCACCAGCAAAGAGTTCTACCAGAGTGCAGCTTCAATGGCTATATCTGTCAAAAATGTCCCCGTCGAAGCTCATTGGTCTGTGGGGACAGTCGAACGGTACCACACCCTAGTCCGTAGATCATATTCAATAATAAAGGAAGAACTTAAAAACACAGGTACAAACAAAGCCTGCATGCTTCAAATGACAATAAAGGCTATCAATGACTCTGCTGGGCCTAACAGTCTAGTTCCAACGTTACTAGTTTTTGGGGCATATCCTAGATTGTCGGATTCTGACCCACCAACACCAACAATAACTCAACGCGCAGCCGCTATTAGAAAAGCAATGGATGAAATATCAAAGATTAGAGCCAAGATCCAAGTCAACAATGCCCTCGGCCAACGAAATGGCCCGGACACAGCCATAACGAAAGACCTAACCCCAAATTCTGACGTACTTGTCTATAGAGAAGGTAATTACGGGCAAGCCGGAAAATGGGAAGGACCATTTAAATTAATTGAAATCAACAACGAAACCTGCAAAGTAAATATGCCATCAGGCCCATCCAACTTTAGATCAACTGTTGTCAGACCTTTCTTTTCAACTAACAATAATGACATTCCACCTCATGAAGCGTCAGACGACAATCATACCTCTAGCCCCAGGATGAATACTACACAAGAAGAAAACCAAAAATCACAAGGTGTGAGCAAACTAAGGAGAAACCCAGCCAGAACCTGTCGCCTTCCTGTCCGATTTCCAGAAAACCCAAGCTTAGAAGTTCTTTTTAACAACCCAGCAAGCCCTCCGCAACCAAATTTTATTGCTTCACGTCAGAAAGAGATCAATGGGCTTCTTGAAAAAGGAGTTTTTAAAAAGATCAACCCGACCGAAATTCCTCCTGGCACTAGAATATTTAAATCTAGGTTTGTGGACGAGATCAAAAACCCTGGTACAGAAAAGGCTATGGAAAAATCACGCCTTGTAGTTCAAGCGTACAATGACCGAGAAAAGGAGATTGTCCTAACACAATCTCCTACCATACAAAGAGTAAGCCAGAGAATAATTCTCGCACTTGCTTCCATGTTACCATTGGACTTGTACTTGCGTGATATTACTCAAGCGTATGTTCAATCCAATACAGAATTGAACAGAAACTTCTACATACAACCACCAATTGAGCTCGCGGAAAAAGGCACAATCCTCAAAGTTGTCAAGCCCTTGTACGGTGTGCCAGAAGCAGGTAATCATTGGTATAAGACGTATCATCAACACCACACTAGAAATCTTATGATGAAAACGTCGACGTACGATCCCTGTCTCTTGTACAGCAACAACTCTGAAGGGGACTTTGGTATTGTTGGTCTCCAAACAGATGACACTTTATTCTTAGCCAATAAATCCTTTGCCATAAAAGAAGAAGTAAAGTTAAAACAAGCAAAATTTCTAGCAAAAGAACGTGAAAGACTTGACATTGATAACTCCATCAAATTTAATGGTGGATATATCAATCGAGTAAAGAACTCTAGGGCTATAACCCTAACCCAAGAGCGACACTGCAACAACCTACAACTTATTAGTCCAACACCAATTGACATCACTGGTTCCAGAGGGCAAGTGAGACACTCAATATCACAAAAAGAGCAGTTTTTTGCACAACGAGCCCGAGGGGCTTACGTTGCCAGCATGTGTCAGCCCGAATCATCCTTCGACTTATCCACGGCTGCTCAAGCTACAAATCCTGACCACAAATGTGTTAATAAGTTGAATTCCAGAATAGAATGGCAAATCAAAAACGCCTCGAGGGGTCTTAAGTTTGTAGAACTAGATCTAGAGTCTCTGCAACTTATCATCTTCACCGACTCCTCCTTCGCCAATAATAATGATCTGTCCTCTCAAATAGGTTTCGTAATGGTTCTTGCAGACAAGAACAATAAGGCCAACATAATTTGTTGGTCGTCAACCAAGTGTAAAAGAATCACAAGAAGTGTCTTAGCAGCGGAACTTTATGGAATGGTGAACGGATTTGATATTGGCGCATCTATCAAATCAACTCTCGACGAGATACTAGACAATCAAATACCTCTTGTTCTGTGTACTGACTCGAAATCCCTGTACAATTGTTTGGTTAAGTTGGGAACAACACAAGAAAAAAGGCTTATGATAGATCTCATGTGCCTCCGTCAATCCTACGAAAGAAGGGAAATAGCTGAAGTTCGATGGATCAAAGGAAGTTCCAATCCTGCAGATGCTATGACAAAGGAAAAACCTTGCCATGCACTCAAGGAACTTATTGATACAAATTCAATATGTGTCAAACCAAATCAGTGGGTTGAAAGATAAAGGAAAATCTAGTATTAAGATAGGTCGTCTATTTTTTTCATTTTCATTTTAATTTTCATTTTTTATTTTTCATTTTTCATTTTCTCGTTTACCGCCAGTGTGTGAACTGGCTCACAACATGTTATGTACAAGGGTCGAGTTGAGACTTTTCCTTATAGGGAATAGCGTTTAGCTAAATGTAACTATGTACTTATAGAATTCCTCCCGGCAGGGAGAAGAAATAGGAATGAATTGAGTAACCCCACACAAGCTTGTGAATTGACCATTGGTAGTGTTCCGACAGCTAAATACATGTGTCGGTAATTGTCAAACAGATTACCCTAAATTTAAATGTTGTATCATGATGTTTAAGTTGGATAGTTTACAAACAAGTAAACTGGGCTGATGCATCAAGGGCAATAACTTAGTCATGCAAATGTTACAACTAGCAACTAGACGGATGGCAAATTTCCTACGCACAAATCTCTTGTTGTTATTTAAAGGCTGAGGGCGATGGATAGGGAGACGTCACCTTGTGAATAGAATACTGATAGGTATGGGAGAATTCAATAGATCACTTGGACAGAGTAAGATGATTGATTGATGGTGAATTGTATTTGTGGATGATTGATATAGATACTGAGAGTAAAAAGGCCCTATCTATATACAGGAGTTCCTACCCTTATTCCTCTACATAGTATTGTCTATGATAGCTAGAGTAACTACAATGGTGTCCTCATTGTAGTGAACACGTTGATGTTAGTGTGTAGCGACCAGGAGGAAATAGTGATCAGACTCTAAGGGGTTAACTTTGCTGGTGCACAGTTATCCCCTGAAGATGTGTGCAGTTATGAACTCAGATTTTTACAACAGTTGTTTCACTTTCTCTATTGCCCATGATAATGTGACAGCAAATTTCAGAACCATTTATGGAACGGAGATTTGAGCAGTTTGCATGGGCAATCTAATAGTTAGTCTATATTTGGAATTAGGAGGATACTCAAGATGTATACAGTACCTAGATAGATTCCTCATGGTAGAGAAAAATCAATTCAATCAACTCTGAGAGAGATTCATATTAGTACAACTTTGCTTAACAGTAATAGATACGAGAAAACTATAACCTTCATTTGAGACATAGTCATCTTCTGGATTCCTAGTGTGAAATAAACGCTAATGTGCATTAAACTTTCGGTGAAGGATGTATTGATAATAGTGATATTGCTGTAAAGGTAAGAGCTTACGGAGGTTAATTGGCAGAAGGTTTACGGATGATTATCGATGTATCAATTTGAACTGCTGATATATTTGATATTGAGAACAATGAAGATTTAGGAGGTAGAAAGCGCTAATTATATTCACATCTGAGGTAGCTAGACTCTCGCCTTATTTACCCCATACAGTATCACGGAATATTTTGTATTCTCCATCTGGCAATATTATCTAGAAACACTCTCTATACAGTGCTCCATTTTTCCTCTACTCATCATGTAGCCACCTGGAAAGTTCTTCCTTCACCCTCAGTGATCATTACCCTTGTGTATTGTAATCCTAGACATCACCAGCATAACAGATATAGAATGGGGAATTTGATAGTCAAATTAGTCGGACTTACAAATAAGTTATTCTTGGCATTCCAAGATGTATCAGATTTCAACAACTTGTTATATCTGATTGGAGTGTGTAGAGGATTTGTTTGACAGATTTTGATACTGTCAGAAGACTGAACAGATGATATCTTATATACAACTATATGACCCATGTCATAGTCTTAGTTCCATCTCCTGATTGACTATCCACAGTAGCAACTGTTGAGCGGATTGGTTTGCAAAAGCTTGTGGCTGTTAGGCACAGATTATATCACTTGGTGAAGCGAGTGGGAAAGTAAAGGAGTCTGTAAATCTGTTGTGGAGAGTTGTTAATTTCTCCCACTAGGACACAGAGTGCTATATAAACTATATTTTGTAATAATAAAATCTAGTGGTTGGTATTTACGTCAAAGCGCATTAATACTAACCTGTGACAGCTTGTAAGCCGGTAATTGCCTGTACCTCACAATTAATGGGAGATTAGTGATGTGTCTTCTACACATCCCTATCTTTACCATAATTGGAAGCACCAATTTCAACATTTATGAGAGTTAATCCTTGTTATGAATCCGAATCACATGTTCATTGCCTTGGCATTTGCGTAATGGGTCTGTTTAACAAAAGTATGTGCATAATACTTTTCACTACACATTAGTTATACAGTATCATATACAAGCCACATTATTTATCAACAAAAATATCTTCTCTATATATCTCTATCACACAATGTACACTTTCACAACAATTCTCCTCGTGAATCTACAGACTAGTGACCTGTCCTTAGGCACAATAATTCTTACCCAGCCACATATTTCTAGGTGTCACTAAGTTGTAATGGTTATTGGCTAGGGCCTAAGGCATCTAAGGCTAAGTCATAGGTGAGCGAGCTAGGGCTGTTTAGGCAACATGGGATCTGTCCTGTTTGAACATAAGCACTGACCACATTCCCATGTACAGTCTCTTCAGGGTATTTAAAGTACAATTGTCAAAATGACTGGCGTTAGACCCCGGTACATATAGACTTGATTGGTTTAGCCTTCATGCAGGCCCATGTCTAGTTTGTCGACTAGTTTTGCAATCAGGGGTACTATCCAACAATATTCCATGAAAGTCTATTAATGGGGGCAGTTTTCAACACCAAAACAAAAGTACAATGGTCCTCATTTAAAATTAAAAATTAAAAAAATCAGTTGATATTATCTACAAATACACATCTATTTCAAAAATAATTGCTCTGTTTTACTATCGTGTACATTGAAGCCCTCAGTATGGCTCGCAACATAAATGAAAGCGTACTTCATGTATTGTATAATTCTGCTCCATCCCAATACTTTGTGAACCCTTAATTTTCCTTTATCACTGCTATACATCTTTTGTCCATGTTAACCTGACTTAACAGAGGCTTCTTGCGAGCAATGCATCTGCTATGACCTCTTTTTTTGAGGGCATTTGAAAATTAATGCTCATTGCATCCCCAGCCGCTGAAGGACACTATTGCTAGTTCCAAATAGCACATCTGTCAATTTTCAGGAGATTACCAGATGCAAGTCTCAAGCTCATCAACTTGTTCCGCGCTTAATTTAGCTAAGCATCTTTTGCGAGGCTTAGGATTCTCTCTCTCTCGAGCAAACCTAAGTAGCACTTGCATTCTTGTGAAGCTAAGTTCGTTGGATATATGTTGTAATGTCAAGCCAAGTCTTCTTTATGTTCTTATTTCAATACATTGGTTGCGAGTTGGCTGCTTGCAAACTTTAGTTTCTGAAGCAGAATTTTCGAGTGTCACAGACCGGCTTTCCCACGAGGAAAACGGCCTGCTTGTCACTACCATTGTGCCATGGGCTAATGCTGAGATGCTGCGCTTAGTCTGGTCAACCAAGTCAGGAACTTCCCTAGTAACATAGTCAATGCGTTGCAATGGTTACAATGCTATGATAGCAACAGTTACTAATCAACATAAGCAATCAGTTGCTGTGTTATAGCTGTAGACTACCATACCCCTGATTGTAGTAGCCGCTCTTGAGTACTTAAGGAAGGTCTGGGACTGGATTTTTTCTGTAGCTTTTTGTAATGTCAGGCTCATTGGCTAGTTCGGAAGTCAAGGGTCGGAACGGGACGGAGACGGAACGGGACGGAGACGGAACGGGACGGAGACGGAACGGGACGGAGACGGAACGGGACGGAGACGGAACGGGACGGAGACGGAACGGGACGGAGACGGAACGGGACGGAGACGGAACGGGACGGAGACGGAACGGGACGGAGACGGAACGGGACGGAGACGGAACGGGACGGAGACGGAACGGGACGGAGACGGAACGGGACGGAGACGGAACGGGACGGAGACGGAACGGGACGGAGACGGAACGGGACGGAGACGGAACGGGACGGAGACGGAACGGGACGGAGACGGAACGGGACGGAATCGGGGTATAAGGTAAAGCTTATAATAATCGGATCAATCTAAAGTCTAGAATAATTACAAGACAAAAAGCTACAGAACAAATCCAGTCCTAGACCTTCCTTAAGTATTCAAGAGCGTCTACTACAATCAGGGGTATGGTAGTCTACAGCTATAACACAGCAACTGATTGCTTATGTTGATTAGTAACTGTTGCTATCATAGCATTGTAACCATTGCAACGCATTGACTATGTTACTAGGGAAGTTCCTGACTTGGTTGACCAGACTAAACGCAGCATCTCAGCATTAGCCTATGGCACAATGGTAGTAACAAGCAGGCTGTTTTCCTCGTGGGAAAGCCGGTCTGTGACAGTCACAATCTCATTTGTCTGATTGTGGGCGAGCCATCGCATCGAGCCGGGAACACACTGGATCTTGCTTGGACCAATATCAATGGAGCTCAAGCATGGTGTAAGGATTCTTGATAAATGCCTCAGGCAGGATTTATGGGTTCCTTGTTTAATCCCACTAGTCCTTATTACTTAGCGAGGGCACCTATGTAGTTTCCATTTCCGAGACTGATATCTTCACGCTTTGTTTTCTGTCTTTAGGAATAGTTACATTATTCTAATCACATCTCACTCTCGTCCTCTGCCAACCATAGTGACCTACCGTCACCTCCAGCTCCTCTATCTAGAACGACTCCCCGCTTTCCCATTTAGCACTTCTCTAGAAAGCCCTCCGCGTTCCCACGAGGCGTCCTTCCCCAGTACATCGTACGCTACGCCCTCTTCTACGCCTCGAGTCCTGCGCCTGACACATGGGTTGATTGCAGAGAGTGCGTTACCAGCAACTATCTTCCAATTCGAAGACGAGTCCCCAACAGATACGGAAAATGCGACCATGAGCTATCACCAATTAGGGTAACGCGCGGAAACTTGCCGAGGCTCTGTTGTGAATACCTCGGGTCAGCTCCAATGGAGCCTCATTGGGCTCCCACCATTGCGGCACTCGGAAACTCGGCCGCAGTAAGCTAGATGAGATTAGGGCACTGATAGCCCAGCTAAGTACCTAATCACTCTGGCAACATCCCTACATCCGAGCGTTGCCTGGTGGACCAATGCGTTTAGACTGAGGCGCACATCACTCTGATGGCTACCGAGGGGCAACAGCATATAATGTGACGACGGTGTATAGCTCTGCAATCCCGGGAGTTCCACACTAGCAACCAGTGTCAATAGTATGTTATGACAGGAGATATTGGCAGGGGCTATGGAAGTGGTTACTGTGATAGAAGTAGGAAGCACTTGTGGTGAGTGCGTGATCAGGACTTGGGTACTGAATGTATATATATGGAAGCAATAATTCTGCAGATAGATCGAGAATTAACCATCTCACTAGTGTCCATTCCAACGCATCTTCTCACTACAGCCACATCAATTATATCCGCGCATCCATAATCACCTGCATCCATTTCAGGTATTCCTCTGTCTCCTCATGACCTTGTTATTATAACAGGTTCACCCTTGCTGTAACGCAGTTTACACAACCGCCAACAGACCTGGACACGGTTTGTAAGGCGAACAAATACGCCAACAATCTCTGTTCCGGCCTTACTAACGCTATCAAAGCAACAGGAAAACGAAGGAACAAAATAAATGTCAAATGTGCGCCTTGGTGGACTCCAGAATGCAAGCTAGCTCACACTGAATATCGTGTAGCAGTGACTCCAGAGCAACGATGGGTGCATGCAAAGAAGCTGCGCTCAACCCTCAGTGCGGCAAAGAAAGAGTACTAGACGCGTTAAGCCGAAGCGATCATGACACCAACTGATATGTTCAATCTTATGCGCTCGGCCGAGCCAAGGCAAGCAAGTAACCCCCTCTGCTGAACCACGAAGGGAAGATGTACTCCGAGACGCTCTTCTGGCACGGCACCAAGCGACGGATGATCTACCGCCACTCAATGCGCCAAGCACTAATCAAATTCCCTGGAACAACCACAACTCGGACGAGGAGATCTGCATGTGCACCATAGGCTGCGCTAATACAGCGCCTGGAGCCGATAGGATCTCTGTAGAGCTTCTGCAAAGTTGTTGGAAGACAATTGGACCATTTGTTGGCACTCTCTTCCGCGCCTGCATCAGACTTGGCACCCATCCATCCTGCTTCAAGCTGGCTGAAGTGGTGCTCCTACGCAAGACAAACCGGGATCCAACGACAATTAAGGGCTGGAGACCAATTGCCCTTTTGTCATGTTTGGGTAAGGGACTGGAACGACTCTTGGCGAAGCGGATGGCCCATCTCGCGGTTACGTTCGACGTTGTTGGATACCAACAATTTGGGGCGCTTCCTAAAAGATTGGCAAACGACTTTGTCAGCTGCGTAGTCTACAACATCGAAGAAGCAAGTACCCAGGGATGGGCGGCCACATTCACAACTCTGGATGTCCAAGGAGCGTTCGATGCAGTACTCCACAACCGTTTGGTGAGGAGGATACAAGTTCAGGGGTGGCTGGACTCAAGTCTCAGATGGACAACTTCATATCTTGCACAACAAAAGGTGCATGTCCAATACTCAGGAGGGGTAACCGGACAAAGAGAGCTAGTGTGTGGGGTTCCACAGGGATCGCCGATATCGCCGCTGCTCTTCCATCTGTACATGGCAGAGCCCATGCGAGGTGGTAATGTAGGAATTAGGTTCAGCTACGCAGCCGACGTCGGGATCCTAGGATTTGGGTGCAGCATAGCCGAGTCAGCTGCTTCTGTATAGAAGGAAGTGGACCATCTTCTGGATTGGGCAAGCACTAACACAGTCTCCTTCGATACTAACAAGTCGGAGGTAGTCCAGTTTCTGTTGTGATATTGCTTGTCAATGACCGGCTCTGCGCCAATAGGTGCATATGCACGTCGTGCGTTGACCATGGATCCAACCGCTGCCGCTCCTGAGTCTCGGACTTGGGCGCGCCGGGTTGAGTCATTGCAGGGCAATAATTGGGACAGCGTCGTGATGAGTCTATTGATCACACACGCTAGCCGTAAGCGGTTAGGTATTGCCGGGCAATTACGGGATAGCGCTCAGAGGTACATGCAGACCTAGCGCACTATTGGAACTATACAACTGCTTCCGCTCCTGAGTAATGGACTAAGGACTGCGGAGTTGAGACATTGTATGGGAACGATTGGAGCGACGCTGTGGTGTGTATACAAGCCACAGGCGCGAACCATGGACTAGATTGCTGTCGTTCCTGAACAGCTAGGTTCAGTATCGCTCAGCTGGGATATTACACGTAAGTGATTGAGGCATTGCAGCGACGCGTACTCGGACCGTGCGCGCCAGCCACCGGAATAGCGGATGCCTCTCATGAGAGATGGACTCATGAGCTGCAGAGTTTTACCTAGGCACGCTGTTGGCAGTAAGTCAGGAGAGAGAGCGTAGACAATGACAAGGGTCATATCAGAGTACATAAGTAGTCTATGTTCTGTCTCATGAACAGCATCGGAAAAGTATCGGACACCTGCCAGCAATCAAGTTACCAAGTATCAAACCATCTGAACAAAAATTGTGACACATTCCAAGTAACTATGCTCCCAATTAACTCATAACCTTAACAGTTTCCCGGAGGAAAACACGAGAAGCCAGTGGGCATATGTGTGAACGGTGTGGTTATCGAGCCATTAGACCAAATACGCTGGCTGGGAGTACACCTAGACCCGCGACTGGATTTCAAACACCACATCACGACGTGGTGTGGCAAAGCTCTGAAGGTTGCTCAGCAAATGTGATGCTTCAATTCAGCGTATCGAGTAGCGGCCACATCGGCACTGGTTCGACCGGTGGACACGTGCATTGTCCCCATAGCAACATTTGGAGCAGATGTTTGGTGGCCCGGCCTCATATGTCCGACCATTAGGGGGATCATCACACCTCGAACCAGCATCTTCTGCGAGATGATTGACAAGGCAATCTTAACAGGACTGCGCGCTGCCCTCCCAGTAATGAGAACGACACCAAATCTTGTTCCCCACCGAGAAGGAGGTATCCCAACAGGGAAGATCATTCTGGAAGGGAACCGACTACAGTTTTCGGCTCGTCTACACTCACTAGACAATCGCCACCCGCTCCGGACCCGTGCTGCCGTGTGTTCAAGAGATGGAACACGGAAGTACAAGAAATATGCTCGGATGTATAAAAATCCAGAGTTCCAGATGTCACGAGTCCAGCGGGCTTACCGACAACTCCCGGACGCGGAAAATACCAAGCCTTTACCGCCGCCATGCTATCTTTCGGGTTTCGGCTCAAGGTTAGAGGAGGAAGAAAAGCTTACTCGGTTCCTTAGAGAAGGACTAGCATCGGATATTTGTGCCTACCCGGATGGATTGTCGGAGGAGAATGGTCGCTTAGGATGGGGGTTTGTCTTGAAGAGGAATGGAAAAATTCTGTTGAAGAGGTGTGGCATCAAGTATGGTGGTGAAGTGCTTGATGCGAGAATACTAGGGGCGAGGAAGGCCCTGGAAGCTGCGCTGGAATTGTCGGAGGGGGAGAACGGGGGAAAAGACGTTAGGCAGCAGATCAATGTATTGACGGATGGTCAGTCTGCAGTGAAAGCACTGCTGACGGGAATTACCACAACAAGCCTCGACGACGTACGCCAATTTAGGGCGCTATCAAAAAAGGCTCTAGTCTCGGTGAAGTAGATACTGGCCCACTCCGGGATATAGGGAAACGAAGATACAGACAGAGCTGCACGCTCCGGCCTCCGACAACTGCCAAGCAAAGACAGCCAGCCTGTCTCCGTCACAATGGCGTACGTTCGTCGGCTCATGAACCAGAAACGTCAAGCGCTTCTCGACGACTGGTGGGAAGAAGTATGTCCACCTAGGTATCGAAATCTTGGACTTCTCATGCGACGACAAAAGCCTCGCGAGCACGCACTTTCCCGGCGGCTACTCCGTGAACTGATTTCAGCTCGTACGGGACACGGAAACTTCGCTGCATGCCATCGTCGTTTCAACAACTTCGCAGCCTCAATGAAGTGTGCGTGTGGGGAGGAAACATCACCTCTCCATTTCATTCACTGTCGACTGCACGCACGCCAGACGCGTCGACTACGAGGGACAATGTCACATCACGACTTTACCCACAAACTTCTCGGGCCTAAGTGTCTCGAGAACTTTACAAATTTTGCGCAGGAAGCCGGCTGCTTCGGGGGCCCTCCTATGGATCCGTCTCCAGCTCTCAGCGGAGACGGTGGTAATTAGTCATAGCACGATGCATGGAAGGTAGAAAAACGAGGCGAGAAGTGTCGTTTTTCTAACCACAAACTGGATTACTGGGCTTGGAACTTTAGATATGGGAGTTTACGGGAGTTTCTATTTTACTTTCTTTTAACTAGCTACTTGTAAGGATTCTGGAGAAATGCCTCAGGCAGGGTTTATGGGTTCCTTGTTTAGCACCACTAGGCTTTTTTTTTTCTTTTTACATCAGATTTTAATTGCGTATGCATCTATCTAGCTACGACACAATATCAAAGAAAAGTACAGAATAGATGACTCAACGTAAAGGAAGAGCACTCATGCCACGAATTTCATTTGCAAGTACCACTGCAAAGTTATGGTGGCTTTTTCTTCACCCCAAGTCAATCCTCATCCGTGAATACCCACCCAGGGGAACGTCTGAAAACCACTGAGTTATTCAGACATGCCTCCATCATCCATCAACTTTTCTCCACGCGAAATATAATCTGAGATGTCTCCTCCCCAAGTGGAGTAGGTGCCCAGTCTACTCAAACTATACCGGAGAACACCACCAGGAGGCGGACCACAACACCTTCCATTGTTGGCTTGTTTTTATAGTGTGAGCTGCACTTTCGCAAGCGAATTCTTGGCGCGCACAATGCTCAATTCGTAAAACTCCTTGCCAAAATTCGGGACTTCATGCCCGTCGAGATTGTATCCATCCTCTGCATCATCTTGTAAACTTGTCCTGATCTCTCTCACGTCCATCCCAAAAAACTGTCTCCCAGATTTGTGCGCAACGCTTTCTTTCCTCTAGCGGGTACAAATAAAGGCGTGTGCGTGTATTTGGTAACGAACTGAGACCAGAGAATGTCGAGGAGAGGTGTGGTCATTGGAATGAGGATGTACTTGGTCGTACTTGTAGACTTGATGAGACGAAGATAGGAGTCAAACTTTTTGGGAGCGAAAATACGACGTGGAGGAGTAATTTAGATTTTTGCCTCGTGGGCCAGCTTCTTTGATATTGCGAAATTTGACGGAACTTGGCTCTGGAAGAATATTTCACTCCCAGGTTCGTAGAGGATACCGCGTACAGGTGATCAGTCTTGCCCTCCGCACCACTAGGCTTATTGCCTAGCGAGGATAGTTATGTAGTTTTCACTTCGGAGACTGAGATCTTCACGCTTTGTTTTCTGTCTTTAGGAATAGATACATTATTCTAATCACATCTCACTCTCGTCCTCTGCCAACCATAGTGACCTACCGTCACCTCCAGCCCCTCTATCTAGAACGACTCCCCGCTTTCCCATTTAGCACTTCTCTAGAAAGCCCTCCGCATTCCCACGAGGCGTCCTTCTCCAGTACATCGTACGCTACGCCCTCTTCTACGCCTCGAGTCTTGCGCCTGGTGAACCTGCGCCTGACACTACTGGTTGTGTCGTGGTTCACGCGGTGAAACCGAGGTGGGCATGTGGGAAGCGTGATATCGGCCGTGTATGCCGGTCTTTGACTCCTAGGAGATATAGAGCATGGCTTAGGATCTTGAAATAAATCAATCAATAATATACCATGTGCATCCCGTAACATTTGTTGCCACAATCACCCAAGTATATTCTGAGCCCCCTGAGTAGTCATGTCGGTAAGAGGTTCATATTTTGGCAGTAGGAATTGTTCAATGTAGTTGCGTTATTCATGTTGTCATTAGGACACTGACAGGGGCCTAATTTAGCTCATTAGCGAGGCGCTTGGAGTAGAGGAAGAAAGAGGAGATGGGGGGAAGAAAAGACATTTTTCCATGTATTTCGAGATACCAGTAAATTGAGATTTTTCACCGATTTTGTGACGGACAGCTGACTTCGTGATGGCACCCAATTTTTATTACTTCGAGTTTTACCAACAAGTCACAAACATTCAATTGAAGATACCAAGTGTATACTACCATACACATCACCACCCGTCAATACAAGCTACTAGATCTACTATACTACATAGCTGATCACAACACTCACCTCTCGTCGATCTTCTAGCCCCAGCTGGCCGCCAAATACACGCCCTCGCCGATATTTACACCCAATGTAGGGAGCAGAATGTGACGCGCAAATCTGGGAGACAGTTCTTTGTGATGGACGTGAGAGGGATGAAGATAAGTTTTCAAGATGATGCGAAGGATGGATACAGTCTCAACGGGCGTGGAATTTTGAAGTTTGGTAAGGAGTTTTTACAAGTTGAGGTTTGTACGTGCCATGGCTTCAATTCCGAGAGTTAAGGTGACACTTTATACACAGCCATGGCCGGTGTGCGATTCAGAGTCGGGATAGCTTGGACACATATCCCACTCGAGACAGTAGATGGCTGTTTCCAATCCGGCAAAACAAAACCACATTTCTCGCGCCGCTGGTATACATGGAAGACGAAGTTATGCTTGGATAATGAAAGGGTTTGAAATTCTCTTCGGTGGGTGCTAACGGAGGAGGATCGAACGTTTGTCTGAGGGAACGTACTTCAAAGTGGTATTTGCGAGTGAAATCCATTGTATGAGTGTCTCTAACGTCAAAAGAGTCATTCAAAAGGTTTACTTGGCACCGATCATATGTTGTAGCTGAAAATCGGTATACACATTAAACGAAAAAGAAAGAATAAGCCCAGTGGCATTAAACGAGGAGCCCGTGCAAACTGCCCGAAGGCATACTTCCAGAATCCTTACAACTATCTACCATGGATATTATTAATGTTATCCATTCATCTGATATCCATTCATCTGATATCTAAGTTTACAACCATGGATATGCATTTGCTGATAGAACTCAATGGTAGGTGTTTGTCCGCGACTTCACTGTGTGCGTCAATTTGTGAGGGATTAGGAGATGTACGGAGCGCGTTGCAATGTCGGATGGCCCTGGAATAGGGGAAAACATTCTGAGCAGGTGGTTTCCTAGAAATGAATCCTTATTTAAATTTTATCTTGCAGGAGTTACCCGCGAGGCTCTATTACTACGCCATAACTTGATCCAAATCACAAGGCCGATGTATTGACTGTTATAAGGTTTTTAGGAATATACATGGCTCCCAAACTTGTTCATCTCTCTCAAAGGCTCGGAAAAAGGGATATTCATCGATTATTTGAGCCAAGTAGGAAGTAGAGTCTGAACACCGAGAAGCATGTTTAGTGATAGCAATATCAAAGGAGTAGGAAACTAACATCTACCTGGTGGTGTCGCGCCAAATTGGTATGACAAGTATTCTTCCCCATTCGGACCTCTAGGATCACCAGGCTTCGCCTCCGAAAATCCATCATGTCTTTTAAAATTTTCAAGTCTTGCAAGCGTAAAAGGAATAACCCCACTGCAATTAAAGTGTGGTTCAGCATAAACAGCTGGCACTAGCAGTAAAAGACCAGCCCATGCGGCCGGGACTATGGCACTGGGAAACTTCATCTGGTGAGTGTTGTCTCACGGAACTGGATTTTCGGCTCCAAACAGATGGCCGCTCGATGTTACTGAGGAGTATCAATGGATTACTGACGACAAGATGTACGGGTATTGTTGATGGATATGTGTTGATAGTATTAGGCGCCAATGATTCTCTGGGTGAAGCAAAAGGTGCGTCGATCGAATAACTTTGCCATGCAGGCTGTGGCGACAAGGACTGTGTGATTAAATATTAGAGGAAATCTACTTTTAGCAAACCAATTGTTAAGTTTTGAATTATTCACGCTCCAATGCGCGTGTCCCATTCCATGACAAACTTTGCCCATGAGTTAAATGAGCCAAGCCGTACCTAAGAGGCATGCATTCCCGTAGATAATTGACCAATGCAACCTTATTTCATAATTTAAAGCGAGTGATTTACTATGAGCCGGCCCATAGACCTGATCCATCTAGCATTTGCGGGTCGATGATCCAGCTCCTGCTGCAGAACCGATATTAAGCACGACTTTTGTCACTTGCATGAGGAATCCCAAACGCTCTCATCATCGGTATTGTCTTCATCTCTCAGCAAGTCGGCCAAGACAATTCTTCACCTTCCAGCGGCGCCGGTGAAGTCACTTGGTATGCTCTGCATACATTCGATAGCCAAGAAGAATCGAGATTGAAGATCAATTCAAGCGCATATAAAGTCGGCCATTTCCATCAACATTTATTCTTTAACTCTCCCGCGAGCCTTCCGACATGATCTTGCCAATCACGGACTCGCCTCAACGACTGACCAAGGAGCTGCTCTAATTGGATACAAGAGCTTACCCCAAAAATCATCCATCGTCCTTGGCTTAAATTTACGACGCAGTGTCTACCGTCGAGGAGACCAAGCCATAGTGTACAGAGCTTGACTTTTGGCATGTGGACGACCGTTGCTCTAGTGACGCACTGCAAGCCGAGGCAGTCCAGGTAGCTGAGATGTGGAACTGGGCGGGAGGAGATCTCTCCCGGGTCTGCTGGATCTGACATTGTCGGGGGGGTTGAACTATGGACGTTTGAGGGCGCCAAGACTACGTTTTCCGTCAATGAGGCAGGATGACATTTATTTTCGATTAGTACGAAGCACTTTTTAGTTCCCAAAGCACCACTTCTAATTTCGGCGAAGACAATTTACAGCTGGCAGACTCTATCAAGACTCTTCTAATATTACAACACTGCTTTCAGAGTATAGTTGATCGGAGGCGATAAAGGCAGGTGAGTGGATTTTATTGGGTGCTCGCCAGTCTGGCACGCTCATTGGTTTCGCTAATTGCTCCGGTCGCAATACGCTCGAAAATATTCATCATTTGCGTGGATGGAGAGGATTGTCAAGAAGAGGCAAAGGGCCGTTCCGTATCCTCAAAGAAGAACTTGTGTGGGTATCTGTACAGGAGTTGATAAATTGGGACTAAGTAGCTCATTCCGGAGTGAAGGAAAGTGATTGATTGATTCTTATGAAGTATTCCATCTTCCTCTAAATACAAGTCCTTCCGTCCTTCATCAAATCACCCACGCACATACCATATAATCTTGTCATACTATTGTACAAGCTTAATGTGTCAAATAATCCTATGAAGGAAGAACATTATTAACTCCAATATCGCAAACAGCAACTGTCAGGAGCAACTAATACTAGTTCAACGTTACAAGTCGTAGATGACATAATTATAGATAGTTACAGGATTACGCTTCATGGATAAACGTGGCGGAAACTAGGATGGTGTCTCATGGGGAGTTCCATTCTAAAACACAACTCGGGGTTAGATCAAGTTCTCAAACAATTAGGACAGGCTCAGGAATATAGGGTCGTTTCATAGGGATTGCGTAGTAATACTGTTCGAGACAGAGCTTAGGGCTGTCCTATTATCTGATGTACATATATACCCAGCGTGAAGGAGTATTCTTCTTCACGCAACGTCTTCTGTTTATACTCATACCTATTGTTCACTTATCTCTTCTCCAAAGAAGACCGCCGTTATTGTACCCTTCTCACCTACTACTTATTATACCTTTACCTCTTCCGTGAAACCTATACCTAACGCTGACTTTATACCTCCTACTCTTAGGAATCACCACCGTACTCCACACCTGTAACCTACTTGTACCAAACTCGTACCCTACGGAATACTGATAAACACGGCTCCTTGAGATTACATGAATAGAAACAGTAACAGGATATTTTTAGAGATAATATCAGGTCAAACGTTTAGAGCCCAATATATCTCATGTGAGATCTTGGCGCACTTAGCCCGCAAGGTTATATGTACTTTCTTGTTGGTTTCACAACGCTTTGGATGTAGGTCATAGCTAGGTTTACAGTAGGATAGGAGTTATGCCACTGTTTGTTTTTGGAAGCAGATTTTAATTACGTATGCAGCTATCTAGCTTTGACACAGTACCAAAGAAAAGTACAGAATAGATGAATCAATTTAAACGAAAAGCACTCTTTCCTCGGATTTCATATGCAATTAGGACTGCAAAGCTATGGTGGCTTTTCCCTACCCCAAGTCAACCCTCATCTGTGAGATATACCACTAGTCTAGCTTTGCTTGACATATACGCAAGAAGCTATAGCATTTCATTAACAATCAAAGACCAAGGCCGGGCGATACCTTCAAGGTAAATAACTACGTCAATGTGATAATCCTTCTAACAAAAATTCTGATATTTCAGAATAACAAATGGTATCTGCTTCTCCAGTAACGAATTCTTGGTAGCGAAGTAGAGTATTTCCATTGGCCGATAGCCTTGAGGATAAGCTGAGTAGCAATTGTGCAGGCACTGTCCATTCTTCAAACATGAAAACCGCATCAAATCTTCCAATGTGGATATGCTCGGATCTAACAAGAGGCTAGGCTCTAGTCATTATTCCATGAAGTCAACGAGCGCGTCAGTGCAATCAAGGCCTCAGTCCTTGAAAGGTGCGTTGAAAGTCCTCGACACTGAAATGAGACAGCACAGACAGGAAATTGACGCGGTCAGAGCTGAAGGATAAGAAGGTCTGCAAGGGTGAAGATCTTTCAGCAAGAGATAACCAGACATTTTTGATTGCAAACAAAGGTAAGTGTTTCTTGAATAGTGATCATTGTTGCAAGATTTATCACAACTTCACCTTACCTCCCTGCCGAAGTAAATGAAGCCGTGTGTCACAGTAGGGAGTGAGGTGGATGGTGACCGACGATGTCTGATCTGGTGAATTAGATTGTCTACAAAGAGGAAAGAATCCAGTACTATGAAACTAATAATTATTTACGGACGCATTTAGCGTGCATTTTGACATCTCGACATATCATGTGACTGCTTTGCCCGAACGCCTTGTTTCCTTGGCACCGTGCAGACTGTCGACGTATCCTTTAGAAGTGGAAGAACCCTGAGCATAAAGCAACACCAGAGACTGGGTGGATATAAGGGTAGAAAGGCCGACTAATGTCTGGCCGCAACTGAATCTAACAAAGAGTAATAGTCGAGCGAAGGGAGATGCGGGGAATGGCAAACTCTTGAGGAGATTGCTTCTCCCGCGTCGCAGCACCAATTTATCCTGGATATCTCGAGGATGAAGATTACCGCGCAGGGCTTTTTATCTGATTATTCGATAGGTCAACTGTCTGACCGGGAGGTGCCAGTCGTGTAGGTAGATTTGGAAGCACAGAGATGCACGACTCGGGTCAGGTCTGACGAGAATAGGGGTTTCCTGGCACATGAGGGTATCAAATCAGATCAACTGTTGGAAGGTGTTAGGAAAAGCTACTCAGTCAACTGGCTGGTTAGGAAAAAAATGTCCAATCTCTCGGTGCTCGGCTTCCATTCATCATTCTGTAGAACTATAACACATCACGTTTTCTCTTTACACTGTATATTATCTACCCTGTGACTCTACTTCCTCAACATCTCATCATAAGTTTCACATTGATAGTTACTTGAATGATTACGCTCTGCAACCTCAACAATTAAGGGGTCGTTATTTTCTTCTTATTAACTATATATGCCTTGCAGATGTGCAGGTTCTAGCCGAGTACGAGGATTTTCAAAGGCCATGTTCTCCAGAAGATTTTTCCTCGTAATTGCTTGCCAATTTTCATTCCCAGATCCTGCCTTGACACATACACTACACCAATGTATCGCTTGTTATTAATTTTCTCGGAACAAACATAGTTCCCACCCTTTATCTTTTTTCTCATAGACGCGGAATGTTGGAGTGTCATCAATCAATTGAACTATATATGCTGTGGTGTCTTTTTACCAAATATGGTTACTGAGAGCCATATCAGAGGACCAGGTAACTTACATCCTGAATTTGGTATCAAGTTGTATCGACGTGTGCGGTAAAACTCGCCGTTGGGACCGAGAGGATCGCCAGACTTCGCCCTTGCCACATCACAAAACGATTTATCATGTTTGAGTCCTTCCAAGCTGATTTTCTCATTATAACTACATAGGAAATGTGGTTCTCCGAGCGCAACAGACATCAGTAAGAGAAGGAAAGCCAGTGCGGCCGTGGAGGCAGAGCTGAGAAACTTCATTGGGAGAATATTGTACTAAAGAAGCCGAAATTTGGACTTCGAACACAAATCCACGTGCTCTTTCACCGAGCTGCAATGTATTTTATGACGAAATTCCCTGGAATTTATGATGAAAATGTGGTGACAATACTCGGTGCCAATGTCTCTGTCGATGGCGTGAAAATAGTCTTGGTTAAGTATCTGGATGATATTTAGAAGATGAACATGGACCCTAATGTTTATATATTTTTGACAAATCTACTTTGCATACCCATGTAATATTTCTAAATTAATTGACGCAACAGCTCTCGAGTACTGATCCATGGCAAGTTTTAGCAATTGATTTAATGAGCCAAGCTTTGCCAATAGACATTTGACTAATCTGTTTTTAATTTCACCAGCAGAGCTACGTTATCTTCCGTGGGCAGAGAAGAAGGCTTGCTCAATGTATCCCATCTCCCATATATCGTAAGAATACTGTTGATATCATGGGTATGTGATATTTGTTGCGATTTCTGGGATACTGTAGATATCTCTTGTGATACTCCCCTACAGCCTAACAGCCAGACGCCTCAAGATATTAGAGGTCGCTGGAACGGCCAATAATTGCCGCATTTCGGCAATTAAGTATCATG
The DNA here is from genome assembly GCA_905067625.1 of Blumeria graminis f. sp. triticale. NCBI lineage: Eukaryota > Fungi > Ascomycota > Leotiomycetes > Helotiales > Erysiphaceae > Blumeria > Blumeria graminis. Next base: position 2,965,684 of record LR898478.1, read on the forward strand.
TAGACAGAATTCATTTTCTGGTCCTGACAGAAAGTTTTCCCGCAAAGCTATCGTATTCTGCTCGAATAAAATTAAGGCGAATGGATCAAATTGACATTCCTGAGGTATAAGATGCTCATGCAAAGGGTGAAGGGTGAAGATTTGCTCGTGGGTGCAGTGTCCCCAACAGGCTCGAATGACAAATAGTCTCCCAGATCCGAAATTCGTCAAATTTGGTAATACTGAAGAAGTCAGCGTACGGGGTAATGACTCACAACTCTAAATCAAATATTAGCCCAGATGGTTAATTTCTGACCAGACTCCCATCACGTGAAGTACGGAATGGCACATCCTCATTTCCACGACCACACCTCTCGTCACATCCGTCTCTGGCCTTAGTATGATGCCAAGCACAAAGCCACGGTGATGTGTAATCGGGCTACACTGAACTCTATTTCCGTACTTAGTTGTAGGATTTAATCTTTGTTCTGTAGCTTTGCAATCAATTTTATTAGTCTACAAAGTATGCTTATACTCGTCCGCTCTGTCCTTCACTGTCCATCGGAACAAAGTTTAAATTTTAACAATTGGAACTTAAAATGTAGCTCGAATCTAATGTTGTCACGGACCAAGGACCTATTCTAAAACAATAGGAACTATGTACGAAGAGATGTGAGCCGTACTACTATATTCTATCCTAATCTGTTCTGTTCCATGCTGTACTTGTCTAGACTATCCTATTCTGTATGAGAGTATACTGCAAAGTTCGAGAACAATAGAGAGGAATATATAATGGGTAATTGGGATGACTATGGTTCGGCAGATTATGGTCTTGTTCTGTTATAATAACGAGGTTATGAGAAGACAGAGGAATACCTGAAATGGATGCAGACAACTATGGATATGCGGACACTGTCACGGGACTAAGGGCTAGCGTCATAGGCTAGAACATATGTATAGATATCTCTTGTATTAAAACCTCTCTTTTCTTATTGTTGCACAACACAATTATATTTTCTATCCTTTAGTACCTGACCTGTGAGCCACCGTGACATTTTGTGTGTTCTCAATTGTGTCCCGTTGCATTTGGATCCCGACATAATAGAAAAATTAACTTCCTTATTCTAACTCCTGCCTGCAACCTGACACAAAACCTGAAGTAAATCCCAGCTACCATCCCATGGAGTTTCTCAATAAAAAAATAAAAAATATTGTAATTGTTACAAACACGGAATCCGACCCCAGAGCCACTGAAATTGTTACGGCGTGCGCTAAGGATACTGGAGATCGCAGTCTGCCGAAGGTAAGGTATTAATAACTGTTAGGATTACAGTTGCTAACGAAGGATACTTAGATATGATTCGCTTGGCGAGGTGCCAGGTAGTCAAAGGTTGTAGAACTACAGAATAGTTGAAAGACACGAAGTCAAGAAGACGAGTTGACGAGCAGGCAATCAAGGCTGATAACTCAGGGTGCACAGAAGTACGAAGAATATAACGAATAACGAAAGACTGAGAATATCGGACTGTGAGAATATACAATTATAATATTATATAAATGCTAGATTGCGAGATCAAGGATCAAAAGAATGAAAGATTGAGAAGCTGGAGAGCTACTATGTGGCAGCTCCAGCTTCCTTAAGTCTAACTCGAGACAGTACTTGAACTCAACTAAGACTATGACAAATGCCGTCATGATGCCAGCCCCTCCATCTCTAACTGTAGGAGTTTTTTCAAAACCTTCACTTATCACTTTTTCCTGAGAACCTTCCCCTTGAAACCTCTTCAAGGATGCCTGGCCATAACAGAAATTATCATTGCTTTTCAGAAGAGTTGGCCGAACTTGAGCACAGCAATGGAAGGGCATCAGATCCCAAATGGTTCGAATCCAGCTTCTCTGCTGAGCTCGATTGATTCAACCACTAACACATTCAAAACTATTTTATTTTGTAGTTTGCTTCAGTGTTTTGATTCAAAATTTGGTGAAATCAAAAATACACATATGACTGAAATTATCTCCTTAATTCAATCATATCTAATTTAAATTTAGCACGCTCTTTAGACAACAACAAGATGTCAAATTTAAATGATAAAATTTCAAGCTTACAGTCTGAAATAAAAAAACTACAGGTTGATGCCATTCTCAGCATGAAACCCTCGAAAATTGATTCTACAGACACAATATTGTGCTGGACTAGGTCCGATTCAGAAAAATTTTCTGCTGTACAAACAAGTACTGAAAAACGACAAACTCTATATGATAGTTGGAAAATACAGATCCAACAAGTGTTGATCGTGGATGGTAGTTGCTTTCCTGGAAGTTTCAATTGTATATCATATGTAACCAGTCAACTCTCAGGGAAAGCATGGGAAGCTATTAAAGACGGTGTTCAGAAAACGAATTCATACCCAAGTGGTTCGGAGAAGTGGCATTGGAGAACGCAAACAGACTTATGGCAAGTCCTTGATAGGAGATACATTCTACTTGATACTACCCAGATGGCAAAGAATGCCTTAGACACACTTTACCAAGACAAATGTGCTTATGGAGAATTTAAGGCCGACTTTGATCATTATTTAGAAAGGGCAAAATGCAATGACCAAACTAAAGTGGACCTCCTTAGAAAACGACTTAATCGAAAGATTACTGGCATTATTAACAACCAAGTAAATCTTCCTGATTCGGACAATTATACTGGGTGGAGTGATATGATCAATAATATTGCTCGCAATATCAAACAACAGGAGCACATCCTCATGTTGCTATCTTCATCTAACTCAATGTAACAGAATAACAACCCAATAGACGATTTGTTACCTCATGCTGGACCATCCAATTCTGAAGATTCAATGGACCTCAACCGCATTTCAATATCAAGTGCTGAGTGTAAATTTCGAATGGAAAACGGCTTATGTTTTGCATGTGGTCAAACTGGACATATGGCCAAAGATCATCATCGCAAAATTGACCCAGTGCCAATGCCAAAACATTCTACCAATCAATGGACATCTTGTGAGAGGAATGAATATAAACAATTCCCTACTTTTAATACTCATGATCTACCCACCACTAAATATTTAACACCAGAAACTCAGCCCTTTCCGATTCCGATGATGTGTTATCCTCCGCCTCGATTTATTCCCAAATACCATCATCAGTCACCATACCAATTCTCAAACTCACAGCTTTTATACCCCGACGCTCCGGTTCAATCTCGTCTGAGAGTGTTAAATGGAAACCACGGATTTGAAGAACACTGTCAATCTCAGAATTCGGGGGATATAAAACAAGCTTATAGAAATTGTGAACAGTTAAAAGACCAACCCCTAGCTTAAGTCGCTGCCAGGGGTACAATTGGTATGGAGATGAAGACAAGGCTATCGAAGATATATTGATAGATAATTCCACTTTGGAATTATGCTCAACTTGTTCCTCAAATTCAATGCTTCTTTGCTCTTCTTTCTCTAACCCGCGCACAAATAATTCAGTCATGATTCCCACAGCATACTTGATTGATAGTGGCTGCACTGCTATGGCATTTGCTGATAAATATTCTATTATTAACTGTTTTGGAATAGAAATAAAGCCCCTCTATACTCCACAATCTGTTCTCTTGGCTGATGGCTCTATAGAAGCCTCTATAACCCACTGCTTTACATTCCGTTTGCATATTGAGCAACACTGTGAAAGGTTTAAAGAATTCAGAAGTACTTGAAAGACGTTAACTCAATAGGAATTGATAATCTTTCCTTAGGAAGCTAATCTGCCTACGACGGCTCCTGTCCTTTATGTCCTCCTCAGCGTCGCGTTTAAGCTCCCCTCCTAGCCTACCTGAGAATACTCCATTCTCCCCGGCTACCCTCTTTCCTGTGACATCCTGCCCCCCTTAGTACCTACTCCCTTGGGTCCTTCCTCATCCGCAACCTTGCAATTATCCTTATGCAACACTGAGACTCGTTCTTGTGCGCAACCTTGCATTAATCCTTATGCGACACTTAGATCCCTCTTTGTGCGTATCCTTGCATTCTTCCCATTGCAACCTTTCGCGTCTCTGTAAGCGCTGCTTTGTTGGCGCTTAAAGATCTAGCCGGGTTGGTCCTAGTGACCAGTCCCAATCCGGGCACAGCCCGTAACAAACCCTCGGAGATTATTCTCTTTTTTGTTACTAACCTAAGTAGATGTAATCCCATAATTCTTGGCCTGCCATGGCTAAAATTAAACAACCCTAAATATGATTGGAGCTCCTTAAGCCTCACTTTTAGTTCCTTGTATTGCTGACACCACTGCCTTGATTGGAAGTACCTACAGTCCAATCCGTCTCAGCAAGTAAGATCGGTTACAGCAATCTCATTGTCAGATAAGATTTTGTCAATGCCTGTTACAAACTAGCCACTTCAAACTGCTGCACCAGATAATCATGAAAATGAATCTCTCCTTCCGAATTCCAACAACCCTGAAACACTAACACATGAAAAGAAACAACCTTTACTACCTGCAAGGATGATAATGAATTTGATATCTTTCAAATTTTCCTTAGCCCTAATCATCCTGATATTTCAGATCTTTTACATCGAAAAGTGATACAGAGTGATATTGATAAATTTCTCCAAGATAAACTCGAATTAAAAACTGATGCAATAAAAGCTATATTACCACTCGAATTCCATCATCATACCAAACACTTTCTACCAAAGAATGCGAGCTCTCTCCCACCCCATTGTCCTTTGGATCATAAGATTTTACTTGTCCCTGGATGTTATGAATCTACTTATTGGCAGATTTTCGAAGCTGTTAAGCTGCAGAGGTCGAGTCGATTTCGACGAAGACAAATTATCAAAGGTTCGAGGTTACAAAGTTACGAATTCATATGTTCAGATAATCATATTATCAAAATATCGAGTTCCCAATAAGCAAATTATACAATAATCGTAAATAGTAACAAAATTGTTAGAACTAGAGAACAAATCCAAATTTCCAGCCTGAACAAATCCAAATCCTGTAGCCTCAGACCTAACCGAATTAAGAAGATAACCCCTGCATCACCACATCCAGACTAAATATAACAAATTCATAACACTGGAAAACAAGTACCCTATTGTAAAAATAGGCCCTTCTCTCCAGCAGAGTTGAATTGTGTCAAGAAATGGATTGACAATATGTGTCACAATCTGTGAGAGCCGTATTGCGTTCGTGTGGGGATACGGGTTAGCGCGCCTTGGCATCACGTTGGATGACTGAGCGCAGCCGAGGGAGATATCTTAGAGAAGGTCGAGAGTAGCTACCTCCTCTCTTCGTCTTTTATTGCCTTTACAAGCGTACCTCTTGATAGCAATATAATAACTTATACAACCTCCTTGACGTGCCGTAACAATATGCTGGCTAAAGGTTTCATATGTGAATCTTCCTCGCCAGTTGCCGCGCCTATCCTCCTCTCCGCCAAACCAGCTTGGGGAATACAAATATGCCAAGACTAGTGCGGCCTTTGTGATGTTACCATTAAAAATCGATATCCGCTCCCCTTAATCTGTGAGAATTTAGATTCCATTTCAAAAGCTAGATATTATACTAAGCTAGATGTCATTGCTAGTTATAACAATATCCGCATTGCCAAAGGACATGAATGGATGACTGCATTTACTACATTATTTTGCTTATATGAGATGCTAGTAACACCATTTGGTCTGTGCAATGCCCCTGCAACTTTTCAGAACTACATCAATCATATCTTACATGATGCACTCGACAAATACTGTACAGCATATTTGGATGATGTTTTAATATACTCAGAGACCAAGGAAGAACACACCAAACACGTTGATGATATAATACGTCGACTCGGTGATGCAGGATTACAAATTGATAACAATAAATCAGAGTTCTATACTACAAAAACCAAGTATCTTCGGATAATTATCTCCACTGATGGACTAAGTATGGATCCTGATAAAGTTAAAGTAATTCTTGATTGGGAAAAACCAACAACAGTGAAAGAATTGCAAAAATACCTTGGCTTGTCAAACATTTACAGGAGATTCATAAGAGGCTATTCAGGTGTAATTGAGCCCTTAACCCGCCTTCTACGTAAAAAATTACAATGGATGTGGTCTATTAAGCAGGCAGACGCTTTTTCGAAACTCAAAAGTTCATTTACACAGGCACCAATCCTTGCTTATTTTAATTATCACAAGCAGACCATAGTTGAAACTGATGCATCCAATTGGGCCTCAGGAGGAGCACTCCTACAGAAGAGAGATGATGGCATACTTCATCCTGTAGCTTTCTTTTCCTCAAAACACAGTCCTGCTGAATCAAACTATGAGATTTATGATAAAGAGCTTCTCGCAATCATTAAAGCTTTAGAAGAATGGCGCCAAGAACTAGTAGGTGTGCAAGAGCCATTTGGGATAATTATAGACCATCAAAATCTTCAAACCTTCCCCACAGCTAAACAGCTAAACCAACATCAGGTACGGTGGTCTAAATTTTTGTCTCAGTACAACTTTATAATCACTTATTGTCCTGAGTCACATGCAGTAATACCAGATACCTTGAGCCATTTACCAGGACAACAACCAAAAGATGATTCTGATGAGCGTCTCCAACATTGTTTTCACACTTTGATTCAAGAACATAAAGTCCATCCTGATATACTCCACAGCCTTCTCAACAAAAACCAAGTTGTTGATCACATATCCGCTATATCTCATGAAATTGATATTATCGAAGTTATATCCCTTGCTTCTGAGAATGACAACATTGCTAAGTTGATCATAAATTCTTTACAAGATACCACAAAGTGGTGGTGGCCCGGACCCTTACAATCGTTACTCCGAAAGGACAAAGTAGAGTTTAAAATTAATACCGGATTTGTGTACTTTCGAAAACGACTTTTTGTACCAGACTATGAAAATCTTCGTCTTGAAATTGTGCACCATTCCCATTTTTCCGGCCCTGCAGGCCATCCAGGTCGTGTGAAAACTATGGATCTATTTTAAAGAACTTATTGGTGGCCAAAAATGACCCAATTTGTTGCTGATTTTGTGAAAGGATGCGCTCTCTACTTTAGGACTAAGACCCCACGTTCATTGCCTCCCGGATTTCTTAAGCCTCTCGAAATTCCAGCCCGTGCATGGTCTGACATTTCAATTGATCACGTTGTAGACTTACCGCCGAGTAAACAAGATGGTAAGATATTCCAAAATATCCTAGTGGTTGTAGATGGACTCACTAAAATGCGTCATATTATACCCACTACATCTCTTGATACATCAGAATTGGTAGATTGTTTCATCAAAAACATTTATAGACTCCATGGTGCACCTGACTCTATCATTTCTGATCGTAGTTCCGCATTTGTTGCTGAGTTTTGGCATAGGATTAATACTTGTCTCTCTATTACTCTCAAACCTAGTTCGACTTTTCACCCACAGACCGATAGTCAAACAGATATGGTCAACGCATCTTTAAACCAATATCTAAGGGCCCATGTTAGTTTTACCTAAGATGATTGGGTTGATTGGCTACCACTAGCTAGGTTCGCTGGAAATAATCAGATAAGCGAGACAACAGGTGTATCTCCTTTCAACGCAAACTACGGCTTTAATCCACGTCTTGGAATTGAACCCCCAGAGCCTAAGCCACCATTACTATCTAATACTGCAAAAAGAGTGTATTTAAGAGCAGACTTAGTTGCTGACCGCTTTGATCAAATTCTTGCCAAGCTAAAAGCCATGTCCCACAAGTTGCAGGAGAAATATGAAGAATATGCAAATTCTCAAAGATCAGAAGCTCCAGTCTACAGAGCAGGAGACAAGGTAATGATTTGCCTTAGAAACCTGAAGACAAACCAACCAAAGAAAAAATGGGATGATAGATGAGACGGTCCTTTCACAGTATTAAAAACATATGATGGAGCTGTTATCATTGATCTCCCAGATCATATTTATGTAAACAATAGTTTCCACACCTCTTTGATTCGACCATAGAAAGATCCTGTAATACCCGGGCAATCTTCTATCAATAAAAATGAGCGTCATAGTGTTGCTGGAAGGGAAGCTGAAAGAGATGATGATGGGAATATTGAGGACAAGTGGGTATTTGAAAAAATCTTAGATGTACACAATCAAGACTGTAATGGTTTTACCTACCTCATGAAGTGAAAATATGATGAAGTGCCTTCCTTGCAGCCAGAATCGGACTTACGAGGCTGCGAAAAAGCCTTCACAGATTTTCATAACTTAAACCCTCATAAACTGGGACCACCATCATGGGTAAATAAGCCAACAACAAATAAATCAACTGTACCACAACAGCCACGCCGCTCAGAGAGGGAAAAGAGGCCAACATGGAGATAAGCTGAAACAAGAAGCTAATATATATTTATATAAAAGAAATAGTACCTGGAACAATACTAATTTTTTGATAAGGGGTTCTATTTGGAGACCAAACAAAATTTAGAGGGGAAGTACTGTCACGTGACCAAGGGCTACTGTCATAGGCTAGAACATATGTATAGATATCTCTTGTATTTAGACTTCTCTTCTCTTACTATGGCACAACACAGTTATATTCTCTCTCCTTTAGTACCTGACCTGTGAGCCACTGTGGCAGATACAATGATGAGCCTGTAATGCGAAGATGCATGGGAATGGACAGTGATAAGATGGTAATCTTTTTTTTTTTTGCATCAGATTTTAATTGCGTATGCAGCTATCTAGCTATGACACAATATCAAAGAAAAGTACAGAACAGATGATTCAACGTAAGGGAAGAGCACTCATTCCTCAGATTTCATTTGCAAGTACCACTGTGAAGTTATGGCGGCTATTTCTTCACCCCAAGTCAACCCTCATCCGTGAATACCCACCCAGGGGAACGTCTCAAAAACTCTGAGTTATCCAGACATGCCTCAATCATCTTTCAACTTTTCTCCGCGCGAAATGTAATCTGAGGTGTCTCCTTCTGTTGTGCCTGGACCCACATAGCTACAGTGCACAGCTCAAGTTATGATGGTCACGCAACTGCATGCGTTTGCTCTGTTTGCTCCTGCTTTGTAGAGTTAGTATCATTTGTAAGCAATAGTCTAGGGACTATAAGTAGAGAGCTTTTCTCCACAGTAGATAGAGCAAGCAATTCAGTCTTTCCTCATTCCACAGAGATCACCCTCCGCTCCACTTCTTGACCTGTCCGGCCCAGCAGCCCATCAGTAATCACTAGCAGCCAACTCCCACAAATTGTATGTACACCCAAATCATAGACCTATCACAACACCTTCCCAAGTGGAGTAGGTGCCCAGGCTACTCAAATAATACCAGAGAACACCACTGGGAGGCGGATCACTACACCTTCCATCGTCTGCTTATTTTTATAGTGTCAGCTACACTCTTGCAAACGAAGTATTGTAGCGCACAAGGCTCAATTTGTAAAACTCTTGCCAAAATTCGGAATTTCATGCCCTTCGAGTTTATATCCTTCCATTGAATCATCTTGTAAACTTGTCCTCATCCCTCTCACGTCCATGCCAATTAACAGTCCCCCAGATTTGTGCACCACGCTTTACTTCCTCTGTCGGGTGTAAATATAGGCGTGGGCGTGTATTTGATGGTCCACTGAGGCCAGAGAAGGTCGACGAAAGGTGTGGTCATTAGGATGAGGATGTGCTTGGTCGTACTTGTAGACTTGATGAGACTTAGAGGTCAAGCTCATTGGGTGCGAAAAAACGACGTGGTTGAGGAATTTGAATTTATGCCTCGTGGGCCAACTTCTTTGATATTGCAAAATTTGACTGAACTTGGCTCTGGGAGAATATTTCACTCCTTGGTTCGTAGAGAACACCGCGTACAGGTGTTCAGTCTTGCCCTCCGAGATGGTTGTCTATCTATCTGTAAAAGTGTTGCTTCCTTATTGTTGTCCACAGCTAAGGTAGCCCCGGCGGGTAGCGCATGGATGGTGTCCAGTAATTGGGAGCCTGACCTGTGAAAGGCGAAGTGTATGTAATTAAAGTAAAAGATAACTCAGTTAAAACAACTTGATTCCTATTTCTCCCGGAATTCTAGGACTATAAACACAAATCATGATTGACTTGATCTCTTGATCTCTGAATATAGACATGCTGTTACGGCGAGGGGTGGATAAGTTAGAGATCGCCGTCTGCTGTACGTATTCAAATAATGGTTAGGCGAATACCTACAAGGGAATATACTGGATAACGGGTCTGAAGGTTGAGACTAGAGGACGAGAGTTCGAGACGAGTAATATGAGGTTTCTAGAGATGTAAGACTATGAAAGTATAAGATTGAGAAGCTGGAGAACTCCTTCATGGTAGCTCCAGCTTCTTGAAGTATACTACAATAATCACTTAAATCCACCCGAGACCGGAACAAGATTCGATCATGACTCTAGCTGCCCTAACCCCAATTTGTTAGGGTTCCCCAGGGAACCTTCTCCTTCAAACTTCTCCTTGAACTATTCAGAGGACCTTCTCCTTGAAACTTCTACTCCGCCCTTCTTCAGGGATGCCTAGCCATATCACATGCGCTAGGAATAGAATAACTTGCAGTTCTAAATATAGAACGCAAGCACTGACCGAAATAGACAACCCACGTACGTATGGAAAGTCCCTATTTTTGACCTGACACAATTCCCTATCCAACTTCTTCGATGGTTATTCTTAGCTGTCAACAGATGGTGATTGTGTCATCAAGATGCCTTGGGCATGGACAACTCACATGACATGTTTGGCACATTTGCTGAGGCAAGGCATACTGAATGAGCAAGCATAGTAGGCATATGATTGGCGGGTAAACGAGTTGATGGGGTATAAAAGGAGAAGTTTTCCCACTGTAAATTTGAATCACACACAAATCCATAGAGTCACTGTTATATACAATGCAGAAGCTGCAATGAGATCCAACAAAGTCGCAGCTATGGTCACGCTGGACATACAAGGTGCCTTCGATGCAGTGCTACACAATCGGCTGCTCGCACAAATGCGACGTCAGGGCTGGCCAGTACTACTCTGTCGCCTGGTAGAATCATTTCTGAAACAACGAAAAGTTTTGGTGAGACACGAAAAAGGTGTAACTGATGAGAAGCTTGTTGAGTGCGGAGTTCCCCAAGGATCACCACTATTGCCACTTTTATTTATGTTATACATCTCAATCCTACTTGAAGATGGAACCCCAAACTGTATATTCGGATATGCAGATGACATTGCCATTGTTCGCGTTGGTAAAAATCCTAGTGAGGCTGTTGAGGCTGCCCAGGTAGAAGTAGACAGGATAATCCAACGCGCTTCAACGCACATGATAAGGTTCGACCCTTCTAAGTCCTAGCTCCTGGTTATAGGAGGAGGACCGAAGAAGAAACTAGACTCATCCAACCTCGCGGTCAGGGTTGAGGGACAGCTTATTACGCCTTCCGCGTACATTCGATGGCTCGGGGTCTGGCTCGATTCCCAACTGACATTTAGACAACATGTTCAAGAATGGTGTAATAAGGCACAACGACTATCTCACTTTATACGAAGTATTAATAGGGTCCAACGAGGTGCGGCTCCGGGACCATTAATCCGTGCAGTGAACGCATGTGTAGTCAGTACGGCAATTTATGGCGCTGAAGCTTGGTGGCCTGGACTCACCCGGATCACGACGGTACGAGATAAAAGAGTAAGTACGGGTGTCGGATGGCACCTCAAGTTACTAGATAGAACTATTTTGACTGCTGTTCGAGCCGCACTGCCAGTGTGGCGAACTACACCAAATATAGTTCTGCACCGTGAGTCAGGGATACTACCGGCAGAAATTATGCTACAGCAGCGACAGCTCCGAAATGCAGCCAGAATCCGCAGACTCGACAGCTATCACTCTTTGTTGTCAAGGGCAGCTGAGACACCAAAGGAAGCAATTAAGCGACTCAAACTGAGAGAGGGGCAAAAAGATCGTGTCTTCAAGTTTCCAGAGCGATATCTGACACGCCTTCAGAATGGTAACCTCAACCTACCGGCATCAGAAGGGCCTGGACAGCTTTACCAACCGATGATCGCGAGGGCTATGGCTAGAGCCAAATGCGACAAGGAGGAAAAGTCGAAGCGGACTAATCATTGGCTTAGAAATCTCCCTGTAGGGACGCTGTGTGTATATTCTGATGGGTCATTGACTGGTCCAGCATACTTAGCCTATGGCTATGCTATATACAGGGACAGAGAACTCATAGCGAGTGGTGGAAATTTTCTCCCAGGAGCAGAGGTCTTTGATGCAGAAATCGTCGGGGCAGTTCGAGGCCTAGAAGCGGCGTCGGAAATTGGAGGTAGTATAGGTATCAAGGTGCTCCTCGACAATCAAGAGGCGGTAAGAGCCCTTGTGAGTGGTAGAACGAGCTCTTCACAGTCTGAGGTCCGGAATTTTATTGAACTATCCAAGGCTCAGCCTGCCGTAGAAGTCCACTGGGTTCCGGGACACAGTAGTGTTGAAGGGAACGATAAAGCCGACGCAATTGCAAAGGCAGCCCTTGCATCAAAAACCAGGGAAGGAAATATCCCGAGACCAGAGTGCACTCAGGAGGAATCTGACAAAGTCCTGACATTCGCAGCACTTAAACGCCAAGTCACAATACGAGTACAGAAACTCGCGGAAGATTGGTGGCATAAAAATAGATCGGACAGGTATGAAGATCTGGACTTACTGATGCGAAGAAAACGTCCTCCGGAGCTAGCTTTACCTCGATGGGCATATCACCGCCTCATTGCGGCAAGGACTGGGCATGGTGATTTCGCCAGCTATCACAGACGATTTCAACATCCGAATGAACAAATGCGATGCAAATGCGGACGAGAGAAACGGCCATGGCATTTTGTAGAGTGTCGCCCGACCATCCAGAAATGGAGGACGGAAACGAAGGAACCACGACCTACGACAAGGGATATGATAGGGCAAGAAGGATGGCAGATATTCTGGCGCTTTCTAACTGTAACAAAATGTTATAGCAAAATTGAATCATAAACAGGGAACTTGAATGTCAGCTGTATTGCTTCTTAGGGCCGCTCAGTGTGGCACGAGGATGGAGGTGTAGTGCAGGGCGCTAGCACCTCAGAAATGGTATTTTTTCTTTTTATTTATTTTGTTTCTGTATTTCTGGCTCCTATGAACCAATCATGTAGGTAGCGAAGAGTCTTATATAGATCTGGACTACCCGTGCCATGCCCCCTGGGTGCTGGGTCAGTACCTGGTCACGATAAAAATATCATCATCATCATCCATAGAGCCACTTACAATTCACTCTCAATTAGATCATATCTTTGCCGTCAAACGCAAGTGTACCTTCCCCATTTCATATACCAAGTAAAACAATTATATACACGTTCAAACCCCAGTCCTGATCACGCACTCATCACAGGTGCTTCCTACTCCTGTCACAGTAACCACTTCCATAGCCACTGCCAATATCTCCTGACATAATATACCATTGATACTGGTTGCTAGTGTGGAACTACCGGGATTACAGAGCTACACACCATCGTCTCATTGTATGCTGTTGCCCCTCAGTGGCCATCAGAGTGATGTGTACCTCATTCTTGACGCATTGGTCTACCAGGCAACGCTCGGACGTAGGGATGTTGCCAGAATGATTAGGTACTCAGCTGTGCTATCAGTGCCCTAATATCACCTAGCTTCCTGCGCCCGAGTGTCCAAGTGCCGCAATAGTGGAAGCTTGATGAGACTCGATTGGAGCTGATCCGTGGTATTGTTGGAAATGAAGTATAATATTATTAGTAATGATTACCTTCATTACATAATAAGTTCCCAACGCAATCCCTATATTCACTATCTACACACTAGTTTGGTTTCCTCAGTAAGAGTTATATGGATGTGTACTAGCATGGCTCCACTTCTATGACGAGAGCACATAGCGTAAGTTATCGCTTCTTGTATTTTTGGGGATTTTTCGATCTGTATACTTAACTTCTAACTCTTTTGATGCTTGCAATTAACATTTGATCATACATAACCAAGTAATCAGTTCACACTTCTCTGCTTTGTCATAAGTGATCCTCTTTCTCCATCAACAGGTATTCACAACAAGGGGGACCTTGAAGGATAATCAATATTGCTGGCATTTCCATTTTGGTGAGAGATTGTCGAATCGAACCATCACTGCATATCCAGTAGCTAGGAGTCTGGCTGGATACTCAGCTGAACTTCAAGCAGCGTGCACAGGAATGAACTGGAAAGGCTAAACTTCTAGTCCATTTTTTGCGACATATAAACATAGTTCAATGTGGTGCAACACCCGAACCTTTGATTTGTGCAGTACATGCATGCTTTCAGAGCGCAGCACTTGTTGTGATTAAGGTATGAGTAGGTATGAGATGTTGAATATTCTAGGGATAGTGCAGAGGGTGGATAACAATTATCAGAGCATGACAATATTATCTATAGCTTATTTATATTCATCTACATATCACAGTTGTAGACAGGACTTATATACACATATTTGGCACACGCTATACAGAACATTACCGTCTATGCAGGAAGTTCTACAATCTTAATTCCATGCCATACTATCCCACATTACTCTTTGCCATTGTTTAGAGCTGCGCCTCAATATTGGATTGTAATGATGGCCATGTAGGGCTGTGCAGTACCCGCATAGATGTGTTGTATCCCTGGCACTTGGCAGAGATAAATTTAGAGTAAATGCAATAATCACATGACAACAGCACTATATGTGGTAGAAGCTGGATGGCCGGGTCTCACTTAAATAACCACACTGCGAGATAAGGAAGTTAGCACTGAAGTAGGCTCGCATATATCTCTGCTGGGAAAAACGATAATGAAAGCTACCCGAGTAGCACTTCCAATAGCGCTGTACATCGTGAAGAGAGAATACCCCCTGCATCAATAATTCTCCAGTGTAACAGCTGGTAAGCCGATTGGTTCCTGTAGCGCATGTTGGCCAACATGAGCCTAGCCTGATATTGGTAGCGCACGATTGATCGACATCAATGCGTGGATATATGATGCCACTCAACAGAATATCAAGTCATCGGCATCTTGTTTGGCAGGGCAGCAGTATTGGACCATACAGCTACAACACATGTGAAGAATCCCATTGGAACCGAGAGGGAGGGACTGTGCCTCAACCACATAGACAATGTATATATATGTATAGATAGAGACTGAAGTAGTTTTCTCTTCAGAATGATAGATTACATACTATCAACCACATAGTTGCACCAGCGCCTGTTCCTTGATCCGTGACATCCAGAAAAAGATCTTGCGGTTGTTGGAAATACAGTTTCCTGCTTTTCTATCAACCAATGTGGTTGCATACATCTTGCCTGAACTATATATTTCTGAGTTCGGGCAGGATCCCACACTTCTGATCCAATTGGACTCAACGTTAGAGTCTGCTTGAATCCCATTCTTCCCGAACAAATCCAGCCATTGGTTTGTTCGTATTTTCTGTTGCATGACCCAGTATTCTGAGTCCGTGGATAATTCTTTTCTGGTCTGGGATCTCACTAATTTCTGCAGTCAAGTTGGTTCCGGGTAACCTTTCTTCCTTGTAATTCCACTGTATATATCATAATACCTGTAGTCTATTAGTCAATTAAGCAAACTGAACTTCTTCTCCGTTCTCAGGCAATGCTTACTCCGAAGTCATCTCTATACTCTAACAGCGGTCTGCAGCTAGGATGCAACAAATAGATGTCTGGCATCTTTTAGCCCTTCAAGCGGCTGAGGACCAGATAGAGACCATAATACGCTTTGGTTTTCGATTGGGACAAAGAAATTGCTTGTTCACACAACCAGGACGGAACATCACACGCCTATAAATAAGTGTGCGTCAAGTTCCGACAGCCGAAGGCCCTCGAAATCTATACTTTCCGCACGGCACCCTTATTGTGACCTAACGCTGTTCAATCTGCAGACTTTGTGGTGAGAAGTTGATACATCTCACGGGATGGAACACAGGAACAAAGTAAAAGAGTGGACAGCCCACTAGCCAAATGTAAGCGAGTACGGGCACCTATAGAACTGTAGCACATTCTCTGTAGATAGACTTAACAAGCAATTATCATCAAATAATTGAATCAACTTCCACACAATTGAGACCCATAGAAGTGCCAAACTTTCATACAACCCTTAATTGTATTGTTGCAATTGCATCTGTAACGAGGCACAACTACATTCCAGAATACACTCTCTAACTGGGATAAGCTACACCGCCAGGTCAAGCAAACAAATTACAATAACCCTAGCATCAATTCCATGCAGTCGTGATAAAGTAGCTAGGTCTGGAAGCATAAACCGATGGCTAGCTTCCCTTCCAGCTAACATAGTGTTGGAAATATTGCGCAATGAAATGGGCGCAATATTCATGGAACGAAAGTAGAAGTTGGCTAAAAGAATGTCATGTTCGGATTACGACTTAAAGTGTGGGAGATGTGCGCTAAAAGTACAAGTGTAAGCGACACGTAGCCTAAGCCATAGCATAAACAAGTGTGGAGCCATCTAGGCATAGAAAGCCCCCAATAACCTACTTGTGCCCACGCCATACAGCCGCTCATATGTCCAATAGGTAGCCTGATGTCACGGTTTCATAACAAAATGCATGGGCAATCTTGTAGGTACAGTATATTAATTATAATTCTCTAGAGAGAGAATTCTAACAGCTAGTGACTACAAATATATATAATCCAGAATACTCCTCCTTCCATAGGATTCCCTCCATGACCAGAATTGTTTGGATTCTTCGACAACTTCCAAGAAGATTCTGGATTACACCATTGATCTCATTGCCTGCGCTAGCTAGCGTAGGCTACAGGGATAATTAGGCTTAACAGCCGTTACAATCCCCCTTCTCTTCCTCAATGAGTAAATATTTTATTTAATTTTCTTATTTAATGCTTTTTTTTTCGTCTTTCCCTCCGCGTTTTCTGGACATGAGGCTCGGCCTGGCCAACGTATCTACCTGAGTATATTTCCGAAGGGCCATCATTTGAAGTTATGGGACCATAGGTCTCCTCAAATATTTTTAAAGCTTCGGTGTCTGCCACGTATTCAATGGGCTCCCAAGTTGGTTCTGCCCAGCCAGTCCACTTAACTAGGGCTTGCCTGAAACTACCACGGCCACGTCTCACTGTTCTCGCTCGTATTATTGAGTCCACTCCAAATTCTTGCTCGCCCAGATCGTCAAGGATAGCGGGATTTTGTGCATCGTCCCGCCGCTGACTCGGAAAGGGATCCGCACCCGCCCGCTTCACCAATTCGACATGAAAGCGGTTGTGGATGTTTCCAGGAACGTTCAACTCCACAGTCAAAGGATCTGGGACCGCGGTCACATCGTACTTTGCATGTATCCAGGCTAGCTTCTTGGAGAGCTGTGGTGTTTTCACGTTTCGGAGATCCAACCAAACCTTGTCGCCAACTTTATACTGATCTGGTTGTCTTCGGAAACGATTTGCATTACCCTCGTTTCGTTGTTGAGCTGAAGCCATTGCTGCCTGTGCATAGTCTTGCGCGTCCTTTAACCTCTTGACATAATCCTGAGCAGATAGTCGTCCCGGGTGTCGGGAACCATTCTCTAAGATAGGCGTAGGCTCTGCCAGAGGGTCCAAATCGTATCCGTGCCGTAAGAAGAATGGGCTTAGTCCTCCAATCGCTGAACTTGGTCTTGAATTTAGTGCCAGTTGGGCTACAGGCAACAGTTCCATCCAATTATCTTGTGAGTAGCAGGTAAACGCTCGCAGGTACTTGTACAATTCCTGATTTGCTCTTTCACTTGCGTTTGACTGAGGATGGTACGCCGTGGTCAAGCGTTGAGTTATTCCTGTTAGCTTGCAGAAAGTTTGCCAAAAGGTTCCCATCCAGTCACTGCCTCTATCACTTGTCAAATAACGTGGAAAGCCAAAGTAACGATAATATCGGTCGACAAAAACTTTAGCGCTTGGTGCAGCCTCCATTGTCTTTGTACCAAATAGAAAAACGTCTTTAGATAGCCGATCTGTTATAACCATTATATTTGTACAATCTTGAGAAGGTGGCATATCAGTAATAAAATCAATTGTCAGCTCGCTTCCTATTCGGTCAGGAATTGGCAGTGATCGAAGAAACCCAGCCTTCGCCTCTCGCCATACTGTCGTACGACCACAGACATCACAATTCCGTATAAAACGACGGACCGATTCCCTCATCTTTGGCCAGAACCATCGCCTTAAAAGTATGCCAATCATTGTATCTTTGCCCGGGTGACCTGCTAGGTAGCTATCGTGTGTCCGCTGCATTATCGCCGTTCGGAGTGGCTCATAATCGGGAACCCAAATTCGATTTTCCCTTCCACGAAGAACGCTATCTGCGGCAACCGTACACTCTGCAATGTTAGCGGTTAATTTCTGAGCGATATTTGGTGGGAAACTTCTCTCTCCGTGCTGGACAGCATCTCGCGCTCGTCGCCAATCATTATCGTAAATGACTCCTTTATTCCCCTTAGTTTTTGACGCCAGCGTCGAACACTGTAAACAGAACCACCGCTCTTCCTGAGTTCCAACCGCTGCTCTTTGGAATGAATTACTGCATCCTGGTCCTCTAACCATTTCTTCCCAAGTATGATCTGATGTGTACTGTGTGGTACTACATACAGCCACAATTTTTCAGTAACAAAGCCATCAAGGTCTATGGAGACCCAAGTGATACTTTTTACTATTGGCTTGTCTTGAGATGAATTTTCTGCTGTCTGAAGGGTTCGGGGAGAGATAGGTTTACATGGTAAACTTAGTAGGGCTGCTAATTCTTCATCAATGATACCTGAACACAGGCATCCATTGTCAATTAATGCTTGCACCATAGTGACGTCGTTAACTAATGCATTAACTAAAAATGGATTTGTATTCATCTTCGGTTCTTGTTCAGCTGCTGTCAAACTTTTTGAAAACTTTTTATCCAATATTATTGGCTGCACAAAATCTTTCCTTTCTTCTTGAATCGGTCTATCACTAGTAATGGCATTAATAAGGGGTGGCGATGTGTTCTTTCTCATTTCATGATCTGTAAGACAGCTCCCCATGACAGACCTCTTGGCTGACCAACCCATTGTTTCTCCTCGATCTCTTATTTGCTGAATTTCGATAGGACGGTTTATGAGTCTCGGAGAAATGCTATACGGATCCAATTCGTACACTGCCGGATCAATAGGACCTAGACCATCATCATACGGATCCACTTCGTACACTGCCGGATCAATAGGACCTAGACCATCACCATACGGATCCACTTCGTACACTGCTGGATCAATAGGACCTAGACCATCACCATACGGATCCTCTTTCATATTTTTTTTATAAATATGTAAACTTTTCTTAGTCTTTCGTGGATTAATTGCTGGAAGAAGGTGGCACACCCTAGATTGACATCCCCGTTTCTCACATCTGAAGCAGCTTCCTTCTTCCCGAAGCTTAGCTAGCTGATCTTCTGATTTCCATGTTGCCCTAAGAAAATTGTTTTCCTCCATAGAAATGTTGCAATGATCCCACTTCATCTTTGCAAAGTTGATTGACTGCAATTCTGACTGACTGACTGACTGACTGACTGACTGACTGACTGACTGACTGACTGACTGACTGACTGACTGACTGACTGACTGACTGACTGCGATTCTGACTGCGATTCTGACTGACTGACTGACTGACTGACTGACTGCGGTTCTGAAGTTTGTGGAGAGAATTATAATATGTCACGGTTTCATAACAAAATGCATGGGCAATCTTGTAGGTACAGTATATTAATTATAATTCTCTAGAGAGAGAATTCTAACAGCTAGTGACTACAAATATATATAATCCAGAATACTCCTCCTTCCATAGGATTCCCTCCATGACCAGAATTGTTTGGATTCTTCGACAACTTCCAAGAAGATTCTGGATTACACCATTGATCTCATTGCCTGCGCTAGCTAGCGTAGGCTACAGGGATAATTAGGCTTAACAGCCGTTACACCTGAAGCGCTACCATATTACCTACTCCAACCTCTTAAAACCACATAAGATCGTGTCGGGAACCTAGACGAAACGGAGGGCCCGTACGTCCACAACACTCTGTGTCTCCATTTCCAACACTTAGTCTATGCCTTCTCTGATGGGTCTTCATCGGGTCCCAGACAATCAGCCTGGGAGTATATAGTATATCAAGGATAAAAGCTAGTTGGTGTTGAAATTGGCGCTACTTGGCAATGAAGAGTCGCATTATCATGGAGTGTAATAAGGTTCGAATATTACTGGCCACATTCATGACAACTCATACATCGACCAGCCTCCCAATTATCTAGCATAAGCTAGTGAATCGTGTCCTTCGCTTAGCTGTAGTAATTAGTTTAAATAGCGCTCTGATACTAAGTGGCTTTAATCAACAACTCTCCACTATAGTTTTCAGACTCTTCAATCTCTCAACTCGCTTCACTAGGTGAGATTAGATACAAGCCCAACAGCGTACGCTTCTCTATACAACTTCCATTTCAACAGTTACTGTGAAAGGCCTGGGAAGCACCTGTGATGAGTGCGTGATCAGGACTGGGGGTTGAACGTGTATATTAGGAAGCAATAATTCCGCAGACAGAAAGACAACGATCCTACTACTGTCCATTCTAACGCATCTTCGCATTACAGCTACATCAATTATATCCGCATATCCATAATCATCTGCATCCAATTCAGGTATTCCTCTGTCTTCTCATGACCTCGTTATTATAACACCCCTCTATAAGGAAATGATTAAACTGTCCTTTGCAGCTATTGATGGTGACATGAATTAAGATGATGATTTGTGATTGAGATAGATTTCTATACAGTTTATAATATATGATATGCTTCGGTTCATATAATCCAGCCAAGCAACCAGATTATCTTCCTCCAGATCTAGATTCATCAGAATAATTACTCACATAGTAAAATTCTCCTGGTCTCAGTTGTGTGTTTAGGATCTTGACTAGGTTTCTAGTAACTTGTCAATGATGTTTCTCCTATCACTGAGACATAGTCATGGTTGATACAACAAGTGCAAACAATCATTTGTGTCTATACATGATGCTGTGATATAGTCATGATTGTCTGAACAATATCAACTCATGAATGAATCATGTCTCTATATGACACCCTCCGGTCAATAGAATTTCGGACATCGTTGGTTCAAACTCAATCCTACGTCCTCTAGTGAGAAGGATGAGTCTGTCAACGTCGTCTTTTACTGCGGAGATGGCTTCAGTCGCGGGTTTTCCAACCCTGATGATGGCCATATCATCAACTCTCAAGGGCGAGGTTAGGAAAATGTTCCACAGGATGCGTATGTGGCCTAATGAAAATCTAGGTAGTAGATGAAGGTGATGAGTGAGTCGAAGGGATGACTGGTCTTCTCTAGGAAGAGACAAATAGGTAGATGGTAGCGATAGAGGCTACACGTGGGTCTTGCTGATGAAGAGCTGAAAAGAGATAAATGGTCTTCCCGAAGAAGAGATGGGTAAACAAATGTATTGTTAAGGTAGTTGAAGAAGACGTTGCGTGAAGAATAATGCTTCTTATTGCCGAGTATTTATATACATAAAATTACCAAATAGCACGTAGCACACAGCCCCTATGCCCAACAATCTGCTACACATCACCTAATGAAACTAGGCTACTCTTATCAGTCTTCCTTGCTGGTTTTAGAAGTGCATTGAACTACTATCTGTGTTTTAACTTAGCTGTCTGCACGGCGTTTCATATTATGCTATGCCACAACGATCCATGAAATCAACATAGCCAAACCTGCTCCTTCGACCACGATCTTCAAAAAGCACAGTAATGTAGAGCATGAAAAGAAGTGGCGACAGTGGCAAGCGCTAATCTACTCTAAATTTCAGTATCTATTCCTCAATAGTCCCGCCGCAGTATTTTATCTTCACCTTTTATTGGCAGATAACTGTCTGAATAAAACGGCACAGGCATCGTGGCCAGCCTTGTTCTCGAAGACATTGGAGCATATGGTTGTGAAGGACTGCATCAAATGCACCTTGAATGTCGAGTGTGACCATGGCCACAAATTCTCCGCTTCTCATGGCCGCCTCGGCATCGTGGATTACGCAAGATGCAAGGTCGACCGCCGATTGTCCTGGTAAAGAGCCGAATAATTGAGGGTGATATTAAAATATAGGGCTCTGATCACTTGTATCACTTGATAAGAGGCACTGCACGGCAATTATAAGACGTAGATGAATCAGGATTGAATTGATATCCCATAGTAGTGATGTGAGTTGGGTCTTATAGAAGTCCCTATCCACCAAACTGCGTCCCAATTTTCTACTCTATTCTTAATGTGTTTCATTCCCTTGTATAAATGAGAAGTATTCTGTCAATGACTTGAGTCACGAAAGAATGACTACTCCTTCACCTGACAGATCATCTTTGCGACTCGTCGCTTACCTTACTCGGTGAATAACAACTGACACCTCTATCGTCCAGACAGTGCACAGCTCGTAACTAAGCCAGTCGTGTTATCCAATACTGGAGGTTCCACGTTCCATCTACTAGGATGTGATTTGTTTATCTAACATGTGACCCATTCGGTGACTTATTGTCAGCCACACCATTTTCTTGCGAAATAAACGTTCAAGTCCTGTGCCTAAACTCGACAGCAGTGAGATTAGTCGTCAACCCTTGACACTTGTTGTGCTGGCTCGGTTGTGTTGTTAGGAGACAGGGGAACGGAGGATGGGCTGCTGGATTAGGAAAGGGTGGAAAATACAGGCTGGTGCACAGACGCTGTTCATGTACTCGACAATCTCTTCACCTGCCAAGTTTGATGAATTAATCTATCCAAAATAATATCATACCTCACATCATCCATTAGATGATATTATCAATCGTCAGGTTCACATCTAGCATCACCTTCATAGATCACCAGCGTCAGTAAGAGTTCACATTTGATACCTACTGACACCCATTTGGCCACAGTGATACGCACTCAGTGTCCATCGTGCCATCACCCAGCGTGAGCGCGCCATCTCCACGACTCACCATTGCACATGAGCCCGTGTAAATCCACCGATGGACAGCAGAGTCATAATTGCCATACACCTCACAGCTCATAACCACAACAGCACTTGACAGATTTTGCCCCGGTTTAGGAAGGAGAAAACCTCTACCACCCTATAAGCCATGGGAGAGTGGCCGATTTTCAGATAAGTCTAGTAGAGATCTTTGACCAGAGGACCCACGTGGTGTTACAGGCTAGGCCCGGTTGGTTGTGACTTGGCTATTTGATGCTATGGGGGGAGAGCAAGATTGTACACCTATACGCGGTGTCCTCTACGAACCTGAGAGTCAAATATTCTCCCAGAGCAAAGTTCAGTCAAATTTCGCAATATCGAACAAGTCGGCCCACGAGGCAATGATTTAAAATACTCTACCACATCAATTTTCACTCCGAAAGAGATTAAATCCTATCCAAGTCTCATCTAGTCTGCAAGTTCGACCTAGTACATCCTCATTCCCATGACTACACCTCTCGTCGACTTTCTCTTGCCTCAGCGGGTCACCAAATACACGCCCACGCCAATATTTGAACCCAACAGAGGAAAAAAGCGTGGCGTACAGATCCGGGTGACAGTTATTGGGACGGAAGTATATAAAATCAGGACAAGTTTACAAGATGTCACAGATGATGGATACAGGATTGACAGGCGTGAAATTTCGAATTTTGGCAAGGAGATTCACAAAATGACCTTGTGCGTGCCAAGGCTTTGATTTTGAGAGTGTAGCTGACACTTTAAGCACAAACATGGTTGGATGGTGTAGTGGTACATTGTCTTGGCCAGTCTGCCAAGTAGAGTCTGGAAGGCTTAGACACATATCCCACTCAAGACAGTAGATTGCTGGTTCAAAGCAAGCAAAATACAACCACATTTCTCGTGGTGCTGGTTTTGTTATAATCTGCCAAGAGATCCCAGATCTGTGCAGATTTATGCATGCCAATATTTCATGCAAGTCCAAGGACATGGACTTGAGGGCAACCCATAATTAGGGCATCATAGATTTGTGATGGAATGGTATGGGATCGAATAGTGTAGAATGGAATGGAATGTACTGGATAGTGTAGGAACTGTGATATGGCTATCCAGGACATGTATATAATGAGATGTATCTCCTAGCAGTAGGAGTAAGTAAATTTCATCTGAATACAAGCATTCCTCAGTTAACACAAGTCGCTTCTATATCTACGTTGGTGTTCAACAAACACATATAGCATCCTTCCAAGGTAGAGATTCAACCCGTATGTGCTCATAATCTTAACAACTACAACCAGCTTGGTTTCATCACAATAGAGCAGCTCGAGCTGTATCACCAGTGTATAAAGCTACCCCTGTTCCAGCCCTTTTGCGGGAAACTGGATGGGCCCCAGCAACTACGTGGCCAGAAAGAATACACGATCGCTTTGTGATTAGAGTTGCCTCGGCTGAGCCTAAGCACCCCTTGCGAAGCCGTTGGAATACAAAACTTCTCTACTGGATTAGGAGCCGTCAAAAAGTCGAATTGTTGCTGGACACTATTACCCCTCCTTGGCTGAGTCTTGATAGGAGTAAATCAAAGGAAGAGATGAGTGCTATCGACCGAGAAAAAGGTCTGATGGAATATCAAAGTTGGGAGCAAAGCCAGAGGCATAATTTGTTAGATCTTTTCATCTATACAGATGGGGCAATGGACATGGAAGGAGAGGCAGGCAGTGCGTATTGCATCTACAGGGGTCCAAACTCGGAAATTACAAATGCGAAGATTCCCCTCGGTCGGACTGCAGAATTATTTGATGCAGAAATCATTGGGGCAGTGGAGGGGCTAAAAGCAGCCATGACACATTGTATGACCAAATACGCTACAAATATTGTGGTATGTCTGGATAATGAAGAAGCGGCACTACGATTGCACACTGGCTACCTAAGCCCATCCAGCTCGGTCAAGATTGCAGAATTCCGAGAACTGAGAGTGTTGGTAAAAGCATCAAATTTGGGTAGTATGAATTGTTCTATCTATTTGCGGTATCCAGGTTGTCGTTAGGACACTGACAGGGGTCTGATTTAGCTCATTAGCGAGTCGCTTGGAGTAGAGGAAGTTATTTACTTATATGTTTGGACAAAAGGCATAGAATAATTACGGATTGTCGTGTGTCGATGGGTGTAAATATACGTTGAGTATTGCAAAGAAAATATAATAAGTGTAGATGTATATGAAAGATGATTTATTATATTAAATGATATGATTTCTGCGTAGAACCTGCTTGTCCTCACTTCCCGTCCAGGTCACTTATAGACTATCTATCCAAGGTATCCATACGTTATCCATCCACTTAGCAACAGATCAAGACTTAATTGTCAAGTCAGATCTAGTTACAGTGTTGTTTACAGAATATTACGTTGATGTTCTCGATGGTAGTGTTTTCCTATGCCAAACATGTTCCATGCATCTACACCCCTGAGATATGTAACTGCTAAGCATGCATTGATGTAACAGTTTGACACACATGTATAAAACTCAACCTCTCACACTTTGAATCATAGACATTTGGATTATACCCCAAGTGGAAACAGTAGCCTGGAATATATATCTGAGAATCTCTACATATCACTAACCCTGGTCTAATCCTAACAGGAAGGAAGGGGAATTGGGGGGAGAAAAGAAGGGAGACAACGTTTTAAGTATTTCGAGATACCAGTTAATTGATATTATTCACCGACTTCGTGATGGCACCCAATTTGTATTACTTCGTGTTTTACCAACAGAGGGAAAATTGGAAAAGTATTGAAATGTATAAGCCACTACTTAGCTCATGGGCTTATTGGTAGAGGGAAGCTTATGCAATAATGACGTGTTGGAAATTCTGACTCTCGAATTTAGGACTCAATCATTACCTGTTTCGTCTCACGTTCCCGACAAGATCGACTCTCTCTACACATGTCACGAGTGCGCTAATCGCGCCTACCGTTGCATTTACAATTGGATATTTACGTACTACAGTGTACCTTGGATCATTATGGTAGATGAGAGGTGGCTGGTCATCACTAGCTTTGACAGGCACATGAGACTAGTGGGAATTTCTCCCCTAAGATGTCTAAGTCCAATGTTCACATAGTTGTAAAATATCAAGTCTTCTTTACTTCATCATATTTATCCATATAATATGGTACAGAGTATATTTTCCAACATGACAGATAAAAGGATGTCAATTCGACTACTCTACTAAGCACAGGTACCAGACTCCCTTTAATCCCAATAGATAGCCCGTGCGGGATCTCCTATTAATAGCAGTGAACAACGCTAGCACAGGGTATATGCAATCTCCATTGGCCAAACACCAGTCGGTCGGGACTACTAATTATCGAGCCCAGTGGGATCGACAAAGTATATTGCAACACAGAAATCATAGAAAACTCAACAACCAAACCCTTCATCAATTACTTCCATTAACCATCACCTGACTTATCTCTGTACTCCATAATTTCAACAAAAAGTAGAGTGCAATCGTCGAGAGAAATAGAAGGTGCGGTGAAAGTACAATGGGTTCCAAGTCACGCAGGGATCAAAGGAAATGAGCGTGCAGACGTATTAGCCAAGGAGGCCTGCAGCGAAACAGCTACACGGACAAAGGCTTCACAAAGGAGTGGCACGAGAGTAGCATCACCCGATTCTGGAAGGAACACGCTCCGAGTAGATATAGGAGTCTTAAGATATCTATGACAGGACAAATGCCTGAGGAATCATAGACTTTTTCTCGAAAAATCTCGCATTACACCTTGCGGCCCACTCCTCTCACGGAGACTACGCCACGTATCACAGACACTTCCAGCACCAAGTCACCAAGTGTCATGGTTTCAGTACAACATGCTTGGGCGATCTTGTAGGTACAGTATATTAATTATGATTCTCTAGAGAGAGAATTCCTGTAGCTAGACTACAAATATATATACACCCTGAGATTCTGCTATAAGGTTCCCCTATGACTAGAATAATATGGAATCTTCGAAGATTCCCTAGAAGACTCTCAATATGTCTGTCATCCTCATGAACCTTCAGTATGCTTCCAGAAGGTTCATTAAGAATCTTCTATGCTCCGTGTATCCCGAGATCCTCCCCGAAGATTCCCTAGATGTCATTGCCTGTGCTAGCCAGCGTAGGCTACAGGAATTCTTAGGCTTAGCAGCCGTTACGCCAAGCTATAGTGTATCTGTGGAGAGAAAAAGTCTCCGGAATATCCCTTCGTATGTCGGAAACTTCACCAAAGTAAAACTCCTAGACCACGTCCATCTCGCAGTAAGGAGGCGGACATCATGTAGATCTTCGGCACAACTAGAGGAGCGAATGAGCTCGGGAAATGGTGCAACACAGCTGATCCTTACAAATAACAAGAAGTTATCATAGCGTAGTGGCAAGATTAGTGGTGACATTGATAGGATTACCTTGAAAGAACTGCATAAATTTGTAATTTAGTCATAGTAATTTTTTAAAAAAAAGAAGGGAAAGTAGCCAGGAGTTAGACAATGAGGAATCGACACGAAAAGAGGGGGCTAAGGCTCTAGCTTGCATTAATACCGAGCATTATTTGCGAAAAAAGAGAGGATAATGAAGACTTGAGAGGATAATGTAGACTTACGACGATGGAATTGTCCGATAGCCACAGGCCTACTTGGCCTTAAATGCAAACAAACAAACAGAAAGACCCAGTGCCATTAAGCGAGGAACCCGTGCAACCTGACCAAAGTCATTTCTCCAGTATCCTCAAAACTATCCATCATTTATATTATTAATATTTGTCAGAGTTTGGAATAATGGCGGCCATCAAGTAGACCACGTTGTTGATACACGCCTGACTACAAATTCTGTACTTAGTTTCACTTTGGGAGTTACTTGAATCCATGCGCTCTACACCCTCAATGACGGAGGGCTCATTATTTCTCTGATAATCTTATCCATTCATCTCCTATCTGAGTTTACAAGCTTGGATATGCATTATCCTGACAGTGCTATACTGTAGGTTTTAGTCCACGACGTCACTTGCTGTGTCAATTTGGGAGGGATAGGGAGATGTGGAGAGTGCGTTGCCAATCCGTCTGCTCCTGGATGAGTAGAACACAATCTTAACAAGTGGTTTTCTAGAAATAAATCCTCATTTAAATTTGATTGTGCAGGAGTTGCCAACGAGGTTCTATCACTACACCATACTTTGACTCTAATCACAAGGCCGATGTTTTGTCTCTTATTAGTTTGACATGTATACACATGGTTGCCAATTATCTCCACGTAACAGATAGACTCGGTAGTTGGGATGTTCATCGATTCTCTGAGCCATGCAGAAGGAATCGTCTGGACACGGAGAAGTTTAGTGATGGTAATGTGAAGAGAGGAGTAAACTAACCTCCACCTCCTGCTACCGCGTTAAATCGGCATGACAAGTATTGTTGCCCATCTTGTCCTTCGGGATCATCAGGCCTTGTCCTCTGATATCCAGATTCATTCATACTTGATTCAATTTGTCTGATCGAAACAGTTAATACTCCACCGCATTTAAAGTGTGGAACCGCATAAACAGCTGGCACTAGTAGTAAAAGACCAGCCAATGCGGCCGGGAATACGGCGTTGAGAAACTTCATTTGGACAGTGTCGTCTCACGAAACTGGACTTTGGCCTGCAAACAGGAGGTCGCTCGATGTTACTGAGGAGGCTCAATAGATAATTGATGACAAGATATCCAGGTTTTGTCAACGGAAATATGTTGATAGTATTCGGTGCCAACGTTTCTCTGAGTGAAGCAAAAGGAGCGTCGATCGAATGACTTTGTGATGCAGGCTGTGGCTACAAAGACTATGGGATTATATATTGGAGGAATTCTACTTTTAGCAAACCAATTGTTACGCTTTGAATTAATTCACGCTCCAATGCGCGTGTCCCATTCCATGACAAACTTTGCCCATGAGTTAAATGAGCCAAGCCGTACCTAAGAGGCATGCATTCCAGTAGATAGTTGACTAATGAGACCTAATTTCATTAGTTAGAAGTGAGTGATTAACCATCAGCAGGGCCACAGACTTGGACTATCTGAATTTTGCGGGTCAAAGATCCAGCTCCTGCTGTAGAGCCGAGATTAAGCATCACCTTCCTCGCTGGCATGAGGAATTCTAAATTCTCTTACTGTTAGTTTCATCTTCATCTCTCAGCAAGCCGGAAAAGACAATTCTTCACCTTCTACAGGCGTCGGTGAAGTGGCTCGGTTTGCTCTGCATACCAACGATAGCCAAGGAGAATCGCATCTGAATCGATGTTGAAGGTCAATACAAGCGCATCTCAAGTCGACCATTACCCATAATATCTGTCTTATCATTCTCCCGCGAGTCTTCCCACTCGATCTTACCATACACCGCCTCGCCTCAACGACTGACCAAGGACATGCTCTAATTAGATACGAGAGCTTGCCTCAAATATCCCCGCCCATATCTGACTAGAAATTACGAGGCTGTGTCTACCGTCAAGAAGGAGACCAAGCCATAGTGTACAGAGCTTGAGTTTTGGATTGAGGGCGACCGCTGCTCTACCGGCGCACTACAGCCCGAGCCAGTCCAGGGAGCTGAGAGGTGGAGCGAAGGAGGGAAGAGATCTCTCCCGAGCCTTCTGGATCTAACAAGGTCGAAGGGGTTTCAACTATGGAAGTTCGAGGGCGCCAAGACTATGTTTTCCGTCAATGAGGCAGGATGAATTTTATTTTGGATGAGTCCAAGACACTAATTAATTCACAAAGCACCACCGCTAGTTTCGGTGAAACTAATTTACAGCAGGCAGACTCTATCAAGGCTCTTCTAATAATCCAATACTGACTTCAGAAAAGATGTGATTGGAGGTGACAAAAGCAGGTTGGTGGATTTTCTCGGGTGCTCTTCAGTCTGGCACGCCTAGCAGATTTACCAATTTCTATTGCTGCCCTACGCCCGAAAATGGTCATCATTTGTAAGAATGGAGAGGAGTGACTAGAAGGCGTAAAGGGCCTTTCTGTATCATCAAATAGGAACTTGTGTGGGCGCATCTGTATAGGATAGGAGATATGCCTCTTTTTGTTTTGCACATCAGATTTTAATTACGTATGCAGCTATCGAGCTATGACACCATATTAGAGAAAGGAGTAATAAATGACTCAATTTAACAGAAAAGCACTCTTTCCTCGGATTTCATTTGCAAGTACCACGGCAAAGTTATGGCGGCTTTACCTCATCCCAAGTCAACCCTCATACGTGAGATATGCCATTAGTCTAGCCATACTTGACCCGTACGCAAAAATATTATGATTGGTAGATGGTTTGGGAATGTGCACTTGCGCTAGAACAGCTAAGATAGTATGTGGAGAGATATCTTCATTAGTGTGCAGAAGTGAAGTAGTTACTATGATAATTATTGTGTTACAGATGGTGGAGCTCGTCCCTTATCCCCGAACTTGTTCGCTTGTAGACCGATCACGTTACCAGTATGCAGCTTACCAATGTTTGCTCCCAAATGAGCAGCCAAGCCATTTGTCCCATATCAACAACCCATCTCTCGTTCTGCACGCATTACTACTTGTAATCTCGTTATGTAGAGACGGGATCTCCTCCATGCGCCATAATGCCATGCTACCATTATAACTACCTATGCACCAGCTACTAGATCTACCATATTACATAGCTGAGGATAACAAAAATGCTATAGCATGTCCTGTACAGTCAAAGACCAAGGCTGGGCGATAACTTCAAGGTAAATAGCTACGTCAACGTGATAATCTTTAGGACAAAATTTTGATATTTTAGAATAACAATTGGTGTCTGTTACCACAGCAACAGATTCTTTGTGGCGAAGTAGAGTATTTCAGTTAGCTGATAGCCTTAAGGGTAATTTTTGTAGCCATTATGCAGGCACTGTCCATTCCTCAAGCATGAATACCGCATTAAACCATCCAACAGGCATATGCTCATATGTAAAAAATGCCTTATCTCTAGTCATTAGTTCATGAAGTCAACGAGCGCGTCAGTGCAATCAAAGCCACAATCCGTAAAGGGCGCATTGAAATTCCATGCCACTGCATAGGATGGCAGGGACAGGCGATGGACGCCGTCAGAACTGGGGGATGAGATGGTCTGGAAGGGTGAAGATTTTTCAGGAAGAGGTAACTAGACATTTTTCATTGCATACGAAGGTAGGTGTCTCTTGATTAGTGATCATCGTTGCAAGATTTATCACAACTTCGCCTTACCTCCCTGCCGAAGTCAATGAAGCCGTGTAGAATGTCGACGCATCCTTTAGAAGTGGAGGAACTCTAGACATAAAGCGACACCAGAGGCTAGGTGGATACTAGGAGAGAGATGGCCGACAAATTTCTGGCCAAAACTGGCTCGAACAAAGTGTATTAGTCGGACAAAGAGAGATATGTAAGAGGAAATTCTGGCGGAGATTGTTTCTCCCGCGTTGCAGCACCAATTTATCCTGGATGTCTCGGGAGCGAAATTTGCGGCGCAGGGTTTTTTTAACTGATTACTCGAGAGTTCGATTTGTCCGACCCGAGGGGTTTTGTTTTGTTCATTAACGTGCTAGGTTACATGACTATCGTTGCACTCCTATTGGAGCTTGGGCACGTGTGGGTTTGGGCCGGATCAGGTTAACTACCGTGAAGTACAGATAAACCTCGTCCCACTTTAATGATCGGACCACCTCAGACTTCTTTTTTTTTTTTGCATCAGATTTTAATTGCGTATGCAGCTATCTAGCTATGACACAATATCAAAGAAAAGTATAGAAAAAATGACTCAATTTACAAGAGGAGCACTCATGCCTCGGATTTCATTTGCAAGTACCACTGCGAAGCTATGGTGGCTTTTTCTTCACCCCAAGTCAACCCTCATCCGTGAATACCCACCCAGGGGACGTCTCAAAAAACCCTTAGTTATCTAGACATGCCTCCATCATCCACTAATTTTTCTCCGCGCGAAATATGGTCTGAGACGTCTCCTTCCCAAGTGGAGTAGGTGCCCAGGCTACTCAAACCATACCAGAGAACACCACCAGGAGGCGGACCACGACACCTTCCATCGTCGGCTTGTTTTTATAGTGTCAGCTGCACTCTAGCAATCGAAGTCTTGGCGCGCACAAAGCTCAATTCGGAAAACTCTTGCCAAAATTCAAAATTTCACGCTCGTCGAAAACGTATCCCTCTTCTGCATCATCTTGTAAACTTGTCCTGATCCCTCTCACGTCCATCCCAAAGAGCTATCTCTCAGATTTGTGCTCTACGCTTTGCTTCCTCCGTCGGGTATAAATATCGGCGTGGGCGTGCATTTGGTGGTCAACTGAGGCCAGAGAAAGTCGACGAGAGGTATGGTCATTGGGATGAGGATGTACTAGGTCGTACTTGTAGACTTGATGAAGCTTAGTTGAGAATCGGACTCGTTGGGAGTGAAAAAACGACCTGGAGGAGTAACTTGAATCATAACCTAGTGGGCCAAGTTCTTTGATATTGCGAAATTTGACTGAACTTGACTCTGGGAGAATATTTCACTCCTAGGTTCGTAGAGGACACCGCGTACAGGTGTTCAGTCTTGCCCTCCTTGGGCACTGATAGCACAGCTGAGTACCTAATCATTCTGGCAACATCCCTACGTCCGAGCGTTGCCTGGTAGACCAATGCGTCTAGAATGAGGTACACATCACTCTGATGGCCACTGAGGGGCAACAGCATACAATGTGACGATGGTGTGTAGCTCTGTAATCCCGGAAGTTCTATACTAGCAACCAGTATCGATGGTATGTTATGTCAGGAGATATTGGTTATGGCTATGGAAGTGGTTACTGTGACAGGAGTAGGAAGCACCTGTGATGAGTGCGTGATCAGGACTTGGGGTTGAACGTGTATATAAGGAAGCAATACTCCCGTAGGCCGAAAGACAACCAACCTACAACTGTTCATTTCAACGCATCTTCGCATTACAGCTACATCAATTATATCCGCATATCCATAATCATCTGCATCCATTTCAGGTATTTCTCTGTCTACTCATGACCTCGTTTTTATGACAGTTCCGGCTTCTCAGCCTCGCCTTGCTTAGGCTGCAGGTTTTTTGACACTTTTTCCCGCGCACGCAGTTTCCATTGCTACCATTTTTATTTTTTTGGGTAGAAGGTTCCGTGGAAAAGGTGGCTGAATTCCACGGGTAAATACTGAGCTGAATGGCTATTCATTAAGGGAAATATATCAATGATCCTTCACGAAACATGAGAGGCAAGGAGCACTGTACAAGTTATGGCCTGGATCAGAGAGGAGCCCAATGTGCTAGATAGTCATAGACTCAAGTAGTACAATAAAAACACATACATCCACCTGGGGCTCAATATTTTATTCACATTAAATATATATCCCTAGCAGACATGCATGTTCTAGCCGAGTAACAAGGGTTTTCAAAGGCAATGTTCTCCAGGTTATTTTCCCTCATAATCCATTGCCAATTTCTATTCCCAGACCCTGCCATGACAAATTCACTACACCGATGTGTCGCCTGTTGTTAATTTTCTCGGAACAAACATAGTTCCCACCCTTCGTTTTTTTCTCACAAATGCGGAATGTTGGAGTTTCATCAATCAATTGAACTATATATACCGTGGAGTCTTCATACCAAGAAAATGGTTACTGAAAGCCAGATCAGAGGACCATTTAACTTACATCCTGACTTTGGTATCAAGTTGAATCGACGTGTGCGGTAAAACTCGCCGTTGGGATCGAGAGGATCGCCAGACTTCGCTCTTGTCACATCACAAAATGATCTATCGCGTTTGAGTCCTTTTACGCCGAGTTTTCGTCATAACTACATAGAAAATGTGGTTCTCCGAGCGCAACAGGCACCAGTAAGAGAAGGAAAGCCAGTGCGGCCGTGGAGGCAGAGCTGAGAAACTTTATTGGGAGAACGTCGTACTAACCAAGCCGAAATTTGGGCTTCAAACACGAATCCACCTGTTCTTTCACCGAGGTCCAAAGGATAATTGATGACGAGATTTCCTGGAATTTATAATGAAAATGTGATGCCAATACTCGGTACCAATGTCTCTGTCAACGACGTCAAAAGAGTCTTGGTTAACTCTCTGGATAATGTTTAGAAGATGAGCATGGACCCTAATGTATATATATTTTTGACAAATCCACTTTGCATACCCATGTCATATTTCTAAATTAATTGACGCAGCAGCTCTCGAGTACTGATCCATGGCAAGCTTTAGCAATTAATACAATGAGCCAAGCTATGTCAAAAGATATTTGACTAATCCGTTTCTAATTTCACCAGCAGAGCTACGTTATTTTCCGTGGGCAGAGAAGAAGGCTTGCTCAATGTATCCCATCTCCCATATATTGTAAGAAATTTGTTGACACATATGTGTGTAATATTTGTTGCAATTTCTGAGTTACTGTAGATATCTCTTGTGATGCTCCCCTACAGCCTAACAACCTGACGCCGCAATGTGTCAGATTTTGCGGGAACGGCCAATAACTTTCACGTTTCGGCAATTTTGTATTAAGTAGACAGAATTCATTGTCTTGCCCTGATGTGGAAATTTCATGCAAAGTAAGCGTATTTGCTCGACTTAAATTCAGTCGAATGGATCAAATTCACATTCGTGATGTATATGATGATCTTGTGAAGGGTGAGGGATAGCTCCTGGGCGCAGTGTTCCCAACAGGCTCGGAGGACAAATAGTCTCCTAGATCCGAGTTTCGTCGAGTTTGGCGATACTGAAGAAGTCAGCATACGGGGTAATGAGTCAAGACTCGGGAGGGCAAGACTGAACTCCTGTACACGGTGTCCTTAATAGCCTCGGAGTGAAATTTTCTCTCAGAGCCAAGTTTAGTCAAATTTCGCAATATCAAACAAGTTGGCCCACGAGGCAATGATTTAAAATACTCTACCACATCAATTTTTCACTCTCAAAGAGATCGAATCCTACCCGAGTCTCATCAAGTCTGCAAATTCGACCCAGTACATCTTCACTCCCATGACTACACCTCTCGTCGACTTTCTCTGGTCTCAGTTGACCACCAAATACACGCCCACGCCGATATTCGCACCCGACGGAGAAAACAAAGCGTGGCGCACAAATCTTGGTGACAATTCATTGGTATGAACGTGAGATGGATTAAGAAAAGTTTACAATGTGACAAAGATGATGGATGTAAGGGTCGACGGACGACTGATGTTGAAATTTGGCAGGGAGATTTATAAATTGAGCATTGTGCGTGCCAAGGCTTCTGTATCGAGAATGCAGCTGACACTTTAAGCACAACGATGGCTGGATGGTGCAGTGGTATATTGTCTTGACCAGTCTGCGAAGTAGTCTGCATAGCTTGGACACATATCTCACCCGAGACAGTAGATCGCTGGTTCAAATCGAGCAAAATACAACCAAATTTGTCGCGGAGCTAGTGGAAATGGATGACAAACGTATGCTTGAATAAACAAAGTTTATGAAATTCCCTTTCGTGGGTACTTACAGAGGAGGGTCGACTATTTGTGTAAGCAAGCATACCTCAGAGTGGTATTTGCGAATGATATCCTGAGTATGAGTGTCTCTAACGTCAAAAGAGTCATCCAACATGTTTACATAGCACCGGTCATGTGTCATAGCTGAATAGCTGAATAGCTGCATACACATTAAAGGTAAAAAAAGAAAACGCCCAGTGGGATTCAATCAGGAACCCGTGAGACCTGCCTGAAGGCATTTCTCCAGAACCCTTACAACTATCCACCATGGATATTATTAATTTTATCCATTCATCTCCTACCTGAGTTTATAAGCTTGCATATGCATTATCCTGACAGTGCTAAACTGTAGGTGTTTATCCACATCGTCACCGGGTGCGTCAATTTGTGAGGGATTAGGAGATGTGCGGAGTGCGATGCAAAGTCGGCTGGCCCTAGAATAGTAGAAAACAATCTGAGCAGGTGGCTTTCTAGAAATAAATCCTGATTTAAATTTCATTGTGCAGGAGTTACCCACGAAGCTCTATTATTACGCCATACCTTGACCCAAATCACTAGGCCGATGTTTTGTCTCTTATTAGTTTGACATGTATACACATGGTTGCCAACGCTCTGCATTTCTCGTGTAGACTTGGATGAAGGGATATTCATCGATTTCCTGAACCAAGTAAGGAGTTTCGACTAGATACGGAGGGATATGTTTAGTGATAGCGATGTCAAAGGATGTGGAAACTAACCTCCACCTTCTGGTGTCGCGCTGATTCGATGTGACCAGTATTCTTCCCCATTGGGACCTCTGGGATCATCAGGCTCTGCCCTCCTTTTTGCAGAATATTTTAAACAATTTTCAATCATCCTGGCTGTAATAAAATTTCCCACACCGCATTGAAAGTGTGGAACCGCATAAACAGCTGGCACTAGTAGTAAAAGACCAGCCAATGCGGCCGGGAATACGGCGTTGAGAAACTTCATTTGGACAGTGTCGTCTCACGAAACTGGACTTTGGCCTGCA
Source organism: Blumeria graminis f. sp. triticale (assembly GCA_905067625.1). Lineage (NCBI taxonomy): Eukaryota > Fungi > Ascomycota > Leotiomycetes > Helotiales > Erysiphaceae > Blumeria > Blumeria graminis. The sequence goes on from LR898478.1 coordinate 3,002,222, forward strand.
AACAGGAGGTCGCTCGATGTTACTGAGGAGGCTCAATAGATAATTGATGACAAGATATCCAGGTTTTGTCAACGGAAATATGTTGATAGTATTCGGTGCCAACGTTTCTCTGAGTGAAGCAAAAGGAGCGTCGATCGAATGACTTTGTGATGCAGGCTGTGGCTACAAAGACTATGGGATTATATATTGGAGGAATTCTACTTTTAGCAAACCAATTGTTACGCTTTGAATTAATTCACGCTCCAATGCGCGTGTCCCATTCCATGACAAACTTTGCCCATGAGTTAAATGAGCCAAGCCGTACCTAAGAGGCATGCATTCCCGTGGATAGTTGACTATTGCAATCTAATTTCATTAGTTAGAAGTGAGTGATTAACCATCAGCAGGGCCACAGACTTGGACTATCTGAATTTTGCGGGTCAAAGATCCAGCTCCTGCTGTAGAGCCGAGATTAAGCATCACCTTCCTCGCTGGCATGAGGAATTCTAAATTCTCTTACTGTTAGTTTCATCTTCATCTCTCAGCAAGCCGGAAAAGACAATTCTTCACCTTCTACAGGCGTCGGTGAAGTGGCTCGGTTTGCTCTGCATACCAACGATAGCCAAGGAGAATCGCATCTAAATTGAGGTTAACGGTTAAAAAGATTCCTCTTCCGATCTTTCCTTCAGTATATAATTTTACCATTCTTTCTATGTTACTTTAACAACAGTACAGTCCTTGACACATGGTATCATGTTGATACTAGGTTCAGGTCTTTGTTATGATGGCGTGGTCTGTAGATTTGAAGTTCCCTATGCTTAGTTTTCTGTCACAACCATCACCTTCGGATTAACTCTGGTCACCTCTAGTTGACTCTTGTATCTTTAGATACCATTAGTACCCACTCGAAGGGGGACTATTATTAACACCTGTCAGTGGTGTCCCCTACGAACTTCCAGCTCTCACTGTAGAGTCTGCAGAGCCGAGATTGAGTAACAATGTCCTCACTTCGGAGAGGATTCCCCATCGCTTTCGCGGTCTGTATCGTCTTCATCTCTCAACACATTCCCCTATCACCATTATCATGAAGCTAACCACGATCAGATCAGATGGTAGGGTCGGAGCTCTACTCATCACCAAACCTTGATCACGGAGGAAAAGCCATCCGATGAGTTTCCGGAGCGTACCCAGCACCCGATACGGAGATGGTGGATTGGATCAAGTCGGCCTCGACGGTTACAAAGAAGGGAGATATAGATGAATATGCGCACCTCATGTGGTCCCGGTGTCTAGGCCTCGCCTGGCTGGGGCTGCAGGTTTTTTGAGACTTTTTCCCGCGCACGCAGTTTCCATTGCTACCATTTTTATTTTTTTGGGTAGAAGGTTCCGTGGAAAAGGTGGCTGAATTCCACGGGTAAATACTGAGCTGAATGGCTATTCATCAAGGGGAATATATCAATGGTCTTTCACGTAACAAAAGAGGATAGGAGCACTGTATAAGGTGTGGCCTGGATCAGAGAGGGGGCCCAATGTGCTAGGTAGTCATAGACTCAAGTAGCACAATAAACACAAACACACACACACACTCACAATTTTTTGAAATTCGAATATTCGAATATTCACCCTTTCCCCCTCTCCCTCCCTCTCTCGATATCGTACGCCCTTAATTCAAAATTTGTGAGCGACTGGCAGGCTACCAATATGCCCCCAGTTCGCAGTAAGCCATCGCGGGCGAAAGACATCGTAGATAACCGCAAGCACCTCAAACACGTTGCTCGACAGAAAGCAAGCGTCAAGTTGGGCCCACTGACTGCCGTTCAAGAGATGAACATCGACCAATTAATCGACGAAAGTACCACAGATTGCGATATGATAGATGTTGGCAACTTTGACATTGACAAGATTCTTAAGAATCTGAAAAGACTACCTAACTCAATTCACTCCAAGCCAGATGCGACCGGAGCTGAAAATGCAGCGACGAGTCGCAACAATTTAGGGACAGCGACTACCGGACAGCATACACTTCCTCTCATTGAAGTCGCTGTGCCAGCTATGAGACGGGCTGCGATTGCAGATGCTAACAAGTCAAAAGGTGCAGCATCTACCCCAAACCCCCTGGAACATACACCAGGAACCACAGAAGAGAATCCTTCTCACAGTGGAAATGAAGGCAGGCAGACGGAGGAATGCCCCCCCGAACTCAGAGCCTTGATTGAGGCTGAGGAACGCCGGGCCGCAAAAACTGCGGAAAATGTAAAAATTTGCACCGCTGCAATAAACGGTGTCGAGAATGCTCTGTCCCCCCTATCCAAAGGGTCGAGTGTTCAATTTATAGACTCTATGAAAGTCTACATTAGAGCTGCAATAGCTCAATTTATGATCGCGGGACCAGGTACAGTCCTCCCATCACTTCCCCCACGCCCCGAAAGCCAGGCTACTGGCAGCAAGATTAAAGAACGTGCTGCCAAAAAGCAGGATGAGCCACAAAGTAAAGTGACTCATGACAAAGTCTCCCAGGCCAAAACCACTTGGGCGTCAATCACCCGCACCGGTATAAAGACTCCCCCGGCAGCCACAAAAGTCGCACAGGCTATGCCAAAGGCGGCAAACTCGACGCGGCCGTCTAAAAACCCGACCACCCCAAAGCAATCAGCCATGAAAGATGAACGCTTGTTTCTTCGCCTTGGAAATGAACACCCTTGGAGAAAGCTATCACCGTTTGGTGTTAGAGAGGCTGTGGCAAAAGTGCTTGAAATTCCTCAAGCCAATATTGAGCACGTATACCGTGTTCCAACTGGCTTCGCAATTAGAGCCGAAAACCAAGAGGCACGCGCCATCATATTAAGCCTAGCTGGGTCCCTCATCCAGCAAGATGCCATACTGGAAGAAGCATCGGACCTGGGCTCACTTAGAATCGCAACAGTCCCAGTAGCCATTAATACAATAATGGGCAGAGTAATCGTCACTGAAGAGATGGTAACAGACGAGATAGTCAGGGTCACCAAGGCTGTCCCGGTAAAAGTTCGCCCACATGGGAAAAGCCGACTTGGAGCCCCATACCAGTCATGGGTAGCCCTTTTCGAAAAATCATCGATCCCTCGGCCAGGCTTCCGACTTTTCGACGACTCTGGGATTGCAGTCCGCCACCAGCCTCGTCAAAGCATCAACCAGTGCAAAAGATGCCTACAATTCCATGGCACCAGAGGCTGCTCGCGCGCCCCAGCCTGCTGGAATTGTACTTCAACTATGCATTCCATCGCGGAGTGCAAGGCACACACCAAGTGCCGCAACTGTGGAGGTCCACACAGGTCAGATAGTCGGGACTGTCTAGCTCGTCCAACAAAGTCTGGAATGGCCTCCTGGGAAAACCTTCAGACTATAAGGCAGGCTAGCCAACGCGAATTCGCAGCAGTCACTCGGGCCAAAGCAGCTGTCAAACGCGCAGAGGCAGCGATGACAGCAGCCACAGAAGCGTCAAACACTAACCAGCCAGGTTTCAAATCGACCAACTGTTTTGAAGTTCTCATGTCCGACGCTACAGCGACTGTAGCCGAGGTCGATGAGGCATCAAATCAGCAAAAATCTTTGTGAAGGGCACCCCACGGGTCTCTTCAAGCCTCTCTCCTACTCTAAGCTTTATGTCAATAAACGTAGGTAGAGGGGGCTCAACGCAAAACATTGCGCTTGCCCGAGCATTTGAGCTGGGTATCGACGTGGTTCTTGTTCAAGAACCTCTGTGGAATAAACAAAATAGCACAACAAAGGATCACCCAGGATATACCTATCATCTGCCTAACGGCGGCGAAAATGTTAGGCCGAGGGCTGTGACATATACCCGGATAGACGATAAAAAGATATCGGCAACACAGATCTTTCCTTATGTTGTGTCTACAGGAGACTATTGCTGGGTTGAAGTGAACGGCATTACTTTTCTCAATGTCTACAAGGCACCCAATGACTCGACAGCTATCCAGCCACTAATCAACTGGACTCCACCGCCAAACTCCGTCGCTGCTGGGGACTTTAACTCGGTATATTGGGCTTGGCAACCTGGCGTGGAACGTCCTCATGGACAAGGAGAAATGATCGAGAAATGGGCAGACAAACACCATTTGATCTGTCATATTATTGGGGAGCCCACTCACCGAGCTGGAAACACGCTAGATCTAGTTTGGAGTAATGTCGACGGCGCCCGTGCTTGGGTAGATCGTGGTGGATGTGTCACCAGCGATCACTTCCCTATCCGAGGACAAATTCCAGTTTGCAACTCAGTGATGAGACCCGAAAAGGCAAAACTCCGAGTAACAAAGGATAAGCTACCCAGATACGCCAAGGTCATTGCACAGTGGGTCCGACCACCACCAGTTCTTGACACAATCGAGAGGGTTGAAGAGTATGCCGAGGAAATTTGTTTCCATCTCACTAATGCAATCAATGCAGTAGGAACACGACCAAAAGCTCGCTGCGGCAGATCTGCTCCGTGGTGGACCCCAGAGTGCAAGGCAGCCTTCGCCGAATACAAAAGCGCGATAACTCCCAGTCAACAGGCACTCAGCGCGAAAAAGCTCCGATCAGTTGTGAAGACCTCGAAAAAGGAGTTCAAAACCCAACAGGTCGAATCAATTACTACGCCGACTGATGTATTCAAGCTAATGAGAATGGATAACCCCAGACAGGCTAGTATCCCTCCGCCATTGAACCATAATGGGATGTTGATAACAGATCCATTAAAACGGGCCACGATCCTTCGCGACTCCCTCCTGGCACGATTTCAGGCATCAGACGACTGGTCACCATGTACAGTCGCGAGCAGCAGTCGGATACCATGGGAAGAGGACGTAACAGATGAAGAGGTCCGAGCCTGTACCATTGGTTGCGGAAATACGGCCCCAGGAGCAGACGGAGTCTCCGTAAACCTGCTGGAGGCGTGTTGGAATACAATCGGGCCTTGGATTTCCCAACTGTTCCGAGCTTGCATTCTGCTTGGCACCCATCCAAAGTGTTTCAAATTAGCCGAGGTGGTCCTCCTTCAAAAGAACGATAGAGACCCAACGACAATCAAGGGTTGGAGACCAATCGCTCTTCTCTCATGCTTGGGAAAAGGGTTAGAAAGGCTCTTAGCTAAGCGGATGGCACACCTTGCAGTAATCCATGATGTAGTCGGCCAGCAACAGTTTGGTGCACTGCCGAAGCGCTCAGCAACGGATCTGGTCTCATGTGTGGTCCACGACATCGAAGAGGCAAATTCACAAGGATGGGCAGCTACTTTTGTAACGTTGGACGTTCAAGGAGCATTCGACGCGGTACTCCATAATCGACTAGTAAGGAGGATGCAGGAGCAGGGATGGCCGGAGTCTATTCTCAAATGGACTAGCTCCTTCCTCGCCAATCGGATGGTTCAAGTGCGATACTCTGGGGGAGTCACTGCCAAGAGAGAGCTAGTGTGCGGAGTTCCACAGGGCTCACCGATCTCGCCACTTCTCTTCCTTCTATATATGGCAGAGCCCATGCGAAGTGGAACCCCGGGTCTGAGGTTTAGCTACGCCGACGATATTGGTATCCTTGGACTTGGCCGGACGATTGCAGAGTCTGCAGCCGCAGCACAGGACGAGGTCAATAACCTACTAGACTGGGCTCGAAATAATGCTGTCGCTTTCGATACAGACAAGTCCGAAGTCGTACAATTCCCCGGACGATACCGCGAAACATCGGTTGGAATTTATGTCAACGAAACTCTCATAGAGCCGTCGCAAAATGTCCGCTGGCTTGGTGTGTACCTCGATCCTCGACTAAACTTCAAACACCACGTCACAACCTGGTGTGGCAAAGCGTTGAAAATTGCACAGCACATGCGTCGCTTCAATACAGCCTACCGAGGAGCCGCTCCTGGGGCGTTGGTTAAAGCGATCGACACATGTATTGTCCCAATCGCAACGTACGGAGCTGACGTCTGGTGGCCTGGCCTTAGACGCCCAACAATACGAGGGATGGTGACACCGCCCACTGCTGGCCTATGTAGTATGATTGATAAGGCTGTCTTAATGGGTCTTAGGTCAGCACTACCGGTAATGAGAACAACACCCAACGCCGTACTACATAGGGAAGGAGGAATACCAACCGGGAAAGTCATTCTCGAAGGAAACCGACTTCGCCTCTCTGCCAGAATGCAAACACTTGACGATCGCCATCCGCTCAGGATCCGTGCTGCAGTTTGCCCAAATGTCGGTACGCGGAAATATAAAAAGCACAATCGAAAATCTGCGCGTCCTGAAATTCAAATGTCACGGGCTCAGCGTGCTTATAGACAGCTACCAGATGCAGAGGCCGCGGAACCTCTTGCCCCACCATTTTATCAATTGCGGCCGGGTTCGAAGGTTGGTTCGAGAAAAGACCAAATAGAAGCCTGTAAACTTTGGACCACTAATGTGCCAAAGTCAGAAATTTGTGCTTACTCGGACGGAGCATCGGAGGGAAAGGGACGCTCAGCTTGGGGGTTTGTCTTAAAGCTGGATGGGAAAACTTTTCAAAAAGGAAGTGGCATAAAGCACGGTGGAGAGGCTTTAGATGCAGAGATTATGGGGGCACAGGAAGCTCTTAAAGCAGCGTTGGGTCACCTAAGAGGGAAGGAGTACCTGGCGAAGGGAACGACGCAGTGCATTAATGTGTTGATGGATAGTCGACATGAGATAAATGCACTGAGCACGGGCAGGTCCTCGACAAGCCACAAGGAAGTACGAAAGTTTCGCGAATTGTCTGGGCTAGCTCAGGTAAGAATAACGTGGGTAGCAGGACACTCGGGGATACATGGAAATGAGGAAGCAGATGCAGCGGCCAAATCCGCCCTACGAACGCTTCCCAGCGTGGAAACTAAACCAGCAACCACCACGACAGCATTTTTACACCAAAAATTGCATCGACAGCGACAGACTTTGCTCGACAGCTGGTGGAATGAAACTTGCCCGTCACGGTATCGTGAGCTAGATCTGCTCATGCGCCGTCGTAAACCACCAGAACTTGGGCTTTCCAGGCTACAGTTACGACATCTCATTGCAGCCCGTACGGGCCACGGCAATTTCGCGGCGTACCATCGTCGCTTCAACAATCCGCACGCTATTACAGAGTGCACCTGTGGGGAGGAAACCACCCCTACCCACTTCATACATTGTCGACTCAACGCAAATATCACGCGTCGAATCAGAGGGTCATTGTCACACAATGCCTTCTTACATAAGCTACTCGGGCCTAAGTGCTTCGAGAGCTTCAAACAATTTGCGCAGGATACCAATTATTTTGGGTATTCTCCTGTGCATCCATCTCCTACTCTCAGTGGAGATCGAATATAACTCGTCAGGAAACTAAACCTGACAAAATGGGAATCGAGGCGAGAAGTATTGCTTCCCATTCTAAATTATTTGCAATTTATCTTTTTCTTTTGTCAATTTTGGGAAAAGGAGTTTGCGTCGGCGCATATTTTTAACTTACTGCTGGTTTTGTGGTGGTTCATGCGGTGGAATCAAGCTGGGTATGTCTTAGATGTAGTTCTGGCTGTGAACATCGGTCCTGTACTCATAGTGGATTTGGAGCTTTAGCTTAGGACTTGAATAAAACAGCAACAACACATACCCACTCGAACCTTTAGAAATTTTAGCTATTTAAATTACCCATCTTTCAAATCTTTAGTTCCTCCAAGTCATATCTGTTGTGACCTGACGCTGTTCAATCTGCAGACTTTGTGGTGAGCAGTTATTATATCTCACGTGATGGAACACGGGTGCAAAGTAAAAGAGGGGACAGCCCACTAACCAAATCTAAGCAATTACGGGCACATGTAGAACTGTAGCACTTTGTCTGTAGATAGACATAATAAGTAATAATCATCAATAATTGAATCAACCTCTGCACAATTGAGACCCATAGAAGTGTCAACCTTTCATACAACCCTTAATTGTATCGTCGCAATTGCATCTGTAACGAGCCACCACTGCATTCCAGAATACACTCTCTAACTGTGATAAGCTACACGGCCAGTTCTAGCAAAAAAATTACAATAATTTCCAGGAGACCTTCAGTCATCTTTTGCGATCTATGCCGCCTCTTCTCGCCCTCTATCAAGGCTCTTCTGATATTCTAACACTGCTTTCAGAAAATAGTTGATCGGAGGCGACAAAAGCAGGTGGGTGGATTTATTGGGTGCCGTCCAGTGTTGCAGTAGTAGGATGGTAGTTGGCATGGTTTAAGGTTAAACGATAACTGAATGTCTCAAGACCTTCGTGTAGCTAGATATTCTCTTCCATTCTCATCCCACAGCTCATTTATAATATTTACCTCGTTCTTCGTACCCTCATCCAGTGACATCCAGTCTAGCACGCCTAGCAGATTTGCCAATTTCTGTGGCTGTCATACGCCCGAAAATGGGCATTGTTTGTATCGATGGAGAGGGGTGACAAGAAGGGATAAAGTACCATTTAGAGACATGATTCATTCATGAGTTGATATTGTTCAGACGATCATGACTATATCACAACGTCATGTATTGACACGATTCATTACTTGTACCTGTTGTATCAACCATGACTATGTCTCAGTGATAGGAGAAACATCATTGACTAGTTACTAGAAAACTAATCAAAATCCTAAACACACAACTGAGACTAGGAGAGTTTTACTGAGTAAGTGATTATTCTCATGAATCTAGATCTGGAGGAACATTATCTGGTTGCTTGGCTCGAGGTATTTGAATCTGAGCATATCATGTATTATAAACAATATAGAAATCTATCTCAGTCACAATCATCATCTTAATTCATGTCACCATCAATAGCTGCAAAGGACAGTGTCACAGGGCAGGTTTACAAAGTGCGTGGTAAAGTATAATATTTGAGTTGTGCAATGAGAAGAGGAAAGACTATCTAGCTACACGAAGGCCTATAGAGGCTCAGTTATCGCTTAACCTTAAACGACGCCAACTACCATCTTACTACCGTGACAGACAGTTTAACCATTTCCTTATATAAAGGGCATTTGCGTATCATCAAACAAAAACGTGTGTAGGCATCTGTAAAGGATAGGAGATATACCACTAGTCTAGCTTTGTTTGACCTCTATGTAGAGAGCTATATCATGTCTTACACAGCTAATACCAAGGCCAGGCAATAACTTTAAGGTCAATAAGTATGTCAATGCAAAAGCTCTGTCAACAAAAATTTGATAATGCAGAATAATAATTGTTGTCTGTTCCCCCAGCAACGAATTTATAGTGGCGAAGTAGAGTATTTCTGTTCGCAAATAGCCTTAACGTTAAATTGAATAGCAATTGTGCAGGCACTGTCCATTTTTTAGGCCTTGATGCCGCATTAAACATTCCAATTTGAATATGCTCAGATATAACAAATAGCTAAGCTCTAGTCATTAGTCCACAAATTCAACTGGTTTGTACATTGGTGTTGTTTGTTTGTTTGTGTCAGATTGGAGTCTAGACGTTTGAGCTGGAGCGAATTCGAAGGGCTAGAAGAGGTTAAATGGACGGCAAAAGATGACTGAAGGTACACTAGAGATAATTTGGAGGAAATTGAGGTTTGAAAGATGGTTAATATAAGTATTTAAAAGGTCGAAAGGTTCGAGAGGGTACTAATGATAACTAAAGGTACTATAGGTGACCAGAGGTGTTCCGAAGGTGGTGGTTGTGACAGAAGACTAAGCATAAAGAACTCTACGCCTACAGACCAAACCATTGTATATACACCTGCCTTCCTTTCACTAGCTCATCATAACATAGATCTTAACACAATATGAACATGATACCATGTGCCAAGAACTGTCCTGTTGTCATAGCAACATATGAAGATAGGTAAAATTATATCCTAAAGAAAGGATTGAAAGAGGACGAGGACGAGGACGAAGACGGAGACTAGGACGAGGACGAAGACAGAAGCTGATAATGAGGACGAGATATTTAGATTAATAATTAGATTCTAAAACATGAGTAATTTACAAGACAAAAAGCTACAGTACACATCCAGTCCTAGAGCTTCCTTAAGTACACGAGCTTCAATACTATAACCAAGGGTGTAGTAGTCCACAGCCATAACACAGTAACTAACTAGTACTCTGAATGGCAACTGTTGCTATCACAACACTGTAACAATTACAATACCTAAATTATGTCATTTTATGCACGTCATAACTCGGTTGCCTGGGTGCAACACAACATCCCAGAGATGGTTTGTGACAATGTTAAACTATAAGATTGTTGGTCAAACACAACCCTCCCTGTGCCTTCACAAAATGGAGTTATGGTTGTGATTAGTGATTAGGGTTCACCTAGGAGTAAAATGGGTAAGGCGTTTGGAGATCTTATATACCCTGTATTAGTAGTTTCATATTAGTGTGTAGGCGGGGCTGGTAGACACATATTAGTAGGAGCACAGTTGCAGCATTTTTCCTACAATGCTGAGTGAGCAGAGTAATATACACGTTCTGTTAACCCTATACTTTATCAATTCTACTTCTAGTACTACTGTATTACCTGTCTAGAGGAATCATATTCTATTATTATCCTCTCTTTTTTCGCAATTAATGTACAATATTAATGCAAGGTTGAGCCCTAGCCCACTCTATTTGTGTCCATTCCTCAATGTCTAACTCCTTGGTACTCCCCCCCTTTTTTTAAAAAAATTACTATGATTAAATTACAAATTTATGCAGTTGTTTCTGTTGTTTCTGTTGTTTGTCATTAAACTGTAAGAGTCGGAAGTGGAATTGTATTCAAATTGTACTGTAGGCTATGTTGAAGTTCATGAACTAAAGAGAGAAGTTGGAAGGGGAATGGTCACCGTTATATACATGGGAGTGTGGTCAGTGCTTATGATCAAACAGGGCAGATCCCATGTTGCCTAAACAGCCCTGGCTCGCTCATCTATAACCTAGCCTTAGGTGCCTTAGGCCTTAGCCTATGACATACACAGGTTACTCTTCTACAACTTAGTAGTTTTTGTTGAAATTATGGAGTTCAGAGATGAGTCAGGTGATGCTTAATGGAAGTAATTGATGAAGGGTTTGGTTGTTGAGTTTTCTATGATTTCTGTGTTGGGATACACTATGTCGATCCTACTGGGCTCGATAATTAGTAGTCCCGACCGACTGGTGTTTGGCAAACGGAGATTGCGTATACCCTGTGCTAGCGTTGTTTACTGCTGTTAATAGGAGATCCCGCACGGGCTATCTATTGGGGTTAAAAGGAGTCTGGTACCTGTGTTTAATAGAGTAGTCGAATTGACATCCTTTTATCCGTCATTATTGCATAAGCTTCCCTTTACCAATAAAGTCCACGAACTAAGTAGTGGGTTATACATTTCAATAGGTTATGAGACTCAGTGTCACATGCATTGAAGTAGTAAAAGGAAACGACTCCAGGGACCGTGAATAATTCAATCCCTGAGCCGACTTCTACGGTGCAACACGAAAGCACAAGCAGTCAGTCCATCGACCTTTTCTCAGGTGCCTTCAGCACAAGATTAGGAACGTGTCTAACAAGACATATTACAAGAAATCAACCCCAAGGCATCCGACCTTAAAGAAAATGTCGGAAGAAACTAGCTGGGGTATACCTATCCTAAATGGGAAAAACCATGACTCTTGGTTTCGCCACTATCAGGTTAAACTAAGAGGTAGAGGGGTGTACTACGTGGTCACGAAAACATTGGACGAAGCGTGTCCAATCGTATCTTCCATCGGAAATACTCAGAAAATTGTTGATCCTATACTCCACAACGAAAAAAGGGAGAAGTACTTTCGAGATGAGGGAACCGCAATCGATCTTATGTTCAAATCCCTTTCCCTCGATGACCAAGCCCTATAAGACGAACATGATTCCGCCTTCAGTCTTTGGGCCTATTTACGCTCTAAATACCAGCAGATTGATTCGACCACCGCAAATGAGTACATGACGCTCATTCAGAATTTCTCATTTGACGACATGACTATTATTCAAGGATGGGATAAATTAAAGGAATACCGGCGCAAGTTATGCGCAGCTGATATTAGATCAAAAAATGCGTATCAAGATGAAGCCCTTCTTTTAATCTTGATTCGTTCTCTTCCCATTGAGTATGTTGCAACAATTGATACCCTTGATGCGATGACAGATCTTTCGGTAGAAGAAAAGTTAAAGCGGCTTCAAACCAAGGAGAGTCGCCTAATAGCTAGCCAGCGTAATGAAAATGCTTTTCCTAGCTATCCTACAACAGAAAACAGGCACATCTCATCGAAAGGGTCGCGCACAACTTTAGAGCCCGGTGAAGATTCAGGATATTCTCCACCATGCTACTTATGTGGAAGGAGACATTTTATCAAGGCCTGTCCGTTCACGGAGATCGCACAAGACGCTGTACATGAGTACATTAAGAAAACCAAATCATTTTGCAGTACACCAAAGAATAAAAAATCAGGTCAATCACTCTCTCGAACCTGTTCTCCGTCACAAATTCGACCCTCAGCTAACGTGGAGAAGAGAGTTGGATTCAAGAGCAAGGATAAGGCGTATGAAGCCTGTACTTATTCCGATGTGGAATCTGAAGGTGATTCGGATTTAGACTCTGATAGTCCAACTCACGAACATGCTCAGATCTCTAGAGCACTTATCAGTAAGGCTATTCCATCCACTTGGGCCAGTGATACCGGCGCCTCTGCACACATGTCTGACAATCTTTCTCTTTTCAGGTCGCTAAAATATATTCCACGGCGCACTATAATGGTTGGAGGAGGAAAATTATATTCACGAATGAAGGGCAATGTGAAGATGACATGTGAAGATGGATCTTTTATGTACCTACGAGATGTGCTTTATGTACCATTATTAGGAATAAACTTGATGTCGAGTAGACAAGTCTGCCGTCATGGGGGTATGAAAGGTGCTTTTGATGAGGGCCACATGTATTTCAGAAAAAATAATCGCACAGTTATAACCGCCACTATGCGTAATGGGCTTTATATTGTATCACACATCGACAATAATGATCATGACCTAGCTTATAATTCGACGAATCTCGACCAAAGTACCAATGAAATGATTGTTGACGAGGAGATTGTGGAAGATAATGAGCTTACAAGTAAGGAAAAAGAAAGATACATCCTATATCATTGACGATTTGCCCATCTTGGTCCCCAAAAGCTTAGGAACTTACACTTAGTCACAAATCTCTCACGTCCGATCAAAGTTCCTAGTTCCAGAGAAGAGCGCGTTTGTGAGACTTGCTTGTTAACGAAGATGAGAAATTGTACTTCTAAGAAACTATCGCCTTGGAAGCTAACAAAATTAGCCTTAATCCATTTTGATATAGCCGGTCCATTTCCACCGTCCATTCGGGGAAATAAATATTTTATAATGATACTGGACAACTTTTCTAGAAAGTTATGGGCTTTGTGTTGTAAAACAAAGAGTGAGGCATTTTCCACTCTTGACCAGTGGAAAACTACTGTCCAGCTACAATCAGGTGAAAAAATAAAAGCTGTACGTGCTGATAATGCAGCTGAACTTCAGAAAGTTATCTCCAAATGGTCACTAGAACAAGGAACTCGTTCAGAACCAACTACAATTGCAACATCCAGTCAAAATGGGCCTGCGGAACGAAATATTCAAACATGCGAAAACAGCATGAGAGCAATGCTTAAAGATGCAAATTTGCCACTTGAATTTTGGGATGAAGCTGTAGAAACCGATGTGTATATACGAAACCGCACCCAAACAGGCCCTGTCATTGATGGAATACAAGTGAGTCCCGAGGAGGCCTTTACTGGTATTCGACCAGACATAAGCCATATTGCAGTTTGGGGAAGTAAATGTATCTCGTACATCAACCCTCACACCATAGCCAAAGGACAAAGAACAGATAAACTTATGGATAGAGGACGAGTCGGTGTATTTATGGGTTACAGTGATACGACAAATAAACAATTACGTGTTTATAATCCCGAACTTGGATATACATCAAGGACAAGTAGGCTCAACGTTATGGAACATATTAAAGGTGGCACAGTGGAACTGAGATTTCTTAACTGCACTACAGGCCCTCAAGGCACTGCAAATGATTTTGATGATTGTAAGCCCCGCGGTAGACCTAAAAATGATGTAGATGCTCCATCTGTTGCTATTAATGCCAACTTACAACACTCTAGACCGACTCAGCATTCATCAGATTCAGTTGTCCTCGAAACAGGAAATCCATCTCTTGATACTAAAGTAATGGATGTACCAATTCTAGAAACGCCAGCTCTAAATAAATCAATCATGAAAACAGAAGAAAAAAGGCGTAAGAAAGGTGAAAAGGATATAGATAATACGGAATCAAAATTTATTGGTCATCCAATAACAATCCAATCTGTTGTCGATGTCGAGGCATGTGAAAGCCCTATTGCGCAACTAGAAGCCAACGATTTGATCGGTCAGGAACCTCGCGTATCCCAAATTGAATTTCCTACTACAACAGATCAAATAATCTCGGATCAAAAATCTTCAAATGATTTCGATGTTACTAACAGCAATCAGCAGATATTATCAGACGTCTCTCACGAACCAAAAATTGCACCAACACAGACAAATGAAGTAAATCCAAAATCCGAGAAGCCAGCAAAGTGTGGCCATTTACTGAATCCATCCCAATCTAAAGCTACAAATACCAGAGAATTTACTGCCCCAGACCTGGACCATATGTTTATTGATGACCCGTTTCCACCATCCACAAGGTCCTTATTAAATACTGAGACTTGTCCTGGACAGCACCGCTATTTCACAAGATCAAAACGTAAGAAAAATGAAAGCGATAATCTGATGGATGAAGATGAAGAACAGCATAAAAAGATTGCAAGGGCATTTGCTGCCAAAGTCCTTGAGGAAAATGATGAGCTAAATTTATTGGAGTATTCATATCCAGCTGAAATTATTGCTGGTATCAATATACCAAAAACATATTCTCAGGCTGTTAATGACCCAAATTACAGCAAAGAGTGGAAGTTAGCAATTGCGCAAGAGATAGCTAGCCTAGGTCAAAATGTTACTTGGAAGGAAGTTGTTCCACCGTCTGATGCAAATATGGTTTCTACCAAATGGGTCTTCACTATTAAATTAAATACGGATGGATCTGTTGAAAGATTCAAGGCAAGATTAGTGGCCCGTGGATTCAGCCAGATTCAAGGTAAAGATTACACAGAAACTTTTGCCCCAACTGTTCGAATGGACACTCTTTGTATCTTTCTTGCCAGGGTGGCAAAAGAAAATTTAGAGTGCAACCACTACAATATAAAGAACGCATTCACGGAATCTCATTTAAAAGAAAAAATATATCTATCTCCACCTAAAGGTGTACCGGTAACAAAGGGTCATGCTTTACAGGCATTGCGCAGCTTATATGGACTTAAGCAAGCTGCAAGGGACTGGAACATGCTCTGCAAAACCCATCTAGTACAATGGGGATTTGTTCAAAGCCTTGCAGATCCATGCTTATTCATCCAAAAAGAGAGGCAGATTGAGTTACTTTTATACGTTGACAATATTGCTGCAGCTGCTAAGTCCACTGATGAGCTAGACTGGTTCTTTAGTAAGCTCTCTTCTCGTTTCAATGCCAAGAATCTGGGGGAGATTGAAAAGATACTTGGAATGAGGGTAACGAGAAAGCGTACAGAACGAACTATCTTGATTGATCAAGAGCAATATTTGAGGTCAGTGCTTGAAAGATTTGGAATGACAGCAGACAAATTTAAAGCGAAGAAAATTCCAGCATCCAACTATGAGTTAATTCGTCCCGCAAGTAAAGAGGACAAGAGAATCGATGTCACAGAATATCAACAAGGCATCGGAAGCTTAATGTTCGCTATGGTGTTAACGCAACCGGATATCGCTTTCGTTCTTGAAAAGCTATCTCAATTTATGACTGATCCAGTAGAACATCATGGTCATGCGCTAAAAGAATTGTTTCGCTACCTGCGATCAACTGTCACCCAGAAACTGCGTTACGGACCTGGGGGAGCGCATAAACATTTCGTTGTTTACTCCGATGCCGACTGGGTGTTACGGTTTGGCCGTTGTCTGAGCTTATGTGGATACCTAAGCGTATTGTTGAAGATTCATGTTGTAAGACTGTAAGGAAATGATAGAGGGAACTGGAAGATACGGCACTACCAGCCAAGGGGCCAGATCAGTGTCACAGCGTAGTGATTCTTGATAATATGTGGCTGGGTGGCAAGTATTCGGCCTAGGGTGAAGAAATCAGTCAAGACAATCACTGAAAGGCTGAATATTATAAATACCCGCTAGTTGTAGCTAGATTTCTCTTTCTTCTTTATACAGTTTATTAAATCGACATTATCATCACCAACTCGGGGTTCCCGTCACAATATAAACTGTATCAATTCATCGTTTGCCCGTCATTAAGTATACCGCAGTCCTAGTTGACAGTGACTTAGGGCATCCTATAATCAAAGGTGTTTGTCAGTAAGCACCTTAATCAAGTTGAGATTGTACAGGAAGTTGATGCCAACGTTTGCTCTACCATCAACATCAACAAACGAGGCATCTAGCTCTGGACGATCAAGTCGTCAAAGTAGGATCTCATTCAAATCAGCGCAGGGATTTGAAGAACTGGTAACGGGTCCAGATATGGATAGACTTAACATCGGAACGGACTTAGTAGCATCTGGTTTGTCTGAACAGGAATCAATGCCACAAGAAAAACCACGAATGGATATGGAGACAATAGTCGAGGAGATGAGGAGAAGAGACATGGATCATAGGAGGGAAATGGAGATGTTACAATCTCAAATGAGTCAGATGATGCTACTGATGCAGGAAAAATCACAGGGTGAAGGCCAGGTACCCCTGAAACCAACTAAAGCTAATGACAATCATCAACCCGAACGAAGGGAGCTCTCCGGCAAGGAAAAACCACTTAAGTGGCCGGAAGCCTACGATCATAAGGATAGGAGCAAATGGGCAACCACACACGGAATACTTCGATATATTTACCGGCGCAATGTAGAGGAACGACACATCTTGCAACCATCAGATTTCTTCATGCAGCTGTATAGCCACGCGGTGACAGGGACTGCCAAGGACATGATCACCGGCCAATTTCAACACATGCTTGCAATTGATGCAATATGGGACGCTTTGGGATTATTACAGGCCATGGACGACACCTATCGCGATAGAAACGAAGAACAATCGGCGGCTGCGCTATTTCATGCATGCCGACAATTCAGGGATGAGAGCTTGTCGTCGTACCTACCGCGTTTTCAGCAATTACTCACGCGAAGCCCCAGCTCTACGGGAGATGATAAGATTAAGATGTACCAGCTTCGGAATTCGCTCAATAAAACCACAAGAAATCACATGATCGGTCGCTCGCAACCACAAACCTTTCGTGAACTCGTTGAATATCTGTCTTCACTAGGTTCGGAAATTGAGGAGGTTGGTATGACAAGAACAAAAGAATACTTACTCGGTCAGGCTGGGTATTTTGATGATGGAACACGAGGAATTGCTGGTGGTAAACTACTCGGAGGAACCTTGCAAGGAACCCCTTATCACCCAGCAAGTAGAGATATCGCCAATAACAAGGATTTAGATGGGGACACAAGGATGACCGGTGTCAACAAAGTCCGTGCAAAGTGGGTTTCACAAACTGAGTTAAACAAACGGAAAGCAGACGGCGTATGTCTGCGATGTGGAAGGAAAGGGCACATAATAGCCAACTGTCATCTACTCCCAGCTAAACGCCCCGAAACCACAGTTCAAGCTTTCACTTCTGTAGAAAATGATGCAAGTACCGAAGAATTCAATGTGGTGGGAAGTGAGTTAAAAGGTTAGCTCCTGAACAAAGTCGTGTTCAGGAGCCTGGAAAGGGAGTTTCTAATATGGTAGTTGGCTCAAATCAGATTGAAGATACCGACGTAGAGTACACAATGAATGGATCGTCTTTTATAATAGACACATTAATTAATGGAAGTTATTCAGTACCTACCTTGATTGACAATGGATGCGAATGCCTAGCTGCCGTTAGTAACTCCCTAGTACGCAAAGCTAACCTTCCTCGGACAAAAATAAGTCCCCGTAAGCTTACCAAAGCTACACAAAACCGCCACCACAAAGATCTTATCACGGAAATGGTTAAAATGGAACTTGATATAGACGGATACCAACGTACCTTGTTTGCTTATGTAATATCAGGGCTGTCTCATGACCTGATACTTGGAAAACCATGGATGGAACGGGAAGATGTTATTTACAATGCAAAGGATCATTTCATGGACATCAGGGAAGCTGTTGTGAACGGTCAGCCACTCAGGGTTTGGGAGAAAGGTCTACAAACGAAGATAAATGCACTACAGCTAGGGTCGAATATCAGAAGTTTGTCTGCAGGTGTGTTCCTTGCAACAGTTAGGAAAGCCAGGAAATCAACGAGCGCCACCCAATTATTTTCTGTAACACTTGCAGACATTCAGAAAGCGCTTGCACCATCGAAGAAATCACCTACAAACTTGGAAAGGCTTCCTACGCAATATGAGAAATATTCAGACCTTTTTCGCAAAGAATCAACGGATAAACTCCCACCTCATCGGAAAGGGTGCGATCACGAAATTAGCCTTGAACCTGATAAAAAAATACCATGGGGCCCCCTATATGGAATGTCAAGAGATGAATTGTTGGTACTGAGGAAGACCCTGACAGAATTACTTGACAAGGATTATATTCGCGCCAGTAGTTCACCAGCAGGGGCCCCAGTACTTTTTGTTCGGAAACCAGGTGGGGGTCTTCGATTTTGTGTTGATTATCGTGCTTTGAATTCCATTTCAAAAGCTGACCGCTATCCTTTGCCTTTAATTAAAGAAACGCTTGCTAAACTGAGCAGAGCTAAATGGTTCACAAAGTTAGACGTACGAGCTGCGTTTCATAAGTTGCGCATTAAGGAAGGTGATGAGTGGAAAACGGCTTTTCGGACACGATTTGGGTTGTTTGAATGGCTTGTCATGCCATTTGGATTGAACGGTGCCCCGGCCTCTTTCCAGAGATACATTAACGAGGCATTACGTGAATATTTAGATGATTTCTGTTCTGCTTACGTAGATGACGTACTTATCTTCACCAATGGAGATGAAAAAGATCATCAATTTGGCGACACCAAAAATTGGGGCTTCTCAAACCATTACCCGTACCTGACAGATTTCATCAGGAACTTTCTATAGATTTTATGGTAGACTTACCGAAGTCAAATGGCTCAACAAATATCATGGTGATCACTGATCGCTTGTTAAAATCAGTAACACTCGAAGCAATGGATAAGATGGATGCAGAAACGTGTGCTAAACGATTCCTAGAATGTCATTGGCGTTACCATGGATTTCCAAAGGCTTTGACTAGCGATAGAGGGACAAATTGGACGAGTAAATTTTGGAGACGGGTATGTGAATTAGTTGGAATTCAACAGAGACTGAGCACAGCTTACCACCCTCAAACTGATGGAGCAACAGAAAGAATGAACCAGGAAGTCCAAACTTACCTGCGAGCGTATGTTTCCTATACTCAACACGATTGGTCCAATTGTTTGGCTGCTGCTCAACTAGCAATAAATAATAGGGACGTGGCATCCTTGGGTGGTTTGAGTCCATTTTTTGCGACACATGGGTACCACGTTAATCCCATCCAAATAATTAACGAAAATTCAACAATTCCTACATCTACAGGAAAAGAAAGAGCTGAAAATTTTGTCGAGAGATTGGTAAATGTAACAGCTTTTATGCAATCCGCTATGGCTGCTATTCAAGAACGTTACAAAGATTCCACAGATAAAAAGAGACACCCGGCACCAAGGTATGAAGTTGGTGATAAAGTTTGGCTACTACTGCGAAACATTAGATTGGAGGATCAACCTTCCAAGAAGTTGGGATGGCAACATGCAAAGTATACTGTCACAAAACTGATTTCGCCAGAAGTAGTGCAACTTGATATCCCTGGAAGAATTTATAATCGATTCCACGTCGACTTGCTTCTACCAGCAGAAGAAAATCCGTTGCCGTCTCAAACAATTGAGGACAAAAATCCAGGCCCTATCACTGGTGATGATGGCGAAGAAGAATACCAAATTGATGAAGTGCTTAGATGTCGGACAAGGAAGGGAGAAAGACAGGCCTTAGTAAAGTGGACTGGAATGGCGCAACCAGAGTGGACATCTCTCATCAATTTGCAAGATGCCGTAGCACTCGACGATTGGGAAAAAAAATGGGGCTCAGCAGAGACAAACAATGGGCCAGCGTCAAGGAAAGATAAGAGGAGAGGGTAAATGGGGGGGTTATGTTACGGTTTGGCCGTTGTCTGAGCTTATGTGGATACCTAAGCGTATTGTTGAAGATTCATGTTGTAAGACTGTAAGGAAATGATAGAGGGAACTGGAAGATACGGCACTACCAGCCAAGGGGCCAGATCAGTGTCACAGCGTAGTGATTCTTGATAATATGTGGCTGGGTGGCAAGTATTCGGCCTAGGGTGAAGAAATCAGTCAAGACAATCACTGAAAGGCTGAATATTATAAATACCCGCTAGTTGTAGCTAGATTTCTCTTTCTTCTTTATACAGTTTATTAAATCGACATTATCATCACCAACTCGGGGTTCCCGTCACACTGGGCAAGTGACAAATCTGACCGAAAAAGTGTATCTGGAAGTGTAGCAATGTTTTATGGTGGCCCTATCTCCTGGTCTAGTAAAAAACAGCGATCAGTAGCCACATCCACTTGTGAATCTGAATACTTAGCACTCTCTGCTTGTGCAAAACAAGGTCAGTGGATTGCCCAAATATTCAGAGACTTGGGATGCCCTGACTATATTGGACTAAATTCTCAGAAAGTTCATATGCTAGGCGATAATCAAGGGGCGCTCGCTCTTGTCAAAAACCCCCATCTTCACGAGCGATCGAAGCACATCGACATCTGTTATCATCATACCAGAGATCTAGCGGAGAGAGGACAACTTGATGTTGCATATATCCCTACCACAGATATGGTCGCAGATGGTATGACGAAGCCCCTGTTAAGGATTAATTTCGAAAAATTATAATCACAGCTAGGAGTTGTTATGTAGTAAAACTAGAGTCACTGTGACTTGCTCTGTGGGGGAGTGTTGAAATTATGGAGTTCAGAGATGAGTCAGGTGATGCTTAATGGAAGTAATTGATGAAGGGTTTGGTTGTTGAGTTTTCTATGATTTCTGTGTTGGGATACACTATGTCGATCCTACTGGGCTCGATAATTAGTAGTCCCGACCGACTGGTGTTTGGCAAACGGAGATTGCGTATACCCTGTGCTAGCGTTGTTTACTGCTGTTAATAGGAGATCCCGCACGGGCTATCTATTGGGGTTAAAAGGAGTCTGGTACCTGTGTTTAATAGAGTAGTCGAATTGACATCCTTTTATCCGTCATTATTGCATAAGCTTCCCTTTACCAATAAAGTCCACGAACTAAGTAGTGGGTTATACATTTCAATAGTTTTGGTATTTTGTGTGGAAGTAACATTGTGATGCGGCCTTTGCACAATTTAAGGGTAAAAGGCTGAATAGTCAGCCTCGTGTAATTTTATCATAGATGTATTGCTATTGTAGTTTAAACATGAACATCTTTATCCCAACATACATTGTTATCTGATCAGATACCAAGGTACAGCCTATCCAACAGTTTCAAGGCAATTCTAGCAATGTCACCACTAATCTTGCCTCTAAACTATGAAACCTTCTTGTTATTTGTATGGCTGAGCTGTGTTGCACCATTTCCCGAATTCTTTCGCCCCTGTTGTTGTGCCAAGGATCCACATGATGTCCCCCTCCCTATCGCAAGATGAACATGGCCTAGGAGTTTTACTTTTATCAATTTTCCTGCATACAAAGAGATGTTTCGGAGCCTTTTCCTCTCCACAGATACACAATATCTTGGCATTTTGATGCTGGAAGCGTCTGTGATACGTGGCATAGTCTCCGTAAGCAGGGCGGGCCGCAAGGAGTAATGCGAGGGTTTTCGGGGATAAAGTCTTTAATTCCTCAAGAACTAGTCCTAACATAGGTATCTTCAGACTCCTACATCTATTCAGAACGTGTTCCTTTGATGTAATGTGTGGTCTATGAGAATTAAATTAGATTAGAGTGGCAGCTGTGATGGGTGATATTCAGTACACAGACACCTCAATCTTGTACATAGGAAAATTCTTCTCCTCATTAGATCAAAATAGTCTTCAATACACAACCAGACCACAAGGTGTTAAGGTTATGAGTTAAATGGGAACATAGTTACTTAGAATGTGTCACAATATTTGTTCAGATGATTTGATATTTGGTAATGTGATTACTGGCAGGTGTCCAATACTTTTCCGATACTATTCATGAGACAGAACATAGACTACCTATATACTCTAATATGACCCTTGCCATTGTCTACGTTCTCTCTCCTGACTTACTGCCAACAGCGTGCCTAGGTAAAACGCTGCAGCTAATGAGTCCATCTCTCATGAGAGGCATCTGCTGTTCTGGTGGCTGATGTGCGCTGTCCGAGTACACGTCGCTGCAATGCCTCAATCACTTATGTGTAATATCCCAGCTGAGTGATCCTGAACCTAGCTGTTCAGGAACGACGGCAATCCAGTCTATGGTTCGCGCCTGTGGTTTGTATACACACCACAGCGTCGCTTCAATTGTTCCCATACAATGTCTCAGCTCCGCAGTCCTTAGTCCATTACTCAGGAGCGGAAGCAGTTGTATAGTTCCGATAGTGCGCTAGGTCTGCATGAAACTCTGAGCGCTATCCCGTAATTGCCCGGCGATACCTAACCGCTTGTGGCTAGCGTGTGTGATCAATAGACTCATCACGACGCTGCCCCAATTGCTGCCTTGCAATAACTCAACCCGGCGCTCCCAAGTCCGAGACTCAGGAGCGGCAGCGGCTGTATCCATGGTCAACGCTCGACGTGCATATGCACCTGTCGGCGCAGAGCCGGTCATTGACAAGCAATATCACAACACAAGGTTATCACGTCCTGTGCATAATACTAAATAGGAGCTTCAGCCCATTGACTACCGTAAGCTCATAATCACAACATCCTTCCAATATGGGATGATGCTAGTCTTGTGCCCCTCCTTCATGAGACTTCTGGCTCTGTGGTTGTTTTGCTATAGGCCTCCTTAGCTAATACGTCTGCATGCTCATTTCCTTTTATCCCTAAGTGACTCGGAATACATTGTACTTTCACAGCACCTTCTACTTCTCTCGAAGATTGCACTCTACTTTTTCAATATTCCCTCAGTTCCTGGAATTTTGCAATCTTGACCGAGCTGGATGGACTTAGGTAGCCAGTGTGCAATCCTGGTGCTGCTTCTTCATTATCCAGACATATCACAATATTTGTAGCGTATTGTTGAAATACAGGGCTAGTCCTAGTAATCAGGATTAAGATGTGACTTTTATAATGATTAGACCCACTATTGTAGTATTTATGTAGCCAAGCTCCCCGAGCCCCCAATAGAAATTAGTTGAACCATTATATTCTTTTTACAGGTTATAGAGTCCGGTGGTTACGCTTCTAGCACAATCTTGAAGATATACTTTATTACACTCACATCAAAAATCCACCATGTCTACAAAGATATCGAAGTATGGTGGTACGGAACCGATTGGAGAGGACAGTTTTGACTTCCGGAAGAACAATTTGGATGACTGTCCAGTTGTTGACGGTAAATTCGACCTAATCAAAGCGAAAAGAGTCTTGGATATTGATATTGAATCTAAGGCTTCACTCTATTTTATGGCCCAAAATAGTGATGTTAAACGAGTGATATGGTGGCTTGATACATGAGCCTCCACCCACATTGTAAATTGTAAAATTGTGTTTGTAGAAGAGATATTAAACCCTTCAAATACCTGCATTGTCGCCGCAAATGGAGGAACCATTTATCCTAAAGGATCAGGAACAGTCAGGATTCATTGGCAGAATAAGGAAGGAAAGGAAAGAATGACAACGGTCAAAAACGTTGAATACATACAACAATGCACAAACAATCTAATTTCTGTTGGAAAACTCGAAGATGAAGGTGTCTCCTTGACAGTAGACTCACCCAACAAGAGTATCAGCTTGACAAAGAAGAACAAAGTGGCGTTAGAAGGAAAACAAAAAGGCAACATGTGGAGGGTGCGTCCATTACCCAAAGACATATCAAACAAGATATTCAAAGCATCACTGTCAACCCCAGATATGATATAGAAAAAAGTCACATTTGCACCTATTTTGGAGGCTCCTTTGGATGTATCCAATTCGAAAATCAAGGCAAGCAGAGCTCAGGTGGAGCTGCTGCATGCCCGTCTAGGCCACCCAAGAAAGCAACAGGAGGCAGGGTTAAGAAAAATCTTGAAGGATTTACCTGACCATTCCTTTTGTCCATCCTTCTGCAATGCTTGCACTCAGGGAAAAATGACGAGAGACCCGTCGAGAGAGAAAATGAGATCAGTATCAGCACCGCTCAAAAGGGTCCATATGGATTTATGGGGGCCGATCAGTCAGCATTTAATACAAGGAAATTGATATATGCTATTGATAACAGATCAACATACCGGTATGATCTGGGTGTATTTTCTGACAAACAAATCACAAGCTAAGGGCAAGTTTCGTGAATGGATTGATACAGTAGAATCTCAAAGACGCCGTTGGGGTAGTAGTGAAAGAGTGAAAGCAATTTGTTTCAATCGTGGAAGAGAATTCTTAAATACGGAGCTGGTGAAGTGGTGCAATGGCTGTGATGTTGCAATAGAGCCAACAGTTGGATATCACCCAGAAGGTGATGGATTTGCGGAGCGCAGTATGCGCACAATAATGGAAAAGGCGAATACAATGAGATTTGGGATGAAAATGGAGCCAGCATTCTGGCAACTTGCCGCCAAACACTCATTTTATGTTCACAATTGTCAGCAGCTCAAGGATATGGAGCTTTCACCTTGGGAACAATGGAGTGGGAAGAAGCCAAGTGCGCTGCAATGGAAGGTATTTGGATGCCCAGCATGGGTATATATACCAAAAGAAAAGAGAAAGAAACTGGATCCAAGGGCTTGGGAAGGTGTTTTTGTTGGTTTGAAAGAAGAGTCGGAAAAGATCTTTCTAATAAGGAGTTCAAAGGAAAAGAGAGTAATTGAAGCACGTTTTGTGAAATTCGATCAGACAGTCAACGGCGTACACAATAGCAATCTGATTTCTTGGGAGCAGATAATTGAAGAGTCGGAAATAGGGGATAACGAGGCTAATGATGATGAAGATGAGTCGGGCAACAGTTTGGATGAAGGTTGCGAAATTGGTGACATACTGAGTGGCAATGGCACAATGGAGAATGAGGTTGGGGACTTGCCCTAACATCAAAAATTTTCAGCCAATGAGAGCAATGATTCGACATTAAGCGAGCTCACAGACCTCGTTAGTTCGACGTCAATGTCAAACGAGGAAAGATGTACAAGCTTTGTGCCCCAAACCTCGATATGTCAACTAACACAACCACAGACAGCCGCAGAAAAAAGGGAGACTAAAGTAGAACTCAAACAGCTACAACAAGATGAAATCGCGAAAGAATCCGCGGCGCGGAGGCAGCAAAAGAGAGGTGATGGCCGAAGACGACGTGATCAGGTTAATATGATGAAAAAGAAGCAAGGTATTCACAAAGGAGTGATCTACAAAGAACTTACATTTAAGCAGGCAATGGAGCTCCCAGAAATACTTTTCCTATCTGATTTGTCATTTGCCCAATCTGCATCAGTGTAGGTGACAAAGTGGCTATCATGATCTCTTGTTCTAGGTCCGAACCTTAATTTTTGTTGAATTGTGGAGCGTAAGTACCTCATCAGGTCTTTGAGGGCTAGGCCATGATGGACCGCAGGGTTACTCATATACCTAGCTAGACATCCAAGGACAAATGCGATGTCCGGACGTGTAAGCGTCATTGCATAAATCAAGCTGCCAATTATCTGCTGGTAAAGCTTGATGTCGAACTTTTTGTCTGACAGTGAAGCTGGTCTGAGATTTTCATAATCAGCTGCTTGTATTTTCTTTTCTGAATATTTTCCATTCGGAAACCCAAAACTTGTGAGCATCTTATCAAGGTACAGTTTTTGGTCTAAATAGATGGTTCGATTTTGTCGATCTCTTGTTATTCTGACGCCTGGAAGCTTTGAGATCTCCCCTAGGTTCTTGGCGTTGAATCTCAGTGACAGAATTTTGTAGAACCAATCAATCTGTTTCATCTCTTCGCCAGCAGCAGCAATATTGTCGACATAAACCAATAAGTAAATCTTTCTCATTTTGTGAACAAATAAGCATGGGTCAGCGAGGCTCTGCTTAAAACCACAATTGTGTACAATGAAATCACGCAGTAACAAATTCCAGTCACGTCCAGCTTGCTTTAACCCATAAAGACTTCTAAGTGCTTTCAGAACTTTCCCGTTCGAAACCAATACACCCTCTGGAGGGGAATGGAATATGTCTTCTTTTAATTTAGACTCAGTGAAAGCATTTTTAATATCAAATTGGTAGCATTCCAAATCTCTTTTGGCTACTGTGGCGAGGAATATGCGAAATGTATCCATTTGGACAGTCGGCGCAAATGTCTCCGTTTAGTCAATTCCCTACAATTGGCTAAAGCCTCTTGCTACCAGTCTTGCTTTAAAGATTTCAATATTTCTGTTAACAGTCTCTTTTATGGTAAAGACCCATTTTGTTGAGACCAAGTCTGCTCCTTTTGGTAACAACATTTCTTCCCAAGTACCATTCATGATGAATTGGTCTATTTCCGTCTTAACAGCTTCTTCCCATTCTTTTGCTGGGGGGCTTATCATGGCTTCCTTGTATGTTCTTGGGAGTGTTATACCTTGGATTATCTTAGCTTGCAGTGCGTAGTCTTCATTATTGTCTGGAATTCGGCAAAATAGAGCATATAATCCTTTGAAAATGCCTTTTCGAACTATTTCCCCATATATTTGAGGCTGTGCCATTGCTGCAAGCGCATGCTCAAGCTGGTCTACTTTTACGAGCTTATTCCTCTGGTATTTGGAGAAGGATATCATTGCTCTAATGCGCTTTGTATGACGCTCTGTTATTGTGGAATCTCGAGGGACAAAAGACGATTGGCGAGTGGTCAAAAGCTGGCGTGGACTCAAATCATAAGATTCTAAACTAAAGAGAAAAGTATCTAGGAGGATATGAATCTGTATATGTGCATAGGAGGCCTGTTGTGCCTAGACCCACATAGCTACAGTGCACATCTCCAGTTATGATGGTCACGCAACTGCATGCATTTGCTCTGTTTGCTCATGCTTCGTTGAGTTAGTATAATTAGTAAGCAATAGTCTAGGGACTATAAGTAGAGAGCTTTCCTCCACAGTAGATAGAGTAAGCAATTCAGTCTTTCCTCATTCTACAGAGATCATTCTCCACTCCTCTTCTTGACCTATCCGGCCCAGCAGCATATCTGTGATCACTAGCAGTGAACTCCCATAAATTGTATGTACACCCAAATCATAGACCTATCATAACAGGTTATGAGCCCGGCGCATCCACGTACTTACAGGAGTTAGCTAACCATTGTGAAAAACCAGATTAAGCATCATGAAAATGACTGATCCAAAGGAAATTCTTGGTAATGGTATCTCATTCATCGCTTGGAGAATGGCATTGCGTGCTAAACTTGGACGCAAAAACGTCCTGGGACATGACTTTCATGACATGCCTAGGATCCGTCCAGTCAACATACCTACAGATCCTCTATTAGGGAGCCCAAACGCCGATGATGCAAATAAACTCACGGAAAAGTACCTGGATGAATTCGAGCGCTGGACTTTGGGAGAAATCGAAACAAAAAATATCATCACCCAACAACTATCTACGACCATCTGCCCCCAACATTACGACAACCTGACGGCTAAAGAACTCTACAACACTGTAGCCGGGACCAGGAATGAAACTGCAACCGCACCATATGCTGCAGCACTCGAAACACTGTTGAGCATCAGGTTTGTTAGTACTGCTGATGATTATGTTGACCGTTTCCTAGCAGCATATCAGAGTGTCAACAACGCGGCCGATGCAATTTCTACTCGGCCGTTAGCCTCTGGGTATCGCATAGGTGATGGACAAGCATCAGCCATTTTTGTGATGGGAACAAAGAGGATCAAATGGCTAAATGTTTGGCGTGATACAAGAGCATTCAATTCCGACAACAAGTATGCACCACTGCAAACTCTGATGTCTTCTTTGCGATCTGTAGCAGGCAATTGGACCCAGACACCCAACACGGTGGCTGCAGTCGTACCCAACAGTATCAATGTAGACCCAGAAGCATACTGCAAGAGGTGCAAACATCGGCACAAGAATAAGTATTGTTATTGTCTTCACCCAGAATTGGCACAGGGAAGCAATAACCGTTCTGGGATAAACAGGGGCAATGGCAAACAGGCCTCAGTCAATAGCGTAGGAGACAATAGTGAGTCAGACTCATGAGGGGTGATAATTGCTGCATCATCTCGAATGAATGAATCCGTTACACTCTATGACACAGGTGCATCGCACCACTTCGTCCCACACAGTTCCATGTTTATTGAAGTGAATCGCTCCCCTAAACCATTCAAGTTCGATCAGGCTGTCGGTACTAGAGAGCTATGTCAACAAGGAACAGCGACTCTTAAAATCGGAACATTTTCGCTCCAGCTCCATGAGACTTTTCTTTCACCTGAATCTTCGTGCAATATTGTGTCAGCCGGTAGATTGGAGAGGCTCAGCAACATAGTACCGGATCCAGAAAAGTCTCTATTGGTGCTGAAACGTGACAATGAGTCTAGTGTTCCCATAGCAAGACTGGTGCGCAAGAATGATGTGTACTACATTTATCCCCTTGAAAAAACCAATACATCACGAAGTAATATAGCAGCTCTTGGTGTTGTTAGAATACCGCACACCACAAGTGCACAACAATGGCACCAAAGACTCGGACACACGGGCCAGAAAATCTTAAAGAAAACCGCCCAACACACAAAGGGACTCGAAAATATAGACCTAAGTCAGCTCACAACATGCGAGATATGTCACCACAGCAAAGCCCAAAGATTTGTATCTCGAGAACCTAGACCAATCCCGTACGCACCTCCAGATGAAATATTTATAGATACAGTAGGCAAGATTACCACTGCAATTAACGGACTACAGAATGTTGTGATAATTACAGATTCTAAAACTCGCATGAGGTGGTCATTATTAACCCAATCCAAAGACCAGATTGCCTCTTCTCTTGTGCAGTGGATTGAATTTCAACACCATCATCATAGAAAGAAAGTCCGCGCAATCTTTAGAGACGGAGGCACTGAATTTTTACGCATTAAATCACACTGTGAACAGCATGGTATTTGTACTGATGTATCCGCTCCAGATACACCTGAGCAAAATGGAGTATCTGAAGCAGCAAACAAAGTAGTTTTAATACTCGCAAGGTCAATGCTGATTGATGCCCGCATGCCTACACTTTATTGGCCCTGGGCAGTTCGACATGCATGTTAAATTGTTAATAGATTATACTGCTTACGCACTAAACAGATCCCATTACTTGATTTCATGCAAGGCCTTCATCAGCCGCACACTGGTCAAGTAGACCTTACGAACGTTCCAAGGTTTGGCTGTCGAGCATTTAAACTAATACAACCGAAGCCAGGTAAATTCGAGACCAGAGCAGCAAAAGGATGGTTTATTGGTTTCCAGGAAAATACTGACAAGAACTTCATCATTTATTATCCCGATTGGACAACATCACAGGGCTGGAAATGGATAGAAAATTTCACTCCCCATGCATCTTTCAATGAAGATATAATGTTTGGTGACAAGCTAAGTCCAATCAATCAGCAGAAAACAACTAACTACTGGGCCAGTGATAACTCATTATTTACAGAAACAATGAATTATTAACATAATCCTTCTTTAACTCCAGAACTTCAAACTCCAGCATCGTTTGAGGGGGAGAGTTCATCACCCACCACGCTAGAATCTGACTCTATTACACAAGATGCAACCGAAGATTCCGCATTAGCCAATAACATAAACAATTGGCCCAAATCAATAGTTCAAGAAGTGACTTCACTCTCGTCATCAGAAGAACAATTACCACCAACAGACATCAGAAATGTGAGTTCCCGAAGTAGTGAGCAAGGTTCATTAAGTGAATTGTACCACTCGAAAGACAAAGCAGACTCCCCCCCAGAATCATACTTCCCTAGCCATTCACAGGAGCTTAGCCTGCAGCCAGAAGATGAGGGGGAGTCCAGTTCTGAATAAGAAGCAGATGAAACGCCATACAACAAGATCATGACTGGATGGGATCCTATACGCTCTATTGTTGGACAAAAACAAGCGCACTCACCAGAAAGGGAATACTCGCCGGAAAACGAGATTACAAGAACTAAGTATGGCACAGAGGTTAAGAAACATGACTACAAACGTCTCCACTATGGCAAGGCAGCACAAATCTCCAACAATCCAAAAACCTGGAGCAAAGCCATGACTAGTCCGGAGGCCATGCAATGGAAAAAGGCTACAGATGAGGAATTTCGCTCCCTCAAAGAAAAGGGAGTCATAAAAATCATTCGCCACACAGAACTTCCACAAGGACGCAAACCTATGAAATGCAAATGGGTATTTAAGAAGAAATTTAGAGCAGATGGCAGCATCGAAAGGTGGAAGGCTCGTTGTATAGCGAAAGGCTTTACCCAGCGTCAAGGCCTTGATTACCATGACACTTTCGCTCCTACACCACGACCGGAAACTGGTAGAATCATGCTTGTTCTAGCCCACCAATTTGGCTGGCACCGTAGGCAAGGTGATGTTCCAACCGCTTTCTTAAACCCTGACATTGACATTGACCTTTACATGAAAATGCCCCAGGGCTATGAAAAAGAAGGATGCATAATTCTCCTATGCAAAGGACTCTACGGTCTCAAGCAGGCAGCAGCTGTGTGGTATGATGATGCCAAAGCAACCCTTGCTAGACTTGGTTTCCACCCAACTACATCAGACGTATGTCTATACACCAACGCCCACCAAGATGTATTCGTGGTTATGCATGCAGATGATTTCCAGGTGATGGGTCCTAACTTAGGCAAGATAGAAACGCTGATGCAAGCTTTACACAAGAGATATAAGATAAAATCGGTGAGCACAGACTTGTTTTTAGGCATCCATATCAGTTACCCCAGAAAAGGTACCCTAGCATTATCATAGGGTCAATACACACGCACACTGATAGATCGTCACTGCTTAAAAGACTGCAAACCTGCTTCAACACCCCTTGAGCATCTAATGCTTCCAAGCAATAAAGAAAGCACACCAGAAGAGATTACAAGATACAACTCCATTATAGGTGGCCTGCAGTTTCTCGCGAATAGCACTAGACCCGATATCGCATTTTCTGTCAACCACTTGGCGCGATTTTTGACAAACCCCTCAGGTGAACATCTGCATGCAGCTCACCGGGTGCTAAGGTATCTCTCTAAAGAGCCGGATCGAGGAATTACCTTCAACAGATCAATAGGTAAACCCTCACTTAAAGCTTACACGGACGCAGATTTTGCAGCAGATCCATCAACAAGCAGATCAACTTCCGGATCGCTGATTATACTAACTTCAGGACCAATAAGTTGGCGATCCCATTTTCAGCGGGAACTTGTTTTGTCTACAACTGAGGCTGAGTATCTTGCTGCCACCGAAACATGTTGTCAGCTACAGTGGACAAAATTGCTTCTGGAAGAGTTAAACATTACTGATCACATTGAGGGAGCAAAATGCACCAAGTTGTACGTGGACGATCAATCAGCAATTTCTCTTATCAAAAATCACGACAATCACAGAAGATCAAAGCATATCTCACTTAGGAACTTCTATTGTCGGGAGCAGCATCAAAAGGGATTGATTGATGTGTCCTACGTGCCTTCTTCTGATCAACTAGCTGACTCACTGACCAAGGTTAAATCATCAGTCGCTATTCAATAACTTAAGGAGTCGTTACCGACAGGGGGAACGTTGTGCCTAGACCCACATAGCTACAGTGCACAGCTCCAGTTATGATGGTCACGCGACTGCATGCATTTGCTCTGTTTGCTCCTGCTTTGTTGAGTTAGTATAATTAGTAAGCAGTAGTCTAGGGACTATAAGTAGAGAGCTTTCCTCCACAGTAGATAGAGTAAGCAATTCAGTCTTTCCTCATTCTACAGAGATTATTCTCCACTCCTCTTCTTGACCTATCCGGCCCAGCAGCACATCTGTGATCACTAGCAGCGAACTCCCATAAATTGCATGTACACCCGAATCATAGACCTATCATAACAAGGTCCAACTGTTGAAGTAAAGTTGCCAACACCAAACCTCCTGTCCCTCATTTCCTACAACTCAAGGTTTTGGCATGAAAACCAATATCCATGACAAACCTTTTGTATTATGATTTGTCACACACAAGGCTCGTGTGTGTGAAACTAGTTGTTGGAATTCCTGGATTGACCCTGTGTCCGTTTACCAACTATTGGACTGACAGCCACGTGGCCACTGAAATGTCGGGGCGTCACAGTTGTGATATTGCTTGTCAATGACCGGCTCTGCGCCGACAGGTGCATATGCACGTCGAGCGTTGACCATGGATACAGCCGCTGCCGCTCCTGAGTCTCGGACTTGGGAGCGCCGGGTTGAGTTATTGCAAGGCAGCAATTGGGGCAGCGTCGTGATGAGTCTATTGATCACACACGCTAGCCACAAGCGGTTAGCTATCGCCGGGCAATTACGGGATAGCGCTCAGAGGTTCATGCAGACCTAGCGCACTATCGGAACTATACAACTGCTTCCGCTCCTGAGTAATGGACTAAGGACTGCGGAGCTGAGACATTGTATGGGAACAATTGAAGCGACGCTGTGGTGTGTATACAAACCACAGGCGCGAACCATAGACTGGATTGCTGTCGTTCCTGAACAGCTAGGTTCAGGATCACTCAGCTGGGATATTACACATAAGTGATTGAGGCATTGCAGCGACGTGTACTCTGACCGCGCACATCAGCCACCAGAACAGCAGATGCCTCTCATGAGAGATGGACTCATTAGTTGCAGTGTTTTACCTAGGCACGCTGTTGGCAGTAAGTCAGGAGAGAGAACATAGAAAATGGCAAGGGTCATATTAGAGTATATAGGTAGTCTATGTTCTGTCTCATGAATAGTATCGGAAAAGTATTGGACACCTGCCAGTAATCACATTACCAAATATCAAATCATCTGAACAAATATTGTGACACATTCTAAGTAACTTTGTTCCCATTTAACTCATAACCTTAACACGCTCATCTTCATCACCATTTCCAGACCTTTTCCTTGGTCTAAAAAAATACCTTGAAGCGGGTATCACAATTTTCTAGTCGTTATTTTCCCTTTCAATTCCTGTGTAATCCTCCTTTTTTTTTCGTTATCCCATAGTCATCTTTCGATTCTGAATCAAGGTCCATGGTTCCTTGGCTTTCTACCTGTTTCAATAGAAATTGTGCGGTCACCTCTACCTCATTAATTTTAGATGATTCTAAAGGAAGTGATTTGTTTTTAGTAGATGGCTGAGAGTTAATTTATTTGCAGCCTGTGTCTGATTATTGAGTTTTCTTCGATGTCTCTGTTGTTTCCAGTTCACCTAATTTACGGCTTTGTTGTTCTTTTCCATGTGCCTTTTCCTTACTTATCTTTTTCTTTTGTCCGGAGGATTTCTTTTCTATTCGACATTTTTCACCTTTAGAAAGAGTAACTTGTGTTAAACTAGTCGCATTCTCAGAGGCAACAGTTACTTTACTTTTCCAATCGAATTCTTTGTCATTTTTGATAATTGCCAATGGTTCCACTATTGTTGTGAAATCAAATGTGATTTTATCTCCTGAAATTTTAATGGTATTGTCTACTGGCTCTTGTCGGAAAGCTGGAAGTTTTGGTGATGGCACTATCTCTGGTGCATCGACAAGTTCTATATCCTGTGTAGAAGGTTGCTTGATATTGAGTTGTTGGCTTTCAATTTGCTCATTTGGAGACAAATGATTAGTCAATTGTTGTTGATTGTGGTCAGAAAATTTCCTTGGTCTACCACGTGGCTTTCGATCAATTAAGCCCGTGTGTGTCCACTGCCCAGTAATCTGGCTAGGTAAATTTCCGAGTCTCAAGTCTAATCTGCCACTGTTATGCTCAGCTATGTAGTATGGTAGATCTAGTAGCTGGTGCATAGGTAGTTATTATGGCAGCATGGCATCATGGCACATGAAGGAGATCCAGTCTCTACATAACGACATTACAAGTAGGAATGTGTGCAGTATGAGAGATGGGTTGCTGATATAGGATAAATGGCATGGCTGCTCAGTTGGTTGCACACTTTGGTGAGCTGCATACTGGTAACGTGATTGGTCTACAGGGAAACAAGCTAGGGGATAAGGGACGAGCTTCCCCCAATCTATAACATAATAATTATCATAGTCACTTCACTTCTGCAAATTAATGAAGACATCTCTCCACATACTGTCTTAGCTGTTCCAGCGCAAGTGTACATTCCCATTTCATATACCAAGTAAAACAGCCACCTTTAGAATTTTCATCAAAATCAATTGAACTTGATCTTTGGATGTAACCTAAGTCTGCCGAGTAATAACAATACTATTAAAATATACGTACTCTGATCACTTGTATAACTTGATAAGAGACACTGCACAGCAAATGTAAGGCGTAGATGAATCAGTATTGAATTGATATCCCACAGTAGTGATATGAGTTGGGTCTTATAGAAATCCCCATCCACCAAACTGTGTTCCAATTATCTACTCTATTCTAAACGTGTCTCATTCCTTCGTATAACTGAGAAGCACTCTGTCAATAACTTGTGTCATCAAAGAATGACTACTCCTTCACTTGACAGATCGTCTCTACGGTTTGTCGCTTACATTACTCGGTGAGTACTAACTGTTGCGTCTATTGTCCAGACAGTGCACGGCTTGTAACTAAGCGAGTCGTGTAATCTGATACTGGAGGTTCCACGTTCTATCTACTAGGACATGATCCGTTTCTCCAACAAATACTGCTTTGTGGTTTCATTACTATGCCCCAAAAAGACTGCTTGTCTTCCTCTGTTAGCTTGTTTATTATGAAGTTGGTTCACTGGGAATGTTTTTGGGTCAACATGTATGTAGCAAATACACCCCCAGACTTTTATATGGTCTGATTTTTGCTTTATCCCAGTGTATGCTTGTTGTAAAGGTAAGAGCTTACGGAGGTTAATTGGCAGAAGGTTTATGGATGATTATTGATGGATCAATGTGAACTGCTGATATGTTTGATATTCAGAACTATAAGGATTTAGGAGGTTTAAAGCCCTAATTATATACACATCTGAGGTAGCTTGACTCTCGCCTCATTTACCCAAAACAGTACCACGGAATATTCTAGTCTCCTCCATCTGGTGGTACAATCTAGAAACAATTTCTATACAGTGCTCCATTGTTCCTCTACTCATCATGGAGCCACCTGGAAAGTTCTTCCTTCACCCTCAGTGATCATTACCCTCGTGCATCGTAATCCTAGCCATCACCAGCACAACAATTCTTCCTCTGAAGATATCCTTTTTCCATTAATTTTGGGGCCACATGCTAGTCTATTTCGTACGTATGCATCAGTTTCTGCAGCAAAATACCAAAACTCTGCAGGAAGGCTAGCAGCGTGAGTCATTGTTCTTATCGCATTTTCCGTTCTTTGAATAGCTCATTCAGCCGCACCGTTTTGGTATGAAGAAGCAATTGTGGTGTACTGGGCACTTACACCGTCCTTTTTCTGCCATTTGTCCATGATCTTCTTCAATTCTGGAGCATTGTCTGATCTACATGCAATTAGTTTTTCATCTGTCTTTCTTTCCTCTAAAATTTCCATTCGCGCAGCACCAAGATTGCCTGATCTTTCGTTTTCAGAGGAATGGTCCAGATCTTCTGTGAGTAGCTATCAACTATCTGTAAGAAGTACTCAAATCCACAAATAGACATCTGTTCGGATTAGGTCCTGGTCAACGATGTCTAGCCTAATTGTGCTATGTTGCAGGCTACTGTTCCAATTATTCATGGGGTCATCATCAGGGTTATGAGTAGTTTCGGTTTTGGTGTGGGTTGTTAGATTGATACCTAAGCATGTCGCATAGTAGTCAGACATGCGACTCGAGTAGCATATGCACGGTAGACCTCAAACCCAAAATGATGATACGAATCAGGCTTTACATACTACGTCCTGTATGGCTAGCGTGGTTGGAATATGGGGAATTTACCTGTAGATAGATAAAGACGTTGTAGCCCTCTGATAGTTGGGACAAGTCTTCTACAATATTATATCGGAATCAAATCTAGCCACTCATTAAGTAATCTCATGAACTATTTCCAATGTCTGTGATAACAGACATACATATACTGTCATGTAGAGACATGATTCATTCATGAGTTGATATTGTTCAGACGATCATGACTACATCACAACGTCATGTACAGACACGACTCATCGTTTGTACCTGTTGTATCAACCATGACTATGTCTCAGTGATATGAGAAACATCATTGACTAGTTACTAGAAACCTAATCAAGATCCTAAACATACAACTGAGACTAGGAGAATTTTACTGAGTAAGTAATTATTCTGATGAATCTAGATCTAGAGGAACATAATCTGGTTGCTCGGCTCGAGGTATATGAACCTGAGTATATCATGTATTATAAACTATATAGAAATCTATCTCAATCACAATCATCATCTTAATTCATGTCACCATCAATAGCTGCAAAGGACAGTTTAACTATTTCCTTATACAATGTCAATGGAGATTTGAGCGAGAACTTTATCTTTATGTACCTCAATTTCTTTGCCTATCTTTCTCTTCATCTTACCGATTTTACAAGATTCGCAGATCCGTTTCTCTTTCTCAGGGATGGAAATCTTTTTGATTCCGCTCGCTACTTTGTGAAGGTGACGTAAAGCCTCGGAACTGTAATGGCCAAATCTTCTATGTATTAGTCAATATCTCTTACTTTGAGACTTAGGAGCCTCATCATATTCCGATATATCTGGATCTTCATCTGTACTTTCCTCCTGAGTTTTAGTATCTACTGGAGATTTGACAGATTTACTTTCGTTTGAAATGAAAGCTAGCTCGGTAGTTTCTGAGAAGATGGACTTTAGCATGTATAAGCAATTCTTTTGCTTTGCGTGTAGAAAAGTTTTATGATCATTTCTGACTTGAAGGAACTCATCAAGTTTCTTAAAATACATGTTCTTGGAGTTGTGTATCCCAACAATACCATCTCGGCACAAACATGGAGCTGAAATTAAATTTATCCCAAGCTCAGTGACAAACAAACAATCCTTCAGATAGCAGAAAGATCCATCATTTGCCTCGACTCTAACAGTTCCACGAGCTTCTGACCATAGTATGCCTCCTCCTACCTGGATTTGGCGTTTCTTTTTGAGCTTTTCTAATGGTCCTCTAAAAAGTTTGAGTTAGTCAGTCATGTGTGATAATGCGCCCGTATCAATTGGCCATTCTGGGGGTTGCTTACATGATTTTCTTTTTCGCTCTTTTATGAGGGCAGTTGTCTCCACAACAGATTCATCTGATGAGCTTGAAGAGCATGTCTCCGAGGAGGACGAGGATTATTCTTTGGCTATCTCTCTGAATTGTGGGCGATTGTGTGAGAACGATCCCTTTTTCTTTATTGTTATATGCCTGTACCACCAGTCGTGACTTTTCAAAAGCTTTATCTGTCCCTCTATGCTTTATCTCATCCACAAACCTTGAATTGAAGATTCTGACTCCCAGTGGGACCATGGAAAGGGTGATAAACTTAAACACCCCTATTTCTAGCAATCCGTTTATTTCTCTTTGCCTGCATTCTTTAA
This sequence comes from Blumeria graminis f. sp. triticale, assembly GCA_905067625.1. Taxonomy (NCBI): domain Eukaryota; kingdom Fungi; phylum Ascomycota; class Leotiomycetes; order Helotiales; family Erysiphaceae; genus Blumeria; species Blumeria graminis. The sequence continues at coordinate 3,040,219 of LR898478.1, forward strand.
AGGCCGGAACTAAGGGGACTTCAGTCTCTTCAATGAAGGTTCTAGCTACTGCCTGATCAATGTATCTTGCGGGGGGCCGGCGGGATCTTTCTGCATTTCTTCTGAGATTTACTGACGCTAAAGAGTCAGGGAAGGGTGGATTGTTGAGAAGGCCTCCGGTCTGTAAACTAACATTGTCATTATCCTGATAATATGGCCTAACAACAGTAGACCTGAATTCACTTGATCCTGAAGGTAACTCAACCTTGCAGCTTTCATTTTCTACACCAAGTAATCTGAAAGGGCCTGTCCATTAACCTGATTGTCCAGAGATACCTTCACGCCATACAGGGACTTCAGAGTTGATTGACAAGTCCTGAACACTTGTGGTATCTGGGCCGTATTGTTGACTTAAAGCTGTATTTACTAGGTTTTCAGCTCTAATCTTTTTGACTTCACTCATTGCCTTTTTGAGGGCGATAGCTCGTTGGTAAATGGAGGGAGCTGGAGTATCTGTGTGTACCATCCGCAGATATGCACCGAAAACAAGCAATGTAGGGACTAATTTGTCGGGCCCAGCGCTATCATTAATTGCTTTAATTGAAATTTGGAGTTTTGATTCTTTGGTGGCATTATCTCCTTTCAGTTCTGCATTAATTATATTATAAAGGCGCCGTAGTGAGGAATGGTAGCGCTCGACCATTCCTACTGACCAATGTGCTTCAATTGGGATGTTCTTTACAGATGTTGCCATGGATGTTGTATTTTGGTGAAATTCCTTACTGGTAAAGTTTTCACCAGCGTCAATTACAATATGGTCGGGTGGGCCAATATAGAAATCAATCCAACAATTCTGTATGGCGTCCCAGGTATCCTTGGCAGTCATGCTCCGTAGCCATCTTGCTGCTTGGAATCTTGTTGCTTCATCAACTATATGGAGAATTGGATTTCCGTTAATGTACATGATATCAACTACTATGGAGCTATTGAAATCTAAATCTTCATCTTGGAGACAAAATTTGAAACGGCTAGGGGGTCCTCTTTGTTTCTGACAGAACTCGCAAATTTTTGTTAGGTGGTCAATTGTTTTCTTTTCAACCATTTCATGACCTGATTGTTTTAATATCTTAAGCAATCTTTCTGCTGAAGGATGACCAAATCTCCGATGAAGTCTTTTCAATTCAGTTTCTGTTAAAAAGCACGGATTAGAATAGAAAGAAATTGTTATAAAAGAGTGTAGGAATTTTCCCCAAAGTAAGAAAGCATGACCAAAACACCTTATAACTGGAAACAATTGTAAGTTCTTCACTAGTAAATTATTGAGGTTATCAAAAGTAACGCCTAAAGTATCCATATCAGAAAGACAAAGTAAAAATGGTGTAGTGGCGTTCACAATGTGAAATTCAATCTGTCCAGTAGGTGTATTTAAGGTGACAGAGCCGATCGAGGCACTACTTCCAATGCCAAATTGGACATTGATTGCACCAGATTTCGCAGTATTAATTGGCAAGGGCTGAACTTTGTAAAGTGCATTATATTGATCAATGCCAGCAGTAGAGTGCTTTGAAGCGCCTGTATCAATTATTATACCGTAGAATATGTTGCTGTTATACTTTCCGGATGTGATAAATGGAAAAGGGTCATTATCCACTTCGCTATTAGCAGTTGATAAATCGAGACCGGTGATTGCATGCTCGAAGGATTTATTTGCCAGCGTTATTGCAATATCTTCTGCCTGTTCTATAGGTCCAAAGGAAGTGTAGAATATTTTATTAACCTCATCTTCAGTCTCTAATGAGGTGGTATCTAGTGCTAGGCTTTCAATTTGAATATCAAGTGGATTATCTGTGGAATTGTTGTCCTACTCAGCCTCATATTCTGCAATGTAGTGGTCCGGATTCCAATCAAAGCGTTTTGCAATCTGTTCCTTAAACCTCTTTCTTGCTTCTTGTTGTTGATATTCTGGGTGATTTTTAGACCAACAACCATGAAGATTGCAAACATATCACTTTCTTCTGCCAAAGTCGGATGATGCTTGGTTGTTTGTTGAGCGAGATCTAGCTGCTGGATGGACGTTTAAACGAGAGCTAGAGCCTTGTTTATAGTATTGCCTATCTGTGAAAAAATTGGATGATGTTGGCCCATCAGATTTTTCAGAAGTTGCAATTGAAGCTCGGAGATCATTAATTAGGCCAGATAGGGTTTCACTGGGCTTGAAGCAGACGTAGCTATAGGCTGGAATGTTGCGGCACGCGTTCACAAGTTTCATGTGGAGAAAAGAATCTATACAAAATTCGGGACCCATACTCAACTGTAGTTGACGCAGCTCTGTTACAAGAAGGTTTCAGCAGTTTTCTGTTGATTTTCCAGTTGATTCATTCTCTTGTATTACGAGGCTTAGACTCAGGGCTTCCCACCTTGCATATTTTCCTCTTTTGTACTCAATATTTTGAAAGTAACGCTTTGTGGCATCACACATCTCATCAAACGTGGCGTATTTGTAAACAATTAAATTTGTGTAGTAATGACTTAAAGCAGGTCCTATGAGCATTGTAGGATATGCCTTTGCAAAGAGCTGACTAGGTATGTCGGTTCTGTCACACAGGTCACGGAATATGGTAAGCTTATAATCAAAATTATCATTTTCACCATTGTATTTCATATCTTTGTCATACATTCGACTCAGGTTTGATAGTTCCTTAGCGCATCCTGAAACTTCGCTTCTATTTAGAAACTGGATATTGGTGATTGTCTGTGGGGCGTTTTGTGAAGGCATGTTAGGGTGCGACAATTGAGTCTAGGCTTTCATTTTTCTATCTATAATCATAATATCTGGGTGAGTCTCAGTTTTTAATTTAGGGGTAGACTCTAATTTAGACTTGAAGAGGTGAGAGATTGTATTTGAATTGAATGTTTCATTTGAGTTTTCTATTTCCTCTAAAGTCCAGGGGGTTGGGTTGTCTTCATTTAGTGTTTACATAAATGAAGTAACAATGTTAACACTTCTATTGTTCTTAACCCAAACTCCGTGTGTACGTAGGTGAGTCCGAAGACCTTGAACGTAGACAAGAGAGGCAGCATTGAAATCATCCTCTTCAAAAGATATAAAATCATCTTTGAAAGCTTCCCAGAAGTTATCATCTTTGATCTTAAACTTTATGTAATTGTTGACTTTCTGTTCGATAAATTTGTTAATCTGCTGCTGCCTAGCTTCTGCTTCCTTATCTAGCGCCGTCTGCTTTTATTGTGATCTCGTTGAGGGTCGTGATCCACCTGTATGATCCACCTGTAGATAACTTGGAATCTGTATACAAGTCGGGCATTTTGAATGCAGGTTTTGCGAAGGTTGATGATATGGAAGTAGAAAATGGGGTCTTGTGAATTCGGGCTGTTGAAATAATACGCAGAATCGAGGGCCTTACAGAAGGGGTCGATATTTGTTTGATTATTCAAGATCTTTTTTTTTTTTGCGTGGTGGACACGGAATTGAGGGCCTTGAGAAAGGGGTCAACTATCAAGTCTATACTCCTTAGCAAACGAAATCGAGCCGAGGCCTTTATCTGGGACTGAACAATTGAATCTCTCTTCACAAGATGTATCTGATCTGTACGTTTACTGATCAGTGTCGGAATACTTCAAGTGGACGGGTTTTGTGACAAGCTTGTTGTAACAATAATGGTATCAATTAATTCCTGTCTAACTCCCTCCATCCTAAGTAACAACTAATAATTACATTGGGGAGCCAATTTCTTATTCCCAGCGCTATTCTATATAAGGAAATGTTACGAAAATAAGTCACGTGATATAATACAGAGCTATAATCAGACACATACTCATCCAGAAGCGCTTTGTCATCATTGTCTAACCCCTTGAGAAGCAACACCTTTATTATTCCGGTGTCTTTCAAATACTTTTTCTTCTTCTCTACGTTCAAGAAGATGGTTTTGCTTTGGTATTTTTGTGACACTTCCTCGACATTGGCCTTTATTGATGTTGACGGGTCTGGCGCAGCAATTCGGGCGAATTCGGTTAGAGTCTGTTCCGGAATGTGAGTGACTCCTTTGCATTCAAAGTTTGCTTTCATCTGCCTGAACCAATTTTCATGGTTAAGCTTGGAGAGTTTTTCTACCTCCCAATGGCCGGCGTCTTCCATTGTGATGTGTTGCGTTATGACAATATGGGTCGGATTGTCTATGCTAGTTTGTGAAAATGACTCGTATTTGCTGAAGTCCCAACGTTATCAAGTGATGAATTATAAAATAAAATTGGCCCCTGGCTAAAGTTGAACGCTCAGAAATCCCGCTTACGGTCCTATTATAAGACAGTATTCTAGCACAAATCCTTTTGTGCAGCTTTACGGCTTTTAGTGCAGTCCTGTTGTGCTTCACAGTCCTGTTGTGCGCCAATTGTGAGTGAGTTGAATAACCTATATGTTTGAAATATTGCGCAATGTAATGGGCGCAATATTCATGGAACGAAAGTAGAAGTTGACTAAAAGAGTGTCATGTTCGGATTACGGCTAAAAGTGTGGGAAGTGTGCGCTACAAGTACAAGTGTAAGCGACACAGAGCCTAAGCCACAGCATAAACAAGTGTGGCGCCATCTAGGCATAGAAAACCCCCAATAACCTCCTTGCGCCCACGCCATACAGCCGCTCATGTCTCCAATAGGTAGCCTGAAGCGCTACCATATAACCTACTCTAACCTCTTAAATACACACGAGATTGTGTCGGGAACCTAGACGAAATGGAGGGCCCATATGTCCACAACACTCCGTGTCTCCATTTCCAACACTATAACCTACGGCGTAAACCGGACTTCATGAACTGTTGAAAAGAAGCATCCTACAATTTAATTACCACCGACAGAGTACTAATGTGCAAGGGAAGCAAGAGGGTAGGTTCAATAGGGTTTGATTGACTGGCCATAGAATCTAACGGGACTAAGTCTTCTATAAGTACCACACTCAATCTCGCTTCCACACGATCAACATAGCTAGCCTAATACAGCATCTAGAGTGTGTTATCCCTGTTACGCACTGACAAATTTACAATAGTTATGAACACACAATCATCTTCGGAGGACAAAGGCTGAACACCTGTCAGTGGTGCCCTTTACAAACCTGGGAGTGAAATATTCTCCCAGAGCCGAGATTCAGTCACGAAAAAGGGTGGGATGAATTTTATTCAATGGATTTCGACTTGAAGGAGTTGCACTCAATATTTTGGTTGAAAAATCAGTCGGCAGAGATTTCACAGCTGGAACAAAATCGAACAAAATCTCATCACCACCAACATACAATTCACAAATGGATTTAGGTCTGTCTGGGAATTGTATTCAAACATCCGACAACTCTTAAATTCCTTATATAATTGCAACGATCCATTTCTCAGTCGATTTTACACCTGCGACCTACCTCCATGCTCGTCACATCACCTATCTACACATGCTCTAATGATGAAAGTCATGATGGAAACTGGACGTATACAAAGGAGGAAGAAAAGGGAGATACACTGAGGGGATTACACAAATCCCCAATGAAGACAACAACCCGACGGTACGATATGAAGGTGCAAGGCTAGAGCAACAATGAAATATTGGACGGAATTCATATTTCGGAGTCAATGAGGATGTCAAGGGCTCGGGCGCGTGGTGGCCGAGGCTGAGGAGGAATTTGTGCTTCGGCGCGTCTAAAGAGGGTTCTCTGGACGGTTAGGCTTGACATGATTCAACACATGGGTGAAGTCTGAGGTGGTCCGGTCATTTGGGTGGGACGAGGCACCTGTACTGTGCGGCAGTTAACCTGATCCGGTCCGGTCCCACCCGTGCTTAAGCTCAAGTAGGAGTACAACGGGAATCACTATACCTAGCACGTAAATGAACAAAAAAAAACAAAAAAACACAGTCATCTTCTGTCTGCACATCTTTCTATCTTCTAGCACATGATAAAGTGCAAAGCATATTTACTAGTATCTATAATCAATTATCTACAAGCGCAGTATTTTTATATTATACTACATTTACATTCGAGTGGCAGATTCAGTATTGAACCCCTAGGTGACCTCATTACATAAAACCCGTACGTCCACAACATTCTATGTCTCCGTTTCCAACAGGGACACCACTGATAGGTGTTGAAAATATTTCCCCATGAGGTAGAGGTTTTTGGGTCACAATGTGTGAGAATGTTATGCTGGCTTGGTTGAGTTGTTTGGAGACAGGGGAATGGAGTATGGGCTGCTGGATTGAGAAAGGGTGGAAAATACAGGCTGGTGCACGGATGCTGTTCATGTACTTTACAATCTCTTCACCTGCCAATTATAGTGAATTAATCTATCAAAATAGTATCATACTTCACATCATCCATTAGATGATGTTATCAATTGTCGGGATGCACACCTAGCATCACCTTCATAGATCACTATTGTCAGTAAGACTTCATATTTGATATCTACTGACCCTCATTGGCCACAGTAAAACGCACTCAGTATCCATCGCACCATCCCCGCCACTCACCATTGCACATGAGCCCGTGCCACTCCACCAACAGAGAGCAGAGTCATAATTGCCATACACCTCACAGCTCATAACCACAACAGAAAACTATACTTTCCGCGCAGCACACTAGCATCGACTTCATATAGTAGAGATAAAGAATATAGGTCTGGAAGCATAAAGCGATGGTTAGCTTCCCTTCCAGCTAACAATGTCTATGCCTTCTCTGATGGATCTTCATCGGGTTCCGGACAATCAGCCTTAGTGTCACAGTTCGAATATAGAAAGCGAGTGGGCATTTGTATGATTGAAAGGTAAAGCTATAATTCATCTATGTAAAATCAAACTACCTGCAAGTCTACTCTACTACTTATACACATCCAGAGGTATCTAAATCTAGCTCACGCTTACAGTGGCAATCAAACTGACTTAAAGTTTGTTCTGTCACACAGGTAACTGTTGTCATAATGCTTGTCAATGACCGGCTCTGCGCCGACAGGTGCATATGCACGTCGTGCGCTGACCATGAATACAACTGCTGCTGCTCCTGAGTCTCGGACTTGGGAGCACCGAGTTGAGTCATTGCAGGGCAGCAATTGGGGTAGCGACGTGAAGAGTCTACTAACCACGTGCGCTAGCCACAAGCGGTTAGGTATCGCCGGGCAATTACGGGATAGCGCTCAGAGGTTCATGCAGACCTAGCGCACTATCGGAACTATACAACTGCTTCCGCTCCTGAGTAATGGACTAAGGACTGCGGAGCTGAGACATTGTATGGGAACAATTGAAGCGACGCTGTGGTGTGTATACAAACCACAGGCGCGAACCATAGACTGGATTGCTGTCGTTCCTGAACAGCTAGGTTCAGGATCACTCAGCTGGGATATTACACATAAGTGATTGAGGCATTGCAGCGACGTGTACTCTGACCGCGCACATCAGCCACCAGAACAGCAGATGCCTCTCATGAGAGATGGACTCATTAGTTGCAGTGTTTTACCTAGGCACGCTGTTGGCAGTAAGTCAGGAGAGAGAGCGTAGACAATGACAAGGGTCATATTAGAGTATATAAGTAATGTTACAGTATAGAGAAGACTTCGGAGTAAGAATTGCCTGAGAACGGAGAAGAAGTTCAGTTTGCTTAATTGACTAATAGACTACAGGTATTATGATATATACAGTGGAATTATAAGAAATAGAGGTTACCCGGAACCGACTCGACTGCAGAAATAAGTGGGACCCCGTACCAGAAAATAATTATCCACTGACTCAGAATACTGGGTCATGCAATAGAAATACGAACAAACCAATGACTGGATTTGTTCGGGAAGAATGGGATTCAAGCAGACTCTAACGTTGAGTCCAATTGAATCAGAAGTGTGGGATCCTGCCTGACCTCAGAAATGTAGTTCAGGCATGATGCATGCAACCACATTGGTTGATAGAAAGAAAAGCAGGAAACTGTATTTACAACAAGTAGTCTATGTTATGTCTCACGAACTGCATCGGAAAAGTATCAGACACCTGCCAGTAATCACATTACCAAATATCAAACCATCTGAAAAAATATTGTGACACATTCTAAGTAGCTATGTTGCCATTTAACTCATAACCTTAACAGTTACGCTTCGGATACTCTTGGCACTATTGTTTACGCAGCCTCGGTGGCAATGACGTATTAGATTTTGTCTGCTGGTAATCCTCTGAGTTATAGAACACATAGGTTGCCTTCGATAGCCGTCGAAGGCTACAGGACTTATCGGCTCACAAGCCGTCACACTTAGGTTCTGTAGTGTGGCAAGGAGGCAAGCGAATAAGGAGTGGTTCGGGCCTATTTCCAGGAGTAGAGGTATAAGACGCGGAATTTGTAGGCACGATGGAAACTTCGAAGGTTGCAATAGTGGTTGGAGGAATCCTACTGTCTACACTATTCTGGATAACCAAGTGGCTGCCATGTTTCACAGTTCCATAATTAGGATTTTAATACTAATTGTTGAGGAATAAGTCTATTGCATTGCAATTCTAGGATCCTCATGACCCTTATTATGGGTCTGAGTTGTCATCATTAGCCAGGAGTTAGGAGAACCGGAGAGCAAGATACCCTGTACAATTAGCTTGTTTATCACGTGGTTATTGGGTTGTTTTGTTAGCGTGCACGGACCCGCACTCAAGATGTAAATCTCGAGTGTTGGATCTGTTTCCATGGATAATTATTTTACACCTCCAACAAGTTGATTTCATAGACAAGTCTACCTTCCATATTTTATATTAGAACTCCTTAAAGTGATCATTACACAATACAAGGACTAAGGTTTTAATACTAATAATAATTTGTGATGAAATGAAGGGGTAGTTAATTATAGCCATGAAATTAAGAATAGCTTCACTGTTAGAATTAGTTATGTAAAAAGTTGGGTAAGAATATATGTTGTGATAGATATTTGATTTGGGTGTTGTTACAATTTATCGGAGTTGGCTGCTATCTATCACGGATGGGCTGATGGGCCAAGTAGGTCAAATAGTGGTGCGGAGATGATCTCTATTAAGTGAAGAAAGACTGAGTTACTTACTCTTTTTACTTCTAAGGAAAGCTCTCAACTTATAGTCCCAAGACCAATACTTACTAATGATACCAACTCATTGTAGCAGGAGCAATCAGAGCAAACGCATACAGTAGCGTGACTATCATAACTTGAGTTGTGCATTGTAGCTACATGAGTCAAGGTACAACAATATGCAAGAGATCCATAAGGAGAAGCACTATAACACGCTCACTAATGCGAAGATATTGGCAAGAATTGATTACGATTAATTTCGGCTGGCAAATGCTTCTACTCTTGTATATAATAGTTCAGCGTGAGAAAGATTTACTCCTCTCTCAATGTCTTTTTTACTTATCCATTACAATACATTTGTTTACCCATCTCTTCTTCAGAAAGTCCATCTATCCATTTTCCAGTTCTTCATCAGCAAGACCCACGTGTAACATCTACCACAATTACTTGTCCATTCATCTCTTCCTAGAGAAGACCTGTCATCACTTTGACCCATTTACTATCTTCACTAGGCTATTTTCACAGACGGACAGACGTGGACTTTTTAAACTGCAAGCTCCTGACTCTAAGCCTATGTGGCTACTGCTATGTCATGGATAGACTCATGGTGTTGAAGCCGAGTCTGATCCTAGCTTCAGCTGGTATCCCTCTAGACAGGTTCTAGTTATTTCGATGACATTCTAGGTTATTCTAGTAATTAGTTTCTAGATGTTTTGGGATGGTATTTTGTACTCTTACAACTTCACTGGGCTTCGATCAGATTCTAGTTCACCCTCAGGAGCTCGACAGGAATTGGGCTGGAACTAAATTACTGTAGTATGTAGCAGATAGTGTCGAGGTATAAGTAGCTGAAGTATCTTCGTGTCGAAAGCTCTCCAGCTTTCAATCTTGTGTTATTCCCTAGATATTCAAGAATCAAGAACCAAGTCTTTATTGTTATTATATATTCTTTACCATCAAGTATCCAAGATTTAGCACCTGTCTGTTCAATTTAAGTGACCAAGTCCCAAGAGATGTTGACAGCTATATAACGCACCCCATGGAATACTGTCAAACCCTCATCCTTGAGACGCGGGCGCTCGACCGTGGAAGATCAAATTCCTCGCAGACAGTGGTGGACAAGTTTTCATGGCTGAGACACAACAAGTGTATGAAAATACGCTGGATACCTGGTCACGTGGGGATTCAAGGCAACAAAGAGGTTACAAGTTGGTCAAATCAGCCTTTGGAGCTTTTAATAACTGGTCATTGACCTCAACTACGCCCAGTGGAGAAGATTAAAATCTAACCTTTGCAGTATTAGGGAAGTGGGTTAAATAGCGTGGCCAAGAGCTCGTGGAAGAATGGATGGCAGAAGTACCGGCCGAAAAAATGCAAAGATCTTGACTTCGATATGCGCTGCAACTAACCGCCGGAACTAGCTTTACCAAGATGTATTGAAATTTATAGCCAAATACTTGGTTCGTGGACTTATTGATAGAGGAAAGCTTATGCAATAATGAAGGATAAAAGTATGTGAATTCTAATACTCTTCTAAACACAGGTACCAGACTTTTTATATCAATAGATAGCCCGTTGTCACGGTTTCACAACAAAATGCATGGGCAATCTTGTAGGTACAGTATATTAATTATAATTCTCTAGAGAGAGAATTCTAACAGCTAGTGACTACAAATATATATAATCCAGAATACTCCTCCTTCCATAGGATTCCCTCCATGACCAGAATTGTTTGGATTCTTCGACAACTTCCAAGAAGATTCTGGATTACACCATTGATCTCATTGCCTGCGCTAGCTAGCGTAGGCTACAGGGATAATTAGGCTTAACAGCCGTTACAATCCCCCTTCTCTTCCTCAATGAGTAAATATTTTATTTAATTTTCTTATTTAATGCTTTTTTTTTTTCGTCGTTCCCTCCGCGTTTTCTGGACATGAGGCTCGGCCTGGCCAACGTATCTACCTGAGTATATTTCCGAAGGGCCATCATTTGAAGTTATGGGACCATAGGTCTCCTCAAATATTTTTAAAGCTTCGGTGTCTGCCACGTATTCAATGGGCTCCCAAGTTGGTTCTGCCCAGCCAGTCCACTTAACTAGGGCTTGCCTGAAACTACCACGGCCACGTCTCACTGTTCTCGCTCGTATTATTGAGTCCACTCCAAATTCTTGCTCGCCCAGATCGTCAAGGATAGCGGGATTTTGTGCATCGTCCCGCCGCTGACTCGGAAAGGGATCCGCACCCGCCCGCTTCACCAATTCGACATGAAAGCGGTTGTGGATGTTTCCAGGAACGTTCAACTCCACAGTCAAAGGATCTGGGACCGCGGTCACATCGTACTTTGCATGTATCCAGGCTAGCTTCTTGGAGAGCTGTGGTGTTTTCACGTTTCGGAGATCCAACCAAACCTTGTCGCCAACTTTATACTGATCTGGTTGTCTTCGGAAACGATTTGCATTACCCTCGTTTCGTTGTTGAGCTGAAGCCATTGCTGCCTGTGCATAGTCTTGCGCGTCCTTTAACCTCTTAACATAATCCTGAGCAGATAGTCGTCCCGGGTGTCGGGAACCATTCTCTAAGATAGGCGTAGGCTCTGCCAGAGGGTCCAAATCGTATCCGTGCCGTAAGAAGAATGGGCTTAGTCCTCCAATCGCTGAACTTGGTCTTGAATTTAGTGCCAGTTGGGCTACAGGCAACAGTTCCATCCAATTATCTTGTGAGTAGCAGGTAAACGCTCGCAGGTACTTGTACAATTCCTGATTTGCTCTTTCACTTGCGTTTGACTGAGGATGGTACGCCGTGGTCAAGCGTTGAGTTATTCCTGTTAGCTTGCAGAAAGTTTGCCAAAAGGTTCCCATCCAGTCACTGCCTCTATCACTTGTCAAATAACGTGGAAAGCCAAAGTAACGATAATATCGGTCGACAAAAACTTTAGCGCTTGGTGCAGCCTCCATTGTCTTTGTACCAAATAGAAAAACGTCTTTAGATAGCCGATCTGTTATAACCATTATATTTGTACAATCTTGAGAAGGTGGCATATCAGTAATAAAATCAATTGTCAGCTCGCTTCCTATTCGGTCAGGAATTGGCAGTGATCGAAGAAACCCAGCCTTCGCCTCTCGCCATACTGTCGTACGACCACAGACATCACAATTCCGTATAAAACGACGGACCGATTCCCTCATCTTTGGCCAGAACCATCGCCTTAAAAGTATGCCAATCATTGTATCTTTGCCCGGGTGACCTGCTGGGTAGCTATCGTGTGTCCGCTGCATTATCGCCGTTCGGAGTGGCTCATAATCGGGAACCCAAATTCGATTTTCCCTTCCACGAAGAACGCTATCTGCGGCAACCGTACACTCTGCAATGTTAGCGGTTAATTTCTGAGCGATATTTGGTGGGAAACTTCTCTCTCCGTGCTGGACAGCATCTCGCGCTCGTCGCCAATCATTATCGTAAATGACTCCTTGATTCCATAATGTTTGAATCTCATCGTCGTCAGATATTCTCGCTGTCGCTGCTGGGTCTGCTGTACCGAGTTGTGCATCGACAGTTAAAGCTTTGACAGTTGGTAACAGTTGCATAATTCTACCCGTGGTTCGTTCGTCATGAAGGCCATGGGGCTGATCCTGATCGCGTCTTGAGAGAGCATCCGGCCGTTCGCAAGCATTGCCAGGTCGCCATTTCAGAGTGAAATTGAACTGATGTAATACATCGTAATACCTGGCCTGCCGTTCATTGAGTAGTCGCTTGGTCATGAAATAGTCTAAGTTCTTGTGGTCGCTCAAAATCGTGAATGGCTTTGCAACAGAACGCAGTTCAGCTTTCCACTCTTGCAGGCACGTGATTATGGCCAGCATCTCTTTGTCGTGTATCGGATAATTTGCTTCCGCTCCGCTCAGTCGCTTGGAGTAGTAAGCCACCGGCCTCAGCCGGCCTTGCTTATCAGCTTGAGACAAACATCCACCCAATGCATACCCAGAACAATCGGCTTCCACCACTGTGTCTCGCTCGGGATCCCATTGCGCTAGCACCGGCTCAGTTGAAAAAATTTGCTTTAGTCGTTCGAACGCCTCGTTCTCCTCAGGTCCCCATCTCCAAATTGAATCCTTCTTCGTCAATCTGGTCAGTGGTGCAGTTACCTCCGAAAATCTATCAACAAAGCATCGATAGAAATTTGCAAAGCCGAGAAACGATCGAACTCCTTTAACCGACGTAGGTGGCTTCCATTCTATGATGCTCTTGACCTTGTCAGGATCTACGGTCACCGAGTCTCCAGCTCTCACAATGTATCCTAGATACTTCACCTCTCGACATAGAAAATTGCATTTATCAATGTCCAAGTACAAACCAGCCTTCTCTAGCTTTCCCAAGATACTTTGAACCGTTCTCCAATGATCGGCCTCACTACCATTTGTGTATACTAGAACGTCATCCATGTATGCTGTCGCATCAACATCAAGGTGTCCTCGTAGTTGCTCATTAATATAACGCTGGAAGGTTGCAGGTGCATTCGCAAGACCAAATGGTGTAACAAGCCACTCAAAAAGACCATGGCGACATCTGAAGGCAGTCATCCATTCATCTCCCTCTCTGATTCTGATACGATGGAAAGCTGACTTCACATCTAGTTTCGTGAACCACCTAGCTTTTGAAAGTTGTCGCAAAGTTTCTTTAAATAATGGAAGGGGATACCTGTCTGGAAGAGTGACTGCATTCAGCCCGCGATAATCCACACAAAATCGTAGCCCTCCGTTTGGCTTTCTAGCAAAAAGTACTGGCGAGGCCGCCGGCGAACTACTTGGTCTGATCCATCCCTTACCCAGAAGATCTGTCAATGTTTTGCGAAGCACTAGAAGCTCCTCTCTTGACATACTGTAAAGAGGGCCCCAAGGCGGATGGACTGGCTTCCCATTCTCATTTCGGAGGTTTATAGCATGGTCAAGGTGATCTCGTGTAGGCGGTAGATCATTAGCGCCGCTATCGTCAGAAAAGAGGCGCGCGAACTTCTTCACAGGGCCCGGTAATCGGTCTCGAGCATCAGAGATCTTGAGACAATGTTTCGTACGGAGTGCCTTATTTATGTCGTCTAAGGAGGCTTTGCAGACGGGAACTCCCTTTTCCAGAAAAGATAATGCCTCAACAGCAGCACGTTTAGGCTCCTTTATTCCCCTTAGTTTTTGACGCCAGCGTCGAACACTGTAAACAGAACCACCGCTCTTCCTGAGTTCCAACCGCTGCTCTTTGGAATGAATTACTGCATCCTGGTCCTCTAACCATTTCTTCCCAAGTATGATCTGATGTGTACTGTGTGGTACTACATACAGCCACAATTTTTCAGTAACAAAGCCATCAAGGTCTATGGAGACCCAAGTGATACTTTTTACTATTGGCTTGTCTTGAGATGAATTTTCTGCTGTCTGAAGGGTTCGGGGAGAGATAGGTTTACATGGTAAACTTAGTAGGGCTGCTAATTCTTCATCAATGATACCTGAACACAGGCATCCATTGTCAATTAATGCTTGCACCATAGTGACGTCGTTAACTAATGCATTAACTAAAAATGGATTTGTATTCATCTTCGGTTCTTGTTCAGCTGCTGTCAAACTTTTTGAAAACTTTTTATCCAATATTATTGGCTGCACAAAATCTTTCCTTTCTTCTTGAATCGGTCTATCACTAGTAATGGCATTAATAAGGGGTGGCGATGTGTTCTTTCTCATTTCATGATCTGTAAGACAGCTCCCCATGACAGACCTCTTGGCTGACCAACCCATTGTTTCTCCTCGATCTCTTATTTGCTGAATTACGATAGGACGGTTTATGAGTCTCGGAGAAATGCTATACGGATCCAATTCGTACACTGCCGGATCAATAGGACCTAGACCATCATCATACGGATCCACTTCGTAGACTGCCGGATCAATAGGACCTAGACCATCACCTTCCGGATCCAATTCGTACACTGCCGGATCAATAGGACCTAGACCATCATCATACGGATCCACTTCGTACACTGCCGGATCAATAGGACCTAGACCATCACCATACGGATCCACTTCGTAGACTGCCGGATCAATAGGACCTAGACCATCACCTTCCGGATCCAATTCGTACACTGCCGGATCAATAGGACCTAGACCATCACCATACGGATCCACTTCGTACACTGCTGGATCAATAGGACCTAGACCATCACCATACGGATTCTCTTTCATATTTTTTTTATAAATATGTAAACTTTTCTTAGTCTTTCGTGGATTAATTGCTGGAAGAAGGTGGCACACCCTAGATTGACATCCCCGTTTCTCACATCTGAAGCAGCTTCCTTCTTTCCGAAGCTTAGCTAGCTGATCTTCTGATTTCCATGTTGCCCTAAGAAAATTGTTTTCCTCCATAGAAATGTTGCAATGATCCCACTTCATCTTTGCAAAGTTGATTGACTGCAATTCTGACTGACTGATTGACTGCAATTCTGACTGACTGACTGACTGACTGACTGACTGACTGACTGACTGCGATTCTGACTGACTGACTGCGATTCTGACTGCAATTCTGACTGACTGACTGACTGACTGACTGCGGTTCTGAAGTTTGTGGAGAGAATTATAATATGTCACGGTTTCATAACAAAATGCATGGGCAATCTTGTAGGTACAGTATATTAATTATAATTCTCTAGAGAGAGAATTCTAACAGCTAGTGACTACAAATATATATAATCCAGAATACTCCTCCTTCCATAGGATTCCCTCCATGACCAGAATTGTTTGGATTCTTCGACAACTTCCAAGAAGATTCTGGATTACACCATTGATCTCATTGCCTGCGCTAGCTAGCGTAGGCTACAGGGATAATTAGGCTTAACAGCCGTTACACCCGTGCGAGATCTCCTATTAACAGCAGTAAACAACGCTAGCACAGAGTATACGCAATCTCCATTCGCCAAACACCGGTCAGTCGAGAATACTTATTATCGAGTCTAGCTGAATCGACAAAGTGTATCCCAACTAAGAAATAAAAGAAAACTCGACAACCAAACTCTTCATCAATAACTGCCATCAACCATCACCTGACTTATCTCTGTACTCAATAATTTCAACAAGATGGACGTATCATTGTCTTACTGCGGCAAGAATGGGCGACAGGGTCAACGCCGACTGCCATTGACGTTTCTACGCCGTACGTGAAGATCTGATATGCATTTGAGGCCGAGAAGAAAAGGTCCTAGTATTTTTTTAGAGTGTCGACCTGCCTTACAACGTTGGAGAAGTCGTAAGAAAATGTTCAAACCCGGGCACAGGAAAATAATAAGGAAGAAAGGATGGCAGAAATTCATTCAATTCCTAAATACAAGTAGATACTACAGTCTGCCGAAGAATGAACAGGTTGAGAGGTGACTACACTAAGATTGTTTCTGACCCGAGGGGAGATGGGTGTGGAAAAGAGTGATGCGGCGCAGGGTACCGTATCTCAGACATTTACTGTACCCTTTTCCTTCTTTTGTCGCTTCTGGCTTTACCGCTGGTCATGTGGGTGGCAATTAGCTCTCAGAGTCCGTCTACCCTTATTGCGTCAAACGGATGTTGGGTTCTTCCTGTCACGTAAAAGATTTCAAATTCAAACCCATCTATTTGTACTCCAGCCCAGTATCTCTGTTGGCGTGAAGCATGGAACGTGAAATTTTAAGCAATCATACGGGCATTTTCCTCCTTACAAGACCTAGTATTATGACATTGAACTTTCCTGTTTATATGTGATTAAATCTACCAAACGACTAAGCTCTAGACATTGAACCAAAACGTAACCAGGTGCCCCGGTGAACTTGACACAGAGACGTAAATAGTACCTGAAACATCTTTGAGTTCTCAGCGGGAAGTTTGTCGGTAGGCAACATTCTCTACGTTCATTCTCCTTCTTATCCCATGGTGAAGATATCAGTCACAAATTTCCATTTCTAGATCCTGCCTTGATACACATTAGGCAAACGTGGTGCCAATTAAGTATCATTATGGTAAGGACATAGTTCCCAGGTCCCAGCGGGGTTCAAACGGTAATCCTCATAGGACTTTTCATAGATTCGGAAGAATGGAGCTATATCAATTAATTGAAGGATGTATTCTACGCTGCCTATTTAACAAGAAGAAAAGTTAATGACAGCAGTTTAGGAGGTAAAGATACCTTACTTCCTCTTGGCGTGAACTGGCGCCATCGATTTGTCTTGCATGCTTTGCCGTCGGGACCTACTGGATCGCCAGATTTCGCTATATTTACGTCACAGTAATGAATCAATCTATCAAGTGCGGATATGGCGAAATTCTGGTCTTCACTACATTTGAAATACGATGCTCCATGCGCAGTAGGCACCAGTAATAGGAGGCCAGCTAGGGCGGCCGTGGAGGCAGCGCTGAGAAACTTCATTTAGAGAATTTCGTGCTCACACAAATAGACTTTGGTCTCGACTCGGCAAGCTGCTCGATCTTATGACTGAGATCCGATAGATGATTAATGAAAAGATTTCTTGGTGTTTATGGCGAATAAATGGTGATAATACTCTATGTCAACGTCCCCATCGACAAAGTCAAGGGAGTATTAGTCGACTTTCTGGATGATGAGTAGAAGTTGAACATGGACTCTGATGTATTTATATTTTTGACAAATTCATTTCGCATATCTATGTATGCTGTCTAAATTAACTGACGCGGTATCTCCCGAGTCCTGATCCATCGCAAGCTTTAGCAACTGGTTAAATGAGCCAAGATATGCCAAAGAAAATATGACTAGTAGAGTTGCCACGATTTTTTTATAAAGTGCGTTTGAAATTTAGCAGCCACAGTATATTAATTCGGATTATCTGCTGGAGAATTTCTAGAAATAGAGACTACCTACATGTACAATCTGAAATATTCCCCTTGGAGGAAGTTCTCTCTGTGATCCGAGGGACCCAGACTCTCCGACAACTTTTTCGCAGATTCATCATAAGCCTTACCAATCATGCGCGAACAGTGTGTTAGCAGAAGGATTTTGGAAATACAGCATCCTAAATTTCCTTCTATCAACCACTGCCGTTGCATGCATCTTGCCTGAACTATATCTCTGAATTAGGCCAGAAGCCCATACTTCTGATCCAATCAGACTCAACATTTGAGTCTGCTCAAATCCCATTCTTCCCAAACATATCTAGTAATAGATTTGTTCCTACTTTCTATTGCATGACTCGGTATTCGGAGTCAGTGGATATTACTTTTCTGGTCTGGGATCTCACTTATTTCTACAGTCAAGCCGGTTCCGGATAACCTTTGATCCTTGTAATTCCACTATATATATCACAATACCTTTAGTCTATTAGCTAAATAAGAAAACTTAGCTTCTTCGTTCACGGACAATTCTCACTCCGAAGTCTTCTCTACACTCTAACAAAACCCACAAGAATCAGAAAGAGGTTGTTACTTCAAATCCCAACCAACTTTGCCATCCATGTAAGCCAACCAGATTATCTCTAAGCGCCCCAAGCATTAGTTGACCTGTTCCTTTCCTTCAGCAGCATTTGGACCGCCTTTGTCATCTGAAATTGATCTTTCCAACCATGAATTAGGATCCACCGTGTTACCCTTTTGATGTCCCCGGGATTATTGATCATCGCTTCGTAGGACCAATCTTTGGCTTGTCTCCCGATCTCAGCTCTACCAATTGACCATCGGTGGCAGGTCTTTTTTTTTGCATCAGATTTTAATTTCGTATGCAGCTATCTAGCTATGACATAGTATCAGAGAAGTTTATAAAAGATGACTCAATTTACAAGAAGAGTGCTCATGCCTCAGATTTCATTTGAAAGTACCACTGCGGATTTATGGCAGCTTTTTCTTCAGCAAGTCAACCCTCATCCATGATTACCCACCCAGGGGAACGTCTCAAAAGCCCTGAGTTATGCAGACATGCCTCCGTCATCCATTATCTTTCATCTGCGCGAAAAGTGATCTGAGATGTCTCCTTCCCAAGTGGAGTAGGTGCCCAGGCTACCCAGACTATACCGGAGAACATCACCAGGAGGCGGACCATGTGTCAGGAATGCCTACTCTATAATCTATATATATGGAGATAAATCAGCACATTGAGTTCTATGATTCTGGTCTGGCCTTTTTGGCCGAGAGGTTACGCACTTATCTTGTGCACTATGCAGGGTGTAACTTCTTCCCTTGCTATGACAATTTGAATCCTGTCTTTGTTTCGCTGTAAACCCACCGCTTCTGACACCATGACTCCTCCCATTGTCTGCCTATCTTGATGGTGTCAGCTGCACTCTCGCAAGCGAAGTTTTGGCGCGCACAAAGCTCAATCTGTAAAACTCTTGCCTAAATTCGGAATTTCACGCCTGTCAAGATTATATCCTTCTCTCGCATCATCTTGTGAACTTGTCCTAGTCCCTCTCTATTGTAAAGGTAAGAGCTTACGGAGATTAATTGGCAGAAGGTTTGCGGATGATTATCAATGAATCAGTATGAACTGCTGATATATTTGATATTCAGAACTATGAGGATTTAGGAGGTTTAAAGCGCTAATTATCTACACATCTGAGGTAGTTAGACTCTCGCCTCATTTACCCAAAATAGTATCACGAAATATTCTAGTCTCCTCCGTCTGGCAGTACAATCTAGAAACACTTTCTATACAGTGCTCCATTGTTCCTCTACTCATCATGGAGCCACCTGGGAAGTTCTTCCTTCACCCTCAGTGATCATTACCCTTGTGCATCGTCTTCCTAGCCATCACAAGCACAAAACTCTCACGTCCACCCCAAATAACAGTCTCCCGGATTTGTACGCCACGCTTTGCTTCCTCTGTCGGGTGTAAATATAGGCGTAGGCGTGTATTTGGTGGTCAACTGAGGCCAGAGAAGGTTGACGAAAGGTGTGGTCATTATGATGAGGATGTGCTTGGTCGTACTTGTAGACTTGATGAGACTTAGATGGGGGAGAAGCTCATTGGGAGCGAAAAAACGACGTGGAGGAGTAATATGAAATTTTGCTTCATGGGCCAACTTCTTTGATATTGCAAAATTTAACTGAACTTGGCACTGGGAGAATATTTCACACCCACGTTCGTAGAGAACACCGCGCACAGGTTTTTATCGGAAGACATGTACTTTAAGTAGGATGACTCAGTTTGACGGTTAGAACATTCACACTCAGATTTCATTTGCAGATACCACTCGAGGTTAACCCTTACGGCGTATGATCTCTTCCGTGCATACCCACCACAGGGAAAAGCGTGAAAACCCTATGGCTATCCGAGAGTGCTTTCATCTTCCCACAATTACAATATCACCGCGAGAGAGAGTGGTGAGTGGGTCTGACTGGATTTGAACCAGCTTTCTCCTGTCTCGAATGGGGTAGGTGTTCAAGCTACCCAATATCTACTTGGGAGGACGACCCGGATGGTGTACCACTGCACCATCCAACCTACAGTTGGGTGACACTACCATTATTAATTTAGTATATTGTCCTTTCTGTTGTGAGTACCACGGATCAGCTCCAATCAAGTCTCATCGAGCTTCCACTATCGTGACACTTGGACACTCAGGCGCAGGTGTTATGATATGAGACAACGAGGTAGTCGAGGCTAAGGCATCGCGTGTGGCTCAAGGCCACAGCAGACACCACCAGTGTGTCGGTTAGGCGAGCATGTTTATAGTCTCATAGATGTAACCACTGTAAACGGACACAGGTTTAGTCTTATACTTTCTGTCCATATACCTATAGCATCGTATTATATGAGTCTACTCACTGTCAACAACTAATTATAACATCATTCACTCCTCATCACTCCGCAATGTGACTTCCGCATAGCTCATTACCACAACAGCAGGACGCTAGGCGAGATTAGGGCACTGATAGCACAGCTGAGGACCCAATCATTCTGGCAACATCCCTACGTCCGAGCGTTGCCTGCTGCACCAATACGTCTATAATGAGGCACATATCACTCTGATGGCTACTGAGGGGCAACAGCATATAATGTGACAATGGGGTGTAGCTCTGTAATCCCGGAAGTTCTATACTAGCAACCAGTATCGATGGTATGTTATGTCAGGAGATATTGGTTATGGCTATGGAAGTGGTTACTGTGACAGGAATAGGAAGCACCTGTGATGAGTGCGTGATCAGGACTTGGGGTTGAACGTGTATATAAGGAAGCAATACTCCCGTAGGCCGAAAGACAACCAACCTACAACTGTTCATTTCAACGCATCTTCGCATTACAGCTACATCAATTATATCCGCATATCCATAATCATCTGCATCCATTTCAGGTATTTCTCTGTCTACTCATGACCTCGTTTTTATGACAGTTCCGGCTTCTCAGCCTCGCCTTGCTTAGGCTGCAGGTTTTTTGACACTTTTTCCCGCGCACGCAGTTTCCATTGCTACCATTTTTATTTTTTTGGGTAGAAGGTTCCGTGGAAAAGGTGGCTGAATTCCACGGGTAAATACTGAGCTGAATGGCTATTCATTAAGGGAAATATATCAATGATCCTTCACGAAACATGAGAGGCAAGGAGCACTGTACAAGTTATGGCCTGGATCAGAGAGGAGCCCAATGTGCTAGATAGTCATAGACTCAAGTAGTACAATAAAAACACATACATCCACCTAGGGCTCAATATTTTATTCACATTAAATATATATCCCTAGCAGACATGCATGTTCTAGCCGAGTAATAAGGGTTTTCAAAGGCAATGTTCTCCAGGTTATTTTCCCTCATAATCCATTGCCAATTTCTATTCCCAGACCCTGCCATGACAAATTCACTACACCGATGTGTCGCCTGTTGTTAATTTTCTCGGAACAAACATAGTTCCCACCCTTCGTTTTTTTCTCACAAATGCGGAATGTTGGAGTTTCATCAATCAATTGAACTATATATACCGTGGAGTCTTCATACCAAGAAAATGGTTACTGAAAGCCAGATCAGAGGACCATTTAACTTACATCCTGACTTTGGTATCAAGTTGAATCGACGTGTGCGGTAAAACTCGCCGTTGGGATCGAGAGGATCGCCAGACTTCGCTCTTGTCACATCACAAAATGATCTATCGCGTTTGAGTCCTTTTACGCCGAGTTTTCGTCATAACTACATAGAAAATGTGGTTCTCCGAGCGCAACAGGCACCAGTAAGAGAAGGAAAGCCAGTGCGGCCGTGGAGGCAGAGCTGAGAAACTTTATTGGGAGAACGTCGTACTAACCAAGCCGAAATTTGGGCTTCAAACACGAATCCACCTGTTCTTTCACCGAGGTCCAAAGGATAATTGATGACGAGATTTCCTGGAATTTATAATGAAAATGTGATGCCAATACTCGGTACCAATGTCTCTGTCAACGACGTCAAAAGAGTCTTGGTTAACTCTCTGGATAATGTTTAGAAGATGAGCATGGACCCTAATGTATATATATTTTTGACAAATCCACTTTGCATACCCATGTCATATTTCTAAATTAATTGACGCAGCAGCTCTCGAGTACTGATCCATGGCAAGCTTTAGCAATTAATACAATGAGCCAAGCTATGTCAAAAGATATTTGACTAATCCGTTTCTAATTTCACCAGCAGAGCTACGTTATTTTCCGTGGGCAGAGAAGAAGGCTTGCTCAATGTATCCCATCTCCCATATATTGTAAGAAATTTGTTGACACATATGTGTGTAATATTTGTTGCAATTTCTGAGTTACTGTAGATATCTCTTGTGATGCTCCCCTACAGCCTAACAACCTGACGCCGCAATGTGTCAGATTTTGCGGGAACGGCCAATAACTTTCACGTTTCGGCAATTTTGTATTAAGTAGACAGAATTCATTGTCTTGCCCTGATGTGGAAATTTCATGCAAAGTAAGCGTATTTGCTCGACTTAAATTCAGTCGAATGGATCAAATTCACATTCGTGATGTATATGATGATCTTGTGAAGGGTGAGGGATAGCTCCTGGGCGCAGTGTTCCCAACAGGCTCGGAGGACAAATAGTCTCCTAGATCCGAGTTTCGTCGAGTTTGGCGATACTGAAGAAGTCAGCATACGGGGTAATGAGTCAAGACTCGGGAGGGCAAGACTGAACTCCTGTACACGGTGTCCTTAATAGCCTCGGAGTGAAATTTTCTCTCAGAGCCAAGTTTAGTCAAATTTCGCAATATCAAACAAGTTGGCCCACGAGGCAATGATTTAAAATACTCTACCACATCAATTTTTCACTCTCAAAGAGATCGAATCCTACCCGAGTCTCATCAAGTCTGCAAATTCGACCCAGTACATCTTCACTCCCATGACTACACCTCTCGTCGACTTTCTCTGGTCTCAGTTGACCACCAAATACACGCCCACGCCGATATTCGCACCCGACGGAGAAAACAAAGCGTGGCGCACAAATCTTGGTGACAATTCATTGGTATGAACGTGAGATGGATTAAGAAAAGTTTACAATGTGACAAAGATGATGGATGTAAGGGTCGACGGACGACTGATGTTGAAATTTGGCAGGGAGATTTATAAATTGAGCATTGTGCGTGCCAAGGCTTCTGTATCGAGAATGCAGCTGACACTTTAAGCACAACGATGGCTGGATGGTGCAGTGGTATATTGTCTTGACCAGTCTGCGAAGTAGTCTGCATAGCTTGGACACATATCTCACCCGAGACAGTAGATCGCTGGTTCAAATCGAGCAAAATACAACCAAATTTGTCGCGGAGCTAGTGGAAATGGATGACAAACGTATGCTTGAATAAACAAAGTTTATGAAATTCCCTTTCGTGGGTACTTACAGAGGAGGGTCGACTATTTGTGTAAGCAAGCATACCTCAGAGTGGTATTTGCGAATGATATCCTGAGTATGAGTGTCTCTAACGTCAAAAGAGTCATCCAACATGTTTACATAGCACCGGTCATGTGTCATAGCTGAATAGCTGAATAGCTGCATACACATTAAAGGTAAAAAAAGAAAACGCCCAGTGGGATTCAATCAGGAACCCGTGAGACCTGCCTGAAGGCATTTCTCCAGAACCCTTACAACTATCCACCATGGATATTATTAATTTTATCCATTCATCTCCTACCTGAGTTTATAAGCTTGCATATGCATTATCCTGACAGTGCTAAACTGTAGGTGTTTATCCACATCGTCACCGGGTGCGTCAATTTGTGAGGGATTAGGAGATGTGCGGAGTGCGATGCAAAGTCGGCTGGCCCTAGAATAGTAGAAAACAATCTGAGCAGGTGGCTTTCTAGAGATAAATCCTGATTTAAATTTCATTGTGCAGGAGTTGCCAACGAGGTTCTATCACTACACCATACTTTGACTCTAATCACAAGGCCGATGTTTTGTCTCTTATTAGTTTGACATGTATACACATGGTTGCCAACGCTCTGCATTTCTCGTGTAGACTTGGATGAAGGGATATTCATCGATTTCCTGAACCAAGTAAGGAGTTTCGACTAGATACGGAGGGATATGTTTAGTGATAGCGATGTCAAAGGATGTGGAAACTAACCTCCACCTTCTGGTGTCGCGCTGATTCGATGTGACCAGTATTCTTCCCCATTGGGACCTCTGGGATCATCAGGCTCTGCCCTCCTTTTTGCAGAATATTTTAAACATTTTTCAATCATCCTGGCTGTAATAAAATTTCCCACACCGCATTGAAAGTGTGGAACCGCATAAACAGCTGGCACTAGTAGTAAAAGACCAGCCAATGCGGCCGGGAATACGGCGTTGAGAAACTTCATTTGGACAGTGTCGTCTCACGAAACTGGACTTTGGCCTGCAAACAGGAGGTCGCTCGATGTTACTGAGGAGGCTCAATAGATAATTGATGACAAGATATCCAGGTTTTGTCAACGGAAATATGTTGATAGTATTCGGTGCCAACGTTTCTCTGAGTGAAGCAAAAGGAGCGTCGATCGAATGACTTTGTGATGCAGGCTGTGGCTACAAAGACTATGGGATTATATATTGGAGGAATTCTACTTTTAGCAAACCAATTGTTACGCTTTGAATTAATTCACGCTCCAATGCGCGTGTCCCATTCCATGACAAACTTTGCCCATGAGTTAAATGAGCCAAGCCGTACCTAAGAGGCATGCATTCCAGTAGATAGTTGACTAATGAGACCTAATTTCATTAGTTAGAAGTGAGTGATTAACCATCAGCAGGGCCACAGACTTGGACTATCTGAATTTTGCGGGTCAAAGATCCAGCTCCTGCTGTAGAGCCGAGATTAAGCATCACCTTCCTCGCTGGCATGAGGAATTCTAAATTCTCTTACTGTTAGTTTCATCTTCATCTCTCAGCAAGCCGGAAAAGACAATTCTTCACCTTCTACAGGCGTCGGTGAAGTGGCTCGGTTTGCTCTGCATACCAACGATAGCCAAGGAGAATCGCATCTGAATTGAGGTTAAAGGTTAAAAAGATTCCTCTTCCGTTCTTTCCTTCAATATATAATTTTACCATTCTTTCTATGTTACTATAACAACAGTACAGTCCTTGACACATGGTATCATGTTGATACTAGGTTCAGGTCTTTGTTATGATGGCGTGGTCTGTAGATTTGAAGTTCCCTATGCTTAGTTTTCTGTCACAACCATCACCTTCGGATTAACTCTGGTCACCTCTAGTTGACTCTTGTATCTTTAGATACCATTAGTACCCACTCGAAGGGGGACTATTCTCAACACCTGTCAGTGGTGTCCCCTACGAACCTCCAGCTCTCACTGTAGAGTCTGCAGAGCCGAGATTGAGTAACAATGTCCTCACTTCGGAGAGGATTCTCCATCGCTTTCGCGGTCTGTATCGTCTTCATCTCTCAACACATTCCCCTATCACAATTATCATGAAGCTAACCACGATCAGATCAGATGGTAGGGTCGGAGCTCTACTCATCACCAAACCTTGATCACGGAGGAAAAGCCATCCGATGAGTTTCCGGAGCGTACCCAGCACCCGATACGGAGATGGTGGATTGGATCAAGTCGGCCTCGACGGTTACAAAGAAGGGAGATATAGATGAATATGCGCACCTCATGTGGTCCCGGTGTCTAGGCCTCGCCTGGCTGGGGCTGCAGGTTTTTTGAGACTTTTTCCCGCGCACGCAGTTTCCATTGCTACCATTTTTATTTTTTTGGGTAGAAGGTTCCGTGGAAAAGGTGGCTGAATTCCACGGGTAAATACTGAGCTGAATGGCAATTCATCAAGTGGAATATATCAATGGTCTTTCACGTAACAAAAGAGGATAGGAGCACTGTATAAGGTGTGGCCTGGATCAGAGAGGGGGCCCAATGTGCTAGGTAGTCATAGACTCAAGTAGCACAATAAACACAAACACACAAACACACACACAATTTTTTTGAAAGTCGAATTTTCGAATATCCCCCTTTACCCCTTCTCTCTCCCTCTCGCGCTCGTCGCATCCCTTCAATAAATTGTAATCGAGTCACTGGCATTTTCGTCATGCCACCTGTTCGAAAAAAGCTCCCCAACTCAATGTTGGACAACGCGAGAGTCCGCCCGAGGGCTCCTGCAAAAACACCTGGCCTCGCGCAAAAATTATCAAGCCTATTTGCGAGTGAGGCCTTTGTCCCAGGGAAGTCCACAAATCTTCCCGATCAAGAGATGACTGATTCTGAACCGATCAGAGCAGAAAACAATGGTCCCAAGACCAAACCCCCCGTCGAACTGCCCCCTTTGGCAAGCAGCTCCAGGAAAGGAAAGGAAGTTGTTCGAGAAAAGACAACCGAACGTGCAGAATCATCTGCAGGAAACAATGCTGTGCCAGCCTCTAAAGGCGCAGCATCGACATCAGCAATGGAATTTCCACCAGAGCTGCAGTCAGTGATGGAGGCCGAAAAGCGTCGCACGACGCAAATAAACGCCCGACTCGCAATCTGCTCGACTGCAATCAGCGGTGTCGAAGCAGCACTTTCGCCTCTTTCGATTGGCGACAATAAAGAATTTGTAGACGGAATCAAAGTCTATCTTCGAGCAGCCATCGGCCAGTTCGTACAATCTGGCCCAGGGAGCACACCACCAGCTCTCCCTGCTCGCCCCGCCAACCCTCTTCCGCCGAGGGCACCAGAAATAAGGGTTCCTAACCCTCCAACAATCCAGGCTCCGGCCCCAAAGACAACTTGGGCCACCGTAGCTCGGGCAGGCCTAGTCAGTAGCGCTGGGCCATCGACAAAAAAGGCAGCACCACCCGCCCCCAAAGCAAAGAGTGCCAACTCGAGGACAAAAGCCGATTCACGACTTTTTCTGCGCCTTGACTACTTCCACCCCCACCGTCTCCTCTCCCCAGCTGGAGTAAGGCTAGCGGTGTCTCAGGCGCTGGGAACCGCTGCCAACAATATCACGTCGGTTCAGCGGGTAAAGACCGGCTTTGCAATAACCGCAAAGGATGAACTCGCTCGAACAGAGCTCCTAGATTCCTCTACTTCACGGAGCGAATCTGGAATCAAACTGGAACCAGCATCAAATCTGGTTGCCATGCAAATTGCCACCGTCCCGGAGACAATTCGAACTCTTGCTGGCCCAATCGCCGTGACGGCAAAGATGGTTGCCGACGAAGTCACGCGAGTGACCCAGTTGGTTCCCTTTCTGGTTCGTCCTCATGGGACTAGCAAACCAGGGGCGCCCTACTCAAATTGGCAAGCGCTATTTCCCCGAGAATCCGCTCCTCGACCTGGATTCCGCCTTTTCGACGACTCTGGAGCTGCAAAGCTCTTCCGACCTCGTCGCAAAATCGAACAATGCAAACGGTGTCTTGAATTTCACGCCACCCGTGGTTGTTCCCGCGCTCCAGCTTGCTGGAATTGCGGATCTAATATGCACTCAGAATCAGAGTGCAAGGCCCTCACCCGGTGTCGAAACTGTGGGGGACCTCACCGATCGGATTCCCGGGCCTGCTTAGCCAGACCCAGCAAGTCCGGACCGGTGACAAAAGAGCAGCTCGCGCGGATCCGCCAGATCCAGCAAGGGGAGTTCGCGAAAGTGGCTCGATTTAGGGCTGCAGCCAAAAGGGCCGAAGAGGCAACGATGGCCTCAACGAAGGATGTCTCGATGGCCGAGGGATCGGGTTTCGGAATCCTGGAATCCGAAGAAGAAGTTTGAGGGTACAGCAACCCTCGGAGAAGTCTACAAAAAACTTCAAAATATATGGCAGGATACCAGCTGAATTCAGGGTATCTGCGAACTAGTCTTTCGCTCTCAGCGGAGATAAGAAAAAGTCATGTGGAAGATGTGGCAGGAAAGGGAACGGGCGAGAAGCGCGGGATCCGGACCAAACAGTATTTCTTCCAAATTTGATTTCAGTTTTTGATTTATGTTTTTGATTTTAGTTTTGCTGTTAACTTCTACAATTTCAGTAGAAGTTCATGCTGTTGGAATGAGTTGGGCCTGTACGCAGTGATCCTTGCCGGCTCCACCGGTCCTTGACCCAATGTGGAAAAGATAGCGTTAGCTTAGGACCAAATGTAAAAACAAACAAACAAACACACACAATTTTTTTGAAATTCGAATTTTCGAATATTCATCCTTTCCCACTCTCCCTCCCTCTCGCGCTCGTCGCATCCCTTCAATAAATTGTAATCGAGTCACTGGCATTTTCGTCATGCCACCTGTTCGAAAAAAGCTCCCCAACTCAATGTTGGACAACGCGAGAGTCCGCCCGAGGGCTCCTGCAAAAACACCTGGCCTCGCGCAAAAATTATCAAGCCTATTTGCGAGTGAGGCCTTTATCCCTGGGAAGTCTCCAAACCTTCCCGATCAAGAGATGACTGATTCTGACCCGATCAGAACAGAAACAAATGGTCAACAGACCGGGAAACCCGCCGAGCTGGCCCCCGAGGCAAGCAGTTCAAGGAAAGGAAAGGAAGTCGTCCGAGAGAAGACGACAGAACAAGCAGAAACATCTGCAAGAAAATTCACTGTGCCAACTCCGAAAGGCACAGCTTCGACATCAGCACCGGAATATCCTCCGGAGCTGCAATCAGTGATGGAGGCCGAGAAGCGTCGCACGACGCAAATCAAGGCCCGTTTATCAATCTGTTCCACTGTAATAAGCAGTGTTGAAGCAGCACTCTCGCCTCTCTCGATTGGCGACGAAAAAGAGTTTGTAGACGGCATCAAAGTCTACCTTCGAGCGGCCATTGGCCAGTTCATACAATCAGGCCCAGGGAGCACTCCACCAGCTCTCCCTGCGCGCCCCATCAACCTTCCTCCGCCGAGGGCTCATGAAATTAGGGTACCTAACCCTACGACAACCCAGGCTCAGGCCCAAAAGACAACTTGGGCCACAGTAGCCCGTGCAGGTCTAGGCCGCAGCGCCGGGCCGTCGACTACAAAGGCAGCACCGC
The DNA here is from genome assembly GCA_905067625.1 of Blumeria graminis f. sp. triticale. NCBI lineage: Eukaryota > Fungi > Ascomycota > Leotiomycetes > Helotiales > Erysiphaceae > Blumeria > Blumeria graminis. The sequence goes on from LR898478.1 coordinate 3,069,635, forward strand.
CCGCCCCAAAAGCAAAAAGTGCCAATCCGAGGACAAAAGTCGACACGAGACTTTTTCTACGCCTCAAAGCTAACCATCCCCACCGACTCCTGTCACCAGCTGGCGTAAGATTAGCTGTGTCACAGGTGCTTGGTACCGCTGCCGACAACATCACGTTGGTTCAGCGGGTCAAAACAGGCTTTGCACTGACAGCAAAGAACGAACTCGCTCGGAAAGAGCTGCTAGATTCCTCCATGTCACGGAGCGAATCTGGAATCAAACTGGAACCAGCGTCAAATCTGGTTGCCTTGCAAATTTCCACCGTACCGGTGACAATAAACACACTTGCAGGTCCCATCGAGATCACGGCAAAGATGGTTGCTGACAAAGTCACGCGAGTGACGAAATCGGTTCCGTTTCTTGTCCGTCCGCACGGGTACTGCAAGCCTGGGGCGCCATACGAGAACTGGCAAGCCCTCTTTCCTCGCGAGTCCACGCCCCGACCTGGATTCCGCCTCTTCGACGATTCTGGAGCTGCGAAGCTCTTCCGACCTCGTCCACAACTCGAACAGTGCAAACGTTGTCTTGGCTATCACGCCAGCCGCGGATGCTCTCGCGCTCCAGCTTGCTGGAACTGCGGCTCAAAGATGCACTCGGAAGTGGAGTGCAAGGCCCTCACACGATGTCGCAATTGTGGGGGACCTCACCGATCGGACTCTCGGCACTGCCAAGCCAGACCCAGAAAAGATGGACCGGTGACCAAGGAACAGCTCGCAGCAATTCGCAGAGTCGAGCAAGAAAGATATGCAGACTTTGACCGTGTCAAAGCTGCATACAAAAAAGACGAAGAGGCGAGGAACGCCTCTGCGAAGGACGTCTCCATGGCGGAGGGATCGGGTTTCGGAATTTTAGAAACCGAAGAAGAAGTTTGAGGACTCGGCAGTCCTTGGTGAAGTCTACGACAACTTTCACAACAAAAAGCAGGAAACCAGCCGACAGCAAAGGTTACCTGAGAGCTCATCTTTCGCTCTCAGCGAAGATTAGGAAAAGTCACTTGGAAGATGTGACAGGGAAGGAAACGGGTGAGAAGCGCGGGATCTGGACCACACATGAAATTCTTCTAAATTATTATTTATGTTTTTCAGTTTATTTCAGTTTTTTTGTTTGATTTACGCTTTGATTTTAGTTTTGATTTAAGTTATGTTGTTAACTTCATCTACTTTTGTTGAGGTTCCCGCGGTTGGAATGAGTTGGGCCTGTACGCAGAGATCCCCACCGGCTCCACCAGTCTTGTACCGATAGTGGACCTAGAGCTTTAGCTTAGGACTTTAAAATTAAAAACAAAAAAAACACACACAATTTTTTTGAAATTCGAATTTTCGAATATCCCCCTTTACCCCCTCTCTCTCCCTCTCGCGCTCGTCGCATCCCTTCAATAAATTGTAATCGAGTCACTGGCATTTTCGTCATGCCACCTGTTCGAAAAAAGCTCCCCAACTCAATGTTGGACAACGCGAGAGTCCGCCCGAGGGCTCCTGCAAAAACACCTGGCCTCGCGCAAAAATTATCAAGCCTATTTGCGAGTGAGGCCTTTGTCCCAGGGAAGTCCACAAATCTTCCCGATCAAGAGATGACTGATTCTGAACCGATCAGAGCAGAAAACAATGGTCCCAAGACCAAAACCCCCGTCGAACTGCCCCCTTTGGCAAGCAGCTCCAGGAAAGGAAAGGAAGTTGTTCGAGAAAAGACAACCAAACGTGCAGAATCATTTGCAGGAAACAATGCTGTGCCAGCCTCTAAAGGCGCAGCATCGACATCAGCAATGGAGTTTCCACCAGAGCTGCAATCAGTGATGGTGGCCGAAAAGCGTCGCACGACGTAAATAAACGCCCGACTCGCAATCTGCTCGACTGCAATCAGCGGTGTCGAAGCAGCACTTTCGCCTCTTTCGATTGGCGATAATAAAGAATTTGTAGACGGAATCAAAGTCTATCTTCGAGCAGCCATCAGCCAGTTCGTACAATCTGGCCCAGGGAGCACACCACCAGCTCTCCCTGCTCGCCCCGCCAACCCTCTTCCGCCGAGGGCACCAGAAATAAGGGTTCCTAACCCTCCAACAATCCAGGCTCCGGCCCCAAAGACAACTTGGGCCACCGTAGCTCGGGCAGGCCTAGTCAGTAGCGCTGGGCCATCGACAAAAAAGGCAGCACCACCCGCCCCCAAAGCAAAGAGTGCCAACTCGAGGACAAAAGCCGATTCACGACTTTTTCTGCGCCTTGACTACTTCCACCCCCACCGTCTCCTCTCTCCAGCTGGAGTAAGGCTAGCGGTGTCTCAGGCGCTGGGAACCGCTGCCAACAATATCACGTTGGTTCAGCGGGTAAAGACCGGCTTTGCAATAACCGCAAAGGATGAACTCGCTCGAACAGAGCTCCTAGATTCCTCCACATCACGGAGCGAATCTGGAATCAAACTGGAACCAGCATCAAATCTGGTTGCCATGCAAATTGCCACCGTCCCGGAGACAATTCGAACTCTTGCTGGCCCAATCGCCGTGACGGCAAAGATGGTTGCCGACGAAGTCACGCGAGTGACCCAGTTGGTTCCCTTTCTGGTTCGTCCTCATGGGACTAGCAAACCAGGGGCGCCCTACTCAAATTGGCAAGCGCTATTTCCCCGAGAATCCGCTCCTCGACCTGGATTCCGCCTTTTCGACGACTCTGGAGCTGCAAAGCTCTTCCGACCTCGTCGCAAAATCGAACAATGCAAACGGTGTCTTGAATTTCACGCCACCCGTGGTTGTTCCCGCGCTCCAGCTTGCTGGAATTGCGGATCTAATATGCACTCAGAATCAGAGTGCAAGGCCCTCACCCGGTGTCGAAACTGTGGGGGACCTCACCGATCGGATTCCCGGGCCTGCTTAGCCAGACCCAGCAAGTCCGGACCGGTGACAAAAGAGCAGCTCGCGCGGATCCGCCAGATCCAGCAAGGGGAGTTCGCGAAAGTGGCTCGATTTAGGGCTGCAGCCAAAAGGGCCGAAGAGGCAACGATGGCCTCAACGAAGGATGTCTCGATGGCCGAGGGATCGGGTTTCGGAATCCTGGAATCCGAAGAAGAAGTTTGAGGGTACAGCAACCCTCGGAGAAGTCTACAAAAAGCTTCAAAGTATATAGCAGGATACCAGCTGAATTCAGGGTATCTGCGAACTAGTCTTTCGCTCTCAGCGGAGATAAGAAAAAGTCATGTGGAAGATGTGGCAGGAAAGGGAACGGGCGAGAAGCGCGGGATCCGGACCAAACAGTATTTCTTCCAAATTTGATTTCAGTTTTTGATTTATGTTTTTGATTTTAGTTTTGCTGTTAACTTCTACAATTTCAGTAGAAGTTCATGCGGTTGGAATGAGTTGGGCCTGTACGCAGTGATCCTTGCCGGCTCCACCGGTCCTTGACCCAATGTGGAAAAGATAGCGTTAGCTTAGAACCAAATGTAAAAACAAACAAACACACACAATTTTTTGAAATTCGAATTTTCGAATATTCACCCTTTCCCCCTCTTTCCCACCCCCTCGATATCGTGATATCGTTCGCGCTCAATTCAAAATTTGTGAGCGACTGGCAGGTTGTCAAAATGCCCCCAGTTCGCAGTAAACCATCGCGGGCGAAAAACATCGCTGAAAACCGCAATTACATCAAACACACCGTTCGAAGGAAACTACGTGACAAGCTGGGTACCCTGACTCCAGGTCAAGAAATGGAAATTGACCAGTTGGTCGACGACAGAGCTCTAGATGACACAATGTTAGATGTTAGCAATATTGACATTGATAAGATCCTCAGGGATCTGAAAAGACTTCCCGATTCTATTCACTCCAAGCCAGATGCGACCGGAGCTGAAAAGGCAACAATTTCTCAAAAAAAGCCAGCAACTGCGACTACACAGCAGCAGAAACTGCCTCTGATAAAAGTCGCCGTGCCATTGACAATGGCAGAGAAAACTGGCGACACCAGCAAGAACAACCTGAGTTGCTCTTCGATTGCCTCAGGTCCTATGGCAGCCTCAACAACTAGAGAAGCCCCTGAACCCAAACTGAAATCATCCAACGAAACTGACACTGCAGCTAGCGATGAATTCTGCCCCGAAGAGCTGAGAGCTGTAGTAGAAGCCGAAAAGCAAAGGGTCGCACAAAAGTCTGCTCAGATTCTGTTATGCACATCGGCCATAAGAGGCGTGGAGGCCGTACTCTCCCCGATGGCCACGGGCGACAACAAAGTATACGTCGAATCAATGAAGGCTTATTTGCGTGCAGCAATTGGCCATTTTATCAACTCGGGCCCGGAGTCTACACCACCATCTCTCCCCCAACGCCCCAACGCTGTATTCCCAAGGGTCCCATCTCCAAAGCCCACAGTAGAGAACAAGCCCACGGTGCGCGCCCAGGGAAACACATGGGCAGGAATTGCTAGATTAGGGCTGCAAAACGATGCAGGGAGAATCAACACAAAGATGGCAGCAGTCCCGCAGAACGTACAAAAAACGAGGCCGAAAGTAGAGGCGGACGATCGGCTTTTCATCCGCCTACAGGAAACACATGAGTGGAGACGTCTCTCCCCATCTGGTATACGCGAAGCCATAGCAATGCAGACCAAATGTGCGCCATCGGATGTGGAACACGTGCACCGTGTCCCCACAGGTTTTGCTATACGCGCCATAGACTCTGATGCAAAGAATCGGCTAATGGAAGCGTCAGATACACTGAATATACTGGGTGCAAAATTGGAGAAACCATCCGAAATAGTTGCCCTCCGCATTGCCACAGTTCCAACAGCAGTTTACACGCTAGACGGAAAAATACAGGTCAGCCCGGAAATGGTGGCCACGGAAATAATAAGAGTGACAAAATGTACCCCGACAAAAGTTCGAGTCCATGGCAAAGGAAAGCTCGGGGCCCCATACCAAGAGTGGCTCGCTCACTTTCCAAAAGGATCGTCGCCAAAGCCCGGCTTCAGGCTTTTTGACGACTCGGGTGTAGCAACAGTACACCGGCCACAAGTCCCTGTGCTGCAATGCAAACGCTGCCTCGGATTCCACCCCACCCGAGCTTGCTCTCGTGCGCCTGCCTGCTGGAATTGTGGATCCACGATGCACATCTCTGCCGAATGCAAGGCAGCTACTAAATGCAGGAACTGTGCAGGGCCGCACAGATCAGACAGCCGAAGATGCTTGGCTCGTCCTACAAAATCTGGTCCGCCCACAAAAGAACAGCTTGTGACCATTCGACAAGCTAGCCAGCGGGAATACAGCGCCGTGGCCAGAGCAAAAGCGGCTGTAAATCTAGCAAACAAAGCATCAGCCAGTGCCATCAAGAGCCAAGAGATCCTGAAAAGGACGGCTACCAGCACAGACGCACCAGATGCAGCCATGGTTGATGTGTCAGGCTATGGGGTTCTAAACCCCGAAGAAAATTTGTAAGGGCCGCCCACAGGCCCCAACTTGCGCACCTTCTACCCTCATATACATGTCAATAAACGTTGGTAGAAGCGGCGCAACCCACGACATTGCACTTTCCCGGGCTCACGAGCTAGGTGTAGATGTTGTACATAGACAGGAACCTTCGTGGGATAGAAATATAAAGGATACTAGGTCGCACCCAGGATATAATAAACACATACCCCATGGAGGCGTGGATATCAGACCAAGAGCGGCAACATACACTCGAAAAAGCAAGGTAATAACTGCAACGCAGATATTTCCCTGCGCTACATTAACAGGGGACTACTGCTGGGTAGTGGTTAACGGAGTCACATTTCTAAATGTGTACAAAGCACCAAACAACCCAGTGTCTCTACGACCACTTGTGGACTGGACCCCATCGGCAAAGACTATTGCTGTAGGAGATTTCAACTCAGTTCACAAGGCATGGCAGCCGGGGGCAACTCGCCCACATGGGCAAGGGGAAGCGATAGAAGAATGGGCCGACAAACACAAACTTTCCTGCCTTATCATTGGAGAACCAACACACAGAGCAGGGAACACACTAGATCTTGCCTGGTCCAATATTGACGGAACTCTCGCGTGGGTAGACCGCAGCGAATGTATGACAAGCGATCATCTACCGATCAGAGGTCAAGTGCCAACTACATTCAAAGCTCTAGATACTGAGCCGCCCAAAATCAGGGTACGACCAGGCGACCTGCCGAATTTCGCTCGAGCTGTTGCCCAATGGGCCCATCCTCCACCGAAATTGGAAACAATAGACAAGGTGGAAAAATACGCTCAAGAACTATGCTCCCATCTATCCAATGCTATCAAGGCTACGGGCACTTTAGTCAAAAACGGACACGGAAAACACTCCCCATGGTGGACACCCAAATGCAAGGCAATCCATGCCGCATATCGAGCAGAAACTATACCCCAACGCCGGGCTACCCACGCGAAATTGTTGCGAGAGGCTATTGTCTCAGCAAAGAAAGATTACGTCACAGGAAAAGTCCAGAAGATGACTACAGCCATGGATGTTTTTAAGCTGATGCGTTCGGCCAACCCTAGGCAGGTCAAAACACCACCGCCCCTCAGCCACAACGGCTCGCTCGTCTCAGACCCGGCTGAAAGAGCAACAATACTCCGAGACGCCCTTCTCGCGCGCCATGAGTCAATAGATGACCTCTCCCCATGCACAACGCCAAGCGAAAACAGGATACCCTGGAATGACGACGTCTTAGAAGACGAAGTCCGTACATGCACCATTGGATGCAAGAGGACAGCACCAGGGGCAGATGGAGTTTCAGTAGAGCTCCTCGAAGCCTGCTGGAAGACAATTGGCCGATGGGTGACGCAACTGTTTAGGGCCTGCATCCGTCTCGGCATACATCCAGCATGTTTCAAGTTGGCAGAAGTAGTCCTTTTACATAAGCAAAATCGAGACCCATCGACGGTCAAAGGCTGGAGACCGATCGCTCTCCTATCATGCCTGGGTAAGGGTCTAGAGAGGCTACTGGCAAAAAGAATGGCGCGTCTGGCAGTCACACACGAGGTAGTGGGTCATCAACAATTTGGTGCGCTCCCAAAGAGATCTGCAACAGAGCTGGTCTCCTGCGTGGTACACGACATTGAAGAAGCTAGGTCGCAAGGATGGGCGGCTACTTTCATTACCTTGGATGTACAGGGAGCGTTCGATGCGGTGCTTCACAATCGGTTAATCAGAAGAATGCAGTCACAAGGATGGCCGGACTCAATTTTGCGGTGGACAACCTCTTTTCTTGCTAATCGACGAGTTCAGGTAAGGTATATAGGTGGGGTCACAACAGAAAGAGAATTGGTCTGCGGGGTCCCACAGGGGTCACCGATATCTCCACTTCTATTCCTTCTGTACATGGCAGAACCCATGCGGGATGGGAATCCGGGACGAAGGTTTAGCTACGCCGATGACGTTGGTGTTCTTGCTTTCGGCCGCACAATAGTAGATTCTGCCTCGGCTGCCCAAGAAGAGGTAAATCAACTGACCAGTTGGGCGAAAAATAATGCTATAGCCTTCGACACAGACAAGTCCGAAGTAATCCAATTCCCTGGGCGCCATCGGGAGATAGGAATAGGTATACACATCAATAGTACCTTTATTGAACCATCGGAAAATGTTCGCTGGCTAGGAGTTTACCTGGACTCTCGGCTCAATTTTAAACACCATGTGACAAAATGGTGCGGCAAAGCTGCCAAAGCTGCTCATCATATGCGTCGTTTTAATTCTACTTACCGAGGTGCTGCCCCAGATGCACTGATAAGAGCGGTTGACCTATGTATCATCCCTGTCGCTACTTACGGCTCCGAGGTGTGGTGGCCAGGCCTGAAGCGCCCAACTCAACGCGGAGTCAGCACTTCACAAACGACTGGCCTCTGCAGCATGATTGACAAAGTCATCAGCACAGGATTACGGGCGGCACTTCCAGTAATGAGGACTACGCCCACAGTAGTGCTACAGCGAGAAGGAGGGATCCCGCCGGCAAGAATCATTCTCGAGGGAAATCGACTTCGCCTATCAGCAAGGCTCAAATCCCTTGACTCCGGACATCCTCTGAGAAGACGAGCTGCTGTCTGCCCTAATATTGGGACAAGAAAGTACAAGAAAAATGATCGTCAATCAGCACGACCAGAGATTCAAATGTCTCGAATCCAGCGTGCTTATCAACAACTCCCAGAAGCTGAATCCGCCGAGCCTTTACCGGCTTTGGCCTATCTCAGTAAGGTAAGCGCGAAAGAGAAAGACACGGAAATTTGTAAACGCTGGATAGAGAGTCTACCAAGCTCAGTGATCTGCGCCTACTCTGATGGGGCATCAGAAGGACATGGTCGCCCGGCGTGGGCTTTTGTCTTGAAAAGAGACGGAAAGACCATAGATAGAGATTCCGGTACCATACATGGGGGGGAGGCACTGGACGCTGAGATAGTCGGAGTAAGGAAGGCTCTAGAGGCGGCATTGCGAATAAGTGGGCTGGAATCTCGGACCCCAGGAAAAGTGGCGCAACCTATCTACGTGCTGACCGACAGTCAGCATGCAAGAACCGCTATGCTGTCCGGAGACACATCGACAAGCATTAAAGAACTCCGAATATTTCGGACAATGACACAGGCTGCTCCCGAAAGAATCATCGTAAAATGAGTTCCAGGACACAAGGGCATTCAAGGGAACGAAGAAGCAGATGCTGCAGCTCGGAGCAAACTCCGAAGTCTCCCCCTCCGAGATGAGGAGCCGCAAAATATCAGCAGTGCATACCTCTACCGGCTTATGAATCAGAAGAGACAGACACTGCTAGACCAATTCTGGGACGAATCATGCCCACCCAGATACCGCGAACTAGACTTGATGATGCGCCGGAAAAAGCCACCGGAACTATCACTTCCACGACGAGTTCTATTTGAAGTCATCGCGGCTCGTACCGGTCACGGAAATTTCGCCGCGTACCACAGACGTTTCAACAACCCAAACGCGAACATGAAGTGTTCGTGCGGAGAGGAGACTACAGCAACGCATTTCATGCATTGCAGACTTTACACTCGTCATACCCGACGACTAAGGGGAACTACCCCATACCAACAATTTCTTAAAATTCTTCTAGGGCCCAAATGCCTCAAAGAATTTTCAACGTTTGTGCAGGAAACTGGCTGCTTCAAAAGCCAACCTGCGACCTTGTCCACAGCTCTCAGCATGGACGAAGAATAATATTTATGGTGGAAACCGTGAAAGGGAAGGAGTCAGGGTGAGGAGCGCTGATACTGGACCGTTATATTGGAATTTCCTTTGTTTATTAATTTTGACTGTTAGAATTTGTTTTTATTTTAAACCGGCTACAATTTAGGTAGTGGTTTCACGCGGTTGGAATGAGTTGGGCTGTGGTAAAGAACACAGGGATCCCTTCCGGCTCCACCGGTCTTGTACCCATAGCGGACCGGGAGCAGTAGCTTAGGACCTTAAAATTACAAACAAACAAACAAAAAACACACACAATATTTTTGAAATTCGAATATTCGAATATTCACCCTTTCCCCCTCTCCCTCCCTCTCTCGATATCGTACGCCCTTAATTCAAAATTTGTGAGCGACTGGCAGGCTACCAATATGCCCCCAGTTCGCAGTAAGCCATCGCGGGCGAAAGACATCGTAGATAACCGCAAGCACCTCAAACACGTTGCTCGACAGAAAGCAAGCGTCAAGTTGGGCCCACTGACTGCCGTTCAAGAGATGAACATCGACCAATTAATCGACGAAAGTACCATAGATTGCGATATGATAGATGTTGGCAACTTTGACATTGACAAGATTCTTAAGAATCTGAAAAGACTACCTAACTCAATTCACTCCAAGCCAGATGCGACCGGAGCTGAAAATGCAGCGACGAGTCGCAACAATTTAGGGACAGCGACTACCGGACAGCATATACTTCCTCTCATTGAAGTCGCTGTGCCAGCTATGAGGCGGGCTGCGATTACAGATGCTAACAAGTCAAAAGGTGCAGCATCTACCCCGAATCCCCTGGAACATACAACAGGAACCACAGAAGAGAATCCTTCTCCTCGCAGTGGAAATGAAGGCAGGCAAACGGAGGAATGCCCCCCCGAACTCAGAGCCTTAATTGAGGCTGAGGAACGCCGGGCCGCAAAAACTGCGGAAAATGTAAAAATTTGCACCGCTGCAATAAACGGTGTCGAGAATGCTCTGTCCCCCCTATCCAAAGGGTCGAGTGTTCAATTTATAGACTCTATGAAAGTCTACATTAGAGCTGCAATAGCTCAATTTATGATCGCGGGACCAGGTACAGTCCTCCCATCATTTCCCCCACGCCCCGAAAGCCAGGCTACTGGCAGCAAGATTATCGAACGTGCTGTCAAAAAGCAGGATGAGCCACAAAGTATAGTGACTCATGACAAAGTCTCCCAGGCCAAAACCACTTGGGCGTCAATCACCCGCACCGGTATAAAGACTCCCCCGGCAGCTACAAAAGTCGCACAGGCTATGCCAAAGGCGGCAAACTCGACGCGACCTTCAAAAAACCCGACCGTCCCAACGCAATCAGGCACAAAAGATGAACGCTTGTTTCTTCGCCTTGGAAATGAACACCCTTGGAGAAAGCTATCACCGTTTGGTGTTAGAGAGGCTGTGGCAAAAGTGCTTGAAATTCCTCAAGCCAATATTGAGCACGTATACCGTGTTCCAACTGGATTCGCGATTAGAGCCGAAAACCAAGAGGCACGCGCCAACATGTTAAGCCTAGCTGGGTCCCTCATCCAGCAAGATGCCATACTGGAAGAAGCACCGGACCTAGGCTCACTTAGAATCGCAACAGTCCCAGTTGCCATTAATACAATAATGGGTAGAGTAATCGTCACTGAAGAGATGGTAACAGACGAGATAGTCAGGGTCACCAAGGCTGTCCCGGTAAAAGTTCGCCCACATGGGAAAAGCCGACTTGGAGCCCCATACCAGTCATGGGTAGCCCTTTTCGAAAAATCATCGATCCCTCGGCCAGGCTTCCGACTTTTCGACGACTCTGGGATTGCAGTCCGCCACCAGCCTCGTCAAAGCATCAACCCGTGCAAAAGATGCCTACAATTCCATGGCACCAGAGGCTGCTCGCGCGCCCCAGCCTGCTGGAATTGTACTTCAACTATGCATTCCATCGCGGAGTGCAAGGCACACACCAAGTGCCGCAACTGTAGAGGTCCACACAGGTCAGATAGTCGGGACTGTCTAGCTCGTCCAACAAAGTCTGGAATGGCCTCCAGGGAAAACCTTCAGACCATAAGGCAGGCTAGCCAACGCGAATTCGCAGCAGTCACTCGGGCCAAAGCAGCTGTCAAACGCGCAGAGGCAGCGATGACAGCAGCCACAGAAGCGTCAAACACCAACCAGCCAGGTTTTAAATCGACCAACTGTTTTGAAGTTCTCATGTCCGACGCTACAGCGACTGTAGCCGAGGTCGATGAGGCATCAAATCAGCAAAAATCTTTGTGAAGGGCACCCCACGGGTCTCTTCGAGTCTCTCTCCTACTCTAAGCTTTATGTCAATAAACGTAGGTAGAGGGGGCTCAACGCAAAACATTGCGCTTGCCCGAGCATTTGAGCTGGGTATCGACTTGGTTCTTGTTCAAGAACCTCTGTGGAATAAACAAAAGAGCACAACAAAGGATCATCCAGGATATACCTATCATCTGCCTAACGGCGGCGAAAATGTTAGGCCGAGGGCTGTGACCTATACCCGGATAGACGATAAAAAGATATCGGCAACACAGATCTTTCCTTATGTTGTGTCCACAGGAGACTATTGCTGGGTTGAAGTGAACGGCATTACTTTTCTCAACGTCTACAAGGCACCCAATGACTCGACAGCTATCCAGCCACTAATCAACTGGACTCCACCGCCAAACTCCGTCGCTGCTGGGGACTTTAACTCGGTATATTGGGCTTGGCAACCTGGCGTGGAACGTCCTCATGGACAAGGAGAAATGATCGAGAAATGGGCAGAAAAACACCATTTGATCTGTCATATTATTGGGGAGCCCACTCACCGAGCTGGAAACACGCTAGATCTAGTTTGGAGTAATGTCGACGGCGCCCGTGCTTGGGTAGATCGTGGTGGATGTGTCACCAGCGATCACTTCCCTATCCGAGGACAAATTCCAGTTCGCAACTCAGTGATGAGACCCGAAAAGGCAAAACTCCGAGTAACAAAGGATAAGCTACCCAGATACGCCAAGGTCATTGCACAGTGGGTCAGACCACCACCAGTTCTTGACACAATCGAGAGGGTTGAAGAGTATGCCGAGGAAATTTGTTTCCATCTCACTAATGCTATCAATGCAGTAGGAACACGACCAAAAGCCCGCTGCGGCAGATCTGCTCCGTGGTGGACCCCAGAGTGCAAGGCAGCTTTCGCTGAGTATAGAAGCGCGATAACTCTCAGTCAACGGGCACTCAGCGCGAAAAAGCTCCGATCAGTTGTGAAGACCTCGAAAAAGGAGTTCAAAACCCAACAGGTCGAATCAATTACTACGCCGACTGATGTATTCAAGCTAATGAGAATGGATAACCCCAGACAGGCTAGTATCCCTCCGCCATTGAACCAAAATGGGATGTTGATAACAGATCCATTAAAACGGGCCACGATCCTTCGTGACTCCCTCCTGGCACGATTTCAGGCATCAGACGACTTGTCACCATGTACAGTCGCGAGCAGCAGTCGGATACCATGGGAAGAGGACGTAACAGATGAAGAGGTCCGAGCCTATACCATTGGCTGCGGAAATCCGGCCCCAGGAGCAGACGGAGTCTCCGTAAACCTGCTGGAGGCGTGTTGGAATACAATTGGGCCTTGGATTTCCCAACTGTTCTGAGCTTGCATTCTGCTTGGCACCCATACAAAGTGTTTCAAATTAGCCGAGGTGGTCCTCCTTCAAAAGAACGATAGAGACCCAACAACAATAAAGGGTTGGAGACCAATCGCTCTTCTCTCATGCTTGGGAAAAGGGTTAGAAAGGCTCTTAGCTAAGCGGATGGCACACCTTGCAGTAATCCATGATGTAGTCGGCCAGCAACAGTTTGGTGCACTGCCGAAGCGCTCAGCAACGGATCTGGTCTCATGTGTGGTCCACGACATCGAAGAGGCGAATTCACAAGGATGGGCAGCTACTTTTGTAACGTTGGACGTTCAAGGAGCATTCGACGCGGTACTCCATAATCGACTAGTGAGGAGGATGCAGGAGCAGGGATGGCCGGAGTCTATTCTCAAATGGACTAGCTCCTTCCTTGCCAATCGGATGGTTCAAGTGCGATACTCTGGGGGAGTCACTGCCAAGAGAAGGCTAGTGTGCGGAGTTCCACAGGGCTCACCGATCTCGCCACTTCTCTTTCTTCTATATATGGCAGAGCCCATGCGAAGTGGAACCCCGGGTCTGAGGTTTAGCTACGCCGACGATATTGGTATCCTTGGATTTGGCCGGACGATTGCAGAGTCTGCAGCCGCAGCACAGGACGAGGTCAATACCCTACTAGACTGGGCTCGAAATAATGCTGTCGCTTTCAATACTGACAAGTCCGAAGTCGTACAATTTCCCGGACGATACCGCGAAACATCGGTTGGAATCTATGTCAACGAAACCCTCATAGAGCCGTCGCAAAATGTCCGCTGGCTTGGTGTGTACCTCGATCCTCGACTAAACTTCAAACACCTCGTCACAACCTGGTGTGGCAAAGCGTTGAAAATTGCACAGCACATGCGTCGCTTCAATACAGCCTACCGAGGAGCCGCTCCTGGGGCGTTGGTGAAAGCGATCGACGCATGTATTGTCCCAATCGCAACGTAAAGAACTGACGTCTGGTGGCCTGGCCTTAGACGACCAACAATACGAGGGATGGTGACACCGCCCACTGCTGGCCTATGTAGTATGAATGATAAGGCTGTCTTAATGGGTCTTAGGTCAGCACTACCGGTAATGAGAACAACACCCAACGCCGTACTACATAGAGAAGGAGGAATACCAACCGGGAAAATAATTCTCGAAGGAAACCGACTTCGCCTCTCTGCCAGAATGCAAACACTTGACGACCGCCATCCGCTCAGGATCCGTGCTGCAGTTTGCCCAAATGTCGGTACGCGAAAATATAAAAAGCACAATCGAAAATCTACGCGTCCTGAAATTCAAATGTCACGGGCTCAGCGTGCTTATAGACAGCTACCAGAGGCAGAGGCCGCGGAACCTCTTGCCCCACCATTTTATCAATCGTGGCCGGGTTCGAAGGTTGGTTCGAGAAAAGACCAAATAGAAGCCTGTAAACTTTGGACCACTAATGTGCCAAAGTCAGAAATTTGTGCTTACTCGGACGGAGCATCGGAGGGAAAGGGACGCTCAGCTTGGGGGTTTGTCTTAAAGCTGGATGGGAAAACTTTTCAAAAAGGAAGTGGCATAAGGCACGGTGGAGAGGCTTTAGATGCAGAGATTATGGGGGCAAAGGAAGCCCTTAAAGCAGCGTTGGGTCATCGAAGAGGGAAGGAGTACCTGGCGAAGGGAACGAAGCAGTGCATTAATGTGTTGATGGATAGTCGACATGCAATAAATGCACTGAGCACGGGCAGGTCCTCGACCAGCCACAAGGAAGTACGAAAGTTTCGCGAATTGTCTGGGCTAGCTCAGGTAAGAATAACGTGGGTAGCAGGACACTCAGGAATACATGGAAATGAGGAAGCAGATGCAGCGGCCAAATCCGCCCTACGAACGCTTCCCAGCGTGGAAACTGAGCCAGCAACCACCACGACAGCATTTTTACACCAAAAATTGCATCGACAGCGACAGACTTTGCTCGACAGCTGGTGGAATGAAACTTGCCCGTCACGGTATCGTGAGCTAGATCTGCTCATGCGCCGTCGTAAACCACCAGAACTTGGGCTTTCCAGGCTACAGTTACGACATCTCATTGCAGCCCGTACGGGCCACGGCAATTTCGCGGCGTACCATCGTCGCTTCAACAATCCGCACGCTATTACAGAGTGCATCTGTGGGAAGGAAACCACCCCTACCCACTTCATACATTGTCGACTCAACGCAAATATCACGCGTCGAATCAGAGGGTCATTGTCACACAATGCCTTCTTACACAAGCTACTCGGGCCTAAGTGCTTCGAGAGCTTCAAACAATTTGCGCAGGATACCAATTATTTTGGGTATTCTCCTGTGCATCCATCTCCTACTCTCAGTGGAGATCAAATATAACTCGTCAGGAAACTAAACCTGACAAAATGGGAATCGAGGCGAGGAGTATTGCTTCCCATTCTAAATTATTTGCAATTTATCTTTTTCTTTTGTCAATTTTGGGAAAAGGAGTTCGCGTCGGCGCATATTTTTAACTTACTGCTGGTTTTGTGGTGGTTCATGCGGTGGAATCAAGCTGGGTATGTCTTAGATGTAGTTCTGGCTGTGAACATCGGTCCTGTACTCATAGTGGATTTGGAGCTTTAGCTTAGGACTTGAATAAAACAACAACAACACATACCCACTCGAACCTTTAGAAATTTTAGCTATTTAAATTACCCATCTTTCAAATCTTTAGTTCCTCCAAGTCATATCTGTTGTGACCTGACGCTGTTCAATCTGCAGACTTTGTGGTGAGCAGTTATTACATCTCACGTGATGGAACACGGGTGCGAAGGAAAAGAGGGGACAGCCCACTAACCAAATCTAAGCAATTACGGGCACATGTAGAACTGTAGCACTTTGTCTGTAGATAGACATAATAAGTAATAATCATCAATAATTGAATCAACCTCTGCACAATTGAGACCCATAGAAGTGTCAACCTTTCATACAACCCTTAATTGTATCGTCACAATTGCATCTGTAACGAGCCACCACTGCATTCCAGAATACACTCTCTAACTGTGATAAGCTACACGGCCAGTTCTAGCAAAAAAATTACAATAATTTCCAGGAGACCTTCAGTCATCTTTTGCGATCTATGCCGCCTCTTCTCGCCCTCTATCAAGGCTCTTCTGATATTCTAACACTGCTTTCAGAAAATAGTTGATCGGAGGCGACAAAAGCAGGTGGGTGGATTTATTGGGTGCCGTCCAGTGTTGCAGTAGTAGGATGGTAGTTGGCATGGTTTAAGGTTAAACGATAACTGAATGTCTCAAGACCTTCGTGTAGCTAGATATTCTCTTCCATTCTCATCCCACAGCTCATTTATAATATTTACCTCGTTCTTCGTACCCTCATCCAGTGACATCCAGTCTAGCACGCCTAGCAGATTTGCCAATTTCTGTGGCTGTCATACGCCCGAAAATGGGCATTGTTTGTATCGATGGAGAGGGGTGACAAGAAGGGATAAAGTACCATTTAGAGACATGATTCATTCATGAGTTGATATTGTTCAGACGATCATGACTATATCACAACGTCATGTATTGACACGATTCATTACTTGTACCTGTTGTATCAACCATGACTATGTCTCAGTGATAGGAGAAACATCATTGACTAGTTACTAGAAAACTAATCAAAATCCTAAACACACAACTGAGACTAGGAGAATTTTACTGAGTAAGTGATTATTCTCATGAATCTAGATCTGGAGGAACATTATCTGGTTGCTTGGCTCGAGGTATTTGAATCTGAGCATATCATGTATTATAAACAATATAGAAATCTATCTCAGTCACAATCATCATCTTAATTCATGTCACCATCAATAGCTGCAAAGGACAGTGTCACAGGGCAGGTTTACAAAGTGCGTGGTAAAGTATAATATTTGAGTTGTGCAATGAGAAGAGGAAAGACTATCTAGCTACACGAAGGCCTATAGAGGCTCAGTTATCGCTTAACCTTAAACGACGCCAACTACCATCTTACTACCGTGACAGACAGTTTAACCATTTCCTTATATAAAGGGCATTTGCGTATCATCAAACAAAAACGTGTGTAGGCATCTGTAAAGGATAGGAGATATACCACTAGTCTAGCTTTGTTTGACCTCTATGTAGAGAGCTATATCATGTCTTACACAGCTAATACCAAGGCCAGGCAATAACTTTAAGGTCAATAAGTATGTCAATGCAAAAGCTCTGTCAACAAAAATTTGATAATGCAGAATAATAATTGTTGTCTGTTCCCCCAGCAACGAATTTATAGTGGCGAAGTAGAGTATTTCTGTTCGCAAATAGCCTTAATGTTAAATTGAATAGCAATTGTGCAGGCACTGTCCATTTTTTAGGCCTTGATGCCGCATTAAACATTCCAATTTGAATATGCCCAGATATAACAAATAGCTAAGCTCTAGTCATTAGTCCACAAATTCAACTGGTTTGTACATTGGTGTTGTTTGTTTGTTTGTGTCAGATTGGAGTCTAGACGTTTGAGCTGGAGCGAATTCGAAGGGCTAGAAGAGGTTAAATGGACGGCAAAAGATGACTGAAGGTAAACTAGAGATAATTTGGAGGAAATTGAGGTTTGAAAGATGGTTAATATAAGTATTTAAAAGGTCGAAAGGTTCGAGAGGGTACTAATGATAACTAAAGGTACTATAGGTGACCAGAGGTGTTCCGAAGGTGGTGGTTGTGACAGAAGACTAAGCATAAAGAACTCTATGCCTACAGACCAAACCATTGTATATACACCTGCCTTCCTTTCACTAGCTCATCATAACATAGATCTTAACACAATATGAACATGATACCATGTGCCAAGAACTGTCCTGTTGTCATAGCAACATATGAAGATAGGTAAAATTATATCCTAAAGAAAGGATTGAAAGAGGACGAGGACGAAGACGGAGACTAGGACGAGGACGAAGACAGAAGCTGATAATGAGGACGAGATATTTAGATTAATAATTAGATTCTAAAACATGAGTAATTTACAAGACAAAAAGCTACAGTACACATCCAGTCCTAGAGCTTCCTTAAGTACACGAGCTTCAATACTATAACCAAGGGTGTAGTAGTCCACAGCCATAACACAGTAACTAACTAGTACTCTGAATGGCAACTGTTGCTATCACAACACTGTAACAATTACAATACCTAAATTATGTCATTTTATGCACGTCATAACTCGGTTGCCTGGGTGCAACACAACATCCCAGAGATGGTTTGTGACAATGTTAAACTATAAGATTGTTGATCAAACACAATCCTCCCTGTGCCTTCACAAAATGGAGTTATGGTTGTGATTAGTGATTAGGGTTCACCTAGGAGTAAAATGGGTAAGGCGTTTGGAGATCTTATATACCCTGTATTAGTAGTTTCATATTAGTGTGTAGGCGGGGCTGGTAGACACATATTAGTAGGAGCACAGTCGCAGCATTTTTCCTACAATGCTGAGTGAGCAGAGTAATATACACGTTCTGTTAACCCTATACTTTATCAATTCTACTTCTAGTACTACTGTATTACCTGTCTAGAGGAATCATATTCTATTATTATCCTCTCTTTTTTCGCAATTAATGTACAATATTAATGCAAGGTTGAGCCCTAGCCCACTCTATTTGTGTCCATTCCTCAATGTCTAACTCCTTGGTACTCCCCCCCTTTTTTTTAAAAAATTACTATGATTAAATTACAAATTTATGCAGTTGTTTCTGTTGTTTCTGTTGTTTGTCATTAAACTGTAAGAGTCGGAAGTGGAATTGTATTCAAATTGTACTGTAGGCTATGTTGAAGTTCATGAACTAAAGAGAGAAGTTGGAAGGGGAATGGTCACCGTTATATACATGGGAGTGTGGTCAGTGCTTATGATCAAACAGGGCAGATCCCATGTTGCCTAAACAGCCCTGGCTCGCTCATCTATAACCTAGCCTTAGGTGCCTTAGGCCTTAGCCTATGACATACACAGGTTACTCTTCTACAACTTAGTAGTTTTTGTTGAAATTATGGAGTTCAGAGATGAGTCAGGTGATGCTTAATGGAAGTAATTGATGAAGGGTTTGGTTGTTGAGTTTTCTATGATTTCTGTGTTGGGATACACTATGTCGATCCTACTGGGCTCGATAATTAGTAGTCCCGACCGACTGGTGTTTGGCAAACGGAGATTGCGTATACCCTGTGCTAGCGTTGTTTACTGCTGTTAATAGGAGATCCCGCACGGGCTATCTATTGGGGTTAAAAGGAGTCTGGTACCTGTGTTTAATAGAGTAGTCGAATTGACATCCTTTTATCCGTCATTATTGCATAAGCTTCCCTTTACCAATAAAGTCCACGAACTAAGTAGTGGGTTATACATTTCAATAGGTTATGAGACTCAGTGTCACATGCATTGAAGTAGTAAAAGGAAACGACTCCAGGGACTGTGAATAATTCAATCCCTGAGCCGACTTCTACGGTGCAACACGAAAGCACAAGCAGTCAGTCCATCGACCTTTTCTCAGGTGCCTTCAGCACAAGATTAGGAACGTGTCTAACAAGACATATTACAAGAAATCAACCCCAAGGCATCCGACCTTAAAGAAAATGTCGGAAGAAACTAGCTGGGGTATACCTATCCTAAATGGGAAAAACCATGACTCTTGGTTTCGCCACTATCAGGTTAAACTAAGAGGTAGAGGGGTGTACTACGTGGTCACGAAAACATTGGACGAAGCGTGTCCAATCGTATCTTCCATCGGAAATACTCAGAAAATTGTTGATCCTATACTCCACAACGAAAAAAGGGAGAAGTACTTTCGAGATGAGGGAACCGCAATCGATCTTATGTTCAAATCCCTTTCCCTCGATGACCAAGCCCTATAAGACGAACATGATTCCGCCTTCAGTCTTTGGGCCTATTTACGCTCTAAATACCAGCAGATTGATTCGACCACCGCAAATGAGTACATGACGCTCATTCAGAATTTCTCATTTGACGACATGACTATTATTCAAGGATGGGATAAATTAAAGGAATACCGGCGCAAGTTATGCGCAGCTGATATTAGATCAAAAAATGCGTATCAAGATGAAGCCCTTCTTTTAATCTTGATTCGTTCTCTTCCCATTGAGTATGTTGCAACAATTGATACCCTTGATGCGATGACAGATCTTTCGGTAGAAGAAAAGTTAAAGCGGCTTCAAACCAAGGAGAGTCGCCTAATAGCTAGCCAGCGTAATGAAAATGCTTTTCCTAGCTATCCTACAACAGAAAACAGGCACATCTCATCGAAAGGGTCGCGCACAACTTTAGAGCCCGGTGAAGATTCAGGATATTCTCCACCATGCTACTTATGTGGAAGGAGACATTTTATCAAGGCCTGTCCGTTCACGGAGATCGCACAAGACGCTGTACATGAGTACATTAAGAAAACCAAATCATTTTGCAGTACACCAAAGAATAAAAAATCAGGTCAATCACTCTCTCGAACCTGTTCTCCGTCACAAATTCGACCCTCAGCTAACGTGGAGAAGAGAGTTGGATTCAAGAGCAAGGATAAGGCGTATGAAGCCTGTACTTATTCCGATGTGGAATCTGAAGGTGATTCGGATTTAGACTCTGATAGTCCAACTCACGAACATGCTCAGATCTCTAGAGCACTTATCAGTAAGGCTATTCCATCCACTTGGGCCAGTGATACCGGCGCCTCTGCACACATGTCTGACAATCTTTCTCTTTTCAGGTCGCTAAAATATATTCCACGGCGCACTATAATGGTTGGAGGAGGAAAATTATATTCACGAATGAAGGGCAATGTGAAGATGACATGTGAAGATGGATCTTTTATGTACCTACGAGATGTGCTTTATGTACCATTATTAGGAATAAACTTGATGTCGAGTAGACAAGTCTGCCGTCATGGGGGTATGAAAGGTGCTTTTGATGAGGGCCACATGTATTTCAGAAAAAATAATCGCACAGTTATAACCGCCACTATGCGTAATGGGCTTTATATTGTATCACACATCGACAATAATGATCATGACCTAGCTTATAATTCGACGAATCTCGACCAAAGTACCAATGAAATGATTGTTGACGAGGAGATTGTGGAAGATAATGAGCTTACAAGTAAGGAAAAAGAAAGATACATCCTATATCATTGACGATTTGCCCATCTTGGTCCCCAAAAGCTTAGGAACTTACACTTAGTCACAAATCTCTCACGTCCGATCAAAGTTCCTAGTTCCAGAGAAGAGCGCGTTTGTGAGACTTGCTTGTTAACGAAGATGAGAAATTGTACTTCTAAGAAACTATCGCCTTGGAAGCTAACAAAATTAGCCTTAATCCATTTTGATATAGCCGGTCCATTTCCACCGTCCATTCGGGGAAATAAATATTTTATAATGATACTGGACAACTTTTCTAGAAAGTTATGGGCTTTGTGTTGTAAAACAAAGAGTGAGGCATTTTCCACTCTTGACCAGTGGAAAACTACTGTCCAGCTACAATCAGGTGAAAAAATAAAAGCTGTACGTGCTGATAATGCAGCTGAACTTCAGAAAGTTATCTCCAAATGGTCACTAGAACAAGGAACTCGTTCAGAACCAACTACAATTGCAACATCCAGTCAAAATGGGCCTGCGGAACGAAATATTCAAACATGCGAAAACAGCATGAGAGCAATGCTTAAAGATGCAAATTTGCCACTTGAATTTTGGGATGAAGCTGTAGAAACCGATGTGTATATACGAAACCGCACCCAAACAGGCCCTGTCATTGATGGAATACAAGTGAGTCCCGAGGAGGCCTTTACTGGTATTCGACCAGACATAAGCCATATTGCAGTTTGGGGAAGTAAATGTATCTCGTACATCAACCCTCACACCATAGCCAAAGGACAAAGAACAGATAAACTTATGGATAGAGGACGAGTCGGTGTATTTATGGGTTACAGTGATACGACAAATAAACAATTACGTGTTTATAATCCCGAACTTGGATATACATCAAGGACAAGCAGGCTCAACGTTATGGAACATATTAAAGGTGGCACAGTGGAACTGAGATTTCTTAACTGCACTACAGGCCCTCAAGGCACTGCAAATGATTTTGATGATTGTAAGCCCCGCGGTAGACCTAAAAATGATGTAGATGCTCCATCTGTTGCTATTAATGCCAACTTACAACACTCTAGACCGACTCAGCATTCATCAGATTCAGTTGTCCTCGAAACAGGAAATCCATCTCTTGATACTAAAGTAATGGATGTACCAATTCTAGAAACGCCAGCTCTAAAAAAATCAATCATGAAAACAGAAGAAAAAAGGCGTAAGAAAGGTGAAAAGGATATAGATAATACGGAATCAAAATTTATTGGTCATCCAATAACAATCCAATCTGTTGTCGATGTCGAGGCATGTGAAAGCCCTATTGCGCAACTAGAAGCCAACGATTTGATCGGTCAGGAACCTCGCGTATCCCAAATTGAATTTCCTACTACAACAGATCAAATAATCTCGGATCAAAAATCTTCAAATGATTTCGATGTTACTAACAGCAATCAGCAGATATTATCAGACGTCTCTCACGAACCAAAAATTGCACCAACACAGACAAATGAAGTAAATCCAAAATCCGAGAAGCCAGCAAAGTGTGGCCATTTACTGAATCCATCCCAATCTAAAGCTACAAATACCAGAGAATTTACTGCCCCAGACCTGGACCATATGTTTATTGATGACCCGTTTCCACCATCCACAAGGTCCTTATTAAATACTGAGACTTGTCCTGGACAGCACCGCTATTTCACAAGATCAAAACGTAAGAAAAATGAAAACGATAATCTGATGGATGAAGATGAAGAACAGCATAAAAAGATTGCAAGGGCATTTGCTGCCAAAGTCCTTGAGGAAAATGATGAGCTAAATTTATTGGAGTATTCATATCCAGCTGAAATTATTGCTGGTATCAATATACCAAAAACATATTCTCAGGCTGTTAATGACCCAAGTTACAGCAAAGAGTGGAAGTTAGCAATTGCGCAAGAGATAGCTAGCCTAGGTCAAAATGTTACTTGGAAGGAAGTTGTTCCACCGTCTGATGCAAATATGGTTTCTACCAAATGGGTCTTCACTATTAAATTAAATACGGATGGATCTGTTGAAAGATTCAAGGCAAGATTAGTGGCCCGTGGATTCAGCCAGATTCAAGGTAAAGATTACACAGAAACTTTTGCCCCAACTGTTCGAATGGACACTCTTTGTATCTTTCTTGCCAGGGTGGCAAAAGAAAATTTAGAGTGCAACCACTACAATATAAAGAACGCATTCACGGAATCTCATTTAAAAGAAAAAATATATCTATCTCCACCTAAAGGTGTACCGGTAACAAAGGGTCATGCTTTACAGGCATTGCGCAGCTTATATGGACTTAAGCAAGCTGCAAGGGACTGGAACATGCTCTGCAAAACCCATCTAGTACAATGGGGATTTGTTCAAAGCCTTGCAGATCCATGCTTATTCATCCAAAAAGAGAGGCAGATTGAGTTACTTTTATACGTTGACAATATTGCTGCAGCTGCTAAGTCCACTGATGAGCTAGACTGGTTCTTTAGTAAGCTCTCTTCTCGTTTCAATGCCAAGAATCTGGGGGAGATTGAAAAGATACTTGGAATGAGGGTAACGAGAAAGCGTACAGAACGAACTATCTTGATTGATCAAGAGCAATATTTGAGGTCAGTGCTTGAAAGATTTGGAATGACAGCAGACAAATTTAAAGCGAAGAAAATTCCAGCATCCGACTATGAGTTAATTCGTCCCGCAAGTAAAGAGGACAAGAGAATCGATGTCACAGAATATCAACAAGGCATCGGAAGCTTAATGTTCGCTATGGTGTTAACGCAACCGGATATCGCTTTCGTTCTTGAAAAGCTATCTCAATTTATGACTGATCCAGTAGAACATCATGGTCATGCGCTAAAAGAATTGTTTCGCTACCTGCGATCAACTGTCACCCAGAAACTGCGTTACGGACCTGGGGGAGCGCATAAACATTTCGTTGTTTACTCCGATGCCGACTGGGCAAGTGACAAATCTGACCGAAAAAGTGTATCTGGAAGTGTAGCAATGTTTTATGGTGGCCCTATCTCCTGGTCTAGTAAAAAACAGCGATCAGTAGCCACATCCACTTGTGAATCTGAATACGTAGCACTCTCTGCTTGTGCAAAACAAGGTCAGTGGATTGCCCAAATATTCAGAGACTTGGGATGCCCTGACTATATTGGACTAAATTCTCAGAAAGTTCATATGCTAGGCAATAATCAAGGGGCGCTCGCTCTTGTCAAAAACCCCCATCTTCACGAGCGATCGAAGCACATCGACATCTGTTATCATCATACCAGAGATCTAGCGGAGAGAGGATAACTTGATGTTGCATATATCCCTACCACAGATATGGTCGCAGATGGTATGACGAAGCCCCTGTTAAGGATTAATTTCGAAAAATTATAATCACAGCTAGGAGTTGTTATGTAGTAAAACTAGAGTCAATGTGACTTGCTCTGTGGGGGAGTGTTGAAATTATGGAGTTCAGAGATGAGTCAGGTGATGCTTAATGGAAGTAATTGATGAAGGGTTTGGTTGTTGAGTTTTCTATGATTTCTGTGTTGGGATACACTATGTCGATCCT
The DNA here is from genome assembly GCA_905067625.1 of Blumeria graminis f. sp. triticale. Classification (NCBI taxonomy): domain Eukaryota; kingdom Fungi; phylum Ascomycota; class Leotiomycetes; order Helotiales; family Erysiphaceae; genus Blumeria; species Blumeria graminis. The sequence goes on from LR898478.1 coordinate 3,094,180, forward strand.
ACTGGGCTCGATAATTAGTAGTCCCGACCGACTGGTGTTTGGCAAACGGAGATTGCGTATACCCTGTGCTAGCGTTGTTTACTGCTGTTAATAGGAGATCCCGCACGGGCTATCTATTGGGGTTAAAAGGAGTCTGGTACCTGTGTTTAATAGAGTAGTCAAATTCACATCCTTTTATCCTTCATTATTGCATAAGCTTCCCTTTACCAATAAAGTCCACGAACTAAGTAGTGGGTTATACATTTCAATAGTTTTGGTATTTTGTGTGGAAGTAACATTGTGATGCAGCCTTTGCACAATTTAAGGGTAAAAGGCTGAATAGTCAGCCTCGTGTAATTTTATCATAGATGTATTGCTATTGTAGTTTAAACATGAACATCTTTATCCCAACATACATTGTTATCTGATCAGATACCAAGGTACAGCCTATCCAACAGTTTCAAGGCAATTCTAGCAATGTCACCACTAATCTTGCCTCTAAACTATGAAACCTTCTTGTTATTTGTATGGCTGAGCTGTGTTGCACCATTTCCCGAATTCTTTCGCCCCTGTTGTTGTGCCAAGGATCCACATGATGTCCCCCTCCCTATCGCAAGATGAACATGGCCTAGGAGTTTTACTTTTATCAATTTTCCTGCATACAAAGAGATGTTTTGGAGCCTTTTCCTCTCCACAGATACACAATATCTTGGCATTTTGATGCTGGAAGCGTCTGTGATACGTGGCATAGTCTCCGTAAGCAGGGCGGTCCGCAAGGAGTAATGCGAGGGTTTTCGGGGATAAAGTCTTTAATTCCTCAAGAACTAGTCCTAACATAGGTATCTTCAGACTCCTACATCTATTCAGAACGTGTTCCTTTGATGTAATGTGTGGTCTATGAGAATTAAATTAGATTAGAGTGGCAGCTGTGATGGGTGATATTCAGTACACAGACACCTCAATCTTGTACATAGGAAAATTCTTCTCCTCATTAGATCAAAATAGTCTTCAATACACAACCAGACCACAAGGTGTTAAGGTTATGAGTTAAATGGGAACATAGTTACTTAGAATGTGTCACAATATTTGTTCAGATGATTTGATATTTGGTAATGTGATTACTGGCAGGTGTCCAATACTTTTCCGATACTATTCATGAGACAGAACATAGACTACCTATATACTCTAATATGACCCTTGCCATTGTCTACGTTCTCTCTCCTGACTTACTGCCAACAGCGTGCCTAGGTAAAACGCTGCAACTAATGAGTCCATCTCTCATGAGAGGCATCTGCTGTTCTGGTGGCTGATGTGCGCGGTCCGAGTACACGTCGCTGCAATGCCTCAATCACTTATGTGTAATATCCCAGCTGAGTGATCCTGAACCTAGCTGTTCAGGAACGACGGCAATCCAGTCCATGGTTCGCGCCTGTGGTTTGTATAGTTCCGATAGTGCGCTAGGTCTGCATGAAACTCTGAGCGCTATCCCGTAATTGCCCGGCGATAGCTAACCGCTTGTGGCTAGCGTGTGTGATCAATAGACTCATCACGACGCTGCCCCAATTGCTGCCTTGCAATAACTCAACCCGGCGCTCCCAAGTCCGAGACTCAGGAGCGGCAGCGGCTGTATCCATGGTCAACGCACGACGTGCATATGCACCTGTCGGCGCAGAGCCGGTCATTGACAAGCAATATCACAACACAAGGTTATCACGTCCTGTGCATAATACTAAATAGGAGCTTCAGCCCATTGACTACCGTAAGCTCATAATCACAACATCCTTCCAATATGGGATGATGCTAGTCTCGTGCCCCTCCTTCATGAGACTTCTGGCTCTGTGGTTGTTTTGCTATAGGCCTCCTTAGCTAATACGTCTGCACGCTCATTTCCTTTTATCCCTAAGTGACTCGGAATACATTGTACTTTCACCGCACCTTCTACTTCTCTCGAAGATTGCACTCTACTTTTTCAATATTCCCTCAGTTCCTGGAATTTTGCAATCTTGACCGAGCTGGATGGACTTAGGTAGCCAGTGTGCAATCCTGGTGCTGCTTCTTCATTATCCAGACATATCACAATATTGGTAGCGTATTGTTGAAATACAGGGCTAATCCTAGTAATCAGGATTAAGATGTGACTTTTATAATGATTAGACCCACTATTGTAGTATTTATGTAGCCAAGCTCCCCGAGCCCCCAATAGAAATTAGTTGAACCATTATATTCTTTTTACAGGTTATAGAGTCCGGTGGTTACGCTTCTAGCACAATCTTGAAGATATACTTTATTACACTCACATCAAAAATCCACCATGTCTACAAAGATATCGAAGTATGGTGGTACGGAACCGATTGGAGAGGACAGTTTTGACTTCCGGAAGAACAATTTGGATGACTGTCCAGTTGTTGACGGTAAAATCGACCTAATCAAAGCGAAAAGAGTCTTGGATATTGATATGGAATCTAAGGCTTCACTCTATTTTATGGCCCAAAATAGTGATGTTAAACGAGTGATATGGTGGCTTGATACATGAGCCTCCACCCACATTGTAAATTGTAAAGTTGTGTTTGTAGAAGAGATATTAAACCCTTCAAATACCTGCATTGTCGCCGCAAATGGAGGAACCATTTATCCTAAAGGATCAGGAACAGTCAGGATTCATTGGCAGAATAAGGAAGGAAAGGAAAGAATGACAACGGTCAAAAACGTTGAATACATACAACAATGCACAAACAATCTAATTTCTGTTGGAAAACTCGAAGATGAAGGTGTCTCCTTGACAGTAGACTCACCCAACAAGAGTATCAGCTTGACAAAGAAGAACAAAGTGGCGTTAGAAGGAAAACAAAAAGGCAACATGTGGAGGGTGCGTCCATTACCCAAAGACATATCAAACAAGATATTCAAAGCATCACTGTCAACCCCAGATATGATATAGAAAAAAGTCACATTTGCACCTATTTTGGAGGCTCCTTTGGATGTATCCAATTCGAAAATCAAGGCAAGCAGAGCTCAGGTGGAGCTGCTGCATGCCCGTCTAGGCCACCCAAGAAAGCAACAGGAGGCAGGGTTAAGAAAAATCTTGAAGGATTTACCTGACCATTCCTTTTGTCCATCCTTCTGCAATGCTTGCACTCAGGGAAAAATGACGAGAGACCCGTCGAGAGAGAAAATGAGATCAGTATCAGCACCGCTCAAAAGGGTCCATATGGATTTATGGGGGCCGATCAGTCAGCATTTAATACAAGGAAATTGATATATGCTATTGATAACAGATCAACATACCGGTATGATCTGGGTGTATTTTCTGACAAACAAATCACAAGCTAAGGGCAAGTTTCGTGAATGGATTGATACAGTAGAATCTCAAAGACGCCGTTGGGGTAGTAGTGAAAGAGTGAAAGCAATTTGTTTCAATCGTGGAAGAGAATTCTTAAATACGGAGCTGGTGAAGTGGTGCAATGGCTGTGATGTTGCAATAGAGCCAACAGTTGGATATCACCCAGAAGGTGATGGATTTGCGGAGCGCAGTATGCGCACAATAATGGAAAAGGCGAATACAATGAGATTTGGGATGAAAATGGAGCCAGCATTCTGGCAACTTGCCGCCAAACACTCATTTTATGTTCACAATTGTCAGCAGCTCAAGGATATGGAGCTTTCACCTTGGGAACAATGGAGTGGGAAGAAGCCAAGTGCGCTGCAATGGAAGGTATTTGGATGCCCAGCATGGGTATATATACCAAAAGAAAAGAGAAAGAAACTGGATCCAAGGGCTTGGGAAGGTGTTTTTGTTGGTTTGAAAGAAGAGTCGGAAAAGATCTTTCTAATAAGGAGTTCAAAGGAAAAGAGAGTAATTGAAGCACGTTTTGTGAAATTCGATCAGACAGTCAACGGCGTACACAATAGCAATCTGATTTCTTGGGAGCAGATAATTGAAGAGTCGGAAATAGGGGATAACGAGGCTAATGATGATGAAGATGAGTCGGGCAACAGTTTGGATGAAGGTTGCGAAATTGGTGACATACTGAGTGGCAATGGCACAATGGAGAATGAGGTTGGGGACTTGCCCTAACATCAAAAATTTTCAGCCAATGAGAGCAATGATTCGACATTAAGCGAGCTCACAGACCTCGTTAGTTCGACGTCAATGTCAAACGAGGAAAGATGTACAAGCTTTGTGCCCCAAACCTCGATATGTCAACTAACACAACCACAGACAGCCGCAGAAAAAAGGGAGACTAAAGTAGAACTCAAACAGCTACAACAAGATGAAATCGCGAAAGAATCCGCGGCGCGGAGGCAGCAAAAGAGAGGTGATGGCCGAAGACGACGTGATCAGGTTAATATGATGAAAAAGAAGCAAGGTATTCACAAAGGAGTGATCTACAAAGAACTTACATTTAAGCAGGCAATGGAGCTCCCAGAAATACTTTTCCTATCTGATTTGTCATTTGCCCAATCTGCATCAGTGTAGGTGACAAAGTGGCTATCATGATCTCTTGTTCTAGGTCCGAACCTTAATTTTTGTTGAATTGTGGAGCGTAAGTACCTCATCAGGTCTTTGAGGGCTAGGCCATGATGGACCGCAGGGTTACTCATATACCTAGCTAGACATCCAAGGACAAATTCGATGTCCGGACGTGTAAGCGTCATTGCATAAATCAAGCTGCCAATTATCTGCTGGTAAAGCTTGATGTCGAACTTTTTGTCTGACAGTGAAGCTGGTCTGAGATTTTCATAATCAGCTGCTTGTATTTTCTTTTCTGAATATTTTCCATTCGGAAACCCAAAACTTGTGAGCATCTTATCAAGGTACAGTTTTTGGTCTAAATAGATGGTTCGATTTTGTCGATCTCTTGTTATTCTGACGCCTGGAAGCTTTGAGATCTCCCCTAGGTTCTTGGCGTTGAATCTCAGTGACAGAATTTTGTAGAACCAATCAATCTGTTTCATCTCTTCGCCAGCAGCAGCAATATTGTCGACATAAACCAATAAGTAAATCTTTCTCATTTTGTGAACAAATAAGCATGGGTCAGCGAGGCTCTGCTTAAAACCACAATTGTGTACAATGAAGTCACGCAGTAACAAATTCCAGTCACGTCCAGCTTGCTTTAACCCATAAAGACTTCTAAGTGCTTTCAGAACTTTCCCGTTCGAAACCAATACACCCTCTGGAGGGGAATGGAATATGTCTTCTTTTAATTTAGACTCAGTGAAAGCATTTTTCATATCAAATTGGTAGCATTCCAAATCTCTTTTGGCTACTGTGGCGAGGAATATGCGAAATGTATCCATTTGGACAGTTGGCGCAAATGTCTCCGTTTAATCAATTCCCTACAATTGGCTAAAGCCTCTTGCTACCAGTCTTGCTTTAAATATTTCAATATTTCTGTTAACAGTCTCTTTTATGGTAAAGACCCATTTTGTTGAGACCAAGTCTGCTCCTTTTGGTAACAACATTTCTTCCCAAGTACCATTCATGATTAATTGGTCTATTTCCGTCTTAACAGCTTCTTCCCATTCTTTTGCTGGGGGGCTTATCATGGCTTCCTTGTATGTTCTTGGGAGTGTTATACCTTGGATTATCTTAGCTTGCAGTGCGTAGTCTTCATTATTGTCTGGAATTCGGCAAAATAGAGCATATAATCCTTTGAAAATGCCTTTTCGAACTATTTCCCCATATATTTGAGGCTGTGCCATTGCTGCAAGCGCATGCTCAAGCTGGTCTACTTTTACGAGCTTATTCCTCTGGTATTTGGAGAAGGATATCATTGCTCTAATGCGCTTTGTATGACGCTCTGTTATTGTGGAATCTCGAGGGACAAAAGACGATTGGCGAGTGGTCAAAAGCTGGCGTGGACTCAAATCATAAGATTCTAAACTAAAGAGAAAAGTATCTAGGAGGATATGAATCTGTATATGTGCATAGGAGGCCTGTTGTGCCTAGACCCACATAGCTACAGTCCACATCTCCAGTTATGATGGTCACGCAACTGCATGCATTTGCTCTGTTTGCTCATGCTTCGTTGAGTTAGAATAATTAGTAAGCAATAGTCTAGGGACTATAAGTAGAGAGCTTTCCTCCACAGTAGATAGAGTAAGCAATTCAGTCTTTCCTCATTCTACAGAGATCATTCTCCACTCCTCTTCTTGACCTATCCGGCCCAGCAGCACATCTGTGATCACTAGCAGTGAACTCCCATAAATTGTATGTACACCCAAATCATAGACCTATCATAACAGGTTATGAGCCCGGCGCATCCACGTACTTACAGGAGTTAGCTAACCATTGTGAAAAACCAGATTAAGCATCATGAAAATGACTGATCCAAAGGAAATTCTTGGTAATGGTATCTCATTCATCGCTTGGAGAATGGCATTGCGTGCTAAACTTGGACGCAAAAACGTCCTGGGACATGACTTTCATGACATGCCTGGGATCCGTCCAGTCAACATACCTACAGATCCTCTATTAGGGAGCCCAAACGCCGATGATGCCGATAAACTCACGGAAAAGTACCTGGATGAATTCGAGCGCTGGACTTTGGGAGAAATCGAAACAAAAAATATCATCACCCAACAACTATCTACGACCATCTGCCCCCAACATTACGACAACCTGACGGCTAAAGAACTCTACAACACTGTAGCCGGGACCAGGAATGAAACTGCAACCGCACCATATGCTGCAGCACTCGAAACACTGTTGAGCATCAGGTTTGTTAGTACTGCTGATGATTATGTTGACCGTTTCCTAGCAGCATATCAGAGTGTCAACAACGCGGCCGATGTAATTTCTACTCGGCCGTTAGCCTCTGGGTATCGCATAGGTGATGGACAAGCATCAGCCATTTTTGTGATGGGAACAAAGAGGATCAAATGGCTAAATGTTTGGCGTGATACAAGAGCATTCAATTCCGACAACAAGTATGCACCACTGCAAACTCTGATGTCTTCTTTGCGATCTGTAGCAGGCAATTGGACCCAGACACCCAACACGGTGGCTGCGGTCGTACCCAACAGTATCAATGTAGACCCAGAAGCATACTGCAAGAGGTGCAAACATCGGCACAAGAATAAGTATTGTTATTGTCTTCACCCAGAATTGGCACAGGGAAGCAATAACCGTTCTGGGATAAACAGGGGCAATGGCAAACAGGCCTCAGTCAATAGCGTAGGAGACAATAGTGAGTCAGACTCAGGAGGGGTGATAATTGCTGCATCATCTCGAATGAATGAATCCGTTACACTCTATGACACAGGTGCATCGCACCACTTCGTCCCACACCGTTCCATGTTTAGTGAAGTGAATCGCTCCCCTAAACCATTCAAGTTCGATCAGGCTGTCGGTACTAGAGAGCTATGTCAACAAGGAACAGCGACTCTTAAAGTCGGGACATTTTCGCTCCAGCTCCATGAGACTTTTCTTTCACCTGAATCTTCGTGCAATATTGTGTCAGCCGGTAGGTTGGAGAGGCTCAGCAACATAGTACCGGATCCAGAAAAGTCTCTATTGGTGCTGAAACGTGACAATGAGTCTAGTGTTCCCATAGCAAGACTGGTGCGCAAGTATGATGTGTACTACATTTATCCCCTTGAAAAAACCAATACATCACGAAGTAATATAGCAGCTCTTGGTGTTGTTAGAATACCGCACACCACAAGTGCACAACAATGGCACCAAAGACTCGGACACATGGGCCAGAAAATCTTAAAGAAAACCGCCCAACACACAAAGGGACTCGAAAATATAGACCTAAGTCAGCTCACAACATGCGATATATGTCACCACAGCAAAGCCCAAAGATTTGTATCTCGAGAACCTAGACCAATCCCGTACGCACCTCCAGATGAAATATTTATAGATACAGTAGGCAAGATTACCACTGCAATTAACGGACTACAGTATGTTGTGATAATTACAGATTCTAAAACTCGCATGAGGTGGTCATTATTAACCCAATCCAAAGACCAGATTGCCTCTTCTCTTGTGCAGTGGATTGAATTTCAACAACATCATCATAGAAAGAAAGTCCGCGCAATCTTTAGAGACGGAGGCACTGAATTTTTACGCATTAAATCACACTGTGAACAGCATGGTATTTGTACTGATGTATCCGCTCCAGATACACCTGAGCAAAATGGAGTATCTGAAGCAGCAAACAAAGTAGTTTTAATACTCGCAAGGTCAATGCTGATTGATGCCCGCATGCCTACACTTTATTGGCCCTGGGCAGTTCGACATGCATGTTAAATTGTTAATAGATTATACTGCTTACGCACTAAACAGATCCCATTACTTGATTTCATGCAAGGCCTTCATCAGCCGCACACTGGTCAAGTAGACCTTACGAACGTTCCAAGGTTTGGCTGTCGAGCATTTAAACTAATACAACCGAAGCCAGGTAAATTCGAGCCCAGAGCAGCAAAAGGATGGTTTATGGGTTTCCAGGAAAATACTGACAAGAACTTCATCATTTATTATCCCGATTGGACAACATCACAGGGCTGGAAATGGATAGAAAATTTCACTCCCCATGCATCTTTCAATGAAGATATAATGTTTGGTGACAAGCTAAGTCCAATCAATCAGCAGAAAACAACTAACTACTGGGCCAGTGATAACTCATTATTTACAGAAACAATGAATTATTAACATAATCCTTCTTTAACTCCAGAACTTCAAACTCCAGCATCGTTTGAGGGGGAGAGTTCATCACCCACCACGCTAGAATCTGACTCTATTACACAAGATGCAACCGAAGATTCCGCATTAGCCAATAACATAAACAATTGGCCCAAATCAATAGTTCAAGAAGTGACTTCACTCTCGTCATCAGAAGAACAATTACCACCAACAGACATCAGAAATGTGAGTTCCCGAAGTAGTGAGCAAGGTTCATTAAGTGAATTGTACCACTCGAAAGACAAAGCAGACTCCCCCCCAGAATCATACTTCCCTAGCCATTCACAGGAGCTTAGCCTGCAGCCAGAAGATGAGGGGGAGTCCAGTTCTGAATAAGAAGCAGATGAAACGCCATACAACAAGATCATGACTGGATGGGATCCTATACGCTCTATTGTTGGACAAAAACAAGCGCACTAACCAGAAAGGGAATACTCGCCGGAAAACGAGATTACAAGAACTAAGTATGGCACAGAGGTTAAGAAACATGACTACAAACGTCTCCACTATGGCAAGGCAGCACAAATCTCCAACAATCCAAAAACCTGGAGCAAAGCCATGACTAGTCCGGAGGCCATGCAATGGAAAAAGGCTACAGATGAGGAATTTCGCTCCCTCAAAGAAAAGGGAGTCATAAAAATCATTCGCCACACAGAACTTCCACAAGGACGCAAACCTATGAAATGCAAATGGATATTTAAGAAGAAATTTAGAGCAGATGGCAGCATCGAAAGGTGGAAGGCTCGTTGTACAGCGAAAGGCTTTACCCAGCGTCAAGGCCTTGATTACCATGAAACTTTCGCTCCTACACCACGACCGGAAACTGGTAGAATCATGCTTGTTCTAGCCCACCAATTTGGCTGGCACCGTAGGCAAGGTGATGTTCCAACTGCTTTCTTAAACCCTGACATTGACATTGACATTTGCATGGAAATACCCCAGGGCTATGAAAAAGAAGGATGCATAATTCTCCTATGCAAAGGACTCTACGGTATCAAGCAGGCAGCAGCTGTGTGGTATGATGATGCCAAAGCAACCCTTGCTAGACTTGGTTTCCACCCAACTACATCAGACGTATGTCTATACACCAACGCCCACCGAGATGTATTTGTAGTTATGCATGCAGATGATTTCCAGGTGATGGGTCCTAACTTAGGCAAGATAGAAACGCTGATGCAAGCTTTACACAAGAGATATAAGATAAAATCGGTGAGCACAGACTTGTTTTTAGGCATCCATATCAGTTACCCCAGAAAAGGTACCCTAGCATTATCATAGGGTCAATACACACGCACACTGATAGATCGACACTGCTTAAAAGACTGCAAACCTGCTTCAACACCCCTTGAGCATCTAATGCTTCCAAGCAATAAAGAAAGCACACCAGAAGAGATTACAAGATACAACTCCATTATAGGTGGCCTGCAGTTTCTCGCGAATAGCACTAGACCCGATATCGCATTTTCTGTCAACCATTTGGCGCGATTTTTGACAAACCCCTCAGGTGAACATCTGCATGCAGCTCACCGGGTGCTAAGGTATCTCTCTAAAGAGCCGGATCGAGGAATTACCTTCAACAGATCAATAGGTAAACCCTCACTTAAAGCTTACACGGACGCAGATTTTGCAGCAGATCCATCAACAAGCAGATCAACTTCCGGATCGCTGATTATACTAACTTCAGGACCAATAAGTTGGCGATCCCATTTTCAGCGGGAACTTGTTTTGTCTACAACTGAGGCTGAGTATCTTGCTGCCACCGAAACATGTTGTCAGCTACAGTGGACAAAATTGCTTCTGGAAGAGTTAAACATTACTGATCACATTGAGGGAGCAAAATGCACCAAGTTGTACGTGGACGATCAATCAGCAATTTCTCTTATCAAAAATCACGACAATCACAGAAGATCAAAGCATATCTCACTTAGGAACTTCTATTGTCGGGAGCAGCATCAAAAGGGATTGATTGATGTGTCCTACGTGCCTTCTTCTGATCAACTAGCTGACTCACTGACCAAGGTTAAATCATCAGTCGCTATTCAATAACTTAAGGAGTCGTTACCGACAGGGGGAGTGTTGTGCCTAGACCCACATAGCTACAGTGCACAGCTCCAGTTATGATGGTCACGCGACTGCATGCATTTGCTCTGTTTGCTCCTGCTTTGTTGAGTTAGTATAATTAGTAAGCAATAGTCTAGGGACTATAAGTAGAGAGCTTTCCTCCACAGTAGATAGAGTAAGCAATTCAGTCTTTCCTCATTCTACAGAGATTATTCTCCACTCCTCTTCTTGACCTATCCGGCCCAGCAGCACATCTGTGATCACTAGCAGCGAACTCCCATAATTTGCATGTACACCCGAATCATAGACCTATCATAACAAGGTCCAACTGTTGAAGTAAAGTTGCCAACACCAAACCTCCTGTCCCTCATTTCCTACAACTCAAGGTTTTGGCATGAAAACCAATATCCATGACAAACCTTTTGTATTATGATTTGTCACACACAAGGCTCGTGTGTGTGAAACTAGTTGTTGGAATTCCTGGATTGACCCTGTGTCCGTTTACCAACTATGGACTGACAGCCACGTGGCCACTGAAATGTCGGGGCGTCACAGTTGTCATAATGCTTGTCAATGACCGGCTCTGCGCCGACAGGTGCATATGCACGTCGTGCGCTGACCATGGATACAACTGCTGCTGCTCCTGAGTCTCGGACTTGGGAGCACCGAGTTGAGTCATTGCAGGGCAGCAATTGGAGTAGCGACGTGGAGAGTCTACTAACCACGTGCGCTAGCCACAAGCGGTTAGGTATCGCCGGGCAATTACGGGATAGCGCTCAGAGGTTCATGCAGACCTAGCGCACTATCGGAACTATACAACTGCTTCCGCTCCTGAGTAATGGACTAAGGACTGCGGAGCTGAGACATTGTATGGGAACAATTGAAGCGACGCTGTGGTGTGTATACAAACCACAGGCGCGAACCATGGACTGGATTGCCGTCGTTCCTGAACAGCTAGGTTCAGGATCACTCAGCTGGGATATTACACATAAGTGATTGAGGCATTGCAGCGACGTGTACTCGGACCGCGCACATCAGCCACCAGAACAGCAGATGCCTCTCATGAGAGATGGACTCATTAGTTGCAGCGTTTTACCTAGGCACGCTGTTGGCAGTAAGTCAGGAGAGAGAACGTAGACAATGGCAAGGGTCATATTAGAGTATATAGGTAGTCTATGTTCTGTCTCATGAATAGTATCGGAAAAGTATTGGACACCTGCCAGTAATCACATTACCAAATATCAAATCATCTGAACAAATATTGTGACACATTCTAAGTAACTTTGTTCCCATTTAACTCATAACCTTAACACGCTCATCTTCATCACCATTTCCAGATCTTTTCCTTGGTCTAAAAAAATACCTTGAAGCGGGTATCACAATTTTCTAGTCGTTATTTTCCCTTTCAATTCCTGTGTAATCCTCCTTTTTTTTTCGTTATCCCATAGTCATCTTTCGATTCTGAATCAAGGTCCATGGTTCCTTGGCTTTCTACCTGTTTCAATAGAAATTGTGCGGTCACCTCTACCTCATTAATTTTAGATGATTCTAAAGGAAGTGATTTGTTTTTAGTAGATGGCTGAGAGTTAATTTATTTGCAGCCTGTGTCTGATTATTGAGTTTTCTTCGATGTCTCTGTTGTTTCCAGTTCACCTAATTTACGGCTTTGTTGTTCTTTTCCATGTGCCTTTTCCTTACTTATCTTTTTCTTTTGTCCGGAGGATTTCTTTTCTATTCGACATTTTTCACCTTTAGAAAGAGTAACTTGTGTTAAACTAGTCGCATTCTCAGAGGCAACAGTTACTTTACTTTTCCAATCGAATTCTTTGTCATTTTTGATAATTGCCAATGGTTCCACTATTGTTGTGAAATCAAATGTGATTTTATCTCCTGAAATTTTAATGGTATTGTCTACTGGCTCTTGTCGGAAAGCTGGAAGTTTTGGTGATGGCACTATCTCTGGTGCATCGACAAGTTCTATATCCTGTGTAGAAGGTTGCTTGATATTGAGTTGTTGGCTTTCAATTTGCTCATTTGGAGACAAATGATTAGTCAATTGTTGTTGATTGTGGTCAGAAAATTTCCTTGGTCTACCACGTGGCTTTCGATCAATTAAGCCCGTGTGTGTCCACTGCCCAGTAATCTGGCTAGGTAAATTTCCGAGTCTCAAGTCTAATCTGCCACTGTTATGCTCAGCTACGTAGTATGGTAGATCTAGTAGCTGGTGCATAGGTAGTTATTATGGCAGCATGGCATCATGGCACATGAAGGAGATCCAGTCTCTACATAACGACATTACAAGTAGGAATGTGTGCAGTATGAGAGATGGGTTGTTGATATAGGATAAATGACATGGCTGCTCAGTTGGTTGCACACTTTGGCGAGCTGCATACTGGTAACGTGATCGGTCTACAAGGGAACAAGCTAGGGGATAAGGGACGAGCTTCCCCCAATCTGTAACATAACAATTATCATAGTCACTTCACTTCTGCACATTAATGAAGACATCTCTCCACATACTGTCTTAGCTGTTCCAGCGCAAGTGTACATTCCCATTTCATATACCAAGTAAAACAGCCACCTTTAGAATTTTCATCAAAATCAATTGAACTTGATCTTTGGATGTAACCTAAGTCTGCCGAGTAATAACAATACTATTAAAATATACGTACTCTGATCACTTGTATAACCTGATAAGAGACACTGCACAGCAAATGTAAGGCGTAGATGAATCAGTATTGAATTGATATCCCACAGTAGTGATATGAGTTGGGTCTTATAGAAATCCCCATCCACCAAACTGTGTTCCAATTATCTACTCTATTCTAAACGTGTCTCATTCCTTCGTATAACTGAGAAGCACTCTGTCAATAACTTGTGTCATCAAAGAATGACTACTCCTTCACTTGACAGATCGTCTCTACGGTTTGTTGCTTACATTACTCGGTGAGTACTAACTGTTGCGTCTATTGTCCAGACAGTGCACGGCTTGTAACTAAGCGAGTCGTGTAATCTGATACTGGAGGTTCCACGTTCTATCTACTAGGACATGATTCGTTTCTCCAACAAATACTGCTTTGTGGTTTCATTACTATGCCCCAAAAAGACTGCTTGTCTTCCTCTGTTAGCTTGTTTATTATGAAGTTGGTTCACTGGGAATGTTTTTGGGTCAACATGTATGTAGCAAATACACCCCCAGACTTTTATATGGTCTGATTTTTGCTTTATCCCAGTGTATGCTTGTTGTAAAGGTAAGAGCTTACGGAGGTTAATTGGCAGAAGGTTTATGGATGATTATTGATGGATCAATGTGAACTGCTGACATGTTTGATATTCAGAACTATAAGGATTTAGGAGGTTTAAAGCCCTAATTATATACACATCTGAGGTAGCTTGACTCTCGCCTCATTTACCCAGAACAGTACCACGGAATATTCTAGTCTCCTCCATCTGGTGGTACAATCTAGAAACACTTTCTATACAGTGCTCCATTGTTCCTCTACTCATCATGGAGCCACCTGGAAAGTTCTTCCTTCACCCTCAGTGATCATTACCCTCGTGCATCGTAATCCTAGCCATCACCAGCACAACAATGCTTCCTCTGAAGATATCCTTTTTCCATTAATTTTGGGGCCACATGCTAGTCTATTTCGTACGTATGCATCAGTTTCTACAGCAAAATACCAAAATTCTGCAGGAAGGCTAGCAGCGTGAGTCATTGTTCTTATCGCATTTTCCGTTCTTTGAATAGCTCATTCAGCCGCACCGTTTTGGTATGAAGAAGCAATTGTGGTGTACTGGGCACTTACACCGTCCTTTTTCTGCCATTTGTCCATGATCTTCTTCAATTCTGGAGCATTGTCTGATCAACATGCAATTAGTTTTTCATCTGTCTTTCTTTCCTCTAAAATTTCCATTCGCGCAGCACCAAGATTGCCTGATCTTTCGTTTTCAGAGGAATGGTCCAGATCTTCTGTGAGTAGCTATCAACTATCTGTAAGAAGTACTCAAATCCACAAATAGACATCTGTTCGGATTAGGTCCTGGTCAACGATGTCTAGCCTAATTGTGCTATGTTGCAGGCTACTGTTCCAATTATTCATGGGGTCATCATCAGGGTTATGAGTAGTTTCGGTTTTGGTGTGGGTTGTTAGATTGATACCTAAGCATGTCGCATAGTAGTCAGACATGCGACTCGAGTAGCATATGCACGGTAGACCTCAAACCCAAAATGATGATACGAATCAGGCTTTACATACTACGTCCTGTATGGCTAGCGTGGTTGGAATATGGGGAATTTACCTGTAGATAGATAAAGACGTTGTAGCCCTCTGATAGTTGGGACAAGTCTTCTACAATATTATATCGGAATCAAATCTAGCCACTCATTAAGTAATCTCATGAACTATTTCCAATGTCTGTGATAACAGACATACATATACTGTCATGTAGAGACATGATTCATTCATGAGTTGATATTGTTCAGACGATCATGACTACATCACAACGTCATGTACAGACACGACTCATCGTTTGTACCTGTTGTATCAACCATGACTATGTCTCAGTGATATGAGAAACATCATTGACTAGTTACTAGAAACCTAATCAAGATCCTAAACATACAACTGAGACTAGGAGAATTTTACTGAGTAAGTGATTATTCTCATGAATCTAGATCTGGAGGAACATTATCTGGTTGCTTGGCTCGAGGTATTTGAATCTGAGCATATCATGTATTATAAACAATATAGAAATCTATCTCAATCACAATCATCATCTTAATTCATGTCACCATCAATAGCTGCAAAGGACAGTTTAACTATTTCCTTATACAATGTCAATGGAGATTTGAGCGAGAACTTTATCTTTATGTACCTCAATTTCTTTGCCTATCTTTCTCTTCATCTTACCGATTTTACAAGATTCGCAGATCCGTTTCTCTTTCTCAGGGATGGAAATCTTTTTGATTCCGCTCGCTACTTTGTGAAGGTGACGTAAAGCCTCGGAACTGTAATGGCCAAATCTTCTATGTATTAGTCAATATCTCTTACTTTGAGACTTAGGAGCCTCATCATGTTCCGATATATCTGGATCTTCATCTGTACTTTCCTCCTGAGTTTTAGTATCTACTGGAGATTTGACAGATTTACTTTCGTTTGAAATGAAAGCTAGCTCGGTAGTTTCTGAGAAGATGGACTTTAGCATGTATAAGCAATTCTTTTGCTTTGCGTGTAGAAAAGTTTTATGATCATTTCTGACTTGAAGGAACTCATCAAGTTTCTTAAAATACATGTTCTTGGAGTTGTGTATCCCAACAATACCATCTCGGCACAAACATGGAGCTGAAATTAAATTTATCCCAAGCTCAGTGACAAACAAACAATCCTTCAGATAGCAGAAAGATCCATCATTTGCCTCGACTCTAACAGTTCCACGAGCTTCTGACCATAGTATGCCTCCTCCTACCTGGATTTGGCGTTTCTTTTTGAGCTTTTCTAATGGTCCTCTAAAAAGTTTGAGTTAGTCAGTCATGTGTGATAATGCGCCCGTATCAATTGGCCATTCTGGGGGTTGCTTACATGATTTTCTTTTTCGCTCTTTTATGAGGGCAGTTGTCTCCACAACAGATTCATCTGATGAGCTTGAAGAGCATGTCTCCGAGGAGGACGAGGATTATTCTTTGGCTATCTCTCTGAATTGTGGGCGATTGTGTGAGAACGATCCCTTTTTCTTTATTGTTATATGCCTGTACCACCAGTCGTGACTTTTCAAAAGCTTTATCTGTCCCTCTATGCTTTATCTCATCCACAAACCTTGAATTGAAGATTCTGACTCCCAGTGGGACCATGGATAGGGTGATAAACTTAAACACCCCTATTTCTAGCAATCCGTTTATTTCTCTTTGCCTGCATTCTTTAAAGGCCGGAACTAAGGGGACTTCAGTCTCTTCAATGAAGGTTCTAGCTACTGCCTGATCAATGTATCTTGCGGGGGGCCGGCGGGATCTTTCTGCATTTCTTCTGAGATTTACTGACGCTAAAGAGTCAGGGAAGGGTGGATTGTTGAGAAGGCCTCCGGTCTGTAAACTAACATTGTCATTATCCTGATAATATGGCCTAACAACAGTAGACCTGAATTCACTTGATCCTGAAGGTAACTCAACCTTGCAGCTTTTATTTTCTACACCAAGTAATCTGAAAGGGCCTGTCCATTAACCTGATTGTCCAGAGATACCTTCACGCCATACAGGGACTTCAGAGTTGATTGACAAGTCGTGAACACTTGTGGTATCTGGGCCGTATTGTTGACTTAAAGCTGTATTTACTAGGTTTTCAGCTCTAATCTTTTTGACTTCACTCATTGCCTTTTTGAGGGCGATAGCTCGTTGGTAAATGGAGGGAGCTGGAGTATCTGTGTGTACCATCCGCAGATATGCACCGAAAACAAGCAATGTAGGGACTAATTTGTCGGGCCCAGCGCTATCATTAATTGCTTTAATTGAAATTTGGAGTTTTGATTCTTTGGTGGCATTATCTCCTTTCAGTTCTGCATTAATTATATTATAAAGGCGCCGTAGTGAGGAATGGTAGCGCTCGACCATTCCTACTGACCAATGTGCTTCAATTGGGATGTTCTTTACAGATGTTGCCATGGATGTTGCATTTTGGTGAAATTCCTTACTGGTAAAGTTTTTACCAGCGTCAATTACAATATGGTCGGGTGGGCCAATATAGAAATCAATCCAACAATTCTGTATGGCGTCCCAGGTATCCTTGGCAGTCATGCTCCGTAGCCATCTTGCTGCTTGGAATCTTGTTGCTTCATCAACTATATGGAGAATTGGATTTCCGTTAATGTACATGATATCAACTACTATGGAGCTATTGAAATCTAAATCTTCATCTTGGAGACAAAATTTGAAACGGCTAGGGGGTCCTCTTTGTTTCTGACAGAACTCGCAAATTTTTGTTAGGTGGTCAATTGTTTTCTTTTCAACCATTTCATGACCTGATTGTTTTAATATCTTAAGCAATCTTTCTGCTGAAGGATGACCAAATCTCCGATGAAGTCTTTTCAATTCAGTTTCTGTTAAAAAGCACGGATTAGAATAGAAAGAAATTGTTATAAAAGAGTGTAGGAATTTTCCCCAAAGTAAGAAAGCATGACCAAAACAACTTATAACTGGAAACAATTGTAAGTTCTTCACTAGTAAATTATTGAGGTTATCAAAAGTAACGCCTAAGGTATCCATATCAGAAAGACAAAGTAAAAATGGTGTAGTGGCGTTCACAATGTGAAATTCAATCTGTCCAATAGGTGTATTTAAGGTGACAGAGCCGATCGAGGCACTACTTCCAATGCCAAATTGGACATTGATTGCACCAGATTTCGCAGTATTAATTGGCAAGGGCTGAACTTTGTAAAGTGCATTATATTGATCAATGCCAGCAGTAGAGTGCTTTGAAGCGCCTGTATCAATTATTATACCGTAGAATATGTTGCTGTTATACTTTCCGGATGTGATAAATGGAAAAGGGTCATTATCCACTTCGCTATTAGCAGTTGATAAATCGAGACCGGTGATTGCATGCTCGAAGGATTTATTTGCCAGCGTTATTGCAATATCTTCTGCCTGTTCTATAGGTCCAAAGGAAGTGTAGAATATTTTATTAACCTCATCTTCAGTCTCTAATGAGGTGGTATCTAGTGCTAGGCTTTCAATTTGAATATCAAGTGGATTATCTGTGGAATTGTTGTCCTACTCAGCCTCATATTCTGCAATGTAGTGGTCCGGATTCCAATCAAAGCGTTTTGCAATCTGTTCCTTAAACCTCTTTCTTGCTTCTTGTTGTTGATATTCTGGGTGATTTTTAGACCAACAACCATGAAGATTGCAAACATATCACTTTCTTCTGCCAAAGTCGGATGATGCTTGGTTGTTTGTTGAGCGAGATCTAGCTGCTGGATGGACGTTTAAACAAGAGCTAGAGCCTTGTTTATAGTATTGCCTATCTGTGAAAAAATTGGATGATGTTGGCCCATCAGATTTTTCAGAAGTTGCAATTGAAGCTCGGAGATCATTAATTAGGCCAGATAGGGTTTCACTGGGCTTGAAGCAGACGTAGCTATAGGCTGGAATGTTGCGGCACGCGTTCACAAGTTTCATGTGGAGAAAAGAATCTATACAAAATTCGGGACCCATACTCAACTGTAGTTGACGCAGCTCTGTTACAAGAAGGTTTCAGCAGTTTTCTGTTGATTTTCCAGTTGATTCATTCTCTTGTATTACGAGGCTTAGACTCAGGGCTTCCCACCTTGCATACTTTCCTCTTTTGTACTCAATATTTTGAAAGTAACGCTTTGTGGCATCACACATCTCATCAAACGTGGCGTATTTGTAAACAATTAAATTTGTGTAGTAATGACTTAGAGCAGGTCCTATGAGCATTGTAGGATATGCCTTTGCAAAGAGCTGACTAGGTATGTTGGTTCTGTCACACAGGTCACGGAATATGGTAAGCTTTTAATCAAAACTATCATTTTCACCATTGTATTTCATATCTTTGTCATACATTCGACTCAGGTTTGATAGTTCCTTAGCGCATCCTGAAACTTCGCTTCTATTTAGAAACTGGATATTGGTGATTGTCTGTGGGGCGTTTTGTGAAGGCATGTTAGGGTGCGACAATTGAGTCTAGGCTTTCATTTTTCTATCTATAATCATAATATCTGGGTGAGTCTCAGTTTTTAATTTAGGGGTAGACTCTAATTTAGACTTGAAGAGGTGAGAGATTGTATTTGAATTGAATGTTTCATTTGAGTTTTCTATTTCCTCTAAAGTCCAGGGGGTTGGGTTGTCTTCATTTAGTGTTTACATAAATGAAGTAACAATGTTAACACTTCTATTGTTCTTAACCCAAACTCCGTGTGTACGTAGGTGAGTCCGAAGACCTTGAACGTAGACAAGAGAGGCAGCATTGAAATCATCCTCTTCAAAAGATATAAAATCATCTTTGAAAGCTTCCCAGAGGTTATCATCTTTGATCTTAAACTTTATGTAATTGTTGACTTTCTGTTCGATAAATTTGTTAATCTGCTGCTGCCTAGCTTCTGCTTCCTTATCTAGCGCCGTCTGCTTTTATTGTGATCTCGTTGAGGGTCGTGATCCACCTGTATGATCCACCTGTAGATAACTTGGAATCTGTATACAAGTCGGGCATTTTGAATGCAGGTTTTGCGAAGGTTGATGATATGGAAGTAGAAAATGGGGTCTTGTGAATTCGGGCTGTTGAAATAATACGCAGAATCGAGGGCCTTACAGAAGGGGTCGATATTTGTTTGATTATTCAAGATCTTTTTTTTTTTTGCGTGGTGGACACGGAATTGAGGGCCTTGAGAAAGGGGTCAACTATCAAGTCTATACTCCTTAGCAAACGAAATCGAGCCGAGGCCTTTATCTGGGACTGAACAATTGAATCTCTCTTCACAAGATGTATCTGATCTGTACGTTTACTGATCAGTGTCGGAATACTTCAAGTGGACGGGTTTTGTGACAAGCTTGTTGTAACAATAATGGTATCAATTAATTCCTGTCTAACTCCCTCCATCCTAAGTAACAACTAATAATTACATTGGGGAGCCAATTTCTTATTCCCAGCGCTATTCTATATAAGGAAATGTTACGAAAATAAGTCACGTGATATAATACAGAGCTATAATCAGACACATACTCATCCAGAAGCGCTTTGTCATCATTGTCTAACCCCTTGAGAAGCAACACCTTTATTATTCCGGTGTCTTTCAAATACTTTTTCTTCTTCTCTACGTTCAAGAAGATGGTTTTGCTTTGGTATTTTTGTGACACTTCCTCGACATTGGCCTTTATTGATGTTGACGGGTCTGGCGCAGCAATTCGGGCGAATTCGGTTAGAGTCTGTTCCGGAATGTGAGTGACTCCTTTGCATTCAAAGTTTGCTTTCATCTGCCTGAACCAATTTTCATGGTTAAGCTTGGAGAGTTTTTCTACCTCCCAATGGCCGGCGTCTTCCATTGTGATGTGTTGCGTTATGACAATATGGGTCGGATTGTCTATGCTAGTTTGTGAAAATGACTCGTATTTGCTGAAGTCCCAACGTTATCAAGTGATGAATTATAAAATAAAATTGGCCCCTGGCTAAAGTTGAACGCTCAGAAATCCCGCTTACGGTCCTATTATAAGACAGTATTCTAGCACAAATCCTTTTGTGCAGCTTTACGGCTTTTAGTGCAGTCCTGTTGTGCTTCACAGTCCTGTTGTGCGCCAATTGTGAGTGAGTTGAATAACCTATATGTTTGAAATATTGCGCAATGTAATGGGCGCAATATTCATGGAACGAAAGTAGAAGTTGACTAAAAGAGTGTCATGTTCGGATTACGGCTAAAAGTGTGGGAAGTGTGCGCTACAAGTACAAGTGTAAGCGACACAGAGCCTAAGCCACAGCATAAACAAGTGTGGCGCCATCTAGGCATAGAAAACCCCCAATAACCTCCTTGCGCCCACGCCATACAGCCGCTCATGTCTCCAATAGGTAGCCTGAAGCGCTACCATATAACCTACTCTAACCTCTTAAATACACACGAGATTGTGTCGGGAACCTAGACGAAATGGAGGGCCCATATGTCCACAACACTCCGTGTCTCCATTTCCAACACTATAACCTACGGCGTAAACCGGACTTCATGAACTGTTGAAAAGAAGCATCCTACAATTTAATTACCACCGACAGAGTACTAATGTGCAAGGGAAGCAAGAGGGTAGGTTCAATAGGGTTTGATTGACTGGCCATAGAATCTAACGGGACTAAGTCTTCTATAAGTACCACACTCAATCTCGCTTCCACACGATCAACATAGCTAGCCTAATACAGCATCTAGAGTGTGTTATCCCTGTTACGCACTGACAAATTTACAATAGTTATGAACACACAATCATCTTCGGAGGACAAAGGCTGAACACCTGTCAGTGGTGCCCTTTACAAACCTGGGAGTGAAATATTCTCCCAGAGCCGAGATTCAGTCACGAAAAAGGGTGGGATGAATTTTATTCAATGGATTTCGACTTGAAGGAGTTGCACTCAATATTTTGGTCGAAAAATCAGTCGGCAGAGATTTCACAGCTGGAACAAAATCGAACAAAATCTCATCACCACCAACATACAATTCACAAATGGATTTAGGTCTGTCTGGGAATTGTATTCAAACATCCGACAACTCTCAAATTCCTTATATAATTGCAACGATCTATTTCTCAGTCGATTTTACACCTGCGACCTACCTCCATGCTCGTCACATCACCTATCTACACATGCTCTAATGATGAAAGTCATGATGGAAACTGGACGTATACAAAGGAGGAAGAAAAGGGAGATACACTGAGGGGATTACACAAATCCCCAATGAAGACAACAACCCGACGGTACGATATGAAGGTGCAAGGCTAGAGCAACAATGAAATATTGGACGGAATTCATATTTCGGAGTCAATGAGGATGTCAAGGGCTCGGGCGCGTGGTGGCCGAGGCTGAGGAGGAATTTGTGCTTCGGCGCGTCTAAAGAGGGTTCTCTGGACGGTTAGGCTTGACATGATTCAACACATGGGTGAAGTCTGAGGTGGTCCGGTCATTTGGGTGGGACGAGGCACCTGTACTGTGCGGCAGTTAACCTGATCCGGTCCGGTCCCACCCGTGCTTAAGCTCAAGTAGGAGTACAACGGGAATCACTATACCTAGCACGTAAATGAACAAAAAAAAACAAAAAAACACAGTCATCTTCTGTCTGCACATCTTTCTATCTTCTAGCACATGATAAAGTGCAAAGCATATTTACTAGTATCTATAATCAATTATCTACAAGCGCAGTATTTTTATATTATACTACATTTACATTCGAGTGGCAGATTCAGTATTGAACCCCTAGGTGACCTCATTACATAAAACCCGTACGTCCACAACATTCTATGTCTCCGTTTCCAACAGGGACACCACTGATAGGTGTTGAAAATATTTCCCCATGAGGTAGAGGTTTTTGGGTCACAATGTGTGAGAATGTTATGCTGGCTTGGTTGAGTTGTTTGGAGACAGGGGAATGGAGTATGGGCTGCTGGATTGAGAAAGGGTGGAAAATACAGGCTGGTGCACGGATGCTGTTCATGTACTTTACAATCTCTTCACCTGCCAATTATAGTGAATTAATCTATCAAAATATTATCATACTTCACATCATCCATTAGATGATATTATCAATTGTCGGGATGCACACCTAGCATCACCTTCATAGATCACTATTGTCAGTAAGACTTCATATTTGATATCTACTGACCCTCATTGGCCACAGTAAAACGCACTCAGTATCCATCGCACCATCCCCGCCACTCACCATTGCACATGAGCCCGTGCCACTCCACCAACAGAGAGCAGAGTCATAATTGCCATACACCTCACAGCTCATAACCACAACAGAAAACTATACTTTCCGCGCAGCACACTAGCATCGACTTCATATAGTAGAGATAAAGAATATAGGTCTGGAAGCATAAAGCGATGGTTAGCTTCCCTTCCAGCTAACAATGTCTATGCCTTCTCTGATGGATCTTCATCGGGTTCCGGACAATCAGCCTTAGTGTCACAGTTCGAATATAGAAAGCGAGTGGGCATTTGTATGATTGAAAGGTAAAGCTATAATTCATCTATGTAAAATCAAACTACCTGCAAGTCTACTCTACTACTTATACACATCCAGAGGTATCTAAATCTAGCTCACGCTTACAGTGGCAATCAAACTGACTTAAAGTTTGTTCTGTCACACAGGTAACTGTTGTCATAATGCTTGTCAATGACCGGCTCTGCGCCGACAGGTGCATATGCACGTCGTGCGCTGACCATGGATACAACTGCTGCTGCTCCTGAGTCTCGGACTTGGGAGCACCGAGTTGAGTCATTGCAGGGCAGCAATTGGGGTAGCGACGTGAAGAGTCTACTAACCACGTGCGCTAGCCACAAGCGGTTAGCTATCGCCGGGCAATTACGGGATAGCGCTCAGAGGTTCATGCAGACCTAGCGCACTATCGGAACTATACAACTGCTTCCGCTCCTGAGTAATGGACTAAGGACTGCGGAGCTGAGACATTGTATGGGAACAATTGAAGCGACGCTGTGGTGTGTATACAAACCACAGGCGCGAACCATAGACTGGATTGCCGTCGTTCCTGAACAGCTAGGTTCAGGATCGCTCAGCTGGGATATTACACATAAGTGATTGAGGCATTGCGGCAACGCGTACTTGGACCGCCCGCGCCAGCCACTGGAACAGCAGATGCCTCTCATGAGAGATGGACTCATGAGCTGCAGAGTTTTACCTGGGCACGCTGTTGGCAGTAAGACAGGAGAGAGAGCGTAGACAATGACAAGGGTCATATTAGAGTATATAAGTAGTGTTACAGTATAGAGAAGACTTCGGAGTAAGAATTGCCTGAGAACGGAGAAGAAGTTCAGTTTGCTTAATTGACTAATAGACTACAGGTATTATGATATATACAGTGGAATTATAAGAAATAGAGGTTACCCGGAACCGACTCGACTGCAGAAATAAGTGGGACCCCGTACCAGAAAATAATTATCCACTGACTCAGAATACTGGGTCATGCAATAGAAATACGAACAAACCAATGACTGGATTTGTTCGGGAAGAATGGGATTCAAGCAGACTCTAACGTTGAGTCCAATTGAATCAGAAGTGTGGGATCCTGCCTGACCTCAGAAATGTAGTTCAGGCATGATGCATGCAACCACATTGGTTGATAGAAAGAAAAGCAGGAAACTGTATTTACAACAAGTAGTCTATGTTATGTCTCACGAACTGCATCGGAAAAGTATCAGACACCTGCCAGTAATCACATTACCAAATATCAAACCATCTGAAAAAATATTGTGACACATTCTAAGTAGCTATGTTGCCATTTAACTCATAACCTTAACAGTTACGCTTCGGATACTCTTGGCACTATTGTTTACGCAGCCTGGGTGGCAATGACGTATTAGATTTTGTCTGCTGGTAATCCTCTGAGTGATAGAACACATAGGTTGCCTTCGATAGCCGTCGAAGGCTACAGGACTTATCGGCTCACAAGCCGTCACACTTAGGTTCTGTAGTGTGGCAAGGAGGCAAGCGAATAAGGAGTGGTTCGGGCCTATTTCCAGGAGTAGAGGTATAAGACGCGGAATTTGTAGGCACGATGGAAACTTCGAAGGTTGCAATAGTGGTTGGAGGAATCCTACTGTCTACACTATTCTGGATAACCAAGTGGCTGCCATGTTTCACAGTTCCATAATTAGGATTTTAATACTAATTGTTGAGGAATAAGTCTATTGCATTGCAATTCTAGGATCCTCATGACCCTTATTATGGGTCTGAGTTGTCATCATTAGCCAGGAGTTAGGAGAACCGGAGAGCAAGATACCCTGTACAATTAGCTTGTTTATCACGTGGTTATTGGGTTGTTTTGTTAGCGTGCACGGACCCGCACTCAAGATGTAAATCTCGAGTGTTGGATCTGTTTCCATGGATAATTATTTTACACCTCCAACAAGTTGATTTCATAGACAAGTCTACCTTCCATATTTTATATTAGAACTCCTTAAAGTGATCATTACACAATACAAGGACTAAGGTTTTAATACTAATAATAATTTGTGATGAAATGAAGGGGTGGTTAATTATAGCCATCAAATTAAGAATAGCTTCACTGTTAGAATTAGTTATGTAAAAAGTTGGGTAAGAATATATGTTGTGATAGGTATTTGATTTGGGTGTTGTTACAATTTATCGGAGTTGGCTGCTATCTATCACGGATGGGCTGATGGGCCAAGTAGGTCAAATAGTGGTGCGGAGATGATCTCTATTAAGTGAAGAAAGACTGAGTTACTTACTCTTTTTACTTCTAAGGAAAGCTCTCAACTTATAGTCCCAAGACCAATACTTACTAATGATACCAACTCATTGTAGCAGGAGCAATCAGAGCAAACGCATACAGTAGCGTGACTATCATAACTTGAGTTGTGCATTGTAGCTACATGAGTCAAGGTACAACAATATGCAAGAGATCCATAAGGAGAAGCACTATAACACGCTCACTAATGCGAAGATATTGGCAAGAATTGATTACGATTAATTTCGGCTGGCAAATGCTTCTACTCTTGTATATAATAGTTCAGCGTGAGAAAGATTTACTCCTCTCTCAATGTCTTTTTTACTTATCCATTACAATACATTTGTTTACCCATCTCTTCTTCAGAAAGTCCATCTATCCATTTTCCAGTTCTTCATCAGCAAGACCCACGTGTAACATCTACCACAATTACTTGTCCATTCATCTCTTCCTAGAGAAGACCTGTCATCACTTTGACCCATTTACTATCTTCACTAGGCTATTTTCACAGACGGACAGACGTGGACTTTTTAAACTGCAAGCTCCTGACTCTAAGCCTATGTGGCTACTGCTATGTCATGGATAGACTCATGGTGTTGAAGCCGAGTCTGATCCTAGCTTCAGCTGGTATCCCTCTAGACAGGTTCTAGTTATTTCGATGACATTCTAGGTTATTCTAGTAATTAGTTTCTAGATGTTTTGGGATGGTATTTTGTACTCTTACAACTTCACTGGGCTTCGATCAGATTCTAGTTCACCCTCAGGAGCTCGACAGGAATTGGGCTGGAACTAAATTACTGTAGTATGTAGCAGATAGTGTCGAGGTATAAGTAGCTGAAGTATCTTCGTGTCGAAAGCTCTCCAGCTTTCAATCTTGTGTTATTCCCTAGATATTCAAGAATCAAGAACCAAGTCTTTATTGTTATTATATATTCTTTACCATCAAGTATCCAAGATTTAGCACCTGTCTGTTCAATTTAAGTGACCAAGTCCCAAGAGATGTTGACAGCTATATAACGCACCCCATGGAATACTGTCAAACCCTCATCCTTGAGACGCGGGCGCTCGACCGTGGAAGATCAAATTCCTCGCAGACAGTGGTGGACAAGTTTTCATGGCTGAGACACAACAAGTGTATGAAAATACGCTGGATACCTGGTCACGTGGGGATTCAAGGCAACAAAGAGGTTACAAGTTGGTCAAATCAGCCTTTGGAGCTTTTAATAACTGGTCATTGACCTCAACTACGCCCAGTGGAGAAGATTAAAATCTAACCTTTGCAGTATTAGGGAAGTGGGTTAAATAGCGTGGCCAAGAGCTCGTGGAAGAATGGATGGCAGAAGTACCGGCCGAAAAAATGCAAAGATCTTGACTTCGATATGCGCTGCAACTAACCGCCGGAACTAGCTTTACCAAGATGTATTGAAATTTATAGCCAAATACTTGGTTCGTGGACTTATTGATAGAGGAAAGCTTATGCAATAATGAAGGATAAAAGTATGTGAATTCTAATACTCTTCTAAACACAGGTACCAGACTTTTTATATCAATAGATAGCCCGTGCGAGATCTCCTATTAACAGCAGTAAACAACGCTAGCACAGAGTATACGCAATCTCCATTCGCCAAACACCGGTCAGTCGAGAATACTTATTATCGAGTCTAGCTGAATCGACAAAGTGTATCCCAACTAAGAAATAAAAGAAAACTCGACAACCAAACTCTTCATCAATAACTGCCATCAACCATCACCTGACTTATCTCTGTACTCAATAATTTCAACAAGATGGACGTATCATTGTCTTACTGCGGCAAGAATGGGCGACAGGGTCAACGCCGACTGCCATTGACGTTTCTACGCCGTACGTGAAGATCTGATATGCATTTGAGGCCGAGAAGAAAAGGTCCTAGTATTTTTTTAGAGTGTCGACCTGCCTTACAACGTTGGAGAAGTCGTAAGAAAATGTTCAAACCCGGGCACAGGAAAATAATAAGGAAGAAAGGATGGCAGAAATTCATTCAATTCCTAAATACAAGTAGATACTACAGTTTGCCGAAGAATGAACAGGTTGAGAGGTGACTACACTAAGATTGTTTCTGACCCGAGGGGAGATGAGTGTGGAAAAGAGTGATGCGGCGCAGGGTACCGTATCTCAGACATTTACTGTACCCTTTTCCTTCTTTTGTCGCTTCTGGCTTTACCGCTGGTCATGTGGGTGGCAATTAGCTCTCAGAGTCCGTCTACCCTTATTGCGTCAAACGGATGTTGGGTTCTTCCTGTCACGTAAAAGATTTCAAATTCAAACCCATCTATTTGTACTCCAGCCCAGTATCTCTGTTGGCGTGAAGCATGGAACGTGAAATTTTAAGCAATCATACGGGCATTTTCCTCCTTACAAGACCTAGTATTATGACATTGAACTTTCCTGTTTATATGTGATTAAATCTACCAAACGACTAAGCTCTAGACATTGAACCAAAACGTAACCAGGTGCCCCGGTGAACTTGACACAGAGACGTAAATAGTACCTGAAACATCTTTGAGTTCTCAGCGGGAAGTTTGTCGGTAGGCAACATTCTCTACGTTCATTCTCCTTCTTATCCCATGGTGAAGATATCAGTCAAAAATTTCCATTTCTAGATCCTGCCTTGATACACATTAGGCAAACGTGGTGCCAATTAAGTATCATTATGGTAAGGACATAGTTCCCAGGTCCCAGCGGGGTTCAAACGGTAATCCTCATAGGACTTTTCATAGATTCGGAAGAATGGAGCTATATCAATTAATTGAAGGATGTATTCTACGCTGCCTATTTAACAAGAAGAAAAGTTAATGACAGCAGTTTAGGAGGTAAAGATACCTTACTTCCTCTTGGCGTGAACTGGCACCATCGATATGTCTTGCATGCTTTGCCGTCGGGACCTACTGGATCGCCAGATTTCGCTTTATTTACGTCACAGTGATGAATCAATCTATCAAGTGCGGATATGGCGAGATTCTGGTCTTCACTACATTTGAAATACGATGCTCCATGCGCAGTAGGCACCAGTAATAGGAGGCCAGCTAGGGCGGCCGTGGAGGCAGCGCTGAGAAACTTCATTTAGAGAATTTCGTGCTCACACAAATAGACTTTGGTCTCGACTCGGCAAGCTGCTCGATCTTATGACTGAGATCCGATAGATGATTAATGAAAAGATTTCTTGGTGTTTATGGCGAATAAATGGTGATAATACTCTATGTCAACGTCCCCATCGACAAAGTCAAGGGAGTATTAGTCGACTTTCTGGATGATGAGTAGAAGTTGAACATGGACTCTGATGTATTTATATTTTTGACAAATTCATTTCGCATATCTATGTATGCTGTCTAAATTAACTGACGCGGTATCTCCCGAGTCCTGATCCATCGCAAGCTTTAGCAACTGGTTAAATGAGCCAAGATATGCCAAAGAAAATATGACTAGTAGAGTTGCCACGATTTTTTTATAAAGTGCGTTTGAAATTTAGCAGCCACAGTATATTAATTCGGATTATCTGCTGGAGAATTTCTAGAAATAGAGACTACCTACATGTACAATCTGAAATATTCCCCTTGGAGGAAGTTCTCTCTGTGATCCGAGGGACCCAGACTCTCCGACAACTTTTTCGCAGATTCATCATAAGCCTTACCAATCATGCGCGAACAGTGTGTTAGCAGAAGGATTTTGGAAATACAGCATCCTAAATTTCCTTCTATCAACCACTGCCGTTGCATGCATCTTGCCTGAACTATATCTCTGAATTAGGCCAGAAGCCCATACTTCTGATCCAATCAGACTCAACATTTGAGTCTGCTCAAATCCCATTCTTCCCAAACATATCTAGTAATAGATTTGTTCCTACTTTCTATTGCATGACTCGGTATTCGGAGTCAGTGGATATTACTTTTCTGGTCTGGGATCTCACTTATTTCTACAGTCAAGCCGGTTCCGGATAACCTTTGATCCTTGTAATTCCACTATATATATCACAATACCTTTAGTCTATTAGCTAAATAAGAAAACTTAGCTTCTTCGTTCACGGACAATTCTCACTCCGAAGTCTTCTCTACACTCTAACAAAACCCACAAGAATCAGAAAGAGGTTGTTACTTCAAATCCCAACCAACTTTGCCATCCATGTAAGCCAACCAGATTATCTCTAAGCGCCCCAAGCATTACTTGACCTGTTCCTTTCCTTCAGCAGCATTTGGACCGCCTTTGTCATCTGAAATTGATCTTTCCAACCATGAATTAGGATCCACCGTGTTACCCTTTTGATGTCCCCGGGATTATTTATCATCGCTTCGTAGGACCAATCTTTGGCTTGTCTCCCGATCTCAGCTCTACCAATTGACCATCGGTGGCAGGTCTTTTTTTTTGCATCAGATTTTAATTTCGTATGCAGCTATCTAGCTATGACATAGTATCAGAGAAGTTTATAAAAGATGACTCAATTTACAAGAAGAGTGCTCATGCCTCAGATTTCATTTGAAAGTACCACTGCGGATTTATGGCAGCTTTTTCTTCAGCAAGTCAACCCTCATCCATGATTACCCACCCAGGGGAACGTCTCAAAAGCCCTGAGTTATGCAGACATGCCTCCGTCATCCATTATCTTTCATCTGCGCGAAAAGTGATCTGAGATGTCTCCTTCCCAAGTGGAGTAGGTGCCCAGGCTACCCAGACTATACCGGAGAACATCACCAGGAGGCGGACCATGTGTCAGGAATGCCTACTCTATAATCTATATATATGGAGATAAATCAGCACATTGAGTTCTATGATTCTGGTCTGGCCTTTTTGGCCGAGAGGTTACGCACTTATCTTGTGCACTATGCAGGGTGTAACTTCTTCCCTTGCTATGACAATTTGAATCCTGTCTTTGTTTCGCTGTAAACCCACCGCTTCTGACACCATGACTCCTCCCATTGTCTGCCTATCTTGATGGTGTCAGCTGCACTCTCGCAAGCGAAGTTTTGGCGCGCACAAAGCTCAATCTGTAAAACTCTTGCCTAAATTCGGAATTTCACGCCTGTCAAGATTATATCCTTCTCTCGCATCATCTTGTGAACTTGTCCTAGTCCCTCTCTATTGTAAAGGTAAGAGCTTACGGAGATTAATTGGCAGAAGGTTTGCGGATGATTATCAATGAATCAGTATGAACTGCTGATATATTTGATATTCAGAACTATGAGGATTTAGGAGGTTTAAAGCGCTAATTATCTACACATCTGAGGTAGTTAGACTCTCGCCTCATTTACCCAAAATAGTATCACGAAATATTCTAGTCTCCTCCGTCTGGCAGTACAATCTAGAAACACTTTCTATACAGTGCTCCATTGTTCCTCTACTCATCATGGAGCCACCTGGGAAGTTCTTCCTTCACCCTCAGTGATCATTACCCTTGTGCATCGTCTTCCTAGCCATCACAAGCACAAAACTCTCACGTCCACCCCAAATAACAGTCTCCCGGATTTGTACGCCACGCTTTGCTTCCTCTGTCGGGTGTAAATATAGGCGTAGGCGTGTATTTGGTGGTCAACTGAGGCCAGAGAAGGTTGACGAAAGGTGTGGTCATTATGATGAGGATGTGCTTGGTCGTACTTGTAGACTTGATGAGACTTAGATGGGGGAGAAGCTCATTGGGAGCGAAAAAAACGACGTGGAGGAGTAATATGAAATTTTGCTTCATGGGCCAACTTCTTTGATATTGCAAAATTTAACTGAACTTGGCACTGGGAGAATATTTCACACCCACGTTCGTAGAGAACACCGCGCACAGGTTTTTATCGGAAGACATGTACTTTAAGTAGGATGACTCAGTTTGACGGTTAGAACATTCACACTCAGATTTCATTTGCAGATACCACTCGAGGTTAACCCTTACGGCGTATGATCTCTTCCGTGCATACCCACCACAGGGAAAAGCGTGAAAACCCTATGGCTATCCGAGAGTGCTTTCATCTTCCCACAATTACAATATCACCGCGAGAGAGAGTGGTGTGTGGGTCTGACTGGATTTGAACCAGCTTTCTCCTGTCTCGAATGGGGTAGGTGTTCAAGCTACCCAGTATCTACTTGGGAGGACGACCCGGATGGTGTACCACTGCACCATCCAACCTACAGTTGGGTGACACTACCATTATTAATTTAGTATATTGTCCTTTCTGTTGTGAGTACCACGGATCAGCTCCAATCAAGTCTCATCGAGCTTCCACTATCGTGACACTTGGACACTCAGGCGCAGGTGTTATGATATGAGACAACGAGGTAGTCGAGGCTAAGGCATCGCGTGTGGCTCAAGGCCACAGCAGACACCACCAGTGTGTCGGTTAGGCGAGCATGTTTATAGTCTCATAGATGTAACCACTATAAACGGACACAGGTTTAGTCTTATACTTTCTGTCCATATACCTACAGCATCGTATTATATGAGTCTACTCACTGTCAACAACTAATTATAACATCATTCACTCCTCATCACTCCGCAATGTGACTTCCGCATAGCTCATTACCACAACAGCAGGACGCTAGGCGAGATTAGGGCACTGATAGCACAGCTGAGGACCCAATCATTCTGGCAACATCCCTACGTCCGAGCGTTGCCTGCTGCACCAATACGTCTATAATGAGGCACATATCACTCTGATGGCTACTGAGGGGCAACAGCATATAATGTGACAATGGGGTGTAGCTCTGTAACCCCGGAAGTTTCACACTAGCAACCAGTATCATTGGTATGTTATGTTAGGAGATATTGGTGGTGGCTATGGAAATGGTTACTACGACAAGAGTAGGAAGCACCTGTGGTGGGTGCATGATCAGGACTGGAGGTTGAACGTGTATAAAGGGAAGTAATACTTCCGCAGATAGATAACCATCTTACCACTGTCCATTCTAACGCATCTTCGCATTACAGCAACATCATTACATCTGCATATCCATAATTTTCTGCATCCATTTCAGGTATTCCTCTGTCTTCTCATGACCTCGTAATTATAACACTTTCTGAGTCTATGACTATGTAGGACATGTAGGGCCTCTCTGCCTACAGGCCAAGGATACCGTTCTAGTAGTATATTCCCTCCTCCACCTCCCACACAGCTCCCCTCCAATAGTACCATCCCTCAGAAGTTCTCATTCGATCATCCACTTAAAGCCCTATGCCTTTCATTATCTCTCCTCTCACACCAACGAAACGATAGCTATTTACAGGTGCATGGTAGTTGGGAAAAATTTATAACCGCAGTAAGGAACGCTATGGCATGGTAAACACATACCCCGTGTGCTAGACATCAGTAGGTGGGAATAATTTTCTATCAAGCCAAGTAGCATTGACAAAGTGTATCCCAACACAGAAATAATAGAAAATTCAACAACCAAATCCTTCATCAATAACTTCCACTAGACATCACTTAAAATATCTCTGTTCTTCATATTTTCAACAGTGCATGCACCAAGAGCGTGATTTCCCGCAAGTGTACGTTCAGATAAAGACTTACAGGAGCTGGTACTGTTGTAGGGGGGCTCCCACCCATAGAGACTACCAACAATAACAGCCTGTCTAGATTTAGATGAGGCTGCTTAAATCTTTGCAAAGCAAGACGCAGAAATGGATTGGACCTAGGAATCCCAGGCCCGAGGATCTAATAGACGGTATCTATGATATGTGCTACACATGCTATGTGAATTCTGGCAGACACAATTTTAATCTTAGATATGTAGAGTCGGGCATCCCGAGTCACGGAGTATAGTACGGACTCGTTATTACGATATTTTTTTGTCGCACCCATTACCTTCCCATAATAAATATAGCAAATTAACAATATTCAATGTACTTTTGTCGCCGTCGCCCTTTTATTTGTTATATTGAGGGGACTATTTGCAACACCTGTCTGTGGTGTCCCCTACCGATCTCCAGCTCTCACTGTAGAGTCTGTAGAGCCAAGATTGAGTAACAAAGTCCTCACTTCAATGAGGATTCCCAATCTCTTTTGTTGACTGTATCATCTTCATCCCTAAATGTCGGGATACTTAAACACCATGCAAAGATTGTAAACTGTCTGTCACATTTCCGCAATTTTGTTGGGGGATCTTTTCTCTTATCCAATTCTACTGTTTAGGGCGAAGAGAATTACGGACATTGCACATAAACAGTACCATAAAGAATTTTTTTTTTCTGTAGAGATTAACTACCGGAAATTCGTTACATGAAATATTCTCACTGCAGCTACCAGTGATCTAGATTCCTGACACGTAATCCTTCGCTACTGAGTGATCTGTTTCCCAGCTTCAGCATAATTAACTGAGTGATTCGAGTCGTGAGAAAATGTCATAGGATAGAGTCTAGCACAGCTCAGGCATAAGCTTAAGGTATCTTAAAATTGAAGGATTAATGTGAGATAGGGCTGAAGGATAATAGGTGACCCAAACATCCTGTATAATAATGGTTGAATGTTCGGATGGTTAAGTGGTGATAGAGCTAGCTCGAGCGGATTGCAGAGTAGTCAAGTAACAAGGCATATGGGCAAGAGATATCCCCTACATCCAGCTAGACACATCAAAATTTCGGAAATCGCATTTTCATCTACAATTCCCACCCACCATCAGCTACGCCAATATAAATTCAATGTTCGGTTTCGCCTCGTCTACTGCATCTCATTGATATAATTTTCGACATTTGCACCCCTTTATTACAACAGTTTTCGACCAAAACGTGATTTTCGACCCTCTGGACAATAAAAATTTCGCCCGGCCTTGCCAAGGCTCAACGCGCGACGCGCGACGCGTTCCTGAAGTGTAATCAGGTGATCTAACATCAGGTCGCGTGATCTTTCAATTTTAACTTTCTTTTCATTTACCTAAAAACCCCCGAAAAAAAAGCAATATTTAAAAATTATAAAATAAAAGATAAAACAAAGAATGGCTGAAATGAGTTCCTCCTCACCAGTCTCACAGACGAGCCTCCCATCTTCTCCACTAACTAAGCACTCATTTAATATCAAAAATGTAGAAAGACTTTTAGCCTCCATGTGGAGCTCTAGAAGGACAACAATAATTACTTCACCAATTACTTCGTCAACAATATTCACTAAAACAAATTTAAATGGTCCATTCAGCAGTGACCCAATTACTTCCCACGATCTTGAGCCCAAACTTGCTCAAAATAAAACAATTCAAATAAAAACAAAGAAAGAAGATTGTCAGAGACAAATCCAACTGTTGTCCAGTCCCGAAAAATTGTCACCATAGCTGAACCAGCCATAAAATTCCAACACACATTCCTATCTGCCATTCAAGAGGCTAGAGGTTTGCTTGTAAAAGCATATCATTTGACAGATGACAAAATGAGGCAAGATTTAGTGCTTGATCTTGCTGAGTTCTTCCGCAATTTTACTGAGGAGGGTCGCATTCAATCAAATATTATACCAAAAACTGCAGCTCAACCAAGTGAGCCATGAACTTCAAAATCAATACCAGTTCATCTCAAACCAACCACCCCCACCTATGCTCAAATCCTGGGAAAAAATGTTCCAGTTACAACATCCAACCCTGCACAACAACCAAGAAACGATATGTGTTATGCTCAGCTATATAGGATGGTAGATCTAGTAGCTGGTGCATAGGTACTTATTATGGCAGCATAGCATTATGGCGCATGGAGGAGATCCAGTCTCTACATAACAATATTACAAGTAGTAATGTGTGCAGTATGAGATATGGGTTGTTGATATAGGATAAATGGCATGGCTGCTCAGTTGGTTGCATACTTTGGTGAGCTGCATACTGGTAACGTGATCGGTCTACAACCAAACAAGCTAGGGGATAAGGGGCGAGCTTCCCCCAATCTGTAACATAATAATCATCCTAGCAACTTCATGTCTGCATTTAAATGAAGAAATCTCTCCGCATAATATCTTAGCTGTTCCAGCGCAAGTGTACATTCCCAAATCATATACCAATCATAATAGTATGAGGGTGTTAAACAGACCCACATGTCAAGTAGCTCCAGCAGTTTGTCAAGCAACACCTAGTATTTCTGACATAGATCCAACAGCTTCTACTGGTGTTTTACCAGCAATACTTCCAAGAGAAAATGTTGTAACCTTGGTAACAAAGGCAGGTGGAATACTGCCAACCTACAATGCCTTCTCCATCCGAGAGAGCATCAATAAGATCTTGGGGAAAAGAGCAATTTCAAGAGTACATACCTCTGTGAAGGGGAACGTTGTGCTAACTTGCATGGACTCACCCCCAACCGAATTATTATTAGACCAGCACAAGTGGGAATCAAATTTTGCAGGATGGCCTATCAACAATGCCCAAAGGGTGACCCATTGGCCAAAGGTTGTTGTTCATGGTGTGCCAACATCAATTCCAATACAGGCAATAAATGAGGAAATTGAGTCATTCAATGAGGGAATCAAAACACAAGGCCAACCCAGGTGGCTCAGCCGAACCTACCAACAGAGGTTAAGAGCATCTATTGCCTTCTCTGTCACACCAGAGGAGGAAAATTTTCAATTAACTCAGGTGTCCTCATTGGAGGCCTTCACCTAAAGGTGGTAAACTTTCAGCAGTCCACCCAAAAGACCCAGTGTTGGAAGTGTCTAAGCTATGTGCACCATGAAATAGGATGTGCCAAAGAGCCAGTCTGTGCTATATGCCTAGGCAAACACACAACTTCCAGTCACCAATGTGCCACATGCAAGGCCACCCAGATCTGCACCCACCATGCAGTTCAGTGTGCCAACTGTAAATCAAACACTCACTTGGCTTTCCAGAGACATCTTATGTCAAAAAGTCTAGTCAACTCAATATATCTGCTAGATTTGACATGATTTCTGATCCTGATTTTCAACTTCTGGAAGTAAGACTTTCTAGTGAGGCATTCTATGTGGTACATATATACAATGAAAAGCCAACCTCGAATCTCATAAGCCAGCTAACACTACAGCGCTTCTTAGACCTTAGCCCTAAAATGAACAAGCCATTTTTATTCCTGGGAGACATCAATCTACACCACTCCTCATGGAATCCAGAGGCTCAAAATAATTCCCTACTAGCCAACAACTTGGTTAGGTATCTGAAAGGTGCTAAAGCCCAAAACATCATCAAACCAGCCATCATTGAAGAGTTTGGAGGCACCTTCCACAGGTCTAACTCAAAAAGAACTTCAATAATTGATCTGGCCTTTGCAGCTAGATTCCAAAAATTAAAGTGGGAGAACTGGAGATATGGTGAATCAACTGGATCAGATCATGAGCTGATAATATTTGAAACACTTCTACCTTACCAGTCACATGAGAAAGCCAATATATATAGGCGACTCCCACCAAAATTCAACCACAGGAAAGCTAACTGTCAGGCTCGTTGGCTAGTTCGGAGGTCAAGGGTCGGAACAGGACGGAGTCGGGACAGAATGTGATCGGAACAGGATGTGATCTGAACGGGGCGAAGGCGAGACGGAGGCGGAACAGGACAGAGTCGGGGTATAAGGTAAAGCTTATAAAAATCGGATCAATCTAAAGTCTAGAATAATTACAAGACAAAAAGCTACAAAACAAATCCAGTCCTAGACCTTCATTAAATACTCAAGAGAGGCTACTACAATCAGGGGTATGGTAGTCTACAGCTATAACACAGCAACTGATTGCTTATGTTGATTAGTAACTGTTGCTATCATAACATTGTAACCATTGCCACGCATTGACTGTGTTACTAGGGAAGTTCCTGACTTGGTTGACCAGACTGAGCGCAGCGTCTCAGCATTATCCCATGGCACAATGGCAGTAACAAGCAGGCCGTTTTCCTCGTGGGAAAGCCGGTCTGTGACACTAACTGGCCTAATTTTGATAAAGCAGTCAGGGAAAAGTGTTTTACTTGGTATATGAAATGGGAATGTACACTTGCGCTGGAACAGCTAAGACAGTATGTGGAGAGATATCTTCATTAATTTGCAGAAGTGAAGTGACTATGATAATTATTATGTTACAGATTGGGGGAAGCTCGTCCCTTATCCCCTAGCTTGTTTCCCTGTAGACCAATCACGTTACCAGTATGCAGCTCACCAAAGTGTGCAACCAACTGAGCAGCCATGCCATTTATCCTATATCAGCAACCCATCTCTCATACTGCACACATTCCTACTTGTAATGTCGTTATGTAGAGACTGGATCTCCTTCATGTGCCATGATGCCATGCTGCCATAATAACTACCTATGCACCAGCTACTAGATCTACCATACTACATATCTGAGCATAACAAAAAGCAAATAAAACTCCAAAATCAAATGGACCATGCAGTCAGCACCAACAGTACTAACCTTATTGCTTCAATCATGGAGAAAGTAATCCATAATGCTGCGATTAAGTCAATCCCATATTTCAGACCTTCGACTAGATCAAAGCCATGGTGGACAGGAGAGCTGACTCAACTTCGTAAACCGTTCCATAAGCTAAGGCGCCATCAGAAGTTCAGCTTAAGTCATCATGCAATTCAAGATGCAAAGTCAGCAAGGAAAAAGTATTTTCACCAAATCCAGCACAACAAGAGACACCACTGGTTTAATTTTCTGGCTTCAGCTAAAGACAAGATGATCTTCACAGCCTACAATTATTCTAGTCCGGACTGCTTTCAGACAAAGTTTGTACCAACTCTTTGATACCATCAGTTAGACAACAACCAAGAGAAGTTAGCTTCCTCTTTTGAAGAAAAATGTGATGCACTGGCAACCTCACTATTTCCGCAGGATATCACACAATCTGCCAATGAATTAGCTACAAATAGATTCACCTCAACTACTCATTCTCCAAGAGCAAATGAGTCAGGGACTGGGGCTCATCGGGACTGGCCACCTTTGACAATGGAAGAGATTAGAAATGCTGCTCCTAACAAAGCCACAGCACTAGGGTTGGATCAGCTTGATTGGACAATCATCATAGCTGCCATATCAGCCATTCCGCAGCTTTTTTACCAGGCCTACTCACAACTTTTTAATGAAGGAAAGCATCCAAGCCAACAGAGACAGGCTGTTGGAATAATAATACCCAAGAAAAACAAGAAGGACTATAGCTCTCCAAAAGCCTATAGGCCAATCTCTCTCCTGCCATGTCTATCCAAGCTACTGGAGAGAATTTATACCAATAGGATTTCTTTCTATGCTAACACAACAAATGAATTTTTGCATGAGAGCCAAATGGGGGTACGTAAGCAAAGATCCACAACTGATGCAGCTGTACTGCTCCAACACTTTATGGAACAGAACAAAAACAAGCACAGAGTTGTATCAACTGTGTTCCTTGACATTCTTGGTGCATTTGATAGGCTGCAACCTGTGGCATTGATCAAAGTGCTTCGGAAGCT
Source organism: Blumeria graminis f. sp. triticale (assembly GCA_905067625.1). NCBI lineage: Eukaryota > Fungi > Ascomycota > Leotiomycetes > Helotiales > Erysiphaceae > Blumeria > Blumeria graminis. The sequence continues at coordinate 3,133,259 of LR898478.1, forward strand.
ACACCTCCCCACCAATTTTATTTCCTGGGTAGAATCTTTTTTGTCAGGCAGAAAAAAGCAGTTATGCATTAATGGAGAGATGAGCAAAGTATTTCCGGTGACAGGCACACCCCAAAGTAGCCCTGTCTCCCCTCTGCTATTCTTGCTCTCTATTAGATATCTGTACCCATTGAAAATATCAACAAATTTTCTTCAACTATCCTACATTGATGACCTATCCATATCAGTGGCATCAACATCAGTGAACAAAAGTATCCGATTATTAAAAGCTGCAACAGATGACTTAATCCTAAGAGCTAACTAGCTGTCAGTCACCTTAGAGATGGATAAAACTGAGCTTATCCACTTCTCCCAATATAGGAAACCACTGACAGCATCACTTATATTGCAAGATGGTGTATTATTACATCCAAGTGAAATGGTTAGATAGTTAGGATTCTAGTTTGATAGGAAGCTGTCTTTCAAGACTCATGTAGACAAAAGACTCCAGCTAGCCAATGGGGCTCTCAGATGAGTGAAGCAACTAGCATCATCTGCAAAGGAGCTTCGATTTAAAGCACTTCGACACTTATATATAGCATGTGTCACTTCAGTGCTAGACTATGGCTCAATACTTTGGTAGGGAAAAAGGGGATCTAGCATGCTCATCAATAAATGTCAAAGGCTCCAGAATCAAGCAATAATTCTTATCACTGGCGCCTATCAGCACAGCCCTATAAAGGCTCTCGAGGTAGAAGCAGCTATCCTGCCAACAAGAATCAGACCGATGAAGCATGCCTTCAACTACGCCCTTCGACTATTACAACTTCAGAATACACACCCTGTACAGCAACAGATGTTGTTGCCTTTGAAGGATGAGTTGAATACAGTACCAGAATTGGACCTTAGAATCTTTGATCGAGCAGATAAGCCAACTAACCAACTAACAAGAATAGGGATGTTTCTCAAAATATTCTCAAAGTTCCGAAAGCTTGAAGAAAACAACTCAGCCTGGATGGCCCCATGGGACTCACCCCAACTGGTCATTACTATCACATACTTGACCAAGACTCCAGCTCATAGGGAACATTTGAGACTCATCCAGATTTTAGATCTTGATATGGCTATTGCTTACACAGATGGATCCCTCTCCAAAAGTAAAATGAGTAGCATTGGCTTTGTAATTTACAAGCCAATCACTAGAGAGCCAACAAGCTACTCATTCAATCTCGGAAACTCCATGGGAATTACTGACACTGAGACCTTTGGCATTTACAAAGCTCTTAAGCGTCTGAAAAAGGAGCTGCCTAATGCAAGGTACCAAATTTTCAGTGATAGTCAAGCAAGCTTACAGAGGATTATGGGAAAGACCAACTGCTACTCCCACCAGATTCGAAGTCTAGCAAAAGGCTGTAGTCTAAGCATTACCTGGTGCCCGGCTCATGTTGATATTGAGGGCAATGAACTTGATGAATCACTTGCAAGAGGAGCACCAAAAAAGAAAGCTTCAAATATTGACAGATTCATATCTCATTTCTTTCTGAAAAAAAAGGCAAGAGAATAAATTCTAAATGCTTGGCATAATGACTAGCAAACAGAAGTATTACGAGAAGAGGAGGGTAGGAAGTGTAGAGGACTTGGCAAGTTCTACAGAATCCAAGCCCAAATGCATACACCCAACTACTCTCTCCAACCATTTAATTTTCAAGATCATAGCAGAATGGTTGAAGCATCATTTTTCCAGGCAAGAACAGGTATTGGAAATACCCGTGCTTACCTAAACAGAATTGGAAAAGTGAAAGATGAAAGCTGCAATTTTTGCAACTCAAATAGGCAAACCACAGAACATTTACTACTTCATGGTATAAGATTCCAGAAACAGAGGGACTTAGCATTTGCTGATATCAAACCACTGTCATTACAAATTTTATTGAGGACAAAAAGGGGGAAGGAAACCCTTCTAGAATTTTTGAAGACATCCAAACACATGTCAGCATATAAGGGAGACAAATATGCACAACAATATTGAGCATGGGAGTGTATTGAGGCGAAATATGGGGCGTTGGCTTTTTGATTTTAAGGAAATACCAAAAATATAAGTTAATTGTCATAGCTAGATAGCTGAATACAACATGGTTTAAAAAAAAATAAAAAAATCTTCCACACCTTGCTCTTCATATCATTCATTTCATTTTCGTGACTCGAAACCTTGGCATAAAGCCAGATTAGTCATACAGTGGGTCCTCCAATTAGTTTACTATTCCATTTAAGATTCTCTTTCATTGTACGTAGATATCAGAGCAGCATGTAGATAGCAGAATGGAGACGAGGGTCAAAGAGGTGCTATTCAGACTAAAGGGTGCCATTCTACATAATGCATGACATAGGTGCATAACTGCTCGGCCAAATGGCCAGGCCAGAATCATAGAACACTAGATACAGGTTATCTCCATATATATAGATTATACAGAAGGCAATCTTGACACTAGATGATACAATGTGCGATTGGGTAGATCGAGATTGCTGTTTGCCAAGGGTATGGAAAGGTCAAGTGATGAATACTGTAGAGATTGAAACTCAACAAAGTACTAAGGCTAGAAGGATGCGGGATTGCGAGAGGAATACTGTAATAATATTATAAGATTGTGAAGTTGGAGAACTACTTTGTTGTAGCTCCAGCTTCCTTAAGTACAAATAACTATCTAACGTAATTCAACTAAGACTGTTGTAATTTCCCATCATAACTCAAACTGTGACCTCAACCATATCAATTCCAGTTGGCGCATTATCTAGTCTCACCATATAAGTGCAAGTGTTGAGGGTGAGCCGAAAAACCTGTTCTGTGAACTTTTTCCTCAGGCATTCTGCTTAGACTCTGGTTCAAGAATATCTCGCCATGACACTAGATCTAGATAGTTTGTGAATAACATCTATCTTACAACCATTACAGAAACAACCCTAAGTCGGATCTCGTGATTATTATTCTTGAACAAGGCTGGGCCTGAAAGATAGCCCAGCCTAATCAAACAGGGCACAGCCTGTAACAACTACTGAGGTTAAAAATTCAGGTGCAAATGCATTGTCAGTTAGTCATTTTATAGGTTTCTCTCATACCTAAATTTGCATCAAAAATCATATTACCATATTCGATAATTGGACATGTTCCTACCCCTACCTGCACAAAAGTTAGAGTTTTGGTTGGTCTCAAATCTGATGTTGCAAGTGCTAGTTTGTTGCAGACATGTCCATCAGCGCTATTGTCAAGCCAGATCTTAATTTTAATGGATGATTTAATCTAGTGGCTAGGCTCGTGGTGCTTGTGGATGTAAAAAACGTGCCACTTTTCTCTTGCCTTGACAACTTATGGTTGGATTCCGAAAATTTTGAAGTGTTGGCCATTTTTCCTCCGCAAAATTTTTAAGCCACTCGGTAGTCCAGTTAGAATTTTTGACAAAAGTTCTAAATTTATGAGGTTTGCAAGCATCTTTGAAATTCTTATCAATATTTTCGTCCTTTCTGAATCCATAAGGTGCCTTATTTCAAGTGAGATAATAACACTCCTTCCCATCATGGCTATTTCCACATAAGCAATACTTTTGTTTGCCAGAATTTGTATTTGGTCGAACAATAATTGTTGTGTCACAAACCTTCTGTAAGGATTCTGCAGAAATGCCTCAGGCAGGACTTATGGGCTCCTTTTTTTTTAAATAGTGTATTCAGCTATCTAGATATGACACTGTCATAGTCTAAACTGTTGGTAAAACACGAAGTAATACAAATTGGGTGCTTTCACAAAGTCAGCTGTTTGTCACAAAGTCGGTGAATAAAGTCAATTGACTGGTATCTCGATATACATAAAACGTTGTCTCCCCTTCTCCTTCTCCTTCTCCCTCTGCCCTTTCTTCCTCTATTCCAAGCGCCTCGCTAATGAGCTAAATCAGATCCCTACTAGAGTCCTTACGACATCCTTAATACTGAAATTACATAGAACAATTCATAATGCCCAAGTATAATCCTTTTACCGACATAACTTAGGCACTTGAGCAACCTTATGGTTAGAGGTAGTTTATTTTCAATCTGTGGTGAACTACAGACTAAAGAGGATAATAACAGCTATTTTATACATCATTATTATCCCTACCAATAATACAGTTTCCAATATGTGTTCACGAATCATATTGTTGTATCTCGTTCCCATATCCCATTCTCGTATTCCATTCTTGTATCTCGCTCTTAGGCCCTCTTCTTGCGCCTCGTCCTTGAGGTTTCATGATGATCTGAGTGACACTTCCAAGCCCCTGCTTCCGAGAATAGATTTGCGCTAAGCCTGCATTAGACAGTGCAGGCTACAGGCAAACACCGGCTTACCAGCCGTCACAGACACATAATTTACATAATTTAAGCCTCCTAAACTCCTTTCTGAAATACAATCTTCATAATTATTTTTATATTTTCCAATTCAGCTATCCTAGTTCAACTCCCTTATGTGCTACCATGCACTTGGATGTGTCCAAAATTTTAATAAGTGCTTCTTTTCCTCTTCTTGTTCGGAATAATATAGGTAGAGTTCTCGGCTCCATGCCCTTAAAACATCTGTTTCTTCGGTATTTGAATTTCGGACAATGTAACAACAAATGTTGCACAGTCTGCCTTTGTTTTGAACAAAAATTGAATATATCATCTTCAACTTTTCCTATCTTGTGCAGATACACTCAGGTTTTTCCGACCCCAAGCCTAGCCTGGAAAAATACTGACTCTGTCCCCCTGCTGTGATCTTGAAATTTTAATAGCTTGAATGAGAGGCTGGGCTGGTTAGTATGTGCCTGGATCCTGTAGTACTTGCCCAGTCCTTTTGCTATCCGACCCTCTTCCTCATGCCAGAGCTCGAGGTTCCAGTCTTTATTCCATGCCTCAAGTACTAATTCTTTTGCTTTTTGTTTCATAAATGAATGAGTTGTAAACTCGTCCCTTCTCATTGCTTGTTTTTTAATTCCATTTCTGGCTAGATTGTCTGCTAATTCATTGCCTTCTATACCAACATGTGCATGACATCATTGAAGATGAATGGTACACCCTTGAGATGCCATCCTGATCTTATGAGAAAATTGGTTACTGCTGTGTTGGATCCGAAGAATGCTAGCCTGGCTATCAGTGAATATATATAGTCTTACTTGAAAAATGTCTCTTCACAAATTGTGTTGCTTTCAGTTGGCAGTAAGTCTCAGCATCTGTGATACCCATAGTGTCACCAAGGTGATGTGATGGGCTTTGCCCGGATTGGGACTGGTCACTTGGACCACTCCGTCTTCAAGGTAAGGAGTGGCAGAGCAACGCTCCTGGATTGACGAAAGGGGGCGCTTATGGGGCATTAAAGGGGGTACGTACCAGACGTGGTAGTACGATACAGGAGAAGAGTTGTGCCGGGAGAAAGGATGATTCTCAGGGGCCAAGGAAGAGAGCCGGGAGAAAGGATAATTTCTCATATGGCTAAAGGGGGGACTTAATACTAGCGTACGCGGAAGACATAAAGGACAGGATAAGATACGGTAGATTTACTCTCCCAAGGAAAAATTATTCATTCCAATAAGTTATTGACTTCAAGTACTTCTGACTTCTTGAAACCTTTTACATATGATTTTTCCTTCGTTGATCTAACCCCACCCCTCCCACTGACCCGCCCAGGGTGAATGACATATGAAGTCCCAGACGAATATTCACATTCAAGCACGTCTTTTTCTTCCTACTACAGTTTCTCAGCTCGATTGGATTTATCGCTGGAAGGAGCCATTATGGACCGAGGAAACCAAGGAAAACCAAGTTTCAGGACCGGCAACGAAGTAGAAACGGGTAAACCGCTGGCAGGATTATCTACGCAAGATATACAGGGGCTTTTACAGTTACTGGAAGAAAGAAAGACACAGGGAGCCGCACCAAGAGCGATGAAAGGGGTAAGGCCAATGAGAAGGGACGCGGTCTTGCCAAAGTGGAACGGGGTGCAGATCGACTTCGGGCTCTTCGTGGGTAGACTATAAACGAGGATCGAGGCAGAATTTGCCCTCTTTTTTGACGACCGAATGATTTGCCTAGACATGATTGAGACCCTGCAGGAGACAGCAAAACCAAGGGTGTTAGCATGGTTCGAAAGAAGGAAGGCTGACGGACGATTCAGCTGGAGGGAGCTGATCCAAAACTTGAAGGAGACATTCGCAGATAGACAGGCACGGTAAGTAGCCTTGGAACATATGAATCGAATGGAACAGGGGGAAAACCAGTTCTTCGAGGACTTTTTGCTGGAATTCGAGTACCGAGTGGCTCAGAGTGGAGGGAACGAGGCCTTCACGCAACTGGGCAAAACGATGAACATAAAAGCGGCCCTTAACAACAAGTTGCGGATGTCTTTGGTGGGAGTAAAGCTTCCCCCTCCAGAAAGGCATGATGACTGGGTGGAGGGAGTGAAAGAAGTGGCGTTGGAATTAGAAGGGTTGATAAATTACAGGCCAAGAGGAGCAGCCCGTACAACGACAAAGCTAGGGGCGCCAAAGAGTGGAGTAGGGCAAATTTTTCCCAGCCGATAGACAGTGAATGCGAAAGGGGATATCAGAATAAGCGGCACGAACTCAATCATAGCGGCCGTGGGAGGTTCTATCCCAAACACAGAGAGAGCGGCAGTAAAACCGAGGAACGAGCCTAATGGCAGGTTTGGGCGCGGAACGAGAGAGACTCAGGATGAGAGGCTCGTACTGTCAACCTAATCATGACCTGCATCCCAAGCAATGTGAAACTGACTAGAAAGTACATATAACCCTGCGGGCTAAGTGCGCCAAGATCTCACGTGAGACATACTGAGCTTTAAGCGTTTTACCTGACGTTATCTGTGAAAATATTCTGTAACTGTTTGTACTCATGTAATCATGTATGAGTCGTACTCCTGTAACTATCTATATTTGTGTTATCTACGACTTGTAAACTAGTACTAGTTTTAGTCGCTCATGACAGTTGCTGTTTGCAATATTGGAACTAATCATGCTATTACTTCATACTTAGGACTATTTGACACATTAAGCTTGCACAATAGTATGGGGAGAATATATGGTCTGTGCGTGGGTGATCGGATGAAGGACGGAAGGACTTGTACTTAAAGAGAGATGGAATACTTCATAAAAATCAATCAATCAAATTTCTTCACTCTGGGATAAACTTCTTAATCCCAATTTATCAACTCGTACCTGGGGCACCGTGGCAATCACAAGACGAAATACGCCGAATGATGAGGGAAGGCGTCTGCCTTTGTTGTGCCCAGGGGGGACATAGGGCGACGAACTGCCCTAAATTTCGAAGAGCACAGGCACCAAGGCCGGAAGTGAATGCTTTGACAAAAGTGGTAGAATTATTGGAGGAGATCCGGAAAACGACTACCCCTGAGAAGAGTCGCTCTCAGGGGGGGAAACGGGGCTTCACCAAAGGAGCAAGGGTATTTACAGGAATCTATCTTGCAGCTGTTATTAGTTGACAGTTTAATAAATTCTTCCTTTTTCATTAAAGCCATGATTGATACAGGATGTCTGTGTCTATCAGTGATTGATAAAGCCCTCGTGCGCAGAGAGAACATTTTCGTTGAGCAGGTCTCAACAAGCTTGCGGTTAGCCGACGGATCAAAGTCAAAGATCAGTAAAATAGCGCAATATAAATTGGATATTGACGGGCGTCAAGAACAATTGTGGGGATATGTGATGCCTAACTTGGCGTACCCAATTATTCTAGGCAAGCCCTGGATGGAACGTAACAAGGTAACATACGTGGCAGGAAAACAATACCTACACATAGGCCACGGAGACAGTTGAATTGTGGTAAAGTCAAGTGGCTGGGTCGACAAGTTTGCACCACGGGAGGTACGGGATGCGCTAAGGAGTGCTAGGTTAGGCAACAAAGCGGAGATATTATTGTAATAACGAGGTTATGAGAAGTCTAAGAATTGTCACAATGGGTGTAACAGTCAACTTGGGTGGATGTAGGATAGCACTTTAAGTCTAACGTGAAGAAGACAGATATATATTGTAGATCTGCTATATTGATGACTATTGAATATAAGAGAGGAAAAGGTTGATCATATACAGAGGTCTAGCAGTGAGTATTTATACACAAAGACAATATACACAATATACCATCAATAGCAATAACTGCCAACCATTCAGCCATTCAACAACTATGTTATTAGATATACCTGCGTCATATTATCATATAATCATGTATGGTTGAGATATTGGTGTTGTCATTGCTATGTGCCAATGACGTATCATTGACGCAGGGTCGCTTGTCTTGTTGGTTCACTTGCCCAATACTAGCCATTCCAAGTTGTGTGATCTATAAGTGGGTCTGATCACAACAGATATTGTACCTAGAGTTAGCGAGAATATGCAATCACGAGTCGAAGGAAGCGCCAGACACTTTATGCAAACTAGTCGGAGCTATTTCAATGCATGATATTACAAAGGCATTGGATTCAGAAAGGAAAACTTCTAGAAATATGGTCAGGGATGGTTTGCCTAAGGAAGTCAGGCATTTCACGGACCTGTTTGTAGAAGATGATGTTGATGGCAGGAGCTCACTACCGCTGTCACAGACCGGCTTTCCCACAAGGAAAACGACCTACTTGTTACTACCATTGTGCCATGGGCTAATGCTGAGATGCTGCGTTTAGTCTGGTCAACCAAGTCAGGAACTTCCCTAGTAACACAGTCAATGCGTGGCGATGGTTACAATGTTATGATAGCAACAGTAACTAATCAACATAAGCAATCAGTTGCTGTGTTATAGCTGTAGACTACCATACCCCTGGGGGGCAAGACTGAACACCTGTGCGCGGTGTCCTCTACAAACCTGGGAGTGAAATATTCTCCCAGAGCCAAGTTCAGTCAAATTTCGCAATACCAAACAAGTTGGCCCACAAGGCAATGATTCAAAATACTCCACCATATCAATCTTTCACTGCCAACGAAATTGATTCCTACCTAAGCCTCATCAAGTCTACATGTTATGATAGGTCTATGATTCGGGTGTACATACAATTTGTGGGGGTTCGCTGCTAGTGATCACAGATGTGCTGCTGGGCCGGATAGGTCAAGAAGAGGAGTGGAGAATGATCTCTGTAGAATGAGGAAAGACTGAATTGCTTACTGTATCTACTGTGGAGGAAAGCTCTCTACTTATAGTCCCTAGACTATTGCCTACTAATTATACTAACTCAACAAAGCAGGAGCAAACAGAGCAAATGCATGCAGTCGCGTGACCATCATAACTGGAGCTGTGCACTGTAGCTATGTGGGTCTAGGCACAACACTACAAGTACGACCTAGTACATCCTCATTCCAATGACCACACTTCTTTTCGACTTTCTTTGGCCTTAGCTGGTCGCTAGATACATTCCCGAGCCGATATTTACACCCGACAGAGGAAGCAAAGCGTGGCGCACAAATCTGAAGACAATTCCTTGGGATGGATGTGAGAGGGAACAGGACAAGTTGATAAGATGATGCAGAGGATGGATACAGTCTCGACAGGCGTGGAATTTTGAATTTTGGCCACGAGTTTTTAAAAATTGAGCTTTGTGCATGCCAAGACATCGGTTGCGAGAGTGCAGGCGACACTATAAACACCGCCATGGTTGGATGGTGCGGTGGTACATTGTCTTGGCCGGTCTGCCAAGTAGAGTCTGGATAGCTTGGACACATATCCCACTCGAGACAGTAGATTGCTGGTTCAAATCCAGCAAACACAACCACATTTCTCGCGGCGCTGGTATGCATAGATGACGAAGGCATGCTTGGATAACCAAAGGTTTTGAAATTCCCTCTGGTGGGTACTAACAAAGGAGGGTCGACTGTTTGTGTAAGCAAACATACCTCATAGTGGTATTTGCGAATGAAATCCAGAGTGTGAGTGTCTCTAATGTCAAAAGAGTCATCCCACATGTATACATAGCACCGGTCATGTGTCATAGCTAGATAGCTGAATACACATTAAATGATTCCAAAAAAAAAAAATACCACACCCCTGATTGTAGTAACCGCTCTTGAGTACTTAAGGAAGGTCTAGGACTGGATTTGTTCTGTATCTTTTTGTCTTGTAATTATTCTAGACTTTAGATGGATCCGATTATTATAAGCTTTACCTTTTACCCCGACTCTGTCCCGTTCCGACTCCGTCCTGTTCCGACTCTTGTCCTCCGAACTAGCCAACGAGCCTGACAACCGCTATTGCGATCAGGGGTGGACACAAGGGTACAAATGCTCAAGGATTAGCAGGGCCATTAATTGGAAGTGCCCTGGGGACCACTGTACGAGATGTCGAGGGATGAATTGTTGGTTTTGCGAAAGACACCAACCGACTTATTGGATAAGAATTGGATAAAGGCGAGTAGCTCGCCTGGAGGGGCACCAGTTCTGTTCATTAAGAAGCCAGGAGGGGTGTTATATTAACTAGGCTATATAGGAGCAGGACGATGGATAAACTTGGGGAAGTTATGCTCACAGTAGTGTTGTAAAGGTAAGAGCTTAAGGAGGTTAATTGGCAGAAGGTTTGCGGATGATTATCAATGAATCAATGTGAACTACTGATATATTTGATATTCAGAACTATGAGGATCTAGGAGGTTTAAAGCGCTAATTATCTACACATCTGAGGTGGCTTGACTCTCGCCTCATTTACCCAAAATAGTATCACGGAATATTCTAGTCTCCTCCATCTGGCAGTACAATCTAGAAACACTTTCCATACAGTGCTCCATGGTTCCTCTACTCATCGCGGAGCCACCTGGAAAGTTCCTCCTTCACCCTCAGTGATCATTACCCTTGTGCATCGTAATCCTAGGCATCACCAGCACAACAAGTAGGTCTCTATAATCACTGTCGCTTGTGTTCTCGTGATATGTAAGACTTGACTCTATATTCTCGTATAAAGAAAACTTAGTTACAAATGAATGGATAGAGGTTGAGACCTCCTTATATCTTGCTCCAGACTTACTGTGTTGTTCACAGCCTAGTGCTAGAACATTCCCTTATGATATCATTTATCTCCTACGAGAAATGACCAGCTCGTTCTCTCTCAGTCCATCAGTCTCTCGCTGATTCCATTATCTCTATTCCATCGAGTTCTAGTTTGGTCCAGTATACCTACACATGCATCACACACTAAACACCCCACGGTTTAGTTCCACAGTCACATTTATATGCTATGACGCGACCTAAAGCATGTACCATGGTAAGTTACATGGATAATACAACAAGGGGGCCTAAGGTTCTGCGTCGATTACTGGGTCTTGAATACAGTGTCGGAACGCGACCGCTACCCTCTACCCCTCATCCGAGAGACTATACAAATGTCATCTGGAGCGAAATAGCTAACAAAGGTAGAAGTCAGGTCAGATTTCCAAAGACTTAGAGTTGCTGAGAGAGACGAGTGGAAAACGGCTTTCAGAACAAGGTTCGGGTTGTTTGAGTGGCTGGTCACTCTGTTTGGTTTAGCAGAGGTACCATTGGCATTTCAAAGATGGATAAATCAAGTGTTGGGAGAGTTATTAGGGGTCACGTGCTCGGCGTATGTCAATTATGTCGTTATTTTCTCTACCGGAGATCTGGAAGATCATAGGAAAAAAGTGAACCAAGTGCTAGATTGACTAAATAAGGCGGGGCTCAAGCTTGACCCCCTAAAATGTGAATTTGCCAAATAAGAGATCAAGTACTTGGGCTCTATAATCAGAGTAGCAGAAGGCGTCAAGGTAGATCCAGAGAAAATACAGGCCATTGCAGCATGAGAAGCTCCAACAAATGTGAAAGGTGTTTGTAGCTTTTTGGGATTTGCAAACTTTTACTGGGGATTCATAGAAAACTTCGCTCATGTTGTGGTTACGAGCAATGCGGAAGCTATATTGCGGAGTGATGAGGAATGGATGATGTGATTGATGTGGGTGACAGTGATTATACTTGTATGATACAATGCTGTAAGGGTATGAACAGAAAGTAAAAGAATAGACCTGTATCCTTTAATTGTGGGTACAACTAAGAGAATATATACACACTCGCTTAACCATTACACTAGTGACACCGTCCTGTGGCCTAAGGCTCTGTGCAATGCTCTAACCCTGACTACCAAGTTATTGCATATCATAACACTCCCCCTGTTGGTAACAACTTATTATTGTTATAATTCTAATAGTCCTGCATCTGTTACACTAGTCATGTACTATCTCGTTTTCGTTTCCGTTATTTGTATCATTTAATACTGCGCCACATCTATTTTCTGTAATATTAATTAGTCTTGGCGCTTAACACAAGATATGTTGGAAATTATGGTATATGCATGATTCTATCTTACACTCAGCTAGATTGGGGGTCTACTGGTGGACAAGACACACCTTCACCATGATAACGCCGCCATACTGGGACATGCGCGCATATCCTGGCTTATTTCTAAATTCGTCTCAGTAGGACTAATTCTTGTGTATATATGTAGTGTTCTTCTCCTTCAGGAATCCTCAGTTCACTACATTTACTGAATATCTCTGAAGGTCTATTCATACCCTCTTTGTGTCACCCTACCAAGCTTCACCCTTAAGCTCTATTCAACTGCTTCATTGTTCGGCATATATCCTTCATCTCCCTATACCATTCCAGCATTTCTCTACAATCTATAACCTCACAATAATTATCTGGATGCAAATGTTAATTTTTTTAATGAGACTGGCAATTTGACTTTAGTTAGAGTGTCAGCAAGTTGGTTCGCGGACTGGACGCATGACACTGTGATCTTTCCTTGTTGATACTGTTTGCAACAGTAGAAACTTCTGAGGGCAATGTGCTTTGACCGCTTATGGTTATTGTGATTTTTGATCAGTGAGATGGCTGATTGATTATCGATGTATAACGCAGTGTATTCAGCTCCTTTGATAAGGTATGTTATTTTCAGTTCTTCGAATAAAGATTTCACCCATTGCAGTTGACGGCATGTCTCTGTTGCCGCAAGGTACTCTGCCTCTGTAGTAGAGAGTACAACTTCTCGCTGCAAGTGGGATTTCCAACATATTGGACCGAGCCCGAGTTTAATCAACATTCCTGATGTAGATCGGCTATTTGATTGATCGGAAGCAAAGTCGGCATCTAAATATGCTTCTAGAACTAGTCTTCCCTCTCCTTTAGAGAAGGTAATGCCCTTGTTAGTTTCTCTGGCTATGTATCTTAGGATGTGATGTGCTGCTTGAAGGTGTTCAATGGATGTATGGCGAGGAATCTTGCAAGGTGATTAACAGAAAATGTGATATCAAGTCGTGTATTATTAGATAGATACTGGAGTCCTCCGATAATTGATTTGTATTCTGCTTTCAGTTGTGCTGAACACTCGGAGTCGCTTTGTTCCAAGAGTCGTTCTAGCGGTGAGCTCACTGGCTTGCAATTTCCTAGGCCGTGTCTTTCAAGAAGTGTACGAGCATATTGGCCTTGAGAAAGCTCAAGTGACTTGTTTCCCTGCTTGATATTGATTCCGAGGAACAAGTCAGTGTCAACAGTCTTGAGCTTGTACTTTTTGTGAAGTGCATGCATGAGGTTCTCTATCTTGGTTCTATTGGGTCCCATCACCTGAAAGTCATCAACGTGAAGTAATACAGATCTTTCTGACTGGTGGTATATAAACATACATCTGACTGTGTCGGATATAGGCCCAAGCCTGCTAGAGTTGCTTTTGCATCATCATACCAAAGGGCGGCAGCTTGTTTTAACCCGTACAAACCTTTCTGAAGATGTATTACTTGTCCATCTCTTTCAAATCCCTGCAGTAGATCCATGTAGAGGTCAATTTTTAGTTTTGGATTGAGAAATGCTGTTGGGACGTCACCCTGATACCGGTGCCAACCGAGTTGATATGCCAGTACGAGCATTATTCGGCCTGTTTCCGGTCTAGGAGTAGGGGCAAATGTTTTGTGGTAATCTATGCCTGGCCTTTTTGTATATCCCTTTGCAGTGCAGCGAGCCTTAAATCTATCAATGCTACTGTCTGCACGGAATTTCTTTTTAAGCACCCATTTGCATCTTAGGGGTGTTCGACCTTTTGGCATAGCGGTACGTGGAATAATTTTGATGGCCCCAGTCTCTTTCAGTGATCTTATATCATCCCGCGCTGCTCTTTTCCAAAAATGAGCTTCTGGACTCGTTGTTGCCTCTTCTCATGTCTTAGGATCAATATTTTGGTTAGCTGATAGGCCATGAAGCAGGTAATAATAGTCAACCTGTTTGACTTCCCTACCTATCTTCGATCGTGTTCTCCCTGATACTGGCAAGTGCGGACGTTTTTGTCCTACTACAGGAGGTAGTGGATCCCAACCAATCATGATCTTATCAAGTGGGGCCTCTTTGGTTTCAAAGACCGAAACTGGCTCCCCCTGATTGTCTGTTGATGTCGCTTCTCCATTTTCTAGGGCACGAGAAATTTCAGGTGAAGTGTATTTGTTGTTTAGATTGCTAGACTGACGCTAATAGTCGTACTCTGACTCTATTGATGAATCTGGCTGATCATCGGGCTGGATTGCTACTGGTTCCATTTCCGTGTGCTGCCATGAAATGGGAATGTACACTTGCGTTGGAACAGCTAAGACAGTATGTGGAGAGATGTCTTCATTAATGTGCAGAAGTGAAGTGACTATGATAATTGTTATATTACAGATTGGGGGAAGCTCGTCCCTTATCCCCTAGCTTGTTCGTTTGTAGACCAATCACGTTACCAGTATGCAGCTCACCAAAGTGTGCAACCAACTAAGCAGCCATGCCATTTGTCCTACATCAACAACCCATCTCTCGTAATTCACACATTACTACATGTAATGTCGTTATGTAGAGACTGGATCTCCTGCATGCGCCATAACGCCATGCTGCCATAAAATCTACCTATGCACCAGCTACTAGATCTACCATCCTACATAGCTGAGCATAACACTCCCTCTGTTGTTAACGACCCTTTCTCAGCTTATAGATCCCAATACTGGGATGGTAAGAATTCTAGAAGTCGAAAGACTGATGGGCAGATGATTAGCTTGGTCTATGGCTGGTTTTGTTGCTAGAATGACTTGGTGTTGACTCTTGGTGAATATGACAACTTGGTCGAGTTTCATGGCAATCAACTGGAGTATTTGGCGTGCAGGTTGAATGTATCCTTTGGGTATGTTGATAAGGAATCTTGTAGGTTGGTTTACTGCGACTATGATGCTTGAAAGATGTTATAGTCATTAAATTCATTGCTTATACACTGTCTTTTCATGCAACAGGCATAGCTTATTTTTTGACTCCTTATCTCACTACAATGGCGTGATGTCTTCTTTGCTGACTGAAAATTTGTGTCGAATGTTTGCACAAGGACGAGCGTTATGCACCATTATTCTGCTCATGTTATTTGTGCGAGAGTCTAGTTGCGGTCTATGCTAGAGTGATGGGTGAGGCCTTCGATGTTATAGCTGGCTTTGTGCCTGTCTAATGATCTGTCTGGATGACACTTTTTTTATAGATGCCCATTTGTTACTCATGAGGTTGCGACCTTTTGGTAGACTCTCGTGCTACGTGATTTGCTTGGATGGCCAGCCTGACTGGTTGCGTCTAGTCAGGGTTTATGCAATAATATATCCCGATGAGTGCTGGTGTTATTGTATGGCTTCCTGTGGGAAGCTAACCTGTCCAGTCATTATGCAATCGGGGTTACATTCTTTGACATCTGGCCGGACCATTGCTGATTGCTGCTGATTGTTGGTTGTCGGTGCAGCCGTGGAATATGCTGATCAGTGTGTATTATGCGCGCTGCAAAGATGCAGGCTCTACCTGTTCCTGTGGCTGCTGGACCCCATGGAGCGGTTTATTCCGTTCGGTGTCTATTGTTGCCTGCTATTACGTGTCTTCTCCGGAGTGCGATTCCTTATGAATGTTGAGACTGATTCTATGGTCTACTTGCTCGTTGGATCTTTGCAACGACGTTGTATGTGGAATTTTGGTACTTCAAGAGGTGAATTGATACTTGATTCTTTACTGCAAGTATATCAATATACTACCCCTCAACCCTTGGTTTGGGTAGGTTGCCCTGGGGAATAGTGCGGATTATTTGCCGTGTCCCTCAGGGTGTTGGTTTGTTGCGTCATCTTTGCGAGGTCCCTTCGACTCAGTGACTTGAATTCTTCCCCTGCTACTTTTTCCGATGCGTCCTTTCTGAACGAGTCTTTGCTTGATCCCATGTCTATGGATCAGTTAATCTGTGCGCCATCATGCCATGGTGTGACCAATAACGGTAAAATCACTTGATTGCTCTGACACTGCTTCACATAGAGATAACATCTTCCGATAAGTGCTGAAGCTTGGTACTGGCTATTGATTGCACCGGGTTCCAGCCGGTCATGGTGAGACCGAGCGGTTCGTCTTGTTCAATTACTTCTATTTCATTCCAATATTTCCTCTGCAGATTCCTCCCTCTGATTAGTAAGTAGTTGGAATTCCCTAAGGACGACTTGCTAATCATATAAATGCGAGGAAGTCTTGTGTGACTTTGGAGAATTGTGAACAGTGAGAACATCATACAATCCGGTTTGTTGATCAATAGTCTGTGGCAGTGAATATACATCATGTGGCTCTTTAGATTGCATGCTGTTGGATATGTGTGGGGCTAATGGCGGATGCTCCCTCTAGTCATTTGGACTATGATGGGGTTGAAAAGTTGTTGTAGGCCGTGATGTTGTCGTGTACCTGTGTCATTATGCGAGGTACATTGCGACTGAAAATTTGGTGACTATGAAATTATGGAGTCAAAATTAACCCAGGAACTTTGTTGTTGAGGCCGTGGTGCTAGGTAGCTGCTCGTGTGTAAATGCGAGGGATATGACAGCTGAAGTAGTGATGACTCTGAAAGAGATGGAGTCTATGTTTAGCCAGTAGTTGGATGTACTCTGGCGGTCAATGGAGTTGAACTTGTCACTGAAAACTGTGTCTTTATTAGAAGATGCGTGTGGGGTAATGCTCTCGGACCATTTACACCCTTAATCTGGTGTCCAATGAGGATGGTAGATTAGGAAGTTCTTTGTAATCTTTCCTGAAATCCTACGAACTAGCCTATCTCTGCTCTTGGACCTAATTTGCCTGGCTTTTGGTCGATAAATTTGTATATGCGACAGCTAAAGCGTGAGAGATTTTCCACATTTATTTGTTCTGGATGAGACTGCCTGAGACCTTGTAGAAAGTACTGTAATGGTACAGACTTGGTGCGGAGACGGTATAGACAGTTGCTGACAAAGCAGGTCTGTTATATTGCCCATATCCAGTAACAAGCAGGCATTCATGCATCAATGAGCATAGACCTAGCCATTCTTAGAATGACTTTGTTTGATGCTTCTGAGGTGCCATTTTGCTCAGGCGTTGTATAGGACCGAGGTGTCTGTTCTGACTCCGTGTTGTTCACAGTATGTTTTTATGCATGTGAGTTCTGATTCTCAATCTCTGGGTGTAATGCGCACTCTTTTATTATACTGATGGTGTTGATGCTCGATCCATTGGACAAGCTGCTACGCATCTTTGGTATATGTGTGGAGGTGGTTCATCTCATGCCTGATCTTGCATCTGCGGTGATGACTGATTGCTGAAGTACATTGTATGCTGTTGTTAATTTGCCAACTAGTCAATGAAAACTTCAATTGAGTCAGATGCTGTTAGTCTTAAATCTTGTAAAACATGGCGTTATGCTTTGCTTAGGTGGAAAGCTTTACAGGTTGTTAATTCTACTGTGTCTAAAACCTCCACCCTTTCAAAATATGCGCTGTTTTCTTGCGAATCTTTTGACCTGTGTGCCCTAGTCAATGGTGCCAAAAGTGTGCACTGCGTCTTTTTGGAGCTATTAAAACACCATGGGCTGCGGTGTGACTGTGGTATTATTCTTATGGCCCCCTTTTTCTTCAATGAGTTGGAAACTTTGTGGGTTGTACCGTGATGCAGAATAGAGTGAGATCATTTTGTCATTATTTGATAACGAGCTATCACTATTCATGTCGGTTTCAATGCCAAACAAAGCTTCACAATTCCTTCTTCGATTATTCAGAGCCCTCTTTGCTTGCCATCTGCTAACTTTTTAGTCAATAGCCATTCGAAATATTACTTCAAGTAATTCCTACTTCCATATCAATGTGTATGATGCTTGCACTCGTCATTTGGTCGTGGAATTCTTTGAATTAATACGTGTCGAAGACTTAGTTGGTATAATTGATGCAGTCAGGAGCTCTGTGAATATCGGGTTGTGTGGTAGTTAACATCATCATTTCCAGAGGGATTTACGAGCTTTTGTTGGTACATACTAAAAGGCCTCCCTGAGGATTCAACTGTAGAACATGCTTATTTCCTAGGACGAGATCTGCTACTGCTTCATTTTGGGTTTGTAGATTGGATTGGAAATATAGAATTGCAGTTGTTTCTCTCCTGGTGTTCGCTATGCTGTTCTATAGTTGATAAGTCGTGATGCGATTAAGTGTGTAAGTATTTATGCTCGAATCGGGACGGCTTATGATGATGTCTCATGCTTAAATCTTCCTTCAAGTCTAATCTTCCAATGCGCCAGTTTGCGCATCCAGCAGCATTAGATATTCTGCGTTGGCATGATTGCTGGTATTAGTGGAATCTGTTAATCGAACAGCTGGGCGTATTCTGGTGTAAGAATGAAATACATGGCCCATGAATTTGCTCGTGGCTAAATTAGCCCGTTGATTCCTCTCCAATTTGCCGAGAAGTCGCCTTGCAATAGAAAAATCTTTAAGCTATCAATGGATGGTGATTGTGGCATTTTTGCTGGTTGATTTGTGACTCTCTCGCAGATACATATCATTAGCATGGTTCATTTATGCGTGGTACTGCGCCGGGCTCATAATCTGTTTTACTTGGTATATGAAATGGGAATGTACACTTGCGTTGGAACAGCTAAGACAGTATGTGGAGAGATGTCTTCATTAATGTGCAGAAGTGAAGTGACTATGATAATTGTTATATTACAGATTG
This sequence comes from Blumeria graminis f. sp. triticale, assembly GCA_905067625.1. Lineage (NCBI taxonomy): Eukaryota > Fungi > Ascomycota > Leotiomycetes > Helotiales > Erysiphaceae > Blumeria > Blumeria graminis. The sequence continues at coordinate 3,152,287 of LR898478.1, forward strand.
GGGGAAGCTCGTCCCTTATCCCCTAGCTTGTTCGTTTGTAGACCAATCACGTTACCAGTATGCAGCTCACCAAAGTGTGCAACCAACTAAGCAGCCATGCCATTTGTCCTACATCAACAACCCATCTCTCGTAATTCACACATTACCACATGTAATGTCGTTATGTAGAGACTGGATCTCCTGCATGCGCCATAACGCCATGCTGCCATAAAATCTACCTATGCACCAGCTACTAGATCTACCATCCTACATAGCTGAGCATAACAACTACGTCTATCTAGTCATTTATATACATGAAATCCTCCTCGCCACCGAGGCTAATCCCTCTCCTTTTCCTATGCTATGGGGCTCTTCTAGTGTTCTGACAATACCTGTAATATAGCACTATCGCGTTGTGGTCCGGAGGGATTGTACTCGGTCTCGTATATTCCCAGTCAGTGTAAGCCTATCAAAATGTGGTGCAGTGCCGCACTACCGGGTCCGATGCCATGTGAATACCATGCAAATGCCGACGCAATAGTATTGTATTGGATGGCGTCGCACATTAGCAAATTGGTATTGATTAATAACGCCACTCGAATTAGGCCTAAGTTAACCAACAATGACTGCAGGGACCAATCGGCTTACCAGCCATTACATAAAGCCGCCGATAAGCTTCCTCCTCATTGGAAATGTGACAATAGGATTGAACTTAAGCCTAGTACAACTCCCCTGCATGGTCCCCTTTACAATATGTCCATCTAGGAACTTCAAGTACTATGTAAGTATTTAAATGAACAACTGGGGAAAGGTTTTATTTGTGCCATTAAATCACCAGCAGCAGCACCAGTTCTATTTGCCAAAAAACCTGGTGGGGACCTGCGGCTTTGTGTTGATTACAGGGGCCTTAATGCTATCACTATCAAAAACAGGTACTCTCTCCCTATGGTGAGAGAAACCCTATCCAGGCTTAGCAATGCAAAGTACTACACCAAGCTGGACATCATTGCCACATTCACCATATCCAGATTTCAAAAGGTCAGGAATGTAAGAGTCGGATGTAGAATTGTATTCAAATTGTACCGTAGGCTATGTTGAAGGTCGTGAACTAAAGAGAGAAGTTGGAGTGGGAATGGTCTCTCTTATATACATGGGAATATGGTCAGTGCTTATGATCAAACAGGGCAGGTCCCATGTTGCCTAAACAGCCCTAGCTCGTTCATCTATAACCTAGCCTTAGGTGCCTCAGGCCCTAGTCTATGACAAGGAATGGATGACAGCATTTAATACCTGATACGGCTTATTCCAAACCCTGGTTATGCCTTTTGGCTTATCCAACACGCAAGTCACCTTTCAGGTGCGTATTAATGAGGTTCTTCGACCGTATTAAGATATCTTGTGTATGTGACAGCCCTGCATCACAGTAATGAGTAGGGATGCAATGACATAATGATTAGTCTGTAGTATAAGGAGTTACCCAGTATGGAACGCACGGGCCAGGTGTGAATTATGTACAGCTATATATCTGTAGATGCTTTCTTTCCCTTCTCTTCCTTAGTTTAGAATCCTTTATATTATAAACCTGATTTGAATATCTATTTGATTCGACTTTGTCATCTCCTAGCTTGTGCTCTATCCGGACCCTCACATTATTCTAAACTCATCTCCATGCCTGGGAAGGCAATATAATTTCCTGATCACATTGAGACTGAGATTTTTTCGCAGTTAACTTTAAGAACGCGACAAAACGTACCATAACACAGTGTTATTGTAAGAGTAATTTCAAGGAATAACTAGCCACATAGGTTACTGTTCTTGGAGAAGTTTTCCTACTCTCAAATAGAAAAATCATATAAGACAAAGCCTATTTTATTATTATTTAATTTTACATTATTACACCTCATTTTTATTACTCACACCATTACTTACACACTCTTCAGTTCAACGTTTCAAGATAAATGAGATATATAAAAACCTCGAGACACGTTTACCTCCACAACCTGCTTTTGATTCGGAACACGAACATTCAGACGTTAACTCAGGAGAAGATGAAATATCTACGAGAGGCAAGGTGCCATATGTCGCCTTTCGGAAAAAGAAATCACGCATTTCAGAAGTCGATTAAAAGGTAGAAGAATTGACAATGGCTCGTAATTGTGACAGTCTTAAAGTGGCGTTTTATTCAAACTGAACTCAGAGCTAGATACAAATGAAAATCTTAAAGTAACGAGCAGAGACATGACTGAAAGCCTCCTACTTATTTACAAGACTATGATCTCGTTCCCTCATTTCATACCATTCTCAAAATAGATCATGACCTGTCCTCCAACAAACACCAGCATCTCCGTCTATTTTAATTCAGCTTTATTTTAATGTTAGTAATTTTAGTTATTAAAATAGTTATGATGCATCTGGCTTAGATGACTCACGACTGGTGTTCGAGTCGTCCTGTCTGAAATCTAAATTTGTCATTTAAGAAAAGATTTGCATGAACTGGGCCATGGCCTATACTTGGGTCTAATGAGTTGTGGAGGGGTTCATGACATGTATGATGTTTAATATGGTTGGAAGAGTTCAAGCCTTATTTGTTAGGCAGCAGCCTAATGATAACCAGGTATAAGCCTGTGTTATAATAACGGGGTGTTAAGCAAAGTTATACTTATTTGAATCTCTCTTAGAGTTTATTGAATTGATTATCTCACCCATGAGGAATCTATCTAGGTACTATATACATCTTGAGTATCCTACTAATTCCAAATATAGACTGAATATTAGATTGCCAATACGAACTGCTCAAATCTCTGTTCCATACATGGGTCTAAGATTGGCTGTTATATTATCATGGGCAATAGAAGGAGTGAAACAACAAGGGAGTTATGCGTATGAAATTGGCCATCTGTCTAGTTGCTAATTGTAACATTTGCATGACTAAGTTATTGCCCTTGATGCATCAGCCCAGTTTACTTGCTTGTAAACTACTCAACTTAAACATCATGAGACAACATTTAAGCTTAGGGTGATCTGTTTGACACGAGATCATGAGGGGACAGAGAAATACCTGAAATGGATGTAGATGATTATGGATGCGCGGATATAATTGATGTGGCTGTAGTGAGAAGATGCGTTGGAATGGACAGTAGTGAGATAGTTGATTTACAATCTATCTGCAGAAGTATTGCAACCTTATATATACATTCAGTACCCCAGTCCTGATCACGCACTCACCACAGGTGCTTCCTACTTCTGTCACAGTAACCACTTCCATAGCCCCTGCCAATATCTCCTGTCATAACATACGATTGACACTGGTTGCTAGTGTGGAACTCCCGGGATTGCAGAGCTATACACCGTTGTCACATTATATGCTAATGCCCCTCGGTAGCCATCAAAGTGATGTGCGCCTCAGTCTAAACGCATTGGTCCACCAGGCAACGCTCGGATGTAGGGATGTTGCCAGAGTGATTAGGTACTTAGCTGTGCTATCAGTGCCCTAATCTCATCTAGCTTACTGCGGCCGAGTTTCCGAGTGCCGCAATGGTGGGAGCCCAATGAGGCTCAATTGGAGCTGACCCGAGGTATTCACAACAGCCTGTGACAATAATGAAATCGGAAAAAAAATGTCGGATGCCATTGTCAAAACTGCATACAAACAATTAAGTAGCTATCATGACTTGGAAATAACCAATCAGCATCAACAAGAAGAAATAGAATTATTGAAGACAAAGATGAAAAAACTTGAAAAGCTTATAGAGTCTGCAAATTTGAATTCTTCTTCGACTGATTTAAATTCTAATCATCGCTCGTCAAGAACACAGCCTCGCTACCCTTCTAGAGTAAGACAGAAATGCGAGGATATCGAAGAGCTTGAGGAAGAAGAATGTCAGGAGTATTTTGCTCCCCAATTTAAAAAAGAGAAATCGCCAAATAGGAATATGCCTAGTGAGTACAGACATCAAAGTCCCTCGGCCGAAAGATACCGAACCAATAAGCCTGAAACTCAACATAAGAGAATGTCAAGACTTTGAAGTAGTGAAGAGCTAGACTTCCAGGGACCCCCATTTGCAAATTATCAAGACTCGAAAGAGAGCATTGGATAAACATATGGAAATGTAATCTTAGGAGAGCCAGACCGAAAGATTGACCCCATCCGCGAGTTTGGAGGCTCTTGTGACTTGAAGTTTTTTGAAAATTGGTTGATACTGCTTAGGGGAAAGATAAAAGACAACGAAGGACACTGGGGCTCAGACAATCGGATCATGAACTTCATCTTCGCATCTACTAAAGACGACGCACAGGAATTATTGGCTCCCTACTTCACTGGGAAAATGAAAAAAAAGACTTTGTAAATTCAGTCCAGATGGTTAACCACCTCATTTCAACCTACCGAAGTAGTACTTTACAACATGACAGTATGGTTAAATTTGAGACCCTCCGACAGGGATCTGATGAATCGTTCCAAGACTTGAAGACTAGATTTATTTCTTTAGCAGGAGAAGCCAAAATCCATCACTCCATGAGGGAAGATCTTTTGTATGAGAAAATGAACCGACAGCTCAAACAAGCCATATATACACAGCTGCATCTCTTACCCGACTTTAACTCCTTATGCCAACACGCAGAGCCTGTAGACAAGGAAAAGATCACACCTGAAAAAAGTATGGTGAACACTCGGCTAGAGAGACTCAATTCGAGGAAACTTTACAACCCCAAATTTTCTGCAAGTTACTCAGTTAACCTACCAAGCCCTCGCAAAGAGTTCAATAAGGAATTTTCGGAATTTGGAGAAGTTATATGCTACAATTGTAAAAAAGCTGGACATACCAAGTTAGAATGTCCTAGATACAACTCCAAAGTAAGCCCCCCAACAGCCCAAGTTGTTGCAGTGGAAGAATCTGGGAGCGAAGTAGAGTCCGAAGGAAATTTGCCAGAACTTAATGAGTTGTATGAGGGAAAAGAGGAATCCTAGACAAAGAAGCCCTTCTAGGATACTTGGTCAATATATAAGAAGTAGACCTGGGCAAATTATTTTCAGGGAAAACATTTACCTTGCAGTGCTCACTTTTGTTTAACTATCAAGTTGTTGATGGTATATCTGTTCTCTCAGACACAGGCGCAAACGGAATCGCCTACATTGATTCAGAGTGCGCAATATTGGTTGCCAAGTGGTTGGGTCAGACTCTGATTAATTTGGTTAATTCTATTCAGTCAAAAGGATTTGATGGGAAAAAAGGCCCTTTAATTTCACAATACATTTTGCTGTCATTATGGATAGACAAACAGCATTTGGATAACATACCATTCCTTATTGTGGAGTTAGGAAACCACAATATAATTCTTGGAAGTAGATGGCTGGCACATTATAATGTGATGATTGATTCACGACAACGCAAACTCGTCTGGCTGTTGAATCATCAATTAACACCCTCATTCTCATCACCAATTTGCATTCATCTGAACACTTTGTTACAAAACAAATCCACAGTACAAAATGAGCACCAAAAAGATATTGATTGCTGTGACAAATTGTTGAAAGAAGAAGACAAGAATTTTCATTTGGGCTAATTCGAAAAAGAGGTCTGTGCATTTAAAAAAAGATCTCACCGGGATTTCTGCACTGCACCTCTCAGAAATGAATTAGCAAGCAAAGTCAACAAGAATCTTGATAACTATAACAGAAGTATAAAAACTCCTGATAATGATGGCAAATATAATCTTGTTCACATAAAAAATGAATTACCTACTGAAACATTTACACAACCACAACTAAAGCCAATATCTAGCTGTTAACCCAATACATGTAAATTAATGGGAATAGATATCTGTGAAATAAGCGCCCCCACTTCTCACTTGAATTTGATACCAGCTGATAGTATATTGTTCTCTATTAGCCACCATGAGATCGAACAAGAGCTAGCAAATGTGGAACAATCAGTTTATTTAGATGAATTTCAACAAGACTTTAATGAAATTATTAGAAAATCCCCTCGGACTAACACGACCTCGTAGATGTCTTCTCTAAATCCGCCTCCAACAAACTCCCTCCACACCGTACATATGACCACAATATAGCTTTAGAAGATCATGCCCAACTAATTTCAGGTCCTTTATACCCTATGTCTGCAGACCAGTTAAAAGCTGTGCATAAATACGTGTTAGAAAACCTCCAAAAGGGATTCATTAAATCTAGCCAAGCACCATTTGCAAGTCCAGTCCTCTTTGTGAAGAAATCAGATGGAGGTCTCTGACTTTGTATTGACTTCCGAAAACTGAATGCCTTATCTCGAAAAGATTGATATCTGCTACCTTTAATTGATGAAACCCTCTCGCAATTAAATATAGCAAAAATATATAGTAAACTAGACATTAGACAAGCTTTTCATAGAATTTGCATGCACCCAGACTCGGAAGAATTTACAAATATCCGCACCAGATATGGCTCATATAAGTGCAAAGTTCTCCCTTTTTGGTTGACCAATGGGCCTGCAACTTACCAAAGATACATCGATGATATTCTTTTTGATTATCTAGATGTTTTCTTTACCACATATCTTGACAACATTTTAATCTACTCTGAGAACAAATGTGATCATGTATAACATGTAAGAAAGGTATTAGTAAGGCTACATCAGGCAGAATTACAAGCGGATGTAAGAAAAAGCGAGCTTAATGTAACTTAAACACAATATCTGGGCTTTATTATATCTGATGAAGGATTGATGGTAGATCGCAAATTATCTGTTGTGAAAGGCTAGCTACTTCCAAAAACAGTAATGGGAGTCCAATCTTTCCTGGGTTTCTGTAAATTTTATCGTCGGTTTATTGCGAATTTCGGTCACATTGTCAAACCACTGGTGAATCTAACTAAAAAAGGCATGATTTTTGACTTTGACTTGGCTTGTCATGAAGCGTTTGAAAAGTTAAAAGGAGCACTCACTTCAGCACCACTGCTATCTCATTATGATCCAGAACGCCCATCTCGACTGGAAACTGATGCATCTGATGGAGTTGTAGCTGCTGTGCTTTCTAAAAAAACGAAGATGACGTTTGGCATCCAATTGCATTCTTTTCTAAGAATATGCAGCCAGCAGAGTTAAACTACGAGATCCATGATAAGGAATTGCTAGCCATAATTTTCGGAATTCTAGACTTCGTATGTATGAAGGTTTAGATTTCTAGTTTGATCATCAAGATGAATTTACTTGTTTCTATTGCATACGATTAAGCTCGGCTAGAGGAAACGAGGTTCAGTAGTATCTGAAATGCAGTGGTGTAACGGCTAAGAAGCCGGTATTTTCCTGTAGCCAGTAATGGCAAGTACTGGCGTATAACCACCAGGGGGGTGGGCCGGCGCAATAGCCTTACAGAACATACCAGAACCACTGTCAAAGGTACTAGATAAGATTTGACATGAACAAGACTGTAACTGAAACTTGGAGAAGCTACTAGAAACCATATTCTCTGAGTTGCAACTGGAATTATCTAGAAATTAACTGACCTTAAATGGAAGGGCTTGGAGTGTAGTAATCTGTATAAATACCTGGCTAAGTATCTGTAGCTTAGCTCTACATAGTTGAATTGTTAATATACCATCATCCATACAAATGCTCCCTGCTTTCTATAGTTGACCTGTAACAAGTGGCTAGGAAATGATACCATGCGGTAATTGAGTGGCTGGTTGTAGCTAGATCACTGAGAGTTCGGGATCACTAAAGCCTCGGGAATCTGTATTTAAGGATTTGTTTATTTGTATACGTTAAACTAAGTCAACGGAGTATTATATATTATTAATTCATATTGAGAAGAGAGTTCGATATCACATACAACTATCAATAAATTCTTATCCGAAATTGTACACTTGTTCTTCGAGATATTTCCTCCTAGAAATCCTTGACAATTTCTAACAATAATATGAGGATTAGCAACTTGGAGGGCTGAGTTACAAGGTTCCTCACACAAAGTAGAAATTTTAACTGACCATTGAGCATTGGAATACTTCATGACTTCAAAAGATCTTACTGCCCGACAAGCACGATAATCCGAAGTTTTATCCCAGTTTTTCTTCCAAATTATTTTTTGCCCAGGTCATCAAAACACCTCTGCAGACGCTTTATTGCGTCGAGAACAAGACTTAAATATTCAAGATAGTATTAAGAGAGAAATTCGTTGTAAACCTCTGTTACAGGATCATAATTTATCTAATGAGATTATAGAAGATTTAAATCTCTGCTATCTTGAGTCATTCAAGGTCATTGTGTTGTGATGGTGATGGCTAGGATTGCGATGCACAAGGGTAATGATCACTGAGGGTGAAGGAAGAACTTTCAAGGTGGCTCCATGATGAGTAGAGGAACAATGGAGCACTGTATAGAAGGTGTCTCTAGATTGTACTACCAGATGGAGGAGACTAGAATATTCCGTGGTACTGTTTTGGGTAAGTAAGGCGAGAGTCTGGCTACCTCAGATGTGTATATAATTAGCGCTTTAAACCTCCTAAATCCTTATAGATCTGAATATCAAATATATCAGCAGTTCATATTGATTCAACGATAATCATCCGTAAACCTTCTGCTAATTAACCTCCGTAAGCTCTTAACTTTACAACACATTGATGCCGTAATTGCTGCAAATAGAACCCACGACAGCTTAAAAGATCTACGCTAACAAGTCAGCGTAAATACTAATCTTTCGATAGATGACGGCATAATTTTCTTCAAAAGTCGATTAGTAGTTCCATTGGTTGATAATATCCGCACAGAATTAATACGAGAAGTGCATGATCAATTATCTAACGCTCATACTGGACGCAATAAAACTTACCAAGAACTCAAATCAAGATACTTCTGGAATTGTATGCGAAAAGAAGTAGAACAATACTGTCGCAACTGTCACCTTTGCCATGTTAACCACGCAGCACGAGATAAAACTCCTGGACTACTACATCCACTGCCCGTTCCCGACCGACCTTGGCAGCATATCTGTGTTGATTATATGGATATGCCAAGAGATAAAAAGGATTTTGATAAGGTCATTGTTTTTATTGATCGATTATCAAAGGTCTCTGTTACCCTGCCTTGTAAAAAGGATGTTACGGCACGCAATACTGCGGACTTGTATTTTACTTATGTATACCGCTACTACAACCTCCCCGACTCTATTGTATCCGACAGAGGCGCTCAAATCATCTCAGCCTTCTGGAAATTTGTTATGGAGCTACTAGGAGTAGTGTTATGGCTAGGCATCCTTGAGGCAAGTTCAAGGATAAGGTTCTAAGGAAAAGGTTCAAGGACAAGGGTTGAGGAGAAGGTTCTCGGGTAACGGATCTCGGGGAAGGTTCAATAACTAAGTTTCCGGGAAACTCGGAAAGCTAGAGTTAGACGGGCTGGAGTCATAACCTAATGATCCCAAAGCCTCAGTTGAAATTCATTACGTAGTCTAGTGTACTTAAGGAAGCTGGAGTTACCACGAAGTAGTTCTCCAGCTTCTCAATCTTATATCTCCATAGTCCGAAAATCGCACTCGTCTTTCTACTCGTCTTGATCTCTCGTCCTCCAGTCCCAGCTTCTAGTTCTTCAGTTTTGACCTCCTGGTATCTCGCCAGCTCATTCGACCACCCATCTCCAATCTTAGCAGACGGCGATCTTATCATCATCCGACCCTCGCCGTAACAAGTAGAGTTGCGACTATTGACAGCCTACTCTCCGCAGACTGATGGGCAAACAGAAATTATGAATCAGTATATCACACATCGTCTTCGACCTTTTATCCACTACTATCAAGACAATTGGTCAGATCTCTTACCAGCTATGGACAATGCTCATCTAACACTTCCTCACGACTCAATTGGGATGTCCCCATTTCAGCTATCTCGTGGCTATACACCTCGAAAGTCTTATGATTGGAAAACACCGCAAAATCCAAAGAACGCACGACAAACACTAGCACTTGAGGATGCAAAAGCCTTTGCATCAAAATTACAAGAAACCTGGAAGTTCGGACAGGAAATCATGCATCGGAGCCAAGCTAAAATGATAGCCCAAGCCAATAAAAATCGGCGCGAACCTGATTTTGACATAGGTGATTGAGTCTATTTATCAACAAAAAATCTACAACTTCAACAACCGAATACAAAACTGACCCCTAAATTTATAGGGCCTTGTAAAATAATTTCTAAGAAGGGGTACTCTTTCAAGTTAAAAACACCGAAGCAATGGTCAAACCATAATGTCTTTCATGCTCGTTTTTTGAGAAAAGCTGCTGATGATCCATTACGAGGGCAAATCCTTCCACAGCCAACCCTAATTAATATTGCAGGTGATGATGAGTGGGAAGTTGATAAAATTCTTGATGTCAAATTAATCAGAAAAAAACTTCAATATTGTGCAAAGTGGCTCGGCTGGGACGATGACCCACAATATTACCCGGCTTCTAACTTTAAAACAGTGCAGCAAAAGATTATGGAGTATCATCTGCAATATCCACATAAGCCAGGCCCGCCAAAACATCTGATGCTATAGTTAGACACATGGAAAAACGGCTTTGATGATTAAAATGAATTAGACGACGATTATCCAATGACTCCAAGCTTGAAGACAAGCTTCTTTTGGAGGGAGGGGTGATGTGACGGCCCTGCATCAAAGTAATGAGTAGGGATGCAATGACATAATGATTAGTCTATAGTATATGGAGTTACCCAGTATGGAACGCACGGGCCAGGTGTGAATTATGTACAGCTATAGATCTGTAGATGCTTTCTTTCCCTTCTCTTCCTTTGTTTAGAATCCTTTATATTATAGACCTGATTTGAATATCTATTTGATTCGACTTTGTCATCTCCTAGCTCGTGCTCTATCCGGACACTCACAGTGTACTGCATACATTGATGATATTTTGATATACTCCGATCATTTACCTACATATCAGACTCATGTTAATACTATTCTCCACGCTCTGGGGAAAGCCGGGCTACATTGTGATATAAATAATTGCAAATTCGAAGTCACCAAATGTTGTAAAGGTAAGAGCTTACGGAGGTTAATTAGCAGAAGGTTTACGGATGATTATCAATGAATCAATATGAACTGCTGATATATTTGATATTCAGAACTATGAGGATTTAGGAGGTAGAAAGTGCTAATTATCTACACATCTGAGGTAGCTAGACTCTCGCCTTATTCACCCAAAACAGTGTCACGGAATATTCTAGTCTCCTCCATCTGGTAGTACAATCTAGAAATGCTTTCTATACAGTGCTCTATTGTTCCTCTACTCATCATGGAGACACCTTGAAAGGTCTTCCTTCACCCTCAGTGATCATTACCCTTGTGTATTGTAATCCTAGGCATCACCAGCACATCACCAAAGTAGCAAATCTCGGCTTGATTATATCCACCACTGGGATAAGTATGGACCCACAAAAGATTGAATTAATTGTAGACTATAAGCCCCCCTCTCGTCTTAAAGACGTCCAGGGATTTTTGGGATTTGCCAACTTCTACAGCCAATTCATCAAGAACTTTTCAAAAATTGTGCGGCCTCTTGTTTCTCTTACCAAAAAAGATGTCAAGTTCATACTGACAGATACTTGTTAACAAGCTTTCCAATCACTCCAGAAATCTTTTACATCATCACCTGTATTACAGCACTTTAATGCCTCAACAGGCGTATTTTTTGAAGCAGATTCATCTGACTTTGTCTCTGCAGGAATTTTATCTCAGATAGACAACAATGGAGAGCTTTATCCTGTTGCTTTCATTTCCAAAAAATTAGAGAATGCGGATTGTAATTACGAAATCTACAACAAAGAGCTCCCAGCTATTGTCCAATGCTTCGAAGGGTGGAGAGCCGAACTTCAAGGTTCTCATGCTCCAATCACAGTCTTCACAGACCACCGAAACTTGGAGTATTTTATGACCACAAAGGAACTTTCTTGCCACCAGATCCATTGGAGCAAGTTCCTATCCCTATTTGACTTTGTTATTAAGTTTCGGTCCGGAAGGGATAACATTAAAGCCAACTCTCTCACATGATGCTCTCAGGACCTCCCAAAAAATAATTCCCACCCTCGAGTAAAATACCAAAGGCAGACCCTCCTTCCACCTGGCAAGCTCGACCCTTTTGTCATAAAAGACTTCAAAACATGTAATACTTCTTTAAACTCTGATCACAATACACACTACTGCCTCTACCCAGCTATATTAGCTGGATGTAAAGAGCCCCTAGATCAAAAGATAACTCGACTCCTCAATGTAGGCTACGAAGATAACAACGATAAATGGTTAACCAGGATAGTAGAAGAAATGAAAAAACCTGAAGGTATTGCGCACTCAAAGGAGGTTTCACTTTCTGAATGTGAACTCCTTTGTGGTCGCCTTTTCTTTCGTGATAGGCTCTACTTTCCTGATGATGAACTAAGGCTCTTACTCATACAGACGGCTCATGGTAGTTGTGAAAAGGGGCACCCCGGAAAAAATTCATTCCACCAAACCCTATCTGACTATTACTGGTGGCCCCAGCCATCTCAGCAGACCGACCAATTCGTTAAAAAATGTCATGACAGCATACAAAATACGGTATCTCGACTCAGATATCAAGGAACCCCCAAGCCTATTCCGCTTCTTGCCTAGTGTTGGCGCAATATCTCCATAGACTTTGGTTGCCTGTTGACAGAATTAAATAACTTTAATTGCATCATGGTTTTCATAGACTGTCTCACTAATAAACAAAATTACCCTCCTTATCACACGACAATGAAAGCAAAAGATTTGGACAAGATATTTGTCTATGATATCTGGCAACTCCATGGCCTATGCAATTCTATTGTGACAGATAGAGGACCATTGTTTGTATCAGAATTCCGGAAAGAAGTCTGCCACTGTCCACAGATAAATGTAATGCTATCTACAGCACACCAACCTGAAATAGACGGCCAGACAGAAAATGCAAATGCATTTATGGAACAATACTTCCAACAATACATCAACTATTCACAGAAGGATGTTTACAAGTGGCTACCTATGGCTGAATTTGCGACCAACAACGCAGTCAACACTTCCTCTAAAGTTACAGCCCTCTTCGCAAATAATGGGTTTCACCCGCAAATGAGCTTCGGGCCTCCACAATCAGCCTTAAGAATAACCCAAAAGCAACTGCAGGAGCAAATTACGGCTGGTAATGACTTCGCCTCTAACATGGCTGAAGTCCTTAACGTATTACGCACAAATCTCACACGAGCTAGACAAGACCAGGAGATTGCATCATCAGAAAATCGGTCACCAGCACCGGCCTATCAAGTTGGCAACGAAGTTTTCCTTGACACCTGCAATATCAATACGACGCGGCCTATTAAATAACTTGATTGCAAGTTCATTGGACTGTTTTGTGTCACTAAAATTATAAATTCCCATGCCTACCAACTTCATTTACCTCTTGAATATGAAAAATTACATAACATTTTTTATACAAGCTTACTTAAACCATCACCAACAGTGTTATGATAGGTCTATGATTCGGGTGTACATACAATTTGTGGGAGTTCGCTGCTAGTGATCACAGATGTGCTGCTGGGCCGGATAGGTCAAGAAGAGGAGTGGAGAATGATCTCTGTAGAATGAGGAAAGACTGAATTGCTTGCTCTATCTACTGTGGAGGAAAGCTCTCTACTTATAGTCCCTAGACTATTGCTTATTAATTATACTAACTCAACGAAGCAGGAGCAAACAGAGCAAATGCATGCAGTCGCGTGACCATCATAACTGGAGCTGTGCACTGTGGCTATGTGGGTCTAGGCACAACAAACAGATACTTTGCCAGGTCAACAAAATCCACCACCACTGCCAGTCGCACTAGACAAATTTGGCGAGAAACTATATGCTATAGAAGCTATACTTGATTCCAAAAGAAGCAATAATAAAAGAAATTTTCAGTATTTAGTGCTTTAGAGGGGCTGCAATGCCGATGATGAGACTTAGGAGCCCTTGAAAAACGTCGTGAATACTAGAGCTTCTATTCAAGAGTTCGAACGACGCATCCCCAAGAAGTTGAAGCCCACAAAACGTGAGATCGACAATGCAAGAAGACAGGTGTTTAGGTGTACAGAACGTGGATTGTATCCGGGCGCCCCAAGTAAGCCTTGAATCCGGGTAGAGGAGGACCTTATGTGATTGGAAACGCAATTAATATTGCTGTGATGTGTAAGAGTTTACGCGCTCACTCAATTTTATTTAATATCCCTTTCTTCTGTGTAGACAATCTTATTCACCAAATTAGACCTCGTCAATCTTCCTCTTATCCATCCCTTGACATTTAGGATAGGGAATTTGGAAGTCTGTTGTGCTTATGAGCTGTGAGATTTATGGCAATTGTGACTCTGCTGTCTGTCAGTGGAGTGGCACGGGCTCATTTGCAATGGTGAGTCGCGGTGATGGCGCTCTCACGCTGGTTGATGGCACGATGGACACTGAGTGCGTATCACTGTGGTCAAGTGGGTGTTAGTAGGTATCAAATGTGAAGTCTTACTTGTTAGAAATCAAGGTTCTTGCTATTGCGCCTTGTTTATTTCTTGTACAATTCTTGACAGAGTCCAATGCCAGGCTGTGGCTCTATAATTTATCCAGTCAATAGATAAGTAGGTTCGGTTGCAAGATGTCATACAAGGTGTAATCATTCTGGTATTGCATGTGAAGTAATTTTTCTGATATCATTTGTTGTCCACGAGTTTATCTGGTCTGATATAGCTCTGACGTTGACAGTTTACTGAAACTTATATAAGTAGTTAATAATTTAGATTAAAAAATCAATGAATTCAAATGATATAATCCTTACTTTCCACAACATTACTGACAATAGTGATCTATGAAGTTGATGCTAGATGCGCATCCCGACAATGGATAATATCATCTAATGGATGATGTGAAGTATAATCTTATTTTGGATTGATTTATTTACTAAACACAGCAGGTGGGGAGATTGTAGAATACATGAACAGCGTCTGTGCACCAGCCTGTATTTTCCACCCTTTCTTAATCCAGTAGCTCATTATTACGACCGATCTCAGGTTGACAATAAAAGATTCCCTCGAAAGATAACAGAGTATTTGCTTTGTTTTTGGACCTAAAGCTATGCATGATATCTATAAGAAAAGACAAGGAGAGAAAGAGGTCTTCAGCTTTGCTGAGCTGAAAACCTCACCAGCTCGCTTCGGGGACCAATGCTTACTCAACAAGACTCAAAATCACGTGATACCATAAACCTATCACTTGTAAATTCAAGCTGTAACACTCATCCTCCACTCCCTGTCTCCTAACAACTCAACCGAGCCAGCATAACATAGTCTAATTAGCCGGACTTCAAAATAAGTTATTCTTGGCATCCCACAATATATCATATTTCAACATTATCCTGGTGGCTCCATGATGATAATAGGAATAATGGATCACTGTATGAAAAGTGTTTCTTGTTAAGCTTATGACTCTAATGGGAACACAGTTATTTGTTACTGGTATGACAAATTATTTTAGGATGGTCTTAAGGATGAGGGTTTTACAGTGTTCCCCGGCGTGCGCTATATAGCTTAGTAAAGATCTAGGTGGTAAGTGAAGATAGTAAATGGGTCAAAGGGGTGACAGGTCCTCTGTAGGAAGAGACTAATGGGCAACTAGTTGCAGTAGATGTTTTGCGTGGGTCTTTCTGATAATGAACTGGGCAATGAATGTATGGTCTTCCCAAAGAAGAGATGGGTAAACAAATCTGTTGTGATGGGTAAGTGAAGAAGACTGCAACGGCTAGTGAACCAGTAATTATTCAATGTCACATGATGGTGATCATGTGCTGTACAAATCTTCGAAACTCAATATTCTTTCATAGATCAATTGGGATGTAACTAGAAAATTCTAGTAACTAGTAGTAGGACTGCAAACCAGCCTCAGGGGAACATACTAGAAACTGGTTACAGGCGAGAAGAATATCCCAGATAGTATAATAAGTGTATAAATAATTGAAGTAGGATATGTATAGATAGGCACAGAGAAGATGATAAACTACCTTTGTATATCAGATTGCTCCAGCATTGACACTCGAACCGTGACAAAGACATTGCATGAGGAGTAAATCTCTCTCACGCTGAACTATTATATACAATAGCAGAAGCATTTGCCAGCCGGAATAAATCGTAATCAATTCTTGCCAATATTTTCGCATTAATGGCTTTATTCTTGTCCTTCTCTTCATGACTCTCTTGTATATCTTTAAATAACTTTTTCCCATGAAAGATAAGTGGGACATGGTAATACGTTGTAAATGTTGACTAAGGAGCCCTATGGCTACAGATGAAATCTATGTACTGCTATGAAGGTCATGTGACCTTTCTAGCTTAGTTTACATGAGTAGGTGAAATGTTACCCCTAAACACACCTCCTCACCTACAAAACTATACAGGATTTCATCAAGCATCCAAGGTAGTCATATTTAGTTTTTCCGACAAATATTCTAAAAAGAACAGGCAACAATGCCTTTGTGAATCTGTCTGCAACATTTTCTAATCCTGATTTCCATTCCAATTCAATTACTTTATTGCTTATATGTCACGGATCAAGGAACAGGCGCTGGTGCAACTATGTGGTTGATAGTATGTAAATTATCATTCTGAAGAGAAAACTACTTCAGTCTCTATCTATACTTATATATACATTGTCTATG
Organism: Blumeria graminis f. sp. triticale; assembly: GCA_905067625.1. Classification (NCBI taxonomy): domain Eukaryota; kingdom Fungi; phylum Ascomycota; class Leotiomycetes; order Helotiales; family Erysiphaceae; genus Blumeria; species Blumeria graminis. The sequence continues at coordinate 3,168,958 of LR898478.1, forward strand.
TGGTTGAGGCACAGTCCCTCCCTCTCGGTTCCAATGGGATTCTTCACATGTGTTGTAGCTGTATGGTCCAATACTGCTGCCCTGTCAAACTAGATGCCGATGCCTTGATATTCTGTTGAGTGGCATCATATATCCACACATTGATGTCGATCAATCGTGCGCTACCAATATCAGGCTAGGCTCATGTTGGCCAACATGCGCTACAGGAACCAATCGGCTTACCAGCCGTTACATTATATAATCCTGCATTAAGAACACAGGTACATTGTAGTGTTTGCGCTTTTGAGTTACGCCCTGTCCTTCTATTTGCCTGTAGCCTGGCTCATTGTCATAGTAGAGGCGGACTATTTTTGCGTCATCTGAGTTGTAGTTGATACTCCAAATAAGGTTTCGAAAAAACACAGCCTCCTTAGCTGCTTCAGCTATAGCATAGACTTCGGCCATAGTTGAAGACTAAGTATTTCTCTTCATTTGATACGAACGCCAAGAGAAACAGGCACCTTTCAGGAAGAATGCCCATCCACCATGAGAGCGTCGCGTTTCAGGATCTTGGGCATAATTGGAGTCAGTAGAACCATGAAGCTGTAAGTTAAAGCCGGCACCAAAACTAAGACCCAAACAGGTAGTTTTGCAAAGATAAGGGTAAAGATGGAGAGCTGCTGTTATATGATTTGGAGAAGGATAGAAAGAAAACGACAGAGCTGTGTCATGTTATATGTGCTATCTGGTCTTGTTTGAGTAGCAGCATCCATTGCAGAACCAACCATCGACGCATAGAGCTCAATCTCCGCTGTAGAAGCAGTCCCTTCAAAAGGAATCAGATGCTGTCCTGGAAGCATTGGTGTACTGGTTGGATTACAATTTTTGAGGCTATACTTTTCAAGAATCTTCTCAAGATAGGCATCTTGATAAAGATAGAGGACTCGATTTACTCGTTTGTGTACAATACAGATGCCGACATAATACTCTACAGGTCCCATCTCCACCATTTTGAAAGCATCATGTGGGTGTCTTCGCAATTTCGAAACACCAGCCTCGGGACCAATGAGTAGAAAGTCATCTACATGAGTAACAAGATAAGTTTCATGGGAGTCACTTTGATAAACGGAAGAATCAAGAAGTAAAGGCTTATAACCAAATTTGGCGACTTCAGAACAAAGTTTTGATTGCCAAAAATGTGGAGACTGCTTAAGACCATTGATTGACTTCTTAAGTTTCTACATCCAGCGGTTGAGTGGGGATCCATCTTGAGAAGGCAACCCGTCTGTACATGCCATATATAGATCAGTGTCGATTTCAGGGTTGAGAATTGCGGTTACTATGTCTATTTGTTCAACTTGCCAGTCATTGGAAGCGGCGAGTGCAAGAAGAGCTTTCCAGACGCTAGAGATTGCTGTACTGGCAAAGGTGTCTTTGTATTCTAGGTCTTCCCTTTGATGAAAGTCCTTTGCAACATAGTGGGATTTATAACAGGTTAGCTGGCCATTTTTCCCAGTCTTTCGCCTATAAACCCATTGTCCTGGAATGATATCACCTCCTAAAGGAAGCTCAGAGCGAGGTAAGAGCTGCGAAGTATCGTTCATTTCAAGAGCTGTCAATTCTTCCCTCATAGATGCTTCCCAAATAGCAGCACTGGGACCCAGCAGAGCTTCACAAAAGGTCTTTGGATCGCTGTCAGGAATGAGAGCCGATAGATACGGCCAATATTCTAAAAGCAGAATAGGATTCTCATCCTGCAGAGTATGCAGTGAATTTGAGCCTTTTTCTTTACTGCGAGTGACACGGATATCTGATTGACGCTTAGAGAGACCGAACGAATTATGTCCAGCTATCAATTTGGGCTTATTCTTGGCACCGGGAGGTCGACCACGGCCACGCTTAGGCAGTTGTGGGAGAGTTACAAATAAAGGATCTTCTTCAGCTGGTATTTTCTGTCTTGCATCAAGGAGCGAAGGTATTTCATCATCCAAATGTGCACCCCCTACTGAGCCATTTTCTTTATAATTATCTGAGCCCCCTCCAATTTTTGGAGAATTAGGAAAGGGGATTTCAACCTCATTGACGAACTTAGAAGAGGCTCAGCTATTTCATCAGGATGGTCTTCAGTAGAAAATTCATTGAAAGGTCCCTCAAAGCAACGAAAATGAGACGACCGTACAAGCTGATGGCCAAGAGGTCTTGAGGGGATCCAACAACAATAAATATGGTTCCCTTCAAATCCTACTAAGATACCTTCTTCAGCGCGTGCATCCATTTTCTGCGACTTTATTCGACGCTCGTTTAGTATGTATACAAGTACACGAGAGCCTAATACTCTGATTCCAGAATTATCAGGTTTGTGTTCATAGGTATCGAATCCTGTAGCCCGAGATTGTGCTTCGTAGGGAGTCATATTGTCATAGACTGATGTAGTGATACAATTGAGAATGTAGATGACAGCACGGAATATCTCTGGCTAAAGAGAGAATGGGATACGCATATCTGATATGACACAACGCATTGGATCTAAAACTGTCCTATTTGATCTTTCTTGAGGCCCTCCTTGTTCGTGAAAATAGGCTGTCGTAAGCTTGATTGCAATGCCATACTGCTGACACCAGGCGACCATTTTGTCACCCCCAAATTCTTTACTACCATCTAAACAAAAACATTTTGGCAGGAAACCATTTTGAGTTTGGAAGAAGCGAGTAAAAGTGATCAAAGCATCGAAAGCATTTCTCTTTTGTGGGAAATTTTAGCCACAACGTCCTCTTGTCTTTCCATCTGTGAAGATCATACCAGCTGTATGGCCATTATAATTAACAGGATTGCAAAAGAAGACATCTACGTAAAATCTATCACCCCACTTCGACTCTCAATTACGTGGATAGAGAGGTATAACCTTCTTCTGCTTTGAGAATTCTCATGGATCGCACAATATGGTTAGATCGAGATTGGAATCCGTGTTATGAGGTTTATAAGATATGCCAAGTGTTGCTTTTATTGTTCGCTGGACATTTGGAAAGCTTATGTGTCCTAGACGGCGATGAAGAAGTTCGAGAGTGACAGGGGCTTCATGGATTGCTGCAGGAAAGACATTATCAGCAACTGGAGAGAGAAGGAAGGTTGAGGATCACATAGACGAATCATTAGTATTAAGAGCATAGGGATAAGAAGCGGTGCGCAAGTGTAAGCAATTTTGTCTACGGAGAAGCTGGCAAACTTCAGAACCGTCCGCTTCATATAGTACCCGATTTTCATCCCATCCATCCCGAAGATCATGAAGCCTATCAGAATAAATGTTCAGTGGGAAGCCAGGAATGTAGAGAACATTTTCAAGGACAATCTCATTGACTGAATCATCTTGCCGGAGAACGCGAAGCTTTAAGTAGCTAAGCCCGATAGGCTGAACTGGACTTCCACCTATTTTAACAATAGGCAACCCAGCTACTGGTTGATAACTGAAGAAGGCATTTATGTCATTGGTGATATGAACTGAAGCACCATCATCATGGAGTGGTTTGATTATGAGCGTGCGGAAGATATCTTAATGGACAAATATGGGTGACTAGCGATGTGAGAGGAGAACAATCGTGTGAGCTGGGAGCAATGAACTAATGTGTGCAGACTTCAGTTTCTATTCTCAAGTCGGAGGTGTGTACTCTATAATCTATGTACATGGTTCGGCTAGTTTACTAAGCTAGCTCCTGACAAATTCCTTGGCACACCGTAACATGGAGCCAGATATCACGAGAACTTGCAGCCGGGACTGCTGCAGCAAATGCGGAACGAATTCCAGTTCTGGTCGAACACAGTTGATGATCCTCGTTGCGAAAATTAAATTTATGTTGGTGTAGCTCTATCTGAGATGGGGACACTGTAATAGTCTTTCGTTGACTTTTCACGAAAGAATTGTAGGTGGGAGTTGATGGTGTTCTCAAAACTCCCGCGCAACCCTATTGGAAAGGACTTGGATTAAAATCCACAAAATATGGGTTAGCAGCTGTATAACTTGAGGATGATTGTGATGGAAAAAGTGCTGGCTGAACGCGGTCGGTGGTATCCTTTCGAAATGGATCATAGTTCTCAAAACGGGCATCAAAGCCAGAGTAATGAGTGGAAATTTTGCTAGGTGGGTGACGTTTTTGAAACTCAGAACGCCACTTTTTATTTTCGGTATAATTGGCCCTAGGAAATCTCTTCATGTACTCGGCACGCTATTCTGGGTATTTAAAGAAGCATTTCGTGTCATCATGCGGACCAGTACACCATTGGCAGTTGGGACCATCCCACTTCTTGTTTCTCTGAAACTTGGGACCTGTAACATGAGCTTGTGCGAGAGGTACTGGAGTAGGCGCTATGCTCTCAGCCAATCTAATGTGGTTTTGGAGAGTTGTATATAGAGTGTCAAGTGTAGGAGCAGGATTGACAGAAGGCGAAACAGAGAAGTGGTATCTTTGGGTGGATGCCCATTGAGGGTATTTTATGGAAACCGCACAGGTTAACACCAGACAGTATACAATAGAGGGAAGAGGTGTACCGAGAGAATGAAGACTAGAGACCATCGATTTTTGAGCCAGAATATAAGCCTGGCAGGATGAATACTTCTCGAAGTTCTCTGTGAGGTCGAGGAAGTCTGTGATACTTGTTTCAACAGTATTGCTGCTGTTCCCTTTAAGAAAGCGACAAAGCTTTTTGTAGCTGTAGCCGGCTAAATTTTCGGCCATAACAATCTGAATGAATTCCGGATCGACGTTGATTGCCAGTGTCATTTTGACAAGCTCGTTTGAGCTGGACCAATCTTTAGAGCCAGTTTCCTTTTCAGAATTGTAGATAGCTTCAGTCTTTATTAGGTCGATCCAATCTGAAAGAGCGTTTTGTCGCAAGGTCGATTTGATGAGAAGCATCCAGTCTTTCAGTTTAGAGCTGCCATGAAACTTTAACGCTGGAGGAAGTGCCATGTCGTTGGCGCGAAGATTAGATGAAGCCATTTTGAGGAATGAAAGATTCAAGATGTGAAAGTGGCTAGCCAGAGATACCTTGTTCGATAAAAACTGAAAGGTAGAGGCGCAGATGTAGATACAAAACAAGGACACCATCGTACTAGAAACTGATTGGTGAATGGAGTCGTAAACAGAAGAACAACGGAAGAATAATTTGTGATTCTACAGGAAGCGCAAGGGTCATAACCTCTTAAGAAAGATGCGTGGGACACAGTATTACGTTTTAAATGTTGACTATAGAGCACTATAGCTACAGATGAAATCTGAGGGAGTTCTCTCAACACCTATCAGTGGTGTTCCCTTCGAATCTTCAGCTCTTACTGTAGAGTCTGTAGAGCCGAGATTGAGTACTAAAGTTCTCACTCCGACGAGGCTTCCCAATCTCTTTCGCCGTCTGTATCGTCTTCATCTCTCAACACACTCCCCTATCGCCATTATCATGAAACTAACCACGATCAGATCAGATGGTAGGGTCGGAGCCCTACTCATCACCAACCCTTGATCATGGAGGAAAAGCCATCCGATGAGTTTCCGGAGCGTACCCAGCACTCGATACAGAGATGGCGCATTGGATCAAGTCGACCTCGACTGTTACAAAGAAGGAAGATGTAGATGAATATGCGCACCTCATGTGGTCCGGGTGTCTAGGCCTCGCCTGGCTGGGCCTGCGGGTTTTTTGAGACTTTTTCCCGCGCACGCAGTTTCCATTGCTACCATATGTTTTTTTATTTTTGGGTAGAAGGTTCCGTGGAAAAGGGCAGTGTGACGGAAACCGAGTTGTTGATGAATAAATCGATTTATGAAACTATATGAAGGGAATAGAAATCTCTATCAACTACTAACAGGTACTTATAACGTTTGGTCCGCTTCGTGAATCTGCTGACTGATAACTTCCCCCTAGGCCTAATACTTGCTACCGAGCCAAGTATTATCAGGAGCCATTACGCTATGATGTTGCTTCGACCTCCTGGGTAGTAGTGCCATTTCATCCATATTTGCCCATCCTTCCTCTTTCAGTCTTATTGTAATTATTCCTAATTAAAAGCTTAGGTTTCCTCCTAAGCTAAAACAACGGTCAAACCGTAACAGGCGGCCTAATTCCACGCGTAAACACTGAACTGAATGGCCATTCATCACGAGCAATATATCAATAATCCCGGTAGACCTTTAAAAATAAATAAAATATATCAATAATCCTTAGGATATGATTCCTTTCGACGGGTGATACAGTAGTAATGGAAGTAGAACTGATAAAGTATAGGGCAAATAGAATGTGTATATCTCACAGCATGCGCTGGATCAATTTTTGTTGCGACAATGTTCCTACTTATATGTGTCTACCAGCCTAGTCTACACTCTAATAAGGGACTAATAATACAGGGTATATAAGATCTCCAAATGCCTTACCATTTCACTCCTTATTTAACATTTACCACAAACCTAACTCCATTATGTTGAGGGTATAAGAATGAATATGTTTGACCAAGGCTTTTGTAATTCAACAATAATCTTGTAAGTAACAAAAGAGGATAGGAGCACTGTAAAAGATGTGGCCTGGGTTAGAAAGGAGCCTAATTTGCTAGACAATTATAGACTCATGTGTGTGACGGCTTGTGAGCCAGTAAGTCCTGTAGCCTTCGTTGGCTATCGAAGGCAACCTATATTCTTGTCACGGACTGACTGATGTTGAGACGGTATCCTGCCAACCTCTGGCTCTAAGACTATGTTGCTACTGCTATGTCATGGATAGATTCATGGTGTTGAGGTAGAGTCTGATCCTAGCTTCTGCTGGTATCCCTCTAGACAAGTTCTAGTTACTTCGATGGCGTTCTAAGCTATTCTAGCAATTAGTTTCCAGATATTTCGGGATGGTATTTTGTACTCTTACCAGTTCACTGAGCTTCGATCAGATTCTAGGTCACTCTCAGGAGTTCGACAGGAATCGGGCTGGAACTAGATTACTGTAGTCTGTAGCAGAAAGTATCGAAGTATAAGTAGCTGAGGTATCTTCATGTAGAAAGCTCTCCAGCTTTCAGTCTTGTATTATTCCTTTGTTATTCAAGAATCAAGAATCAAGAACCTAGACTTTTGTTAATATATCATCTTCACCATCAAGAATCCAAGATCTTACGCCTACCTTTCTCAAGTTAAGTGACCAAGTCCCAGAGAACCTGACAATTCTCTATCACTCCGAGGATTATCAGCAGACGAAAGCTGATACGAGATCGCCACTGAGGCTACGTAAAGGATAGTGCCAAGAGTATCGGAAGCGTTACCCGTGTGGCAGAACAAAGCTTAAGTCAGTTTCATTGCCACTGTAATCGTAGGCTAGATTTCGATACCTCTGGATGTGTATAAGTAGTAGAGTAGACTTGCAGGTAGTTTGCTTCTACAAAGATGAATTATAGCTTTACCTTTCAATCATACAAATGCCCATTCGCTTTCTATATTCGAACTGTAACAATGTGGTACAATGAACAGACATCACATAATCTTCCGAAAGATTCAGAATAACACAGGTCAATCAACCAAATCCCTCAGCTAGGGTTGGATGGTGTAGTGGTTCACCATCCGTGCCGTTCTCCCAAGTGGATACTGGGTAGCTTGAACACCCACCCCATTCGGGACAGGAGAAAGCTGGTTCGAATCCAGTAAAACCGACTCACCAATCTCTCTCGCGGTGATATTGTACTTGTGGAATGATGAAAGCATACTCAGATAGACACAGGTTTTTCACGCTTTTCCTTGTGGCGGGTATGCACGGAAGAGGTTATACGCCGTAAGGGTTAACCTCGATTGGAATCTGCAAATGAAATTTAGGTGTAAGTGTTCTATACGTCACATTGAGTGATCCTACTTAAAAGTACATATCTTCCGATAAAAATCTGCACGAGCCTTAAGGCGCCAAATCAGGGTCATGAATTATAAATATATAAATCCCTCAGCCAAGCAAAAGGTACTCTGCTATCATGAAATAAGCTTTTATTAGTGAAGGAATTGTCGAAATGAAGTTCTGTACGCCCAACCATGTCATGGAATACGACCTGGATCCTGCAGCCTTAACAAACAAAATCCACATATTGAAATGCTTGAAGAGAGTCCCGGCAAATGTATGGTAATATCAGACTCTTCCGGTAAATATCAGCCAGCCAGTCAACGAACACTCTTTTGGCTCTCGCCGACAGGAATATTAGTGCAGGATGAATTCAAATATACCTCCATCACAAACACCCAGATACCTCTTCATCTAAGTGTCATCGAACCTTTGTTGAAAGTTTCGAGCGACTTACCATCTTCGGCCCAAATTTCAGTTCCATTGGACGACACTCTCCAAATGAAGCTGATTAGCATTGCTTCCACGACAGCTTTGGCGGGCCTTTTGTTGTTGGTGCCTGCTGCATATGGGGATCGACATCAATGTAGTTATGGAAAAGCATTTTCCATCTCAGAAATTCAAAATAAACTTGAATATGGCAATTTTGTAGATGCTAGACCTGGCGACCCTACAGATCCCGACGGCATAAAATTTTACGCAATGCGATTTGACATGATGCCAGTACTTGGAGGTCAGTTTTCCATTGCCTATGGCTTTGATATCACTAACAGTTGTTCTCTATGAACAGTGACTATTACATATTTAATCCAAATCGTTTACGAACCTCCATACTATCGATTCTATGAGAAAACCTCATCAGGATGAGCACCGTGTCCCCTCCAAAATTAAAATTAACAGTATCCAGTTTACCCGGTAATTTGTGTCAAGGTGGAATCTAGTAATAGAGATTTGCACCAAACTCAGTCACAATAGGTTAGAAATGAGCGTTTACCTCGAAAACATAGCCTGCCAAATAGCATATTCTCCTCGGCGAGAGCTTGCAGACCTTTCAATACACGTTTTATGTTTCCTAGCGACAACTGCACTGACGCACTCGGCGGCTTTGTGAACAAATATCTAAGCTGATTGTAAGATTTGTGCATATCCACAACGTAGATTTCATCGCCATCCCATAGAGTCTAATGATTGTGACAGTGCAGGTTGATTGCCATACCCTTCACATCCAGAGCTCATGGCCAACGGTGATACAACTTTTGGAAACACATGGGAGGTTTTCGGGGGGAGAGTATGACTCGTATTTTTTAAAAAGCAATAATTGTCTGTTTGGATCAGGTTGTAGTTGGCAATTTCTAACCTAATTGTGTTAGATTGCAGGCATCTGTCTTGGGTATTCATGGGTTCGTAATTGTTACAGGCTGCGCCTATCTCCTAGTGACTGTCGCACGGACACTTATCATTATTACGTCATTAGCCTTGCTATTTAGAGAGATGTCCAACTTGGCCATACAAATACAGGGTTGCAACAAATATGGAAACAAGATATTGTTGCAGCAAGTCTCATATGGAATCATGGGCCGATACGACCCAGATTCGCTATGACGAGCCCACTCGGAATATCAAGGATATGATGTAGTAGAATAGATAGTGAGGTTAGCGCATTGGGAGTTGGGACACCTTAAGTAGCATCCCCTCGGTGGACAGTTCCGAGATGTATGTAGAAAATAGACAGTAATCGGCCACCATTCCTTTACTATATTGTTTTGTTGATCGCCCATCACATATTTTCTACATCATCCTAACATTGTAGTTTATCCCATTAAACAACAAAATTTCCGGTCAACCAAAGACTAGAAGAGAAGATCAAATCTTCTATGAGCTACCGAATCCCAAGTATAGATATTGATACCGATTCGACTGACAACGCTTCCTTTCATTCCAGGGCAAGTGAAACTATGTCGGAACAAGCTAACGTCAGCGGTGCCCATTACGGCCAACCGCAAAATACGGTTCATGAGCAACTAGGCGAACCCTCAGAGTTCGAAGAGCAACAGAGCCGATCTCCTCACCAAGCTGGGGACATTCCATCATTTAATCCGTCGTCACCTCAATATCAGGCGCTATATAATCAAATTATAGCAGATATCTCTCGCCGTCAACCCCTATTGAATGCGCAAAATTTTCCACACGCAACATCAACTCAGCCACAGTACAAAAAGCCCAGCAAGTGGCCTTCGTGGGACGGCTCAATCACTACTCTATCATCTCATATTTATCAGCTGATTGTTAAAGTCGAAGAAGATAAACTTCAGCTAGGGTCGGATCGCGCTATATGTCTAGGGATCCTGAATTCCATACCAGCAGATAAACAATCCAGAGTGAGTCACTGGTTTGAGACAGGAGGCCCTTCAGGAATGCACAACTGGAAAGATTTTGTCGAACATATCAAGCTTGAATTCGAGGATAAACAAGCCCGACAGACTGCAGGAGATCTACTTTATCGGATGCGTATGGGTTCCAATCAATACTTCTGCGACTTCTTTCAAGATTTTCAGGTTAAGCTTGCACAATGCGGGGGAACTAATTGGCCTGACAGCAGCAAGATCATGAAACTTAATTCAAGTATTAACGAATCGCTGAGTGACCATCTGGTATCCAAAGATCTACCTGATGATGATTTCGAAACATGGGTTTCTATGGTCAAAAGAGTAGCGGGACGACTCGAAAATCGACCATCTTATCGACCAACAGGCTGCACTGGCAAGAAAACTTGGTATTTGTCTCATAAGCAATCCAAGTACCATTCCAGCACAACTGACCGATATCTTCACGCACCAGACCTTGACGATGAAGGAGATACCAAGATGGGGGGAGTTAATGCTATTGAGGCTCTCAAACTAGCGCTAAACTCCCTAAATAGTCGAAACATTACCAACAAGCCCAGGGCTAAATGGCGTTCCCCGGAGGAATTTAAAAGTTTGTGTAGCGAGGGAAGATGCGTCCGATGTCGAGAAAAAGGTCATTTATCTCGCGCATGCACTAAATTCGGTCCAGCTCAAAATCTTGCTTCAAGGATCGCCTATGTAAAAGGCCCCACGAAGATAAGGAAACAGAGCCACGCAGAAGAAAAGGTCAACTATGAAGAGTTGGAGACCAGTGAGGTTTCGGGGGAAGAGTAAGCTCTGAGCAACGTCGCGCTCAGAGCAAGGGAGAATCATTTGCCATTGATTTAGTTAAAAAAACAGATAAATTGAACAGTACTCCATTTTTAATAGATTGTCTGTTAAATTCAAGTTTCTTTGTGCAATCTTTGATTGACACAGGCTGTCTCTGTTATGCTGCATTTTCTAATGAGATCGTGAAGAAATGGGAACTTCCGCGCATAAAAATACCAAAAAGATCCTTGCAACTAGCAGAAAATGATGGGAAGCAAAGAACAATAAACGAATTGACTTTTGCAGACTTCGATATTGACGGTAGACGAGAAAAGGTCTATGGATATATTATCCAAGACCTTTCCTACGATATTATCCTGGGAAAACCATGGATGGAACAAAATGATGTCGTCTATCTTGCAAAGAAGCGAGTGATTCGATTTGGTTCTCAGAAGTATGGACAGGTTGTCAGAGAAAAGGGTTGGTATGATAACATTGCCTCATTGAAGTTAAAAAAAGAAATACACCATGTTGCTACAGCTAAAAAAGTATTGGGTGGCAAATTTATTTCACTAATGAAGCTTGCTAAGGTGGAAACAGGATCAAAGATTTTCGCCATTACAATGCAAGATCTTAACAAGGCTCTGGAGATAAAAAGCGAAGAAACATCAGAGGAAATAAGAAGGACACTTCCTCCTTCCATAAAACATTGGTCCAATCTCTTTGTCGAAGACAGACAAAGTAAATTACCCCCACATCGACATTCCGATATGAAAATCGATTTAGAAAGAGACGAACAAGGTAGAGAAAAATCTATACCTTGGGGCCCACTTTATGGAATGTCAAGAGATGAACTCCTAGTTTTAAGGAAAACGCTAAATGATCATCTCGATAAAGGATGGATCAGAGCCAGCAGCTCGCCAGGAGGAGCACCAGTGCTCTTTGTTAAAAAGCCAAATGGGGGTTTGAGATTCTGTGTAGACTACAGAGCCTTGAACGCAATCACAGGAAAAGATCGGTACCCACTACCACTGATAAGAGAAACTCTGAGATCAATATCAAAATCGACATGGATGACCAAAGTTGATGTTCGCGCTGCATTCCACAAACTTCGAGTTAGGAAGGGAGACGAAAAAAAAACTGCTTTTCGGACAAGGTTTGGCTCCTTTGAATGGCTAGTCACTCCCTTTGGGCTACAAGGAGCTCCAGCTGCATTTCAGCGGTACGTAAATGAATCCTTGGGAGATTATCTTGACCAGTTTTGCACTGCGTATCTTGATGATATTCTTATCTACACTTCCGGAGATCTCCAAGATCATTGGGTTAAGGTTGAATCTGTGTTCAAACGTCTAGACATAGCCGGCTTAAAACTGGACCCAAATAAATGCGATTTTGCAGTGAAGAAAACAAAGTATTTGGGATTTGTTATAAGCGCTGGTGAAGGAATTAAAGTCGATCCTGAAAAAGTTAAAGCCATAAAATCATGGGAAATTCCGACAACCGGAAAAGGAGTTCGTAGCTTTTTAGGTTTCGCAAATTTTTACCTTGAATTTATCCCCAACTTCAGCGAAATTGCACAGCCTCTTATCAACTTAACGAAAAAAGATCACGCTTTCCTGTGGCTTAAAGAGCACCAAACATCGTTCGATGTTCTGAAAAAGCTATTCATTACGGCCCCAGTACTAGCTCTCTACGATCCGGATAGAAAGACAATTGTAGAAGCGGACTGCTCGGGATATGTTATGGGGGCGTGCTTGTCGCAATACGACGATGCAAAAGTTCTACGCCCAGTAGCATACCTTTCAAAAAAATTAAGTCCCGCAGAATGCAACTACGAGATTTATGACAAAGAATTGCTTGCGGTTGTCTTGGCTTTAAAAGAATGGAGAGGCGAGTTGATGGGCCTCAAGCATGCATTCGTAATTTTTTCAGACCACAAAAATTTGGAGTATTTTATGACCACAAGAAAATTGTCCGAGCGTCAAGTTCGATGGAGCCATACTCTCTCCCAGTTTAATTTTAAGCTAAAATTTAGAACAGGAAAGAATTCGCTGAGACCAGACGCACTTTCACGTAGGGAACAAGATATGCCGAGCTGTGCAAGCGACGAGCGGCTGAGGAGTCGCCAAGTACAATTAATCAAAGATGCATGGATGAAAACAGATACCGACTCTAACAAGTTGGTAACCTCTCAAATCACCTCAGCTTCAGTCTACCTAAATATCCCTTCAGAATCTGGCACTGAGATACAGTTGCCCGATGGCAATTGTATCTTTCAAAAAGAAGAACTTCAGATACTTTGGAATAGAGGTTGCGAAGAGGACAAAGGCATAAGAACCATGTACAAAGCTCTGCGAGATGGTGAGCGGGCCTTCCCGACAGAACTTAAGCTGAAAGTATCAATCTCAGAATGCGATTTTGATGAGAGAGGCGTCCTTAGATTTCGTCGTCGTATATGGGTACCAGACTGGGAACCCCTACAGACAGCTGTGATACAAAATACGCACGACTCGTATATAACGGGACACCCAGGTCGTGATAGTACATATGCTATCTTATCAAGGAGTTTTTTTTGGCCAGGGGCATCGACGATGGTAAGAACTTTCTGTAAAAATTGCGATGTTTGTGGACGATCTCACGTATGGCGAGAAAAGAAAAAAGGATTGCTCCTACCGCTACCGATACCTAGTCGTTTCCATTCAGAATTGTCAATCGACTTTATGACGGATCTGCCAGCAAAATCTAGACAAGATTCTCGATATCTCATGGTGATTACAGACCGACTATTGAAAAGTTGCACCCTTGAAGCTATGAGCTCAATGTCAGCAGAATGCTGTGCTGAGCGGTTTTTACACTGTCACTATTGTTTTCATGGATTTCCATTATTTTTAACTTCTGATCGTGGTTCAAATTGGGTTGGAAATTTCTGGACCCATCTATGTAAGTTAGTAGGTATAGAGCAGCGTCTTTCCACGGCGTTTCATCCTGAAACGGATGGAAGTACAGAGAGGATGAATCAGGAAGTGTTGGCATACCTTAGATCTTTTATATCCTACGCTCAGTACGAATGGCCTGATATGCTTCCGTCAGCTATGCTAGCTCTTAATAATAGAGACACAGTCATCGGTCTTAGTCCTTTTTTCCTCACACACGGTTATCACGCAGAACCTATCGAACAAATCCCGCCCCCTTCCAAAAATTCCGATGCACCTGAAAAGAAAGCCAGGGAATTTGTACAGCGAATAACAGATGGACAGGAATATGCACAAGCTGCCATGGCATTTGTCCAACAACGAATGGAATCAGCATCTAATCAAAAGAGGCTTCCGCAAGAGAGGTTTGAAGAGGGAGACCTTGTTTGGTTAAAACTAAAAAATATTGAGACGCCACAACTTAGTAAAAAGCTCTCATGGGTTAACGCAAAATATCGCGTCCTCAAAGTTATATCCCCTCATGTAGTCGAACTTGATGTCCCATCGGGTATACATCCGAGATTTCACGTCGATTTGTTAAAACGAGATCCACAAAACCCCCTTCCGTCTCAAATTATGTTAGACGAGCAACCACCGCCGCTTGTGAATCCTGATGGTGACAATGAGCAATTCGTTGAAAAGATTCTCAGAGCCGAAAAGAGAAAGAAAGGTCGGGGCTTCCGAAGGGAGGTGTTGGTAAAGTGGAGAGGTTTTCAAGAGCCAAACTGGGAATTGCGCCAAGGTCTCGAAGACACGGAGGCTCTTGATATCTTTGAAGAAAGGTACGGTATTGGTGATGAGGTGGGAGAAGATGTCGGGGCAAGAATAGGTGTTACTGGCAAAAGGCAAAAAATTCTTACATCTGAAAAAAAGAAACGAGTAAAAAAAAAAAAAGTACTGTGAGGAGGGGATAATGTTACAGGCTGCGCCTATCTCCTAGTGACTGTCGCACGGACACTTATCATTATTACGTCATTAGCCTTGCTATTTAGAGAGATGTCCAACTTGGCCATACAAATACAGGGTTGCAACAAATATGGAAACAAGATATTGTTGCAGCAAGTCTCATATGGAATCATGGGCCGATACGACCCAGATTCGCTATGACGAGCCCACTCGGAATATCAAGGATATGATGTAGTAGAATAGATAGTGAGGTTAGCGCATTGGGAGTTGGGACACCTTAAGTAGCATCCCCTCGGTGGACAGTTCCGAGATGTATGTAGAAAATAGACAGTAATCGGCCACCATTCCTTTACTATATTGTTTTGTTGATCGCCCATCACAGTAATTAAGGTTATTGTTAAGGTTTAGCTTCGGTTATCTCACTGATTACCGAGCCAGCAGCATATCAAGGAGGCTTGTAGCTCAGGTGGAAGTATTGCACGGTAAACTATATCTGAAGCTGCTACGTATTGTAGTAGCTAAAAGAATACTGCTATTCGGAAACTACAGCTCCATCCCAGAACCATGAGATAAATCAGGCTATGCACGCTAGATATAGAATGGCTAGCGGATATGGTGTATATGGGGGTAAATTTATAGATATATAAAGACATTGTTGCCTCTACATTGTAGGACAAGCCTTCAACCAAATTATATCGGAATCAATCCCAGCCTCTCATTTCGCAATGTGACTTCCGCATAGCTCATAACCACAACAACTAGTGGGTCTACCAAGTAGGCCCCATTAGTATAATTTTATCCTCTTGGTTGAACCAATGAATAATTTGCACATAGTGTTCCTAACTTCTTGGTCACGAAAAAAATCTCTAATGTACTGTCAATTAGAAACATGATTCATTATTTTATATTGCCAAGTCATCAATGACTCTCTCCCAGTGAAAGAAGAAACATAATTTACTAGGTACTAGAAATCTAGTCAAGATCCTAAAAATACTCCCTAGACTAGGAGAATTTCACAGAATAGGCAACTATTACAGGCTGCGCCTTAAATCCACGTACTTGTGTCCATCCATGTAAGTGATCGCCGATCGGGCAAATACGAGTTGTTGATGGACCACCGCAAGAGTGCGGATTATCTCGGATCCGATGGATATTAACCTCTCTAGGGTCAGAGTTACAAGTATATACGTCCATGAGTCTAGATAGATACTATTTCCTAGATAATTAGTAGATAAGCTGTATCACGGCCAGCTTACTTTGTTCTTATTGTTTTGGTGTTAGCCCATCATGGTAGAGAGAGAGGTATGTTTGTTATACTACTTGAGTCATAGACTATCTAGCACATTGTGCTCCTTGCCTCTTTTGTTACTTGAAACATCATTGATATATTCTCCTTGATGAATAGCCATTCAGCTCAGTATTTACCCGTGGAATTCGGCCACCTTTTCCACGGAACCTTCTACCCAAAAATAAAAAAACATATGGTAGCAATGGAAACTGCGTGCGCGGGAAAAAGTCTCAAAAAACCCGCAGGCCCAGCCAGGCGAGGCCTAGACACCCGGACCACATGAGGTGCGCATATTCATCTACATCTTCCTTCTTTGTAACAGTCGAGGTCGACTTGATCCAATGCGCCATCTCTGTATCGAGTGCTGGGTACGCTCCGGAAACTCATCGGATGGCTTTTCCTCCATGATCAAGGGTTGGTGATGAGTAGGGCTCCGACCCTACCATCTGATCTGATTGTGGTTAGTTTCATGATAATGGCGATAGGGGAGTGTGTTGAGAGATGAAGACGATACAGACGGCGAAAGAGATTGGGAAGCCTCGTCGGAGTGAGAACTTTAGTACTCAATCTCGGCTCTACAGACTCTACAGTAAGAGCTGGAGATTCGTAGGGGACACCACTGACAGGTGTTGAGAATAGTCTCCCTGGACTAGCGGGAACTTCTTAGATGTATAAGTCCAATGTTCACATTGTTGTAAAATATTTGGGTCTTTACTACATCAGATATATCCATTCATTATCGTACAGAGTATATTTTCCAACAGAAAGCTGCCGGCTCCACCGAGCCTTCACCCATTGTGGATAAAGAGCTTTAGCTTAGGAGCTATTAGGAACAAAAAAAACAATCAACGTCTACTTTGTTTACCATTGGCAAAATTTGAGGATAACTTGCCATTCCATTAGCATCTGACAACTGGTGGTATCTGACTTTTAACATGTAGAGATTGTTAGAAATTGTCAAGGATTTCTAGGAGGAAATATCCCGAAGAACAAGTGTACAATTTCGGACAAGAATTTCTTGATAGTTGTTTAGGTTATCAAACTCTCTTAACAATATGAATTTATAATATGTAGTAATCCTTTATCTCAGTTTAACATTTATAGATGAGTCTATCCTTAAATATAAATCCCCAAGGCTTTGGTGATCCTGAACTCCCAGTGATGTAGCAACAACCAGCCACTCAATTATCGCAAGGAAGCATTTCCTAGCCACTGCATTCCAGATACCGCTGAACCTTTTGTTTCCCTGCCAAGCTTAACCATATGCAATCGGATCCATTGAGATGATCATACTTGAAAATCTAAACCTTCATATATACCAAGTCTAGATTTCCAACAGAGATCAGTTAAAAGGCATCAAATAGTGTAGCCCACAGATGCTAGAAAGATGGACCGCCACAAGAGACATCTACAGTAACCCAGGCTTTGCAACAAATATCATATACTGTAACGGCTGCTAAGGCTAAGGATTCCTGTAGCCTACGCTGGCTAGCACAGGCAATGAAAGCAAGGGAATCTTCGGGATGGATCTCGGAATACAAGGATCTTAGAAGATTCTCAATGAGCCTTCTAGAAGCACACTGAAGGCTCGTCAGGATGACAAACGTATCGAGAATCTTCTGGGCAATCGTCAAACAGTCCATATAATTCTAGTCATAGGGGGAACGTTATAGGAGGGGAACATTTCACAGTGTATATATATATGTAGTCTAGCTGTAGAGACTCTATCTCCATGGAAGTATTATTCATTTACTGTAATTACAAGATTGCCCATGCATTTTGTACTTAAACCGTGACACATACCTACAATACCAAAAGTGTTCTTACGATTCATGGAAGATTGGATAGGTCTACCAAGCCAGCTTCATACCTAGGCAAAATAACTCACCTCTGCTGGTAGAATTAAGATTGTATTTTGGTCAAATATCCACTGAAGAACAGGCCACATTGTCATAGCTTGGCTCATTGAATCAACTGCTCAAGATTGTCATGGATCAGGACTCGGGAGCTACCGCGTCAGTTAATTTAAAAAGCACACAAGGATATGTAACGTGGATTTTTCGAAAATAGAAGTAAATCAGAGTCCATATTCTAAACATCGTCCATATAATCAACCAACGCTCATTTGATTCCGTCGACAGAGACACTGCCGCAGAGTATTGTCATCAATTATCCATCGGACGTCGGTGATAATATCGAGCGGCTTGCTGTTTGAAGTCCAAATCTCGGCTACATCAGAACGCCATACTCCCCATGAAGTTTCTCATCTCTGCCTCAACGGCCGCACTAGCGGGCCTTTTGTCACTAACGCATGTTGCACTTGGAGAAGACTATTTTAAATGTAGTCATGACCAATTATTTCACATGAGTTTCCTAGAATACAAAGCTGAAGATTACGATCTGAAGAATGCGAAAGCTGGCGATCCTACAAATGCTCAGGGCCAATTTTACAAGACAGTTCGAGTAACGCGGATGCCAGAAAGAGACTGTAAGGTATCTCTTCCACCAAAATTTCTGTCGTTTACCATTCTTTTCGGTGAAAAGTCTTCGTAAAATACCTAATTCAATTCATTGATGAAACTTCAACCTACCGCGTCTATGAGAAAATTAATAAGAATTGGAAACAATGCGCTTACGTAAAAGATACGAGTCGCACTCCATGGAGAAAGTGATTCGAATTAAAGCGGCATCTAGTAATGGAAGCTGGAAATGGAATAAGATGAAGAACATGGCCTTGCAAAACCCTTCGTGCTCGGATAGATCTTGCATGTCTGTCAGAAATGTGCGATTCATGAAGATAATAATGCGCCCTCAGTGATTGAAGTTGCAGAGCTTATGCACTCAACTACAGATGTGCAACTTGTGTCAGGAGACTGAGGACGTGGAGTCACAGCGATGACAGTATACTGTATATAGAGAATATAAGATTCGTTATAGTAATACAGAATGATGGATGTAAACGTGATACTGTCAGATTGCACAATCTTGTTCTAACCAGCCAGTTGTCTGAGCAGTATTTCCCAACATCTCCTTGAAAGTCTTGGGCATCTCAACTTCCAACACTTGAATGGATTTGGCACCTTAAATCGCCAGGAAATCCTCTTCCCATCGGGCGTGACCCGGGTTGTGGACTGTAATGGGTGCTCCATATATCACGTGATCTATCCCGTCATAAACTGTCTGTATAAGTAGTTAACAACACTTAATGAGCGTCTTTTGTCTCAGTAGGGACTTAATAGGGTTACTCGCTTGACGCGTGATCCGCCAGACGTTAAATAAAGATAATAACAACACTTAATGTAATATTCATGCTTCTTGCACATCATGGACCCCTTTGCTGACAAATCCACCTTGACGACCGGCCCGTTTAGGTCAGGAGAACCAAGTGGGCGAATAATTGGATAAGAAATTAGATTAGATTTTTGTTAGAGTCCCTACTGAGTCTATGACTATGGACGACTTTGTGAATCCAAATAAAGATCCTAATTACGTTTGAGAAATTTGATTTTGAAATATGCCAAAATTTGTTCTTGTGGATTTTGAGGGTCAAGCCCTTTGATTGGATTAGAAAATTTTCGCGAAAAAATCTCGTTCCTGGGGCTTCCAAGATAGTTCGGTGCTGCGATGAAGAGAAAATAACCTCGGCAGGAATATCCCATTCTCCGCAGATTTTTCGTTCGAATCGTCCTTTATCGACATAGACTCAGTAGGACCATGGATAAAATTCTGTTCGTCCGACGAGGGCTGTTACGGCGCGATTCAAAAATGAGTTGGATTTACCATCTTCGAGGTGTGAGGATGATTATTGGGGCTTAGAAGTGAGGAGGTATGGATCTAAAAGTGATAATTGTGGTAGCAAGATACCAAAGATGATCATCAACGGACGAGAATAATACAGATTGCGAAACTGGAGGTCCGGTTAGGCCATCTCTTGCGCTTCTGATAATGAGAAAAATTCATTATTGCAATCTCCGGCTCGTCCTTGAGCCATCTATCGCACTAGGGTATTTGAATTAAATTGTAAATCCCCGCAGATAATTAATCTGAGAAGCACTATGAGGACGCTTGCTATATTCCAAGTCCTAATCCCCAAAATCCTGTATGAAGTAGTTTTTGCAAAGCAATTTTTATTGAGCACGAGATTATTACTTTCCGCTCGCTGGTCTTGGAGATGATATTGTTGGCTGATGTGGGCTGGCCAAATATCCCGTTTGGCATCTCTGCCTCAGGCCAGAGCATTTAGGCCATGACAAATACACTTCTTTTTTTTTTTTTTTTTTTTTTTTTTGAATCATTTAATGTGTATTCAGCTATCTAGCTATGACACATGACCGGTGCTATGTATACATGTGGGATGACTCTTTTGACGTTAGAGACACTCATACTCTGGATTTCATTTGCAAATACCACTATGAGGTATGTTTGCTTACACAAACAGTCGACCCTCCTCCGTTAGTACCCACCAAAGGGAATTTAAAAACCTTTGATTATCCAAGCATGCCTTCGTCATCCATGCACACCAGCGCCGCGAGAAATGTGATTGTGTTTTGCCGGATTCGAACCAGCGATCTACTGTCTCAAGTGGGACATGTGTCCAAGCTATCCAGACTCTACTTGGCAGACCGGCCAAGACGATGTACCACCGCACCATCCAACTATGGCAGTATTTATAGTGTCGCCTGCACTCTCGCAGCCGAATTCTTGGCACGCACAAAGCTCAATTTGTAAAAACTCCATTCCAAAATTCAAAATTCCACGCCCGTCGAGACTGTATCCAATCCTCTGCATCATCTTATTAACTTGTCCTGATCCCTCTCACATCCATCCCAAGGAATTGTCTTCCAGATTTGTGCGCCACGCTTTGCTTCCTCCGTCGGGTGTAAATATCGGCGTGGGCGTGTATCTGGCGACCAGCTAAGGCCAGAGAAAGTCGACAAGAGGTGTGGTCATTGGGATTAGGATGTACTAGGTCCTACTTGTAAACTTGATGAGGTTTAGGTAGGAATCGATTTCGTTGGGAGTGAAAGATCGATATGGTGGAGTAATTTGAATCATTGCCTCGTGGGCCAACTTGTTCGGTATTGCGAAGTTTGACTGAACTTGGCTCTGGGAGAATATTTCACTCCCAGGTTCGTAGAGGACACCGCGTACAGGTGTTCAGTCTTGCCCTCCGACAAATACACTTCGCTAGAGTCTAATATTGCCACATGTATTCTCGGCCGTTCTTCCCTAGCATCGCTGAATCCCTTGGTGTCGGTTGCTACCCGGGCCTCCTTCACTTCTAAAGGTTGCGTCGACATTCTGCCAGGCGTCATTTAGTTTGGCAGGGATGTATGGCGAAGTTGTGATTGATCTGGTCACGATGTTCACTAACCAGGAAACAATTGCCTTTGTTTGCAATAAAACATGGCGAGTTCGCTGTAAACAGAGGCATTTTCACCCTCACAGATCATCTTATCATCCTAAACTGACCGCATCTCTCATCCCCGTCCCATTCTGGGAGTGACAATATGTAAAAGGACTAGTCACGCTAGCTGTTCGCACAAGTGAATCCAAAATAGAGTTTATATTCTGTATAATGAAAGGAGAATATGAACTACGCAATTAAGGATATGCTGAGCCTTACGTAACCCACCCAATCTTGGCTATCAAATAATGTCACGTGAACAATCATTACAAATATAATCAGACAACTCCGATTCTAACCATACAAGGCGGTAAGCCAAAACAGATTCTGCAATTACAAAGGGGTTGCGAAACCTTCATTATCATTACATCACACTTATTACATCTCACAGCATATTCTCATTTGTAGATTGTACTGTAAAGACCCTTCCGTTCTGGCTCCGATCAGAAACAACCACAAAAACATCAAACCCCCCCTTACCACCCTTCACAAGTCGCGTCAGAAACCGACAACTGTAGCCAAACCGACACCAGAATCAAGCCGCATCCCGCGCTCAGCGCGCGCGAGAGCAGCCCTCCCGACTATGGAGGGTCTTACCCAATCTCAGGCGGTAGAAGCCATTCCCTTCTATAATCCAGCTCTCAGCGATTGGGACACACCCGGGAGCAGCCAGCAGCTTGACATGGAGATCGATCCAATTAATTACGACGATCAAATCGAATACGACGACCCCATAGACGACCCATTTTCAGAGCCAGCTCCCGCGGGCCCAATGCAAGACACTCTGACCAAGAGCGTAAACTCTTTGACAGCCCGAGCAAAAGAAGCAGAGACCCTTTTTGGAGGTATTTCTGCACTAATCGACAAGCATAGCAGCGCACCCAACTACGCTACACTACCCGCCAAGCAAGCTGAAGCATTCAAAAGCCTTTGCAATGATTTAGCTAAAGTCGCAGCACGGCATTTCGATGCTTACCTCTGTGATAAGCCAGTGACCGTCACCATCGACGCCGCCACGTCCAACCGCAATGCCCCAAAAACTGCGCAGACCTACGCAAATGCAGCTTCAAGGGCGTCCAATAAGCAATTCGCCGGTCGCCACACTCCAACCCTCCAAACACCCGCTAAAGCGCGGCTTCAGCTCAAGCCCACCCGCACTGATGATCGTTTATTTGTCCGTATCCCGGAAGGTAATACACTCCGAGATCACTCAGCATACGCGATACAATCCCACCTGAAAGCTAAGCTTGGCAATGAGGGTCAGATTCTTACAAATGTGCAGTCAACAAAGACTGGTTTCGCTCTCTGCCCCAAAGACGGAGACTCAGAAAATCTCATGGAAAAGATAAAGTCCGTTAGTTTCTTCGGGGACGCACCAGTTGAGAAAGCAACACCATGGACTTCCTACCGCATAAAAAATGTTCCCCGGACATATGGAGCCCTGGAACACATCAACGAAGAATGGAAGTACTGCCTTAAGCCCGTCACAGCTGAGGCGTTGAAGGATGCCCTAGCCACGGCAGCTGGAGCGGTACCTGTAGCTATTGCGGCTTCTCGCGACAATGATGCTAATCCAACGTCCTCATCGACGACATGGATCGTGCGTTTCCCAGAATCACATCAGCGCCTGCCACGAACCCTCTTCCTCCTTGGCTACCGCACGCAGACAAGAATTTTGCCCAAGCGTCAGATGGCTGTCCAGTGCACCCGGTGCTGGCTCTGGCACAATACACGCACATGTGCCTCCGACCTCAGATGCCGCCTTTGCGGATCCTCCAGACACTCCGAAAAAGACCATGCCAATCAATGCGGCGCTACGGGCCAACATATATGTCCCAACAGATGTATCCACTGTCATGGGCCCCATCCCGCGGACGATGTCAGCTGTCACCTCCGGCCTAAGCCCTCCGGTCCTCCAAAGACCAAGAATCAAGTAACTGCTATCCGCCAGATTAACGCAGACGCTCGCCTACGGAAACAAGCAGAAGCTGGCTGTATCAAGGCTACGGCCAGCCCCAAAACCCCGCGTACTACGGCCGCAACTCCAGCTGAAATAGGCCAAACCCAGCCGGTTTCAGTAAAATCCATCAACCCCTACGAAGTTCTACTCACAGGGGATCAGAGCAACGACCAAGCGCAATCGTAATGACCCCTTTACGGCGCCGCAAACATAACAATTGCCCATTAAAAATAGTATCTGCAAATGTCGGCCGCGGTGCCCAAGCGCACGAGTTAGCTCTCAACGAAGCCAGCCTAGCCTCCGCTGATATTGTCCTAATACAAGAACCGTACATTTACAGCGACCGCGCCAGGCGGATCACCAAACGCCACCCATCCTTTGAGTCCTTCTCACCTATCGACGACTGGACATCTTCACGACCCAGGGTGATGTCCTATGTGCGGAAAAATGCCTGTCTCTGTTCAGAACAGGGTTATACGGCATTCTCAGGCGATATGCTTCTTCTTAAAATTATCTCGTCCTCTGGTAAGTCCATAAGCATTATCAACGTCTACAACGCTCCTGCAGGACCCACCAGCAATAGCGTTCTCGATTCTCTTTACTCTCTCACCCTCCCATTCGAAGGCAATCTGCTTATCTCTGGAGATTTCAACCTACACCACGCCAGATGGCAGCCATCATGGACCCGCAGCCCCTCCCCCGGCGCCGAAAAATTCACAGAATGGGCAGATAAAAATAGTCTCTCTCTTCTATCACCTGCAGATATGGCAACGCATGACCGAGGCAATGTACTCGATTTAGTTCTCGGATCCAGCCCTCTAGTTCAAAAGACAAAGTGCACCCTCGCTCCACACCTGGACACGACGTCAGACCATGCCACAATACTCACTTTAGTAGATTGGGAAGGCTATACTGAACCCCTCCGCAGGCTCAGATTCGACACGTTGGATAAGGATCTTTTCCTCCGTCTCCTATCCATCAATATTGATGGTATTAGTCCAATTCCACTAGCTTCCACCAGGGAGGCGCTGGACAGGTGTGCTATAGAGTTAACAGAAGCTATTCGTACAGCATACACGGGCGCAGCCCGCCGCTCACTAGGCCATGGTAAAGGGAACCCATGGTGGGATATATCATGCAAACAGGCTCGCCAAAGATACAAGAATGCCCGTTGCGGACCCATAACAGAGGAAGGTGTTGCCAGAGAGAGAAAGGAGTATCGGGGCACGATTGCAAGGGCAAAGAAGGCATACTTCACTAACAAGATTGCCGCAGCCAGTACGGGCAAGGACATCTTCGCTCTGACAAAATGGCATAAGTCCACGGGTAACTTCCGATCCACTCCCCTTAAAGATCCTAGGTCTCCAGACCGTCCTCTTGCAACATCGTTGCCAGAAAAAAGGGAAATTCTACTCGGTAATTTACTCACAAACCTGACTGTAGTGGATGATATCCCTTTGGATACCCCGACAGTTGCAAAACGCTCCATTTCGTTCCCACCACTCTGCCAGGACGAAGTTCAGGATTCGATTCTTAGAGCAGGAAATACAGCCCCTGGGGTTGACGAGATCCCGACTGCCATATTGCGTATAGCTTGGCCCCTCATCGGAGAACATATTTTCTCACTCTTCAAAAGCTGTCTCACTCTCGGTCACCACCCTGTCTGCTTCCGACAAGCTGTCTTAATCATGCTTCAGAAGCCAAACAAGGCAGACCTATCTTCTCCTCGCTCATACCGCCCGATAGCACTTCTCTCCGCACTTGGGAAGGGGTTGGAGCGGCTGATAGCCAGACGTATAGCTTGGATTGCGACCCGAAATACGATACTCACCACCCAGCAGTTTGGTGCTCTCCCAGGAAGGTCAGCCGTCGATCTCACCACCTGTCTTACACATGATGTCGAAAGAGCTTTGAGCGAGGGGCGCACGGCTAGCATGCTGACACTCGACGTGAAAGGAGCCTTTGATGCTGTGCTCCCAGGCCGGCTTGTCCGGCGTATGCGGGAGCAAGGCTGGCCAGAGTTCCTTGTCAACTGGGTAGCCTCTTTCGCTACTAACCGTTCAGTACAAATCCGTCTCGATGGCGAGCTAGGTCCTCTCCAGTCAATCAACTGTGGTCTCCCACAAGGCTCCCCTGCCTCACCTATCCTTTTCATGCTCTATATATCCCCTCTGTTCAAGCTGGGAAACGTCTCTAGGAGGTTTGGGTATGCTGACGATGTCGCAATTCTTGAGACCCAAAAATCACTTCACGACAATTGCATCTCTTTAAAAATGGCACTGAAAGAAGCTTTAGAATGGGGGATAAAGGAGGGCATCACTTTCGACCCAGCTAAGGCAGAGCTTCAGCATTTTTCACGTAAACGGGCTGATAAGAATCCGGGCAACACCCCGTCGGTCAAGCACGGCAATTTCTCCGTATCTGAGAAAACAAATCGCCCATACACCAGATGGCTGGGAGTATATTTTGACAAAACACTTTCTTTTAAATGGCACGTCCGCATCCTTGCAAATAAAGCTCTAGTGGTGGCAAACGCGCTCCGCAGCCTTGGTAACACACTAAGTGGAGCCCCCCCTAAACTCCTACGCCAAGCAGTCACCGCTTGCGTACTACCTATCGCCTATTATGGAGCTGAAACATGGTGGCCAGGCCTGACACGCGCTATCTCCCCAACTCGGACCGTCTCAAACTTAGTGAAGGGACATCTCTCCCTCCTCCAAAAGGTTGTTAGAACTAGTGCAAGAGCAATTCTTCCAGTCTACCGAACAACACCAGCTAGCGCGCTATATAGAGAAGCAGGTCTTTCCCCTCCAGAAATCGCGCTGGACTCAAAACTTCGTCAAGCATCCCTCCGTATACAACGCCTCGATCCACGGCACCCTCTTCGCCGCCGGAACATTTGGATCCTTAGCCAACAGAGACGTGTCTCACGCCTTTCCAGGTGGGCCCTAAGCTTCCCGCCTACAGAGTATCTGGACCCTCTGGTCAACCCCCCTTGGTTAGCAAAGGAGAGTTGGTTCTCAAGGACTAGACGGGTCACTGCTGCCTCACATCAACTTCCTGAGGGGATCCCCTCACATGACTTAGTTATATATTCCGATGGCAGCCGCCTAGAATCAGCTTCGGGACCTTGCGTCGGAGGTGGTTTTGTAATCTTCCAAGCAGGCCACATGATCTGCCAGAAAAGAATACCTCTAAGCCCATCACTAGAGATATTTGATGCAGAAGCTGCAGCAGCTTTAAGTGCTGTAGAGACAGCAATAGATCTTACCTCTACACGCTTTGCAAACAACTTATGGGTCCTACTCGATAACCTAGATGTAGCCCGACAGCTTCTATCTACTCCGATCTGCTCTTCCCAAGACGTATTCAAAAAATTCGCGTTCAAAGCACAAGAATGGCCAGGCCGCACGCGTCTCCCCCATACTATCCCAGGCGAAGTCCGGGTTCATTGGATCCCAAGCCACTCAGGACACTTAGGCAACGTTCTAGCAGACAAAGCAGCGAAAGATGCTTTGTCCATGCCGTATCCGTCCCCATCTCCACTCACAATTGCCTCGGCAAAAGTTTGGGTCAGGGACATATCTATAAAAGCTCACAAAGAGTATTGGGCAAAGCATGCCCCTCAGTCATATCAAGACTTGGAAATCGAGTATCCTGTGGGCTGCCCCGCAGAGCTATCACTACCTCGACATCATACTGCCCATATATACGCTGCTCGCTCCGGACATGGAGATTTTGCAGCCTATCATAATCGCTTCAACCACAACCCCGCCCACAATACCTGCAGCTGCAACAAACTCAAGTCCCCTGCACATTTCCTAAACTGTAGACTAATCACATCAAGCCCCCTCAAACCACCGAGGGGCTGTTCAGACAAATGGAAGTTCTTTCTTGGGACCCCCACAGGAGCTTCAAAACTTGCACAATGGCTTGAAAAATCACAGTTCTTCACTAAAATTTGTCCCCGGATTCCTCCCGTGACATCGACAAATGTTGCTTAACAGCAGTGCAAAGAAAATTAAAATAAAAGAATGCCCATGTGCTAAATTTTCCTTTCTTCCCTTTCCTTTCCTCTAATTTAATTAAGCAGATTGGGAGGATATTCTTCCCACTATGACTGGCTCTCATTCCCTCTAGGTGGCATAAACTTCTGTAGACAGCGTGACGTAATAAGTCATCTGACACCGTATTTCATCTCGGGTCCCTTCTTTTTTGTTTGGAGAAGCTGGGTGCCCCCGGTTCTAGAGCAGTAAGCTCTGGCGTCCTTTTCCAGTCCGGGACTAGTGTATTATAATCATTAGTTAGACGTTAAATAATAAACAAACAAACAAACAAGGCGGTAAGCCTGTAACACAATAGGACGGTTTGACCATAGACCTTGTCATTTACGTAAAGAATGGGAGAATTTATGTAAATTGGTTCTGGAATTATTCTTGCTACACACAGACATTATAGGATTGATGGCTACAATACGGGACCTGACTCACGCGCCTGTGGCAAGCTCACCAATCGATTCCGACGTGATGACAGGTCTGTTTTTCGAGCTCTATCGTCTGACACTGCTCTCTTCTCAGTCCAAGACGATCTAGATGCGTCGGTAGCCTCTGGCTATAGGCCAAGAATGCCCATGCTCTCGGGATATCCTCCCCTATGCTTCCTCTTCGGCCCCCCTCATATAGACCTTTTTTCGTTTTTTTTCAAATTGAAAGAGGTACTAAGGTGATGCTCCCGGACGAGCGGAGTCGGTAGGGAATCCTCTGATTTTCTCAACCGCCCAACTCATTCCAAGCGCGTGAATCGCTGCCTAGGTTGCAGCACATTAAAACAGAATGCAAAATCAAGAAAATCAAAAAAAACTAAAAAC
This sequence comes from Blumeria graminis f. sp. triticale, assembly GCA_905067625.1. Taxonomy (NCBI): domain Eukaryota; kingdom Fungi; phylum Ascomycota; class Leotiomycetes; order Helotiales; family Erysiphaceae; genus Blumeria; species Blumeria graminis. The sequence goes on from LR898478.1 coordinate 3,197,328, forward strand.
AACTGTTGAATGATAAGAGAGTGGGTCAAACATAATTATCCCTACACCTTAAAATAACGGAGTCATATCATCTTATTATTATCGTGACCGGGTACTACCCCAGCACCCAGAGGGCATGGCACGGGTAGTCTAGATCTATAGGACTCTCTGCTACTTTTATTTTGGTTACATAGAAACCAGGAACGCAAAACACAATTAACCATTTAAATCACCATTTCTAAGGTGCTAATGCCCTGCACCGTACTTTAATCCTCGCACCACACCGAACGGTCCCAAGCAGCATTACGTTTGATCTTTTAACCCCCTGTTTATGATTCATCCTTGCTTTAACATTTTGTTACAGCTGTTATTAATTATTTTTATTGTCCTATCTGAGTCTATGACTATATAGGACATGCAGGTCCTCTCTGCCTATAGGCCAAGGATACCTATACCAGTAGTATATCCCCTCCTATGCCTCCCATATAGCTCCCCTCAAACAGTACCACCCCTCATAAGTCCTCATTCGATCATACACTTAGAGGAGCCCTTAGCCCTTCATTATCTCCCCTCTCCTGTTACAAATCTAGTGCATAAACTCCTGCCATTCACTGTGTGCGGCCCATGTACAGTGATGGCCTCAGGGTCCGCTTAGTCATACCCCTGTAGAAATATATTTCCTTTCCATATGCTCTTATTCTGCATTGTAGTTATTCATGGGTTATCATTATTTTAGGAAATCAGAATAAACTTCGTGTATTTCGATCGATCGATTAGATCACGACCACATTCCGTGACATATTCTGATTTCCTATCTCTTTCACATCCCCAAATAGCCACGCCTGCGACGTCTCGCGGCACCGGTCACAATCTCTGGATAACTTATTTCTTTCCTGAATTCATTTCATGAGCCATGAAGACCTTGTCTCAGCTCTGCAGGAATTTCAGCTCGCTGCACCTCAGCTAGCACCCCAGTTGGCTCCAGTATTGTCAAAACACTCTTTGACTTCTGAAATGTCGAGTACCACTACTAATAGTCAAAACCTAGACCTCTTCAGGCCCATCATCCAATGGCCAAAATGGTCGGGAAATCCCTCAGACTTTCCTGCCTTTCTCATAAGCCTTGAAGGAGCCGCAGAAGAGTATCCAAACAACAGATTATTTTGCTATTCGGTTTTCTCCCAATCTCTTCCCGCTGAAGCTCAGCATCGTGTAGCACCATGGATGAGAGCTCAGAAAAGGTATGACGGCTTGTGAGCCGATAAGTCCTGTAGCCTTCGTTGGCTATCGAAGGCAACCGATATTCTCTATCACTCCGAGGATTATCAGCAGACGAAAACTGATACGAGATCGCCACTGAGGCTACGTAAAGGATAGTGCCAAGAGTATCGGAAGCGTTACCCGTGTGGCAGAACAAAGCTTAAGTCAGTTTCATTGCCACTGTAATTGTAGGCTAGATTTCGATACCTCTGGATGTGTATAAGTAGCAGAGGAGACTTGTAGGTAGTTTGCTTCTACATTGATGAATTATAGCTTTACCTTTCAATCATACAAATGCCCATTCGCTTTCTATATTCGAACTGTGACAAAAGAGCAGACAAATAGAGTAGAGACGAATTTATATCCCACCTCGAGGACTTATTTATTGATAGAGACGCAACAACTAGAGCTCAGACGAAAATCAATGCTCTTTGCCAAGGACCACGGCAAACTTTTGCCAAATTCAGATCAATTTTCGAGCAGCTCTGCTCTGAGGTAGATCACATTGCTCCAACCGGTGCCTCGAAAGTAAATGTCATGAAGTGTGCGCTGGCTTCGCACCTTAGACAAGGGATAGCATACCGCCAAGGGATTTCGGAAATTGATTATGAGAGCTTCGTAAGGGAGGTTCAAAGCCTCGCAAAACGGCCAGATTCAGTTTCTAGCTTCCATGTAATCCATGGCTCTGATCAAGAATTCTTTCTAAGCCAAAATGTGACACAAACATTCCAGCCCTCTATGGACACCAATCAACCGAATTTTCCGACCACCAATTCTTCTAGCAGAATAAGTCAGCCTAGGGCACGATTTGATCAAGAAGGCGATGTACAGATGGCTGATATCAACACGTTCCAAAGCCATATTGAGGCCCAGGCCCAAGCAATATTAGTAGTGCTGAAAGGGACCGACTCAAATTTGACAAATATAAATGGTAGGAGGAATGATGTTCGCCCATAACCTCCCAAAATTTCCCAAGTCGAAAGGAACAATTGAATCGATAACAACCAATGTGAATGGTGCGGCAATACTCCCTCCCACCGATGGGGAGATTGCCGTTATCGAAACTTTCGGGAAAATCCAACACCCAGAGGCTATAGCTCCTCTCGGCAGGCTTGTGTAAATTCGATGGGTTAGGAGCCTGCAAAGAGGGGATGCTTATCGGATTCGGAAAACTAGTAGTCTCTGAGAAAATTCGTGTCCAGAGGCCCGTAGTTTATGATTCTTTTGGTGTAGATCCGAAGAAAGAGCCGTCGTTCAGGGAAATTCTCGGTGAAAAAAAGAGGATGGATAGCAAGCCATTTTTAGTAGAAACATTTATTAATGATCAATTCTTTCTCCTAGCTCTTTTTGACTCTGGCTGTCTCCTGTCCGCTGCTTTCAGCGAAAACATTGTTCAGAAACATAAACTTCCACGCATTTCAGTAGAGCAGAGAAATCTCCAACTCGCAAAAAATGATAATCCTTCTCATAGAATTAATCAGACAGCCTACGCTACCCTTGATATACATGGCCGACGAGAAACTTTATGGGGATACGTCATTAAAGACCTATATTACGATTTAATACTTGGTAAGGGATGGGCTGAGAGAAATAATGTCGTGTACCAAGCTAAAAGCCAAACCCTCTATCTGAAAAAAGGGGATCAAAAACTAAAAATACTGAAAAATGGCTGGTTGGATAGTAACTATGTCAGAAATAAGACCAAATATATCCGGGAAGGGAAGCTCTTGTCCGCTCTCGCATTTTCTGCTTTTACGAAGAAAGCTCAAAATAGTACTCAAGATCTCACATTAGCATCAGTATCAATTTCAGATATCAACAATGCATTACAGAAGCTAATCAATAAACGAGAAAAGCCCACTATCGAATCAGTTGGTAAGCAGCTCCCCGAGCAGCAATTTTGATTCGAAGAAATGTTTTTAGAGGACGAGTCCAGTCAGTTACTGCCCCACCGAGCTAGACATGACATGGAAATAAAGTTGGAGAAGGATGAAAGCGACAATGAAAAGAGACCACCCTATGAACCTCTCCATGAAATGTCAAAAGAAGAGTTGTTAGTCCTCCGCAAAACTCTCGCTGATCTCCTTGAAAAAGGTAGGATACGAGCAAGTTCCTCACCAGCCAGCTCACCCGTGCTTTTTGCAAGGAAACCAGGAGGTGGCTTAAGGTTTTGTGTCGACTATTGTAGACTTAACGTAATTACAAAAAAAGATCGTTACCCACTCCCACTAATAAGGGAAACCCTACGATAATTGGCTAAAGCCCGCTGGTTTACCAAAGAGGACGTTCGTACTGCCTTTCATTGTCTACGGATCAAAGAAGGAGATGAGTGGAAAACGGCTTTTCGCTCACGCCAAGGTCTATTCAAATGGCTAGTTTGTCACTTTGGAATATGTGGAGCACCAGCAACTGTTGTGATCTAACGCTGTTCAATCTGCAGACTTTGTGGTGAGCAGTTATTACATCTCACGTGATGGAACACGGGAGCGAAGTAAAAGAGGGGACAGCCCATTTGCCAAATCTAAGCAATTATGGGCACACGTAGAACTGTAACACATTCTCTGTATATAGTCATAGCAAATAATTATCATCAAATAATTGAATCAAACTCCACACAATTGAGACCCATAGATGTCACGGATCAAGGAACAGGCGCTGGTGCAACTATGTGATTGATAGTATGTAAATTATAATTCTGAAGAGAAAACTACTTCAGTCTCTATCTATACATATATATACATTATCTATGTGCTTGGGGCACAGTCCCTCCCTCTCGGTTCCAATAGGATTCTTCACATGTGTTGACCCTACTTGTTGTAACATCTCAATGTGTTGTAGCTGTATGGTCCAATACTGCTGCCCTGTCAAACTAGATGCCAATGCTTTGATATTCTGTTGAGTGGCATCACATATCCGCGCATTGATGTCGATCAATCGTGCGCTACCAATGTCAGGCTAGGCTCATGTTGGCCAACATGCGCTACAGGAACCAATCGGCTTACCAGCCGTTACAATAGAAGTGCCAAACTTTCATTAAATCCTCAATTTTATTGTCGAAATTGCATCTGTAACGAGCCACCACTGCATTCCAGAATACACCCTCTAACTGTGATAAGCTATACCGCCAGGTCTAGCAAACAAATAACAATAGCAACATTCCAGCGTTTTATTAACAGCATCCTAAAGGAGTTCCTTGATGTTTTCTGCTCAGCGTATGTTGATGATGTTATAGTCTATTCGGATAGAGACTCAGAAGATCACTTCCAAAAAGATTCTAAAATTATGAATGCACTGAAATCAGCAGGCTTGCAGCTTGATCTAGACAAATACGCTTTTGGTGTGACAAAAATAAAATACTTAGGTTTTATCATTGAAGCTGGAGTTGGTGTCAAGGTTGACCCTGACAAAGTTCAAGCAATTTCTGAATGGTGTGACGGCTTGTGAGCCGATAAGATCCCTGTAGCCTGTGCTATTCAGCACAGACATATTCATAGTGTCAGCACTAAGTTGCGCTTGTATTGAAAGTCGGGAACTGCCCTTATTTGAGACGCCGTTGGAAACTAGCGCACACCTTAATAATGGGGGCACGACTAGAGGACAGAGACTAGTGTTTGGAATATTGGAATCATGTATACATAGGGCGTTAGATGTAGCATTACTCTTGCTCTTCAGTTAATAAATAAACTTACTTTTCGACATACAAACGCCCAAGCTTTATACACCGGAACCGTTACAAATGGGAAGAGCCAAATAACGTGTCAGAAGTACGATATTTTCTTGGATTTTCTAGTTTCTACAGAGAATTCATTCCTCGTTTCTCAGTATGCGAGCCACTTAATTTTCTTACCAAGCGAGGTACACTTTGGCAATGGAACATGCCCCAGAAGGATGCATTTGAACAACTAAAACAACTCCTGATAAGTGCATCAGTGCTTTCAATGTTTGATCCCGAAGCGGATACAGTTTTGGAAGCAGACTCATCAGGGTATGCTGTTGGAGGAATCCTGTCGCAAGTAGACGAGAAAGGTCGGCTTCGACCTGTGGGCTTCTTCTTTAGGAAGTTACTGCCAGCTGAGGCTAACTACGAAATCTATGACAAAGTGTCAACCTAACCATAACCTGCATCCAAAGCGATGTGAAACCGACAAGAAAGTACACATAACCCTGCGGGCTAAGTGCGCCAAGATCTCACGTGAGACATACTGAGCTCTTAAAGTTTTACCTGACGTTATCTGTGAAAATATCCTGTAACTGTTTGTACTCATGTAATCATGTACGAGTCGTATTCCTGTAACTATCTATATTAGTGTTGTCTACGACTCGTAAACTTGTACTAGTATTAGTCGCTCCTGACAGTTGCTGTTTGCGATATTGGAACTAATCGTGTTATTACTTCATACTTAGGACTATTTGACACATTAAGCTTGCACAATAGTATGGGGAGATTATATTGTCTGTACGTGGGTGATTGGATGAAGGACGGATGGACTTGTATTTAAAGAGAGATGGAATACTGCATAAGAATCAATCAATCACATTTCTTTACTCTGAGATAAACTTCTTAGTCCCGATTTATCAACACAAAGAAAAGTTATTCATAACTGCTACTATGAGACACTTTAGGGGGGAACTCTGAAGTGTCAATTAGCCTTTTGTTGTCCTCTCTAATCATTGCAACTGTAACAGTTCCGGTATATAAAGCTTGAGTGTTTGTATGTCGAAAGGTAAATTTATTTACTAACTGGAGAACAAGACTACTGCTACACTCAACGCCCTATTTATATACATGATCCCGATATTTCAACCACTAGTCTCTATCCTCTAGTCCGGCTCCCATTATTAAAGTGTGGGCTAGTTACCAATAATGTTTCGTGCATGGGCAGTACCAGACTTTCAATACCAGTGTATCTTAGCGCTGAGGTAATGATTATGCATGTGATGAATAGCACAGGCTACAGGCAATCTACCGGCTTACTAGCCACCACAGCAACCTACAGCATTTTATGACAACACGCCAACTTTCAGAACCCCAAGTCTGGTGGGCCGAAGAGCTTGCAGGCTATCACTTTAACATAAAATTTAGACCTGGCTCTCATTTGGAAAAACCAGATATTCTTTCTAGAAAAGCTGAGTTCAAGCCTAAAAAAACAAATGATGAAATTTTCCGAAAAAGGGAGATTCAACTTTTGAAAAACAGCTGGTTCTCGTCTGATTCAGAAAAAAATGAATAATTGTCATCTCCAAGTCTCTCAGCAGTAGTTACAAGGCAAGAAACCCGACCTTCGGAGGTAGCTACAAATAAACCTCTACTTGAAACCCCCAAACAGCCAGCATGCATCTCTCACCCGCCAGACGGTCACCAAAAGGATGTCAATTGTTTGAAGAGCCAGAAATTCAAAAAATCTGGAATCGAGCAGTAGGAAAAGATCCATCTTTTCGTGATGTTTATGCAAGTCTTAAAAGAGGAGACCGATCATTGCCACATTCTGTTGGATCTTCAATGCAGGTTACGGACTGTGCTTTCGAAAACAATAATGCTCTAGTCTACAGAAGCGCCCTGAGGGTTCCAAACTGGGAGCCTCTCTGCATCACCTTAATTCAGAAAGTACACAATTCTCACATGACTGGCCATCCGGGTAGAGAAATAACTCTTTCAATACTTTCACGAAGTTTTTTGGGTCTCAACAGTATAAAGACGTTTGGAGGTTGGTGTTGGAAAATATACTCTGTACGATATTATATGGATAAATATGATGAAGTAAAGAAGACTTAATATTTTACAACTATGTGAAAATTGGACTTATATATACATCTTAGGGGAGAAATTCCCACTAGTCTCATGTGCCTGTCAAACCTAGTGATGACCAGCCACCTCTCATCTACCATGATGATCCAAGGTACACTGTAGTACGTAAATATCCAATTGTAAATGCAACAGTAGGCGCGATTAGCGCACTCGTGACATGTGTAGAGAGAGTCGATCTTGTCGGGAACCTGAGACGAAACAGGTAGTGGTTGAGTCCTAAATTCGAGAGTCAGAATTTGCAACAGTTGGTAAGAAACTGTCAAACATCTGATGGTTTGGAACCTACTGAATATGGTAATGAGAATCATTGGATAGTGGGATGACACATCTTGTCAGATTAACTAACTCGAGCTTTGATATCTCACGAGGGATATGGTGATCAGGATGATTAGGATGTTCAGGATGTTCAGGATAGTTAAAGCTCTAACATGAGATCTTTTGATCTTCAACACATGTAATATATTTCATATGTAATTTTGGGAAACGAGGAGAAGATAATCTCTCCTCGAAATAGTTTCAGATGGGTATATAGCATCACTGCTGGAGAGGAGTTGAGTAGCAGAGATTTCATCAATACCACTTTACTTTACATTTTTCATTTGACCCTCAGTGTCTAACATGGTAGCATTATTTCTGTGAAAAATCCTCGAAGTCCTCCGAATTCATTATATCCCTTACAAAGGATATTCTACATCTACGCCGTTTCATTCACACAGGATAGACGCTTACAAATGTTTGAACCTAATAGAAACCTAGATTATCAACATGAGCTCGTCAAAAACTACACTTACTAGCAGCTGTGACTGGAGACCATGGCTCTTCATAGTAAAGACAATGGCTGTAAGTGGTGACGTCTGGAAGTATATTAACCCAGATCTTAATACACCACTACCTGAGCCAACCCGTCCATCTCCTCCATTACCAATCGCTGCAAGCTCTAATACAGGGCACAATACTCTTGCAAGTTTAACAGTCGACGAAAGAGGCATATACAAACTACTCTACAACGAGTATAAAGAGGCCTTATCGATAGCAAAACAGGAGATCGATATTCTGAATACCATTAGAAATCACATCGTTACCACAGTGAACAAGGACAATATAGTCTATATTGAATCGAAAGAGACTATCCATGAGACACTGGTAGCTCTTAAAAAGCGATTAGCACCTACAGATGAGGCTCGGAGGCTGGAAGTTATCAAGAAATACCAAGGGCTCCGGATATTTGACAAACAAACCGATGTAGAATTGTGGTGCAAAGAGTGGGAAACGACGTTCGCTGACGCAGTAGCACTAGATCTACCTGAAGTCTCCGGTGATCGTTCGCAAAATGACTTTGCTATCGCACTTACTTCCATAGATGAGTCATACGCTTCAGCTCAGCAGTTCTGGGTAAGACAATCTTCAAAGTTCAATGCAACTACGGCTCTCCCTTCCTTGTATGATATGGTTGAAGACTTCCGCAATCACTATCGCCGGAACTTAGTACTTAAAGGGAATCTAAAGATGGGTGCTTTCTCTGCATCTTCAGTTGAGCCGAACAGGCAAGAAGAGACTGGGAAATTGTGCGAGACACCAAAACCAATGAAGCCTTGTTTATGTGGAAAACGTCATAGATATAGGGATTGTTATTATATCACACCTTCTGAACAACCACAAGGATGGAAAGGAGAGCTACAAATTTTTCAGGCTATAAACAAGAAGGTTGAGTCAATGAAAAATAGGAATGGTAAAATGTTAAAAAACTGGTTTTTAACGAAATTCAAATATGACGGCTTCGCAAATCCTCCACTCTTTTCAAACAATAACAACAGTAAAGAAGCAGCAATTCCGACATCTCTTGGAGCGTTCACAGCCTATTCGTCTTTCGAGGCAAATTCTTCAGAAGAGTATAAGCTCTACCACTCTTGGACTCTGGACAGTGCATCAGACATTCATGTTTGCAATGATTCGTCGATTAGTGGTTGGATTACGACAAGAAACGCAAGTCAAGGAGATCTCATTTTCGCAGGAAAGACTTCATATCCTATCGAAGCATTCGGAACAGTGACAGTCGAAGTAGAAACAGACGATGGAGATGCAAGTATACAACTAGAAAATGTTGCCCTGGCGCCCGGCTTCATGACTAACCTAGTATTGTTGGAGATTTTGAGCAATAAAGGGGTTCATTGGAACTCTCAACACCCTGACGTACTTCGACGTGACAATAATAAATTCTGTCATTTGCACAGAGTAGGGAAATACTGGACATTGCAGAAGGATATTTGTCAGCCTAGATTTATTATTGCAAATTCAAGTTACGCACCTTGTACAGCCACATTTACAGCCAAGAAACTCCACACAATTCTTGCTCATGCTAGTGAAGAGGTAATTTCTCACGTAAAAGGCAGTGATATTACCATTGACTTTGCGAAACCCTGTCCAAAGACAATTGAATGCCAAACGTGCTCAAAGTCGAAGGCAAAACAAATAATTTCGAGGCGCAATGAAATTGAGTTTAAATCTGATGGAACTCCATTTTTTAGGATAGCTTGGGACATGATTGAGTTCGAAAGGGCATTTAACGGAGATAATTATGGTAGCCACATTTGTTGCCAAGTTAATGGATTTGAATTCTCAGAAACGCATCCGACAAAGCCTGGAGCTTTCATTTTTTTTAAGAAAATTGTTGTGTTCATCGAAGATAACTTAGGATACAAGGTCCATTTTTGCAGGCTAGATGGAGAAACAACTTTCGGTCAGAATTTCAATGATTTTATAGCAGAACGTGGCATACAATCCGAACGCACCACACCAGATACTTCAGAGCAAAATGGAGGTCTAGAACGGTCTGGAGGAGTTATCGTTCTCAAAGCTCGATCGTTCATCATAGGGGCAAATCTGCCATCAAAGCTCTGGAATGAAGCATTTAAAGCGGCCACATACGTAAAAAATCGCACGCCCCATCGTCATCTTGGTTGGAAAACACCCTACAAAATGGTTCATAAGATTGAGCCTTCTTACGCCCATATGCATCCATATGGATGTAGATCATATGCACTAGAACATAAGATACCTCGTAAGTTGAAAATGAATCCGCGCGCTCATATTGGATATCTGGTAGGATATGATTCTCGGAATATCTATAGGATATGGATTCCAAGTAAGAAGAGGGTGATCCGAACTCGAGATGTAACGTTCGATCATGAGGCATTCTGGACTCCGGAAGACCTAGATATCAGTGACGTGTCACGTGAATCTGCAGAAAGCGTCATAAACACATTGGATATACCTGTAGGAAATTATCATGAACTGACAGAGAAAGACAATCTTGTCGATTTTGATGATAGAAAGAAAGATAGTGCCGAACTTGACCTTGATGTATGCAACGGCGGTCAGTCAATTAGAATCGTGAGCAAAGGAACAGCACGCAAGACGCGGTCCCAATCACGTGATCATGCTGTTGTCAGCACGCAACTACCCACACCAAAAGATACCCCAGAGCCGTCCTTCTCTGCAAATCAGACATTAACAATAGATCCCAATATTACAACAATTGAACTCTCAGATGATGTTGACTCACCAACAATAAGTGCTCGTAGCCGTTCTTTCCGAGATATAAATCCGGAAAATATTGTCAAAGGAAAACGTAACAGAAAACATGCTCATTCTGTTCATCAACTTGCAAAACTCTCCGGTTACCATTATGCATTTTCTCAGGCCATTCGAAGCTCCGAGAAGTCTCGTGTGCATCGAAATACATTACCTCATGCTCCTAAATCATTCAGACAGATTAAAAACCATATCCACTCCGCACAATTCATGCAAGCATGTGACAAAGAAGTGCAAACACTGTTCTCAAAAGGGATGTTTGTGTACGTTGAAGACAAAGATGTTCCTCCAAATGAAATTACTTTACCGCTTATGTGGGTTCTAACCTATAAATTCGATGAAGATGGTTTTCTTGAGAGGCACAAAGCACGGCTTGTTGCTAGAGGTGATCTTGAATTTAATCAAGACGAGTCTTATGCATCTACTCTTGCTGCGCAAACCTTCAGAGTTATAAGCTCTATTGCATCGGCTTTCGATATGGAAATGAAACAGTATGATGCAGTAAACGCTTTCGCTAACGCAAAGTTACCTCAACCAATCTATTGTCAATGTCCAGATGGCTTCGAAAGAAAAGGGTTCGCTTTGAAGGCTGTCAGATTGGAGTCTAGACATTTGAGCTGGAGCGAATTCGAAGGGCTAGAAGTTGTTAAATGGACGGCGAAAGATGACTGAAGGTATACTAGAGATAATATGGAGGAAATTGAGGGTTGAAAGATGGTTAATCTAAGTATTTAAAAGGTCTAAAGGTTCGAGAGGGTACTAATGATAACTAAAGATACTAGAGGTAACTAGAGGTGACTAGAGGTGACTAGAGGTTCTAAAGGTAACTAGAGGCGACTATAGGTGACCAGAGGTGATCCGAAGGTGGTGGTTATGACAGAAGACTAAGCGTAAAGAACTCTATGCCTACAGACCAAACCATTGTATATATACCTGCCCTCCTTTCACTAGCTCATCCTAACATAGACCTTAACATAATATCAACATGATACCATGTGCCAAGAACTGTCCTGTTGTCATAGCAACACATGAAGAAAGGTAAAATTATATCCTAAAGAAAGGATCGGAAGAGGAATCCTTACAAAGGCAGCACAAGCAATTTATGGTTTACAAAAATCACCTTTATTGTGGTACAACAAATTCACACTTGGATTCAAAAAATTAGGCCTACTACCTGTCTCAGAGACTAGCTGTCTATTTAAAAATGATTGGATAATGGTGATGATTTACGTTGATGATCTTATACTTGTATATCATCCTCGGGATCAACCAAGATTTCTTGAGCTTGAATCTAAAATGTTAAGGATGTACGAATTTCGAGTTTTGGGTGACGCTACTCACTTTCTAGGAATAAGAATAATCCGTAATCGCGAAGAACGTAAGCTATGGTTAATTCAAGATAGTTACATAGAAAAACTTTCCGAAAAATTTAAGATTAAAGTTGAAAATATACCTAGAACACCCTTAACTGTTAGTGTTGATTGGTCACCTTGGGATTGTTCGGCTACCCAAAATTAAATATCAGCATATCAACAGAGAGTTGGTAGTATTGGATTTGCTGCTTTTGCAACCCGACCAGACATATCAAAAGCTGTTTCAAACCTATCAGGAGTGTTGCACAACCCATCGCCAGAGCATCTTAAGGCCGCAGAACATTGCTTACATTATCTTGTCGGTAGTAAGTACCTAGCTCTTCAGTTTGATGGGTTAGATCAGGCACAACAGATCTTTACAGCATACAGTGACTCGGCTTTTGCAGATGATCTGGTAAATCGATACAGCTCCTATGGATTCTGTTTTGCACTCTATGGGGGTCCGATTAGCTGGAAAGCAAAAAAAGGGAAAACAGTGACTACATCTTCAACAGAAGCCGAGCTATTAGCCATCACGTTTACAGCAAAAGAGTTTATTCGATGGGTGCGATTCTTTTCTTATCTCAACTTAGACCTTCATGATAAACCAACTATTTACTGCGATAATATTCAAACTATCCGTTTACTCACTAAAGAAGCACCAAAGTTAGAAACAGCTCTGGAGCACATTGATATCCACCAGAATTGGCTGTGACAGGAAGTACAGCTCGGAAATATACATGTTGAATGGATCAAAACGGCAAATATGGTGGCAGACGGATTTACTAAAATTCTTCTGGCCCTAAAACATGCAGAGTTTATACGTCAACTTAACCTCTGTGACATTAACAATATCATAAGGCATAATTCAGTTACTATTGCTGATTCAAATACCAGGAACATCTCAAATAATACCTAATTCAAGATATCCCTGGGGGGGTGTGTCAAACATCTGATGGTTTGGAACCTACTGAATATGATAATGAGAATCATTGGATAGTGGGATGACACATCTTGTCAGATTAACTAACTTGAGCTTTGATATCTCACAAGGGATATGGTGATCAGGATGACTAGGATGTTCAGGATGATTAGGATGTTCAGGATGTTCAGGATAGTCAAAGCTCTAACATGAGATCTTTTGATCTTCAACACATGTAATATATTTCATATGTAATTTTGGGAAACGAGGAGAAGATAATCTCTCCTCGAAATAGTTTCAGATGGGTATATAGCATCACTGCTGGAGAGGAGTTGAGGAGCAGAGATTTCATCAATACCACTTTACTTTACATTTTTCATTTGACCCTCAGTGTCTAACAGAAACTTACATGTCTGTGGTAGGTCAAAAGCTTGGCGAAAATCATCTCGTGGTTTACTCCGGCCACTACCTATACCAGAGCAATTTCACAGCGAGCTAGCCATAGATTTCATGACCGACTAGCCTGCGACTAACAAAGACTAGAGATTCCTCATGGTTATACATGATAGACTTCTAGGAAGCGCTACATTAGAAGCTATGGATACAATGGAAGCCGAAGCTTGTGCAGACAAATTTATTATGAGCCACTGGCGCTACCACGGATTTCCCAGCTCCCTAACTTTAGATCGTGGGTCTAACTGGGTCGGTCATTTTTGGAAAAGACTTTATCAACGTTTTGGTATTCAACAGCGTCTATCAACAGCATTCCATCCTCAGACAGATGGGGGAACCGAGAGAATGAACCAAGTAGTACTGACTTACCTTCTAGCTTATATTGTTGAAATCTAGACATGCCAGACCTAACTGCACGCAGTGCGGAGTAGACGAAGACTACTCATCTTCGATTGCTACCAGCTTTTGTGAGGTCTCGGTTGGTGATGATCTTGGTGGTGTGAATGTTATTCCATCATGTAATCAGAACACAATGTTTCTACCTAAGCGAGGTAGAACATAGATAGACAATTAGATGTAGAAAAAACATTAACACTTTTAATTACCGAAATATAAGTTTAGTAAAACCAAAACCTCACTGATCCTAACCTTTTATCTCTGATCCTTAAATCCCCAATATCTTACGATTCGTACAGTATTGACTTGACGGTCAACGTTCACTTCTATCATTCCAGATACCCCCTAGAACTTTAATATGTATCTCCTATTCCCAAGATGATTGGGCAAAGTGTTATGCTCAGCTATGTAGTATGGTAGATCTAGTTGTTGAGCGGATAGGTTTGCAAAAGCTTGTGGCTGTTAGGCACAGATTATATCACTTGGTGAAGCGAGTGGGAAAGTAAAGGAGTCTGTAAGTCTGTTGTGGAGAGTTATTAATTACTCCCACTAGGACACAGAGTGCTATATAAACTATATTTTGTAATAATAAAATCTAGTGGTTGGTATTTACGTCAAAGCGCATTAATACTAACCTCACAATTAATGGGAGATTAGTGACGTGTCTTCTACACATCCCTGTCTTTACCATAATTGGAAGCACAAATTTCAACACTAGTAGTCTCAAGGAGCCGTGTTATCAGTATTCCGTAGGGTACGAGTTTGGTACAAGTAGGTTACAGGTGTGGAGTATGGTGGTGATTCCTAAGAGTAGGAGGTATAAATTCAGCGTTAGGTATAGGGTTCGTGTAAGAAGTAAAGGTATAATAAGTAGTAGGTGAGAAGGGTACAATAACGGCGGTCTTCTTTAGGGAAGAGATAAGTACGTGAATAATAGGTATGAGTGTAAACAGAAGACGTTGCGTGAAGAAGAATACTCCTTCACGCTGGGTATATATGTACATCAGATAATAGGACAGCCCTAAGCTCTGTCTCGAACAGTATTACTACGCAATCCCTATGAAACGACCCTATATTCCTGAGCCTGTCCTAATTGTTTGAGAACTTGATCTAACCCCGAGTTGTGTTTTAGAATGGAACTCCCCATGAGACACCATCCTAGTTTCCGCCACGTTTATCCATGAAAAGGTATATGGACAGAAAGTATAAGACTAAACCTGTATCCATTTATTGTGGGTACATCTATGAAACTATATACATGCTCGCCTAACCATTACACTAGTGATGTATGCTGTGGCCTTGAGCCACACGCAATGCCCCAGCCTCGACTACCTCTTTGACTCATATCATAACAATATTTGAGTCAGGAATGGTATCAAGCACCATCTCAGCTTCGAGAAAATCTTCCAGATCTGGACTTTTGTCTGTGTCAGACAGCAATTCTACACCTTGCATGCCAAGGAGGCTCAATATCTTGTTGAGTTCACTCTGTCTCTTTCTCTTTTTACCGGAAATTGTATAAATTTTAGGTTCAATACTTGTACTCGAATTTTCGTCTCGAGAAATTATGATGGTTTCACTGCCTTGTGTATTTGAAGTTTCATCTTTTTCTCCAGATGTTAACTTCTTTCAGATCCATTAACGTGTGCAGTAGTCTCTCCCTTTCCTTGCATCCTTGTTTCAGAAGCAGGTACGGAAGATGGTGTATCCTTTTGCGTATCAGGATCAACAGCCAAGTTTGTTTCTCTTTTTGGTCTTCCTCGGCCTTTTCTTTCTATAAAAGCGTTGCAAGTCCCTTGAGTACCAGAAGGATTGTCTCTAAAACGGAGGTCTACAGTACCACCTTTATTCAGTGCATCCACGTATAACGCACTTGTCCGACGGGTGTATCCAAGGTCTGGGGCATAGACTTTATACTGTGTAGATGTTCCTTCAACAGGCCCCATGAAAACCCCTTCTCTGTGACGGGCCAAGACTTTCGGTCAGTGCACGGAAGCAATGCAACGATAAAATGTTTATATTTTCTATGCAGTTAAGGAGCGGGCAGCTACAGCGCTTTATGACTACTAAAGCTATTATGGATCCCTTGGCTTTACATGTGCTCTGCTAGTACTTCAGTACGCTACGAAGATTTACCTACTGGCTTACCCCTACGAAACAAGGATGGGCCCTGTAGTCAAACACAGCCCAGCCAGAACCCAGCCGGGCCTAGCCCGTAACAGGAGCTCCCCATATCATTATGTAGATCAATCAACTTCTTTCCATACTTTATTCCCAGTATGACTTGCCTGTCAGAAGCAGCAAGTAGACAGTGGAGCAGAAACAAGGATCGAGACATGAATCAAGACAAAAGTGCCAGGCAAGAGGTGGCTATCCTACATTATGCATGAGATATGTGCACAACCACTCGGCCGAAGGGCCAGACAAGAATCATAGAATACTGGAATTATGTTATCTCCACATATATAGATTATACAATAGGCATTCCTGACATTTCCCAATAGTCAAAGGTCAGCATCATGGTGATACATCCTAACCCATAACTATAACACAATGGTAGGGCACTCGCTTGCGCGGTTCAAGAGATGGTGAGGCTTCTGGGCGCGTGTTGTGTACCTAGTAAATGTTGAGGGTGGGTGTAAAAATGACATGTTATCACGTGGTGTCTCGTGGCTCCCAACTTCAATGGATCTTGTGTAGAGCTTGAGACTAAGAAGTGAATTCTATATCCCTTAAATGTAGGATATCTACAGTGCACCTAGGGGGACTATCTTAACACCTGTGAATGGTGTCCCCTACGAACCTCCAGCTCTCACTATAGAGTCTGCAGAGCCGAGATTGAGTAACACCTTTTCAACTTTGAGCTAAGTCATCTCCCCCTCTATCGAAGATACGCCTCCGATAACACATAAGAAGACCAAGACAATGATAATGATGCTGGGAATGAGGAAAGATAATGCGTCACTAAACGCTACAACGATAGTCATAGAAGCCCACGTTACATTACAACATGTGCTACCTACCAGCGGGCGAACAAAAAGCCCACGAAAGCAAAGTAAAAGACCCTTCCGCCCTCAAGAAAAGCAGATTTCGACTCGTCTACAGTATCGTCCCTACAAATCTTAACTTCCGAATCTACTAGCCAGGAGGGCATCTGAAATACATGAGTTACTCGACGACCCTACTTCCGTAACGACTTTTGGATGCTAGGCTAGGCTCCCTCACGACAGTCACTCTCGACCAAGACTTTTCTGACATCCTTTCACGATCTTCGGTTTGCCCTGCGGCATGAATCAAGGGAGGAGTAAGGAGGAGGATAGGAAGATTGAGAGATGCTCTTAGGTATACACAGGTCTGCTGCGCCTGGCTGGCCGGCCTCTTCGTCATGGGAGAGCCCCGCACCCAGTGGTTTTTGAGACTTTTCCCTGCAGCATCCCCAAGTAGCCATCGTTTCGTCGGCTGGAGAGGAGAGATAAGGACAGGATAACGGCTCCTCTTAGTGTGTACTCGAATGAAAACCTGTCGGGGTATTACTGCTGGAAAGATGTCGTGAAGGAGGCAAAGGAGGGAGTACATTACCGGAGGCATAGATACTCCCGGCCTGTAGGCAGAAATGACCTATATGTCCTTACATAGTTATATACTCATTAGGACAATAAACACTCACTCACTCACTCTTATAATGCCTCTAGGGTCCGAAACGTTAGACTTGAAAGTGGGTTGTTCAAGGGATTAGCCCTGTAGGCGCAGTTGGGCCAGCTCGTAATAGGTTAGTCTGTCTCTCCTTATTATCACGCTCGCCATGATATGTGGTCCAGTCGTCTTCCTCAAACAATTGGTTAGAGAAACACATTTTAAACATCACTTTTGACTGCCTAACCAACACAGCCCTTAAATCGGCGCAAGAAACCGCCAGAGCTAGCGCTACCTAGAGCGGTCTTCGCACGCTTGATCGCTGCCCGAACCGGACATGGAGACTTTGCGGCATATCATCGCCGCTTCAATCACGCAGACGCTACACTTAACTGCGAGTGTGGGAGGGAAAAATCAATTGGTCACCTTGTACAGTGTCGAAAAGCACTGGCAACATGGCAGCTGAAAAGCGGAAAGCGTAGGGCGCCGGCTCTGGAAACAATGCTTGGATCAAGGGGATGGCAGCTATTCAGGGACTACGTCCAGGAGAGTGGAATATACGCGGAGGCTAGTCGGGGGATGGCAGGGATACCTGTGACTCTGAGGTGATAGATCAAAGGCCTAGGTGGTTTGGCATGGACAGAGAGATTGGAATCGAGGCTCAGGCGTGTGGTGGCTGAGGCGGAACGATGGAAGGGAGATTGTTGAAGTTTTTCTTTTTTAATGCGGGATTTCGCGGGAAAGTTTTTGTTCTGTTTTCAATTCTGGGCTGCCGAATTCGTCATGGTTCAACACATAGATCCGGCCGGCAAAGACGAATTCTTCACCTTCCAGTGGTGCCGGTGTAATCGCTCAGTATGCTCTGCATATCTGGGATAGCCAAGAAGAATCGCATCCGAATCGAAGTCGAAAGCAAACACATGTATATCTCCATTTGACGACTTCTCAACCATGCAGCACTCATCATTATCTTCTGAGTCCTCAAACCCGATCTAACCACATATCAACTCGCCTCGCCGACCGATAAAGGCGTCACCCCAATTGCAAACAGGAGCTTGCCTCATTCATTATCGGCCATCACTCTCTACATATTTACGACGCTATTTATACTCGCAAGGAGGAAATTAAGTCGAAAAATACAAAGTTGGGGTCTTGGTTTATGGGGGACTGCTGCTCTGATGGGGTTATACATCTTGAGGAAGAACAGGCGGCTGAGATGTGGAGCGAAAGGGGGAATAGGTCTCTGAAGAGCATGCTGAGACCGATATTTTCGAGGGGCTTTCAACTTTAGATCTTTTGTGGGCGTCAAGACTGAGATTTCGGCTAAATAGCTAGGAGGGCTTCTTTTGTCGATGAGTCAACGGCACTCCCCAGCGCCCTGGACGGTACAAAAGAAGTTAGGCTAAGCTACTATACAGCAATCACGCTCTGTCAAGACATTTCTGACATTTCAGCACGACCTTCAGGAAGGAGTTGGAAGGAGGCTAGAAAGGCAGAGTATGAATTTCCCGAGGTACCCACAAGTCTGCAGCGCCCAGCTGGCCGGCCTCTTCGAACGCTTCAGAAGGGGCAATATGTCTTCGGATTTATTCCTAATGTCGGTATTAGAAGAGCCCCGCACCCAGTGGTTTTTGCGAATTTTCCCGGCTGCCATACACCCGCAAATGGCCATCGTTTCGTTGGCTGGAGAGGGGAGATAATGAAGGGCTAAGGGCTCCTCTAAGTGTATGATTGAATGAGGACTTGTGAGGGGTGGTACTGTTTGAGGGGAGCTGTCTGGGAGGCATAGGAGGGGATATACTACTGGTATAGGTATCCTTGGCCTGTAGGCAGAGAGGACCTGCATTTCCTACATAGTCATAGACTCAGACAGGACAATAAAATAAATTAATTAAAAAAACACATAGATGCATTTTGGCATGGTTCCGGTCATTTAGGTGGGACGAGGCATTTGTACTGCACGGTAGTTAACCTGATCCGGCCCGACCCCACTCGTGCTCAAGCTCCAGTAGGAGTGCGACGGTAGTTACTTCACCTAGCACATTAAAGAACAAACAAAACGCACAATTCGAGAAATTCGAAAATTCGGAAATCCATTTTTTACCTCTTTTCTCCCTTCTCGACCTCGTTGCATCCATCTCTGAATTGTGGTCGAGCTCAGGCATTTTCACCATGCCTCCAGTCCGCAAAAAGCGTCCCAACGCCAAGTTGGACAACACGAGAGTCCACCCGAGGGCTCTCGAACAATTACCTGGCCTTGCCCAGTCTCCGAAATGTGCGGAGACAAGCAAGGTCTCTACTAAAGGGAAGGAAAAAGCCCTCCCAACAGTCACTGAGCCCGATACTGACATGATCGGGTCAGTCGAAATTGTTGAGGAAATTCCTCAACCACCCTCCGTCCCCCACGGGATTGGATGATCTTCTAAACCTCCTCCGACCACGCAAATACCCTCGGAGAACGCTGCACCCAAAGCAGCGTCAAAATCAACGTCGCAGCCCAAAGCTGCCACAAAAGCAGAGTGCCCTCCGGAACTTCGACCAATATTTGAAGCCGAACAACGACGCGCCGCCGAAACAGCGGCAAATCTGGCCCTCTGTTCCGCCGCCATCTCTGGCGTCGAAGCCACCCTCCTCCCTTTGACCAACGGGTCAAATAGACAATTCGTAGACTCCATGAGAGTCTACTTACGCGCCGCCATTGCGCAATACATGGCCACGGACCCGGCCACTACGCCACCCGTCCTCCCTCCTCGCCCTGCGAACCCGACCCCAAGGGCTCCAGAAGCCAGGAGCAATACACCTCCCGCCGTCCCAGTGCTGCCTGTAAAAGGCACCTAGGCCACGGTGGCCAAAAATGGACTGTGACAAAATGCAGCTCCTATAGCAAAGGCTGTGCCGCGACCTGCGGCGAGAGCCCAAAAGAAAGAAGCTCCCAAGGCGAAAGTCGATAAACGACTGTTCCTTCGGCTGGAAAAGGAGCACCCATGGCGGAATCTTTCAAACAACATTGTGAAAAGTAAGGTAGCAGACACGCTTAATCTCTCTTACAATGATATAACCTCGATTCATCGAGTAAAGACCGGCTTTGCTATTATAGCAAAGAACGAGAAATACGACAAGAGATCCTAGATATCTCTCCGAAGCTGGCAAGTGAAAACGCCAAACTCGAAGCATCTTCGGATCTTGTTGCCTTACAGATACCGAACGTACCTGTAAGTATCGTTTCACAGTACGGCCCCGTAGCGACCGATGCTGCAAGTATCACCGCTGAGATCTTCCTTACGACCAGCGCGTATCCAATCCAGGTCCGACCTCATGGGACATGTCGGGCTGGATCGCCTTATCGAAACTGGCATGCCCTTTTTCACCGGGACGAAGCCCCTCGTGCGGGCTTCCGCCTTTTCGACGATTCTGGTATGGCTACCATCCATAAGCCTCGTCGATCAATTGAACAGTGCAAACGCTGTTTGGGCTTCCACGCCACCCGTGGTTGCTCCCGCGCTCCGGCTTGCTGGAACTGCGGATCAAATATGCACTCCGAAACAGAGTGCAAGGCCCTCACACGCTGTCGCAACTGTGGGGGACCTCATCGATCGGATTCTCGGGCCTGCCAAGTCAGACCCAGAAAGTCTGGACCGGTGACCAAAGAGCAGCTCGCGTGGACTCGCCACACCGAACAAGGGGATTTCGCGAAGGTGGCACGAGTCAGGGCTGCAGCAAAAAAGGCCGAAGAGGCGATCATCGCCGCGGCGAAGGATGTCTCGATGGCCGAGGCAACAGGTTTCGGAGCCCTGGGATCTGAAGAAGAAGTTTGAGGACACAGCAGCCTCGACGATGTATCCTTTTGGGGCATCTACTAACCAATAGCAGGATACCGGCTGGATCAAAGGTGCCTGCTAACTCATCTCTTGCTCTCAGCGGAGATTGAATAAATTTTGTCATTTGGAAGGTGTGACGGACGAGGGAATGTGTGAGGAGCGCATTTACTGGGTCCAATATGGAGAAATCTTCTGGTATTCGGAGTTGTTTTGATTTTTGTGACTTTTCGTTCTTGTTCAATCAGCTGCACTTTTGGTAGCGATTCACGAGGTTGGAACGAGTTAGGCTGTAGGAAAAGTTACAGGGAACTCTGCCGGATCCGCCGGTCCTTGACCCAATGTGGAAAACATAGCTTTAGCTTAGGACCGAATGTATATAAAAAAAAAACAAACAGCCCTTAAATCGGAGGGCGAAGGCTGAACACCTGTCAGTGGTGCCCTCTACAAACCTGGGAGCGAAAAATTCCCCCAGAGCCGAGACTCAGTCACGAAAAAGGGTGGGATGAATTTCTTTCGATGGATTTTCGACTTGAAGGAGTTGCACTCGATATTTTAGTCGAAAAATCAATCGGCAGATATTTCATAGCCGGAACAAAGTTGAACAAAAACTCATCACCACCAACATACGATTGACGGATGGGCCTAGGTCTGTCTGGGGGTCCTATTCAAACATCCGACACCTCTCAAACTCCTTTTCTACTTGCGACGAAGCATTTCTCAGTCGATCCTATACCTGCGACCCACTTCCATACTCGTCCGATCACCTACCTACACACGCCGTAATGAGGAAAGTTATGCTGGAAACGGGACTTGTACAAAGGAGGAAGAAAAGGGAATATACACTGAGGGGATCGCACAAATCCCCAATGACAACAATAACCCAACGATACGATATGAAGGTGCAAGGCTAGAGCAACAATGAGATCTTGGACGGCATTAATATTTCGGAGTCAATGAGGATGTCAAGGGTTCGGGCGCGTCAAAAGTAGGTTTCTCTGAACGGTTGGGCATGCCATGATTCAACACATGGGTGAAATCTGAGGTAGTCCGGTCATTCAGAGAGGACGAGGAAGATGTACTTTACGGTAGTTAACCTGATCCAGCCCGGCCCCATCCGTACTTAAGCTTAGTAGGAGTGCAGCAGGAATCACTTTACCTAGCACGTAAATGATTAAGACAAGACAAGACGATGTACCACCGCACTATCCAACCATAACGGAGTTCATAGTGTCGCCTGCACTCTCGCAACCGAAGACTTGGCGCGCGCAAAGCTCAATTTGTAAAAACTCCTTGCCAAATTCCACGCCCGTCGAGACTGTATCCATCCTTTGCATCATCTTGTGAACTTGTCCCAATCCCTCTCACGTCCATCCCAAAGAGCTATCTCTCAGATTTGTACTCCACGCTTTGCTTCCTCCGTCGGGTATAATTAACGGCGTGGGCGTGTATTTGGTGACCGGCTGAGGCCAGAGAAATTCGAAGAGAGGTGTGGTCATTGGAATGAGGATGTACCAGGTCGTACTTCTAGACTTAATGAGGCTTAGGTATGATTCGATCTTTTTTGGAAAGAAAATTTGACGTGGTTGAGTTTTTTGAATTATTGCCTCGTGGGCCAACTTGTTCGATATTGCGAAATTTGACTGAACTTAGCTCTGGGAGAATGTTTCACTCCCAGGTTCGTAGAGGGCACCACTGACAGGTGTTCAGTCTTGCCCTCCCCCCATATGACACTGCATGTGCCGTACATTCAAAATCTGTTCCACCCATGAATTTGTAGATCTTTTCATGATCCACATTAACGCACACGGACCACATGTACGGGATTTCTGTAACATCGATCATGTTCCCCTTGTCATAATGCAACTTGGATCAAGGATGACCCTTCTTAGTGTACATCTGGTTTCACATAGAGTCTTGAGTCGTTGCGCTGTGATCTAACTTTTTCGTTATTACTAAAATTGACGAAACTTTGATCTGGGAGAATATTTCACTCCCGAGTACATAGGGGACAGTACGCGTAGAAGCTCTGTCTTTGGCCTTTGGCATGAGTATGTTACAACTCCCCATCGTGTAATTGATTCAGTCGTACTAATCTTAGTCGAACAGAATACGATGGCTTTACACTAAAATTTACTGTCAGGGTAAAACAATTGACAACATCTACATAGTTCACCACTGCCAAAATGTGCCGATAACTTGCCGTTCCAGAAAAATCTGACAAATGGTGGATTTAACTATTAAGCGGCAGAGATCTAGTAAAGGGCATCAAACAGTGTAGCCCACAGATTCTAGAAAGATGGACCGCCGCAAGAGATATCTACAATAAACCAGGCATTGCAACAAATATCACATGCCTACAGTATCAACTGTGCTCTTGCGATATATGGAAGGTAGGATAGGTCTACCAAGCCGGCTTCATAATTAGGGAAAATGACTCACCTTTGCTGGTAGAATTATGATTGTGTTTTAGTCAAATATCCACTGAAGTATAAGCCACATTGGCATAGCTTGGCTGATTGAATCAATTGCTAAAGATTGCCATGGATCAGGACTCGGGAGCTACTGCGTCAGATATTTTAGAAAGCACACAAGGATACGTAAGGTGGATTTTTCGAAAATAGAAGTAAATCAGAGTCCATATTCTAAACATCGTCCATATAATCAACCAACACTCATTTGATTCCGTCGACAGAGACACTGGCGCAGAGCATTATCACCACATCTCCATCAGGAACACCAAGAAATCTTGTCATCAATTATCCATCGGATCTTGGTGATAATATCGAGCGACTTCCTATTTGAAGTCCAAATTTCGGCTACATCAGAACACCATACTCCCTATGAAGTTTCTCATCTCTGCCTCCACGGCCGCACTAGTTGGCCTTTTGTCACTAACGCATGTTGCACTTGGAGAAGACTATTTTAAATGTAGTCACAACCAATTATTTTACCTGAGTTTCCTAGAAATGAAAATTAAAGATTACGATCTGAAAAATGTGAAATCCGGCGATCCTACAAATCCTCACGGCCAATTTTACAAGACATTTCGAGGAACACTGATGCAAAAGGAAAACTGTAAGGTATCTCTTCCACCGAAGTTGCCATCGTTAACCATTATTTTTGGTGAAAAGTCTTCGTAAAATACATATTTCAATTAATTGATGATACTCCAACCTTCCGCGTCCATGAAAAAATTAAAAAGGAATGGAAACAATGCGCTTATATAAAATATACAAAAGCAATCAGACAAGGAACTATATTCAAATTAAAGCGGCGTCTAGCAAAGGAAGTTGGCAATGGGACAAGATGAAGAACATAGCCTTGGAATACCCCTCGTACTAGGCTAGATCTTGCATGTCTATTAGGGATATGTAATTTATGAAGAAAATAATGAGCCTTCAGTGAAAGAAGTTGCAGAGCACATGCATTCAAATAACTACAGATGTGCAACTTATATGAGGAGACTGAGGAAATGGAGTCACAGGGATGATAGTATACTGTTCATAGAGAATATATTAAGGAAATAATGACCTCAAACAATGAAATGTATAACCCACTACTTAGTTTGTGGACTTATTGGTAGAGGGAAGCTTATGCAATCATGAAGGATAAAAGGATGTCAATTCAACTACTCTTCCAAACACAAGTACCAGACTTCTTTTAATCCCAATGTGTAGCCCGTGTCAGATCCCCTATTAACAGCAGTAAACAACGCTAACACAGGGAGGGCAAGACTGAACACCTGTACGCGGTGTCCTCTGCGAACCTAGGGGTGAAATATGCTCCCAGAGCCAAGCTCAGTCAAATTTCGCTATTCTCAAGTAGTTGGCTCACGAGGCAACAATCCAAATATCTCAAACACGTAGATTTTTCACTCCCAACGTGTCAACCTAACTATCACCAGCATCCAAAGCGACATGAAACCGACAAGAAATAACATATCACCCTGCGGGCTAAGTGCGCCATGATCTCGCGTGAGACATTTTGAGCACTAAAAGTCTGTCAAGGAGAACTATTTCACCTACTCATGCAACCTAAGCTAGTCAGGTCACATGACCTGACTATCAGTACATGGACTTCATCTTTTATTTTATTGCATCAGGTTTCAATTGCGTGTGCAGCTATCTAGCTATGACACAATATCAAAGAAAAGTACAGAATAGATGATTCAACGTGTGGGAAGAGCACTCATGCCTCGGATTTCTTTTGCAAGTACCACTGCGAAGTTATGGCGGCTTTTTCTTCACCCCAAGTCAACCCTCATCCGTGAATACCCACCCAGGGGAACGTCTCAAAAACCCTGAGTTATCCAGACATGCCTCCATCATCTTTCAACTTTTCTCCGCGCGATATGTGATCTGAGGTGTCTCCTTCCCAAGTGGAGTAGGTGCCCAGGCTACTCAAACCATACCAGAGAACACCACCAGTGTTGTGGGGGAAGCGAGGTGCGATGTCAAGGTGATACAAAGTCTAGTGGGTATAGGTTAGGTTTAATTAACTGAACGTGACACAGGCTATATCTAGTGCGCGCTTCACTCTATTTGTGCATGACAAGCGAGACCCTAATACTAGCGCTGTTGAGAATCCAGCCTTGTGAATCAGGTCTACATGAACTAAAATCTAATCTAGATAAACAAATATGCCATTAAGCCCCATACATGCTTGCCCCAGCGGACTCGGAACCTTCAGGCAGAAATATCCAGACCTCGATTCAGCAATCTTTTATCTAGACCGTGACAACCAGGAGGCGGACCACAACACCTTCCATCGTTTGCTTGTTTTTTTATAGTGTCAGCTGGAGGGCAAGACTGAACACCTGTACGCGGTGTCCTCTACGAACCTAGGGGTGAAATATGCTCCCAGAGCCAAGTTCAGTCAAATTTTGCAATATCAAAGAAGTTGGCCCACGAGGCAAAAATTCGAATTACTCCACCATGTCAATCTTTCACTCCCAAAGAGTCCGATTCTCAACTAAGCTTCATCAAGTCTACAAGTACGACATAGTACATCCTCGTTTCAATGACCACACCTCTCGTCGACTTTCTCTGGCCTCAGCCGGTCACCAAATACACGCCCACGCCGTTAATTATACCCGACGGAGGAAGCAAAGCGTGGAGTACAAATCTGAGAGATAGCTCTTTGGGATGGACGTGAGAGGGATCAGGACAAATTTACAAGATGATGCAGAAGAGGGATACGTTTTCGACGGGCGTGAAATTTCGAATTTTGGCATGGAGTTTTACGGATTGAGCTTTGTGCGCGCCAAGGCTTCGCTTGCGAGAGTGCAGCTCACACTATAAAAACAAGCAGACGATGGAAGGTGTAGTGATCCGCCTCCTGGTGGTGTTCTCTGGTATGGTTTGAGTAGCCTGGGCACCCACTCCACTTGGGAAGGAGACATCTCAGATCACATATCGCGCGGAGAAAAGTTGAAAGATGATGGAGGCATGTCTGGATAACTCAGGGTTTTTGAGACGTTCCCCTGGGTGGGTATTCACGGATGAGGGTTGACTTGGGGTGAAGAAAAAGCCGCCATAACTTCGCAGTGGTACTTGCAAAAGAAATCCGAGGCATGAGTGCTCTTCCCACACGTTGAATCATCTATTCTGTACTTTTCTTTGATATTGTGTCATAGCTAGATAGCTGCACACGCAATTGAAATCTGATGCAAAAAAAAAAATAGTGTCAGCTGTACTCTCGCAAGCGAAGCCTTGGCGCGCACAAAGCCCAATTCGAAAAACTCCTTGCCAAAATTTGGAATCTCATGCCATTCGAAGTTATATCCTTCCCCCGCATCATCTTGTCAACTTGTCCTGATTCCTCTCACCTCCATCCCAAAGAACTGTCTTCCAGATTTGTGCGCCACGCTTTGCTTCCTCCTGGGGTTGTAAATATCGGCGTGGGCGTGTACATGGTGGTCAACTGAGACCAGAGAAGGTCGAGGAGTGGTGTGATCATTGGAATGAGGATGTACTAGGTCGTACTTGCAGAATTGATGAGACTTAGGTAGAAGTCAAACTCGTTGGGTGCGAAAAAACGACGTGGAGGAGTAATATGAATTTTTGCCTAGTGGACCAACTTCTTTGGTATTGCGAAATTTGACTGAACTTGGCTCTGGGAGAATATTTCACTCCCAGGTTCGCAGAGGACACCTCGCACAGGTGTTCAGTCTTGCCCTCTCCCAACTCATTCCAACTGCAAGACCCGCTACAGAAAAAGTAGAAGGTAAATTATAACTCAGAAGACACCACCTACTCCGAAATCGAGACTCCATCCTTCAACCCTAAATTTAAGTACATGAAATTTTCCTCTGAGAAACGACACTTCTCGCCTCGTTCCCTTTCGTGTCATGCGTTGTGACAATGACTAGTTTATCTGATCCCCGCTGAGAGCATTGGATGAGTGAGCAGGTCGTCTTTCAAAACAGCCGGTTTCCTGCGCAAATTTTTTGAAGCTATCGTGGCACTTGGGCCCGAGAAGTTTTTTGATAAAGTCAACATGGGACATTGACTTTCTGAGCCTACACGTTTGTTGTGCGTGACGGCTACAGTGGATGAAGTGGGTTGGAGTAGTTTCCTTCCCGCAAGAACACTCCATAGGAGCATATGGATTATTAAAACGGCGATGGTATGCCGCAAAATTGCCGTGACCTGTTCGTGCTGCGATTAGTGTCCGGAGGAGGTGCCTAGAGAGAGACAGTTCGGGTGGTTTGCGTCTCCGCACCTGTAGGTCGAGTTGGCGGTATTGAGGCGGACAGGCCTCTTCCCACCAGTCGTCTAGCAGCCTCTGTCGTCTGCGATTCATGAGGCCTCGAAGATGTGCCAGAGTACTGGATCCTGGTTGCGTATCCGGGCTAGGTAACTCTCGAAGAGCGGCACGGGCAATGGTGTCTACCTCCTCGTTCCCTTGTATCCCTGCGTGCCCTGGCACCCATTTTACCACTACTTTTGCCAAGTTACTTACTGCACGGAAGCTGTGCACATCTTCTAGGCTGGTTGAGGACGAGCCTGTCGTTAATGCGCTTACAGCCTGCTGTCTGTCTAGAAACACGTGGATTTGCTGCGACCCTCCTACTTTCCTTCACTGTTCTTCCTCCGTAAATTCCAGTGCAGCCTCCAGAGCCTCCTTTGCTCCTGTTATCTCTGCATCTAGCACCTCTCCCCCGTGCTTGATGCCACTTCCTTTGCCGATAGCACGGGTTATTTTTGTTTGTTTTTTATTTTTAAGTCCTAGGATATACCCGTTTTCCCCTGAGGTTCAAAGACCGGGGTTTACAGCTAAGATCATATATATGACATGCCTAACTTTTTCCCACCATGTGAACCGCTACTCAAATATTAGCTAATTAAATTACATGCAGCCATATAAAAATAGAAATCACAACATAACATAACTCCAGGTGTCACGGCGTAGAATAGGCAAAAGTGAAAGTACAGCTTGTATGGCGATAATTCAATCTGTGAAGCGAATATAATTAGAATGGTTCCGGAAATTGTAAGAATGACATACCAAGTATGAGGATGAGTTAGAGTTATGATGAGTTTGTTTAATGTACGACGAAGTCTACTGATGTTTAATGAATAGTTAATTGTAAATAATAATAATCCATTTATGTCCTATTTGAGTTTAGAACTATGTAGGACAGACTATTTAAATACAACTTATCTTTTCCATTCTAATTGGGGTTTCTTTAATTTGATGGTGGGATGTCCATTACTGGTTCACCAGGGGGGCACTTTGTACCAGTTAATTGTAAAGAAATTGCTGTAATTCTTTATGTGAGGCGAGAAGTCCCTCTATACAGTCTCTTATGGGTGACAAAGGTAAAATTGCCAAAATGACAGGGATTAAATCCCTGTCAATGTTGTCTTAATTGGTATGATCTTCATGCAGGCCCATGTCTAGTTACTCGACTAGTTATGCAAGCAAGGGGTACTATCCAATAATATTCCGTGAAAGTCTAAATTATGGGGATGGTTTTGAACTCGATTGGAAAAGTACAATGGTCCTCAGTTGAAATTCAAAATTGAAAAAGCTCAATTGATATTCTCTAAAAATGCATTTCTATTTCAAAAATTATTGCTCTTTATTACAGAAGTCTACATTGAAGCCCTCAGTAAGGTTCGCTATTAAAATGAAAGCGTACTACGTGTTTTGTGTGTCTTCTCCATCCTAATACTTTGTGTACCCTCCATTTGCCTTTATCACTGCTACGCATCTTTCGTGCATGCTGCCAACTAGTGACAATAGCTCCTCTGAAGGTATAGAGTCCCATGCATCCTGTAGCAATGTCTTCAACGTGGCAGAGCGCACAAGCCTGACCCCATTTACCTCAGGACTATTTACCTGAATGTAATTTTTGGAGGTATTCCACAATGACTCGATCGGGTTCAGGTCCGGAGGGTAAGGTGGCCATCTAATAGGCGTTATTCCAACTTCACGCAGCGCCTCAATTGTTGAGTACGCTTTATGACATGGTGCGTTGTCGTGCATATACAGAATTTCTGGATTTTCCGAGTGAAATTGATTCAAAAGTGGCAAAATCCTTTCACAAAAGGATGAGGACCTCGTTGATCCCCAATCCTTCTCCCAGACTAGGAATGGGCCTTTTTGTGATCCGTAAGATGATCCCCAAAACATCCAGCTGTTCCTATGAGTATGGCGAGCCACAATACAAGTCTCATCAAACTCATCATCAGGCTAAACTCTGCTGTTAGTACAAGGAAGGTTTAGATAGAATTTATATGTACCTTTCTTGTGACACGAGGTTTCATATGACAATCACCCGATACCTAGATTTCGTCAGTCCATAATATGCGACTCCATTGTTCATCGCTCCAATCTAAATGTAATTGGGCGAACTCCAATCTTTTCTGCTTGTTCACTGCGCTTAACGGAGGCTTCTTCCGAGCAATGCATCTGCTGTAACCTCTTTTTTTGAGTGCATTAGAAATTAGACGTTCACTGCATCCCCAGTGGCTGAAGGGCCCCATGGCTAGTTCCAAATAGCACATCTGCCGATTTTCAGGTGACTCCCGGACGAATGCTTCAAGGTCATCAACTTGTTCTGCGCTTAATTTTGGTAAGGGTCCTTTGCGAGACATAGGATTCTCAGTCTCTCGAGCACACACAAGTTGTACTTGTCTCATTGTGAAGCCAAGTTTGTCGGATATATTTTGAAGTGTCAAGCCAAGTCTTCTTAATGCTCTTATTTCTATACATTGATCGCGAGTTAGATGCTTGCGAACTTTAGTTTCTGAAGCAGACTTTTCGAGAGGCATTGTTTGCTAGAATTGAGGATGAATTGATGGTGGTGAGGAGTTTCAGTGACTGTGTAGGCTTGGCAGCCAAAAATGTCGTTGAACATGTGTTTTACTAAGCGATTATTAGAAGAAAACGATTGGACCATACTTCATGGCGAGCGGGGTAAGGTGGATAGACTGTCTAACCTATTACGAGCTAGCCCAACTGCACCTACAGGGCTAATCCCTTCAACAACCCAGTTTGAAGTTTTACCTTTTGGAACCTAGAGGCACTGTATACATGAAAGCGGGGTTCTCCGAACACTAATGTGAACTCCAACATACTTCCTAATCTAACCTAAATGGGAAGATTGTTGGAGATCCTGAAGACCAATGTATGCTGTCTGGCATCTATTGGCTAATTACTATTCATGCCAGTGAGTGATGATATGAGTTAATCATATCTCATGGCGCCAGTGCATATTATTCTAACATGTACTCTTTGTCTACTGCAGTCATGTTGCTGCCTTAATTACAACAAATACTAAGCTCGAGAAGAATAGAAAAGAACAGAATCTAATTACAAAAAGGCCTGAGGCTATTCCTGTTCAGGCGGGTTTCCACTAAATCGCCGCGCACGTGCTCCTTCCTCCACGTAATCGTATATCATGATGGAGCGAAATACCGCGCCGTGATATCACCCTCTCCTCAGCCTTCGATTGTCCCAAATCGACTAATTTCTGCGGTAGCGTCGGTTGTCACGACCTTGGCTTGTCACCATGTTATCTTTCGGATATTCCTCACTAAATCTATCATGTGCGGCATCGTCCAACCACGTAGCGAGACGTCGTGGTGGCCCTGGCAATTCGGGGTGCTCAGCGTGAAACTTTTCTAATATGAGGGGTGCGTTCCGAAAGTTGGCAGCCGGATACCATCCCTCGTCTGCGTCCCAGCCTTCCCATTGAACCTTGTGAGGTTTCTGGGCGCGTGTTGTGTACCTAGTAAATGATGAGGGTGTGTGTGCAAGAATGAAATGTTATCACGCGGTGTCTCGTGGCTCCTAACTACAATGGATCTTGTGTAGAGCTTGAGACTAATACGTAAATTCTATATCCCTCTAAATGTGAGATATCTATGCGCCTATATACACCAATACTCTGTCACCCCCCAGCTCCAGTGAGATCTGTTCTTGTGACTGTGCGATCTGATCGTGTGATATCATAAGGCACTAGCATTTTGTCTATGTGCCGCACATCTAATAAAACTGACCAACCCGTGACAATGTAGATCTTTTCAAGATCCACACTTGTAATGCAACCGATTGCGATACAGCCGCGCGTCTAACACCTTCTCGATCTCCCATTCTAACACCCCATTGACCTTGTCAAGGGATAGAGTGAATTGAGGGAAGTTACTGTCACGTGATATAACGCGTCTGATACGCAATTCACGATGTGTATATTTTTACAGGTCCATCACAAACAGCACACAAAAACGCATTCGAATCCGAACGCTACCGACGAACCCATACCATTTACAATAGATACACAACTGGAAACTGACCGTCAAGTCGGCGACAATGCCTGCTTTAAGGCAGAGGAAAAAGCTCAACCCCAGCCCAGTAGGGGCTGCCTCATCCACGCGCATTACAAAGCGTAATAAACAATCATCCCCAACAGTCATCGCGGAACCTCGGATGCCTGTTGAACTAAATCAAGTTCCCCCCGCCCCTCTAGACATGCACATAGATTCTGAGGATGAATTCATGGACCTCGAGGCAGAAGATGACGCGCTGCAGATTTTGTCTCAGCCGCCGTCAAACAGCCATATTCCGTCCGTCCCTTTACAGCGGACTACGCCCAAAGTTCCGAAGATCTTGTCAACTCAGAATCAAGGCCTTGCTTCATCCATTTTTGCGGTAGCAACCCACCCCCCTCCGAGCGCCCAAGCTACCAGAAACACAAGGCAAGCGCCTGCCCCAGCCGCGGCTGTACAACGCTCTGTGGCCAACCCATCATCGGCCACCACTAACGAACTAGCCACTACCCTTCTAGCCTGGCAAAATGCCGGGGCTATCCATCTCCGCTCCCTCCCACCTGCAATAGAGGCAGATCTCAAGGCAATCGTCACTCGTAGTGCTGCTAGGGTCATCGCTGGCCTATCTGTATTCGATCAGACAACTACAGGTAAAAATCCTCAAACAACCAATCGAAGCGCCGGGCCGGCAACTCATCAGAACCGTCCCGATACCTCTCAGAAGCAGACGTACGCGACGGCAGCTTCCCGAAACCCCATTCTAGCGGCTCAGACTACCCTAACAAAGAAGACTGTTACTGCACCACCACCGAAGCAGGCCAAGTCTCTTCCCAAAGCTCCTAAGGTCGACTCAAGAGTTATCGTACGCCTACCGGCCGATCACCCGCTCCGAGGACAAGATACATTTCTCATCTGCACAAGACTCCGGAGACTAACTGACCGGCCAGAGCTCATCAAAGATGTGCGCATAGTTCCCTCTGGAATCGCCATAGTATCGCCCACCGCCGCCCAAGCCCCCGAACTACCTCAAGTAGCCTCGGCATTTCAGACGATTACGGGAGGCGCTCCAAGAGAGCGCCAGGAAAATCGCAATACATTCATCTTAGGACCAGTCCCTAAGTTTGGCTACAACCATTTGGGGGAACGTGAAGCCCTCACCATGTCTGAAATTCGGCAGGAACTAGCCACTACGAAGATTGACCCCGAAGCAATCTTCTCCATGTCGTGGACTCGCCGCTCTGAACTCTCTCCGGACCACGAAGGGACTATACGCCTAGTGATAGCTTCCGAGTCCGCTAAAAAGTACCCAACAAACCTGCAATTATTTGCTCGAGCGGTGAAGCTCCGACAAGTAGACCACCAGCCCCCACTCCAGGTGTGTTCTCGTTGCCACGCGTTCCACAATGTCAATAGATGCACTCGCCGCCCTCGGTGTGGGACATGCGCCGCGGATTTCCACGTCGGGCCCTGCACCAGACCAGAAAAATGCCTCAACTGTGACGGACCTCATCCATCATTTTCTTTAGGCTGCCCCGCGCGACCCATCCGCGCCAATAGAAGCTTTGTCCGCCCTGATAAAACTAGACTCCGAGCTATCCGAAGTGAGGGCCTAAAGGCCTGGACCATACTACACCCTCCAATCTCTCCCCAGGCCGCTGCGAGCTCCGGGAACTATCAGGTTCCTACCCAACCCACAAGCATCGCCTCCCCCTCTCCTCCACAAATTGGACAAGAGTCACGA
This sequence comes from Blumeria graminis f. sp. triticale, assembly GCA_905067625.1. Classification (NCBI taxonomy): domain Eukaryota; kingdom Fungi; phylum Ascomycota; class Leotiomycetes; order Helotiales; family Erysiphaceae; genus Blumeria; species Blumeria graminis. The sequence continues at coordinate 3,231,057 of LR898478.1, forward strand.
TACTCCGCCCTGATGACCATAGAGGAATCATTATGATGACTCGGGGCCGGACGCACAAATCCCAATCAATCAACGGTTTGTGCATATTCCAGGTAAATGTGGGTAAGCGGAGCCCGGCACACGACTCCGCCCTCGAACTTGCCTCTAAAAGCGGAGCAGATCTAGTACTAATTCAAGAACCCTGGATAAGTATTGATCTCTCGCGCAAATTAACTAAAAATCACCCAGAATACATTTCTTTCTCTCCCCTTCCAATCTGGACCAGCCGGCCTCGCGTAATGACCTACACTTGCAAGGGGTGCGGCCTTTCACCTTTCCAACCCAGTATTCACTCACGCGGCCTTCTCCGGATTTGCGTCTCTCGACGCGGAAAGCGTACCATTGACTGCTGGAATATATATAATGCTCCAGTAGGCGCGGTTGGCGCTGGGGATGGCCTTCAGCTTCTTCTCAACCTTTCTGATATCCCAGACGATTTAGCTGGTGACTTCAATATCCACCACTCGGCCTGGGACCCAGCAGCATATAACGAAAATTCGGAAGGTGACTCATTACTCGAATGGACAACTGCAAGGGGAATAACATTGTTGAATGTATACTATGCCCCCACTCATGATGCCGGCGCTACTATCGATCTTTGCTTCGCACGACATAGTCTCAACGCATCTTGTGCTATCCGAAACGACTTGGAAGTCGGGTCAGACCACAGAACCCTACTAACTCAACTTTCAGACACAGGACCTGAAAGAGATACCTCTGGAAAACTCAGATACTCTGCTTGCAACTGGGTCACCTTCCGTAAAATTATCTCCGACAGACTAGTGGCCGCACCCTCTTCAGACCCAGAGAGAGAAGCTTCTTTCCTGGTAGATGCTCTCCAAGGTGCTCTCAACGCTACGTGTCCCAGAAAACGTACACAGGGACCGCGAAATCGATGGTGGACCAGGGACTGTACAAACGCGCACAACGCACTCTGCCAAGCCAAGCGCTCGGGATCAGTGGCCATCGCTGAACGCCGCGCCTTTGGCAAGGCGGTGAAAAAAGCTAAGCGAGAAATGTGGCGCGAGAAAGTAGATCAGGTCTCTTGTCTCACAGAAGCGTATAGGGTTACAAGCTGGCATAAGAAAACACCCTGTTTTCATACCCCTCCACTCAATGGCCCAGACAGACTCGTCTTCACTCCCATGGCTAAGGCACAACTACTTCAGGGGGCTCTACTGAGTAGGCACATCGAGCATGAGGATATAGTCATGGGAATTCCAACTGTTGCAAGAAGAAGCCTCCCCTGGCCTGCACTAACTAACCAGGAAATCTTCAGATCGTGCTGCATAGTCTCCTCATCGTCCCCCGGACTAGACGAGATAACCGCAGAAGCACTAAGACAAGCGTGGCCAGTTTTAGGGCACCGAGTGACCGATTTGTTCCGTCTGTGCGACCTGCAAGGACTACACCCAAATGCCTTTAAAAAGGCCAGCATAATTATTCTCCCGAAGACAGGCAACCGAAACAAAGCTCTTCCCAAGTCTTACCGACCAATTGCTTTGCTGTCGTGCCTTGGGAAGGGGCTGGAACGCCTGATGGCCCGACGTCTCTCTTTCCTTGCCCTCTCACAAAATATCCTTGCAAAGAACCAGTGCAGCGCTGTTCCTCACCGGTCAGCAACGGATCTGACCACAGCCCTCGCCTCTGACATCCAGTCCGCCTGGTTAGAGAAGAAGGTTGCAGGTATAGTAACAGTAGATGTTAAAGGTGCATTTGATGGCATTCAGCGAGGACGTCTCTGCCATAATCTCCGTACTCAAGGCTGGCCCCACAATCTTATCAAGTGGGTTGCATCATTCATGGAAAATCGCGAGGGCGTAGTCACATTGGACGGGACAGTAACTCCACCCTTCGCCATAAAATGCGGCCTCCCACAGGGATCACCGGTCTCACCTATTTTGTTCCTCCTGGCTATCGAGGGCATGCTGCGCCTCTCGCCAGGATGCTTCGGCTATGCTGACGATGTGGCAATTTTTGCTTCCGCACCATCTCTACCTGAAAGCGCAGCTCGCCTCCAAGAAAAGCTGGACAACGTACTTGCTTGGGGAAGTCTTAACGGAATCGAGCTAGAGATAACAAAGACTGAGCTCCAATATTTCCACCGGAAAAAGGGGAAACCCTTTGAGCCAAGCCTCCGGGTAGACAGCGTCGAGATCAGGCCTAACGACCAAACTCGTTGGCTGGGAGTCCACTTTGATCGCTGCTTGAAATTTCGCCATCATATTAAGCAAGCTTGCGGTAGAGTTACGGCCGTCACAGCGCACATAAAAAGCCTCTGCAATACCGCTCGAGGTATCCGACCAGCTCTAGCCAGACAGGCTTTACAAGGGGCAGCGTTTACAACCCTTTTCTACGGAGCCGAAACCTGGTTCTCAGCAAATACCTGCAAAGAAGATATTGCCCGTATTCAACGCAGGATAAACGATGCAGCCCGTGCAGCACTGCCAGTATACAAAACCACTCCAGTGGCCGCCCTTCTGCGGGAAACTGGATGGTCATCAGCTCAGGGGTGGCTCGAACGTATCCACAACCAGCTTGCAGTGCGAGTTGCCTTGTCAGATCCCCAACATCCCTGGCGACTGCGCTGGAAATCTCCGAGAATGGCTTGGATTTGGCGTAGAATTTCCCCAGAACTATCATTGAACACGACTTCACCTCCCTGGACACCAAAAAGAGACGAAATACTCGCAGCAATTGGAGCAGTTGGTCGTGAAGCAGGGCTCCAAGTCTTCACCCAATGGCATTCCTCAGCACCGCCCCTGGACCTCTTCGTTTTCTCAGACGGAGCTCTGATGGAAGGCTCAGCAGGGGCAGGGTACTGCATTTATTGCGGCGCAAAACATGTGATTGATCAAGGCTCTGTTCCTCTAGGTCAATCAGCAGAAGTATATGATGCAGAAGTTGTCGGGGCCATGGAAGGCCTCGCAGCTGCAATTAGAAACCCAATGGCATACTACGCCACCAATATCACTGTCTGTCTCGACAACCAAGAGGCAGCGTCTCGCTTACTCCTTGGACCGCCGACCCCATCCAGCTCGACTCGGATCGCAAAATTTCGGGATCTCGCAAGATCCTGGCCTTCAAGGAACCGTGCCAGATACACTGAGCCAGGAAGGATCTCTGTACGCTGGTGCCCAGCGCATTCAGGAATCCCTGGAAATGAAAAGGCAGATGCTCTCGCCAAAGCGGCCTGTACTATAACCGCCCCCAACCTGGCCCCTTCCATTGCCAGAGCAAGGAGAATTGTCATTCTTCGCTACGAGGCCTCTGCGTCGGAATACTGGTCGCAAAATGCCCCTGACCGGTATAGAGCGCTCAGAATCGGGCCAAGCTCCCGCATCACCCCAGAGCTCGCTAGTATGGATCGCCGGTCCCTTGGCCTTCTTCTCGCTGCGCGGTCTGGCCATGGTGATTTTGCAGCATACCACCGTCGTTTTGCACACTACAGCGCACCTTTAACATGCTCCTGTGGAAATGATAAATCGCCGGAGCATTTCATGAACTGTCAACATGGCCTACTACAGGCGCGGCTTCGTGGAGCCAATCGCCCCCATCCCCCAGACGCTCGCTGGATTTTAAGCTCACCAGAAGGAGCTATCTTGTTCCGAGACTGGCTTAAGTCCACTCTATTTTTTCGAAGAGTTTCAAAGGTACCATTAATGGGGGAAGCTCTGTTTGCACCTACATTTGTAGGACAGCCCTGATTACTTAGACACCAACGCTATCTAATTACGAATATCCACATGTAGTTTAAGTTCCGCTTTTAATTATAAAATTTATATCAATTTAAGAAGAGTCTCACTGATCTGGCGACTATGCGGACCGGGAGCAGTGGGGTCTTTATCGGGTTTTTGTTATGGGAATGCCGGTGCGTCGGGTAGCCCTTTATAGGCTGAGCTAACCGGCATGGGGCTTTAAAGCACTGTTTGTTTGTTTTGTTTGTTTATTAATTTAGGTCCTAGGCTATACCCGTTATCCCCTAAGGGTCAAAGACCGATGTTCACAGCCAAGATCATATCCCTGATAAGCCAAACTTGATCCCACCGCTTGAACCACTATACAAATAGTAGCTAGTATAAAATTCGCACTGGTACAAAAATTCAACCTTTAAAAACCCAACTCCTAACCACAAAACTATCCAGCTCTGTAGATTTACCAATCTCTGGTTCGGAAACAAATCTCCTCGACTTGTATTCCTTCCTGTCATATCCTCTGTATGAATAATTCATATTGTCCCCGATGAGATCAGAGGACGAATTTGTAGATGGCAACCCAAAACAGCAGGTTTCCTTCTCAAAGATTTTGAAAAATTCGTGACACTTTGGCCCGAGAAGTTTTTGGATAAAGCCACTATGTGACGATCTCCCTCTGAGTCGACGCGTGACATGAGCGTGTAGTCGACAGTGAATAAAATGGGTAGGAGTGGTCTCCTCCCCACAGGCGCACTCCATTAGAGCGTCCAGATTGTTGAAACGGCAATGATGCGCCGCGAAATTGCCATGGCCCGTACGAGCTGCAATCAGATTTCGGAGTAGGAACCTCGAAAGTCCCAGCTCAGGTGGTTTCCTTCGTCGCATGAGCAGGTCGAGCTTGCGATATCGGGGCGGGCAAGCTTCGTTCCACCAATTGTCGAGTAACGCCTGCCGCAGACGATTCATTTGGCCATAAAGAAATGCCAGAGTGATGGATTCTGGATGCATTTCCGGGCTCGGCAGCATTCGTAGGCTAGACCTGGCGGCCGAGTCGGCTTCCAAGTTACCCTGGATTCTTGAGTGCCCGGGAACCCATTTAATTGTCACGCGAGCTGATTTGGACAACTCCCGAAATTTCCGTACTTCATCATGGCTTGTCGTGGACTTGCCTGTCTCGAGTGCGTTGATTGCCTGCTGACTATCCAGTAGAAGGTTGACTCGTTGCGTCGCGCTCTGGAGTCCCAATGCTGCTTCAAGAGCCTTCCTTGCCCCGGTGATTTCCGCATCCAAAGCCTCACCCCCATGCCTGCTGCCACTTCCCGTAAGCAAAGTCTGCCCGTCTCTCTTTAGAACAAAACCCCAAGCAGAGCGTCCATTCCCCTCCGATGAGCCATCCGAGTAGGCACAAATTTCCGACTTCGGCACCTGGTTGATCCATTGCCTACAGATCTCAATTTGTTCTTCCTTAGATCCTGCTTTCGGTAAGTAGGATGTAGGCGGCAGTGGTTCCGCGTGCTCTGCTTTTGGTAATTGTCGGTACGCCCGCTGGACTCGTGACATTATTACTTCAGGAACCGAAGTCCCTCGATTTCTCTTCTTGTATTTCCGCGTGCCGATATTTGGGCACACAGCCGCACGAATCCTCAGCGGGTGGCGGTCATCCAGAGTTTTGAGCCTAACTGACAGTCGAAGTCGATTACCCTCCAGTATGATTTTCCCTGTTGGGATTCCTCCTTCTCTGTGCAGTACAAAGTTTGCTGTCGTCCTCATTACCGGGAGTGCAGCTCGAAGTCCCATCAAGACAGCCTTGTCGATCATACCACTTAGATGTGCTGTTGGTGGGGTTGTCATGCTTTTTCTCGTCGTGCGTCTGAGACCAGGCCACCAGATTTCCGCACCAAATGTCGCAATAGGAAACACACACATGTCGACTGCTCGAATGAGTGCTCCTGGAGCGGCTCCTCGGAGAGCAGTGTTGAAGCGGCGCAGGCTCTGTGCAATTTTCAAGGCTTTACTGCACCAAGTTGTTACGTGGTGCTTAAAGGTCAGCCGGGGATCTAGGTAGACACCCAACCAGTGAACATATTCGGCCGGCTCGATAAGGGTTCCATTGACATAGATTCCTTTTTCAGGCTCGCGGCACTGTGCTGGAAATTGGAATACTTCAGACTTACTTGTGTCGAAAGCAACCGCATTTTTTCCCGCCCAATCCAGGAGATGATCGACTTCACTCTGGGCCGCAGCGGCGGATTCCGTTATGGTACGGCCAAATCCGATGATTCCGAAGTCGTCGGCGTAGCTGAACCTCATACCTGGCTTTCCGCTTCGCATTGGCTCTGCCATGTAAAGAAGAAAAAGGAGTGGGGATATCGGTGAGCCCTGGGGGACTCCACAGCTTAGCTGTCGTTGAGCGGTCACTCCTCCCGAGTGACGAACTTGGACCATTCGATGCGCTAGAAACGATGTCGTCCACTTGAGGATCGAGTCTGGCCAACCTTGCTCCTACATCCTTCTCACCAGACGGTTATGGAGAACTGCGTCGAAGGCACCTTGAACGTCCAGGGTTACAAATGTAGCCGTCCACTTTTGGGAGCTTGCCTCTTCAATGTCGTGTACCACACAGGAGACGAGGTCGATTGCTGAGCGTTTTGGGAGCGCGCCAAATTGCTGTTGTCCCGTTACATCAAAGATCACAGCGAGATGCGCCATACGCTTAGCCAAGAGCCTTTCTAGACCTTTACCTAGGCAAGAAAGAAGGGCGATAGGCCTCCATCCTTTGACTGTCGTTGGGTCTCGATTAGGTTTCGGGACAAGAACGACCTCAGCCAGCTTGAAGCAGGATGGATGAATGCCGATCCTCACGCAGGCTCGGAAGAGTTGAGCGACGTACGGTCTGATTGTGTTCAAGCAAGCCGCTAACAGCTCAACTGAGATTCCGTCTGCTCCAGGGGCTGTGTTACCACAGCCGATTGTGCAGTGTCTAACTTCTTCCTCGGAGATATCTTAATTCCACTGAATTCGGTTGCTGCTTGTCGCTGTGCACGGTGGCAAGTCGTCTGACGCCTGATGTCGGGCAAGAAGCTCATCGCAAAGTATTGTGGCTCGCTCTAAAGGGTCCGAGATGAGGGTTCCATTATGATTGAGTGGTGGTGGGATGCTAGCCTGTCGTGGGCTGGCCTTTCTCAGTAGCTTGAACACATCGCTCGGCGACTTCATCGCTTCGACCTGTTGCTTCTGGTATTCTTTTTTCGCAGCTCGGAGAACTGATCGAAGCTTTTTCGCGCAGACACCCCGTTGAGGAGAGGATAAGGCCGCTTCATATTCGGCGCGTGCTACCCTGCATGCCGGGGTCCACCAAGGTGCTGATTTTCCGCTGCTTGCTCTGGCTCGGGTTCCTGTCGCATTAATAGCGGCTTTAATTTGGAAGCAGAGTTCATGTGCGTATTCTTCAACTTTTTCGACTGTGTCTAGGGCTAGAGGCGGCTTGATCCATCTGGCAGTGAAGTCAGCAAATTTGGGAAGATTTTTCTTCGTCACTCGGAGCTTGGGGATCCCAGCCTTCATACTTGCAGCTCGAATCGGAATTTGTCCTCGGATAGGGAGATGATCGCTGGTTACGCATTCACTTCGATCCACCCATGCTCGCGCGCCATTGATGTTAGTCCAGACTAGATCCAAGGTGTTGCCAGCTTTGTGCGTGGGCTCCCCAATGATGAGACAGGATAGATGGTGATGTTGCGCCCATCTATCGATTTCCTCTCCTTGTCCGTGGATTCGGGTGGTGCTCGGTTGCCAGGCCCAGTACACTGCGTTGAAATCCCCCGCCGCAACAGAATTTGGCGGTGGATTCCAGTTGATTAGAGGCTGCGCAGCCTGTGGGTCATTGGGCGCTTTGTAGACGTTGAGGAACGTGATTCCATTGACCACGACCCAGCAATAGTCCGCCGTAGGCATGGCACAGGGAAAGATCTGCGTTGCCTTAATTTCACTGTCGTTTTTCCGAGTGTAGGTCATCGCCCTCGGCCTTGACTGATCCTCACCATGGGGGATATGGCAATCATATCCCGGATGAGTCTTTGTTGACTTGCTCTGTTTTTTCCACAGAGGTTCCTGAACAAGCAATACATCGACTCCCAGCTCAAAAGCTCGGGCGAGCGCGATGTCCTGTGTGGGGCCTCCCCTTCCTACATTTATCGACATGAAATTAAAGGTAGGAGGGAGGCGAAAAGGGGCCCGTGGGGCGCCCTTTATAAGCTCTCTTCAAGATTCACGTCCTCTGTAACCTTGGTTACAGAAGGCGATGAATCGGTCATCAGCACTTCGAAGCAGTTGCTGGACTTGAAGCTCGTCTGAGCTATTTTTTCCTTTTCAGAGGCTGCTGAAACTGCGGCTTCAGCGCGTCTGACAGCTGATTTTGCTCGTACAACTGCAGCAAATTCCTGTTGACTCGCCTGCCTGATTGCCTCGAGGTTCTCTTTGGATGCTGGTCCAGACTTTGTAGGACGAGCTAGACAGTCACGACTGTCCGATCGGTGGGGGCCCCCACAGTTGCAACACTTTGTATGTGCCTTACACTCTGCGGAGGAGTGCATCGTTGACGTGCAGTTCCAGCAGGCCGGGGCACGTGAGCAGCCTCGAGTGCCGTGGAATTGCAGGCAACGTTTGCACTGGCTTATTGCCTGTTTAGGCTGGTGACGAACTGCAATTCCAGAGTCGTCAAAAAGTCGGAAGCCCGGCCGAGGGGCAGACGCTTTCTCGAAGTGAGCTATCCAAGTTTGGTAAGGAGCTCCTACTCGCCCCTTTCTGAGTGGACGGACACGTATCGGAACCGCCTTGGTGGTTCGAGTTATTTCTTCTGCCACCATCTCCTCAGTGACTGTGACCTTGCCCATAAGTGTGTATAGGGCCACTGGAACCGTTGCGATTCGAAGGGCAGCCAGATCCGAGGCTGTCTCCAACTTAGCCTCAACCTTGCTGAATGATTCGGCAGCGTTTAAGAGAAGCTGGCGTGCTTCTTCATTTTTGGCTTTCATAGCGAAGCCGGTGGGAACACGATACACATGTTCGATATTGGAGGATGGAACCTCCACCAATTTAGTCACGGCATCTCTCACGCCAGCTGGCGAAAGAGCGCGCCATGCATGCTCCTCTCCGAGGCGAAGAAACAGACGAACATCTTTTGGCTTTGCAGTCACAGGTCTAGCTTGTTTCTTGACCTGTACTGCTGGGTTTGGGGCGACTCGAACAGTCTTCGCTGGAGCGATTGACATTTGGGGAGAGCCCCGGGCGACTGTTGCCCAGGTCGATTTGGCCTGGGTGACTTGGCGTTGTGGCTCCTGACTGTTCATCGGAGTTCTTTCTTTGGCCTTGGTTATAGGACAACTCGTGTTTTCCTGGCAGCTTGGGCGCTGTGGGAGGATTGGGGGGGCCGCACTGGGTCCCGACTTCATGAATTGAGCAATGGCTGCTCGAAGATATATTTTCATCGAGTCGATGAACGGATCGCTCGACTCTTCTGAGTATAGGGAGACCGCGGTCTCGACAGCATTGATCGCAGCAGTGCAGATCATTATATTTTTTGCTGCTTGAGCTGCCCTGCGCTCTTCAGCTTCAATCATGGCTTGTAGTTCGGGGGGGCAGCCATTGATTTTTTGTTTCCTGCTTTCGCTGCAGGAAGGTTGTTGTTTTTCAGTCGCCACTGATGAGGGTTTGCTGGCGATCTGAGCAGGTGTGGCTTGATTAGCCTTATTCACCTCTGGAATTGCTGCCTTCTTGACAGCAGGAGCAGCAATCTTCTTTGATGTTGAAATGACGGAGGTCACAGGGACCACATCATCATTCTTCTGAGCGACATTCCATCTGGATTTGTCGAGACCCTCGATTATGTATTGGTCGATGACCATATCGCCCATTTCCACGTCTGGGTTTGTTGAGTCTGAGTCTTCCTGGAAGACTCTCAATCTTTCGGTCATCTCTGACTCCATCTTGTCTTGATCTATCGTATCGATCGATAGATTTCTTGCATCTAGGCGGTGTTGCAACCTGATTTTAATTTTCGCCATGGCTTTGTGCTGGCGCGCGGGGCGAGTGATTTTCGTAGGACCCGTCGCCATTTCGGAGACTCAGGGTCTTGCGACTATGATAAAGATGAAATTAGCTTGTGAAACTATGAATTGAAGGGTTGAGGGGATGGGTAGGTGAATTTTTCATCAATTTCGAAAATTTAAAGCACTGTGTTGTGCGCAGGCACGACATTAATATAAATAAATAAATAAATAAATAAATAAATAAATAAATAAATAAATAAATAATAAATAAATAAATAATAATAAATAAATAAATAAATAAATAAATAAATAAATAATAAATAAATAAATAAATAAATAAATAAATAAATAAATAATAAATAAATAAATAAATAAATAAATAAATAAATAAATAAATAAATAAATAAATAAATAAATAAATAAATAAATAAATAAATAATAAATAAATAAATAAATAAATAAATAAATAATAAATAAATAAATAAATAAATAAATAAATAAATAAATAATAAATAAATAAATAAATAAATAAATAATAAATAAATAAATAAATAAATAAATAAATAAATAAATAAATAAATAAATAAATAAATAAATAAATAAATAAATAAATAAATAAATAAATAATAAATAAATAAATAATAAATAAATAAATAATAAATAAATAAATAAATAAATAAATAAATAAATAAATAAATAAATAAATAAATATGTTGGATCATAGGTGTCAATGCCCTCTGGTGTGAGTCCGTACTGGGTGGAGCTAGCCCATATGGGACTAGCTCCCACACACCACGATATGTGTTCTCCCCGCAGAGAACACCAAGTAGAAGTAGAACCACAAGAATGAATGCAATACGTTTCCTGTTATCTCTTTAAGCACTAGTGCACCAGACCCTCCCAACACTGATCAGTGGTTGATTTGGTCAACCACAGACAGCAAGGAAGAAGAGACAGATCCCATCTTCGAAGACCTCCCTGGCGCTTGAAGCCATACTCTCGAGAGAAGATTCTGTGCAAAGCAATAAGCCGTCGAGCTTTCTTTTTCGCAAACCTCCGGCGCGTCCTCCAACGCAAACAACAGTACGAACTTTTGCAAAGACCTCCCTGGCGCCTGACGCTATACTCTCTGGCAGAAGACCAATTCCGCACTACAATACCACCGAAAATCACGTTAGAAGCTGTGCCAATTGAGCAGCTGATTCCACGCAAAATAACCAAAACACAACGTGCTGACCTCGCTTCCGCCCGATATGCCATCTTCAAGCAACAGGGCTAGCGACACAGGCGATTCAAGCACAAGCCCCCGAAAAATGGAGTACACGCGCGAAGAACTCATGGAAGGGATCCGCGTCAACAAGAGTGAATGGAATGTCATCGAGCCCGACCTGTGGCACTCCCCAATCTCCCCGACCTCAAATGCGACACATCTCACGACCTTCGTCGCCAGAGCTATTCAGAACTACGACTTTGAACAACTGTACGATGATGACGTGTTCTACGCCTTCCGTGAGGAATTTGAGACTTGGAACAAAGATATGTTCGACACGGTGTACATGCCCTTCCGGCGCGAACTGAAGATCTTCCTCCGATTTCACGGAGTCTACACAGGCAGAAACAATGGCAGGATAGGGCAACAGCTTGCCCATATGATACAACTAGAGGAAGCCCCCGAGTGGAATGAAGACGAGCTCCGCACTGCGAAGTTTGACACTCAGTCCCGTGCTTTCGAAAAACAACAAGCACTGCTACGCTCAAGCCCGAAGATGTCGGAGAAGAAAAGAGAGCCAAACGAACAGGACCCCCAGTCCGACAAGCCCATACTCCCAGTTAAGCAACAACCTCCTCCCTCTCCTCATGTACAACCAGAAAACAAGCAAGACAATGTCCACCAACCGATGAATTGGCCGATTGGATCGTCAGAACCACAGCTCCCACCGAGAGAAGGTACGACACTGCCGAGCCAGACAACGCCGTTCCCGCCGCCGCCGCCGCAACAATCATGGTCACGAGCACCATACGCTCCCTACCCGGTGCAGATGCAGTACATGCCCCAACCGAATCTCCCTTCGTACGATCCGTACAGTACACTTCCTCCACGCCCAGTTCCCAACGCGCGCCTCGATCCTAGCATTTCTTCACAATTTGTCAAGACATTCGATCGGAAGAAGAAGTACACCGGCGAGCCATATGATTTACTAGAAGATAAACTCCGCATGTTCTTTAACATCTGCTACCATGCCGAGATTCGCCCAGAGCAGTTCCACGCCGTTTTTCCTCGCATCCTCACTGGACGAGCGGAAGCCTACTACCTTCACTACATCAATCGGGACGACACCTTCGCCGCGGCGTATGAAAAAATAAAAACACACTTTGACACCGAGGTCAATCACCACTACTACTACACCGATTGGACCAGTACTACATTCAATAAAATGCGTCAAGAGTCGACCGAAAAGAACATGCACAAAGTCCTACAGACCCTGCTGGACAAGCTCCAACTGTGCCAACGCGCACTTGGTCCAGACTACGCCGGTGAAGCCAACCTCCGCACTGCTGTGATCAAAGCATGCCGAGGAGTACCCGAACTTGAACACGCGTTATTCAAGCCAGCCAAACTGTGTGAGGAACTGTTCTCAGACATGCGTTCATCAATTGAGACGCATATGAGCCGTGTCTCCACTCAACAGATGATGATGGATGATGCCGAAGACGGCCAGTATTACCTCGACCGCCGCTACAATAACAGCAGAAGGGGCCGAGGCAACTTTCGAGGAGGAAGCCGTCGTGACGACCCCCGCGAACAAAGTCGAGGAGGCCGCCGTGACGTTCGACCCCGTGACTGGAAGAAGAAGTGCTTCGTATGCCACAAAGAAGGATGCTGGTCAACTAAGCACACTGACGAAGAACGCCGCAAGTCCCGCAACGCGTACGTCGCCCACTGCAATTTCACTGGTACCACTATAGACGACTTCGCAACCTATCTGACCGACAACGAAGGTCATGAGATGAATCAGCAGTTGCCCCAGGACGAAAAGTCTGATGATGATGAAGAGTACGATGAATCTGATACTTTCTTAGTCGAGACTTGTCAATACCTCACTAACCAGGCTTTCTTGCACCAGCTCACCGGCGAAGATGTCTTTCGCACGAACAACTCAGACGTCCCCGCCACTCAATTCATGATTCAAGACCGGTACTCGAAGATGAGATTCCAAGGTATTCTTCCTGATACAGGCGCTGCACGAGTCTCCACTGCTGGCAAAGAGCAGTATCTCGCGCTTCAGCGTGAGGATCCATCAGTCCAAATGGATGAATCAACTGCTGGTCAGGCATCAATCCGGTTCGGAAAAGGCTCAACGACGACCTCAATTGGTACTGTCACAATTGAGACACCAATTGGAACAACGAAGTTCCACGTGCTCGACACGCCTACACCCTTCCTGTTGTGCCTTGCCGATATGGACCGCCTTGGAGTTTATTTCAACAACACTACGGACGAACTCATTCGAGGCAAGAAGACCATCCCGGTGATCCGCAAATGGGGCCACCCGTGGTTCTTCTTAAGCAAAACGGAGAACGCAGGTGTCTTTCTTTCCGAAATCGAACTACGGCGCCTGCACCGCCGCTTCGGGCACCCAGCGACCAACCGCCTATACCAACTTTTGGAAAAGGCTGGTCACGACGATGTCGATAAAGGGACTTTAGAGATGATTGCCAAGTCCTGTCATCACTGTCAAATGCACAGCACGGCACCGAGACGATTCAAATTCACCCTTAAGGACGACCATGAATTCAATTACGAGATCCTGGTAGACGTGATGTACCTCAACAACCGCCCCGTTCTCCATGTTGTCGACTCAGCTACAGCCTTCCAAGGCGCCCGATTCTTACCATCGATGTCTGCCAAAGATACCTGGGAAGTACTACGCTCGCTCTGGATCGACACCTACCAAGGCCCGCCCGATATCATCACCCACGATGCCGGCACAAACTTTGCCTCTACGGAATTCCACAACGAGGCCAAGGTCTTAGGCATCTCATGCAAACAGGCGCCAGTCGAGGCCCACTGGTCAATCGGCAAGCTCGAGAGATATCACTCACCACTACGCCGCGCGTTTGAGATTCTGTCTACTGAACTCGGAAGCAGCACAACAGTCGAAGCAATCCTACAAATGGCCGTGAAAGCAGTAAACGACACGGCTGGACCTGATGGGTTAGTCCCTACCCTTCTCGTGTTCGGGGCATACCCCCGCATGACATTGGACTCTCCGCCCTCGCCATCGACTCTAAAGCGTTCTGACGCAATCCAAAAGGCGATGAAGGTCCTTCGCAAGGTCGCAGCTGAGCGACAGGTGAACGATGCACTCAACACGCGCAACGGCCCGTCTACCACCGACGTCCTCGCGCTCCCGCTGCAGAGCGAGGTTCGGGTCTGGCGTGAGAAGGATGGCTGGCAGGGACCCTACAAGATTGCTGCTACCGATGGCCACAACGTGACGCTGGATATGGTAAATGGACCTGCAACCTTCAGATCTACTCTACTCCAACCGTACTACCGAGGCGCCGCTACCGACCCTATTCCAAGCTCCTCGAACCGTGACCAAGATGGTGAGACCGAGCAGCCCCAAGGACAGCATGATCCACAGCCTGAACCACCCCGACCACGCAAACGAGGTCGCCCTCCCGGCTCCAAGAACAAACCGAAGAGGACCAATGATGCCTTCCTAAGCACAAAAGAGAAAAACGACCGCGATCTCGCTGTCAAGCTGCGGAACGATGGTGTCATCACAACTCCCGGTGCTCCATTCGAAGAGTCGGACACAAAGGAGATAGATGACCTTATTGGCCGCGGTGTGTTCAGCTTTGAGCTGTATGACCCAGTTCATCACGGCAAGCACCGCATATTTAAGTCACGAATGGTGCGCGAAATCAAAGGCAAGACCGAAAAGCCCTATGAGAAATCCAGATTGGTCATCCAAGGCTACAAGGACAAGGCAAAGGAGACAATTCTGACACAATCGCCAACGATCCAGCGCGCAAGCCAACGCCTCCTTCTGGCCCTCGCACCGTCGCTGATGAAAATGGGCATGACACTGACTCTCCGCGATATCACGCAAGCGTACCCTCAGGCCCAGACCGACCTGTTCCGCGTTGTATTGGCCGACCTGCCTGCTGAGTTGAAACAGAAGTACCCTGAGAACACGATCATCCGCGTCATTAAGCCACTTTACGGCATCGCTGAAGCTGGCGTCCATTGGTTTGCGACGTATCAAGGCCACCACACGTCCGAACTGGACATGTCAACGTCAACATTTGACCCATGTCTGATGATCACCAACCACGGCCCAACGACATTTGGAATGATCGGAATGCAAACTGACGACACTCTGATCTTGGCCACACCCGCCTTCTCGACAACTGAAGAAGAAAAGATCCAGAAGGCGCAGTTTCGATCCAAGCCCAAGACGCTCCTGTCTCCAGAAACACCACTGGACTTCAACGGAGCGAAACTGACGCTGGAAGATGAGATCGTAGTACTCAAGCAGAAAGGCCAAGGGACCAAGATTGATCTTATAGACACAAGGGCAACTGACCGTGCCCAGAGGTACGTGGAACAGCGCGCTCGCGGCGCGTACATCGCGTCAATCTGCCAACCAGACGCGTCATTTGATTTGTCCGTGGCTGCACAGGCTCAAAACCCGGATGAAGCAGAATGTGAAAAGCTCAACAACCGCCTCAAGTGGCAGATGGGTAACATCCAACGTGGACTGAGGTACGTGCCTATCGACCTCACCACCGCCAAGCTCATGGTATTTACCGATGGGTCGTTCGCCAACAACAAGGACCTGAGCTCCCAGATTGGCTTCATTCTTACGCTTGTCACCGAGACGGCCCGCACGGATAACCAGTTCGACATCCGTGGCAACCTCATCCACTGGAGCTCGACCAAGTGCAAGCGCGTCACTCGAAGCGTCCTAGCCTCCGAGATCTATGGCATGGTGAACGGCTTTGACGTCGGACTGTCCATCGCGACGACGGTTCGCATGATCACAGACCGACTGGGACTACCAGCTATCCCCCTGGTTGTCTGCACGGATTCGTTCTCCCTGTACGAATGCCTTGTGAAGCTGGGAACTACGAAGGAGAAGCGCCTGATGATTGATATCATGGCGTTGAGGCAGTCATATGAGAGACGAGAGATTGCAGAGATCAGGTGGATCAACGGCAAGGACAATCCCTCTGATGCGATGACAAAGGCATCCCCCAACCGCGCACTTGAGCGCTTCGTCAATGACAACGAGTTGACGATCAGGATGGAAGGATTCGTCCAGAGAACGATGGAGTGATTGTCGATGGACTTGACGTTGAAAGGTTTTGACGGCAGTATTTAAAAGACTGCCAGTGTTGGATCATAGGTGTCAATGCCCTCTGGTGTGAGTCCGTACTGGGTGGAGCTAGCCCATATGGGACTAGCTCCCACACACCACGATATGTGTTCTCCCCGCAGAGAACACCAAGTAGAAGTAGAACCACAAGAATGAATGCAATACGTTTCCTGTTATCTCTTTAAGCACTAGTGCACCAGACCCTCCCAACAAAATAAATAAATAAATAAATAAATAAATAAATAAATAAATAAATAAATAAATAAATAAATAAATAAATAAATAAATAAATAAATAAATAAATAAATAAATAAATAAATAAATAAATAAATAAATAAATAAATAAATAAATAAATAAATAAATAAATAAATAAATAAATAAATAAATAAATAAATAAATAAATAAATAAATAAATAAATAAATAAATAAATAAATAAATAAATAAATAAATAAATAAATAAATAAATAAATAAATAAATAAATAAATAAATAAATAAATAAATAAATAAATAAATAAATAAATAAATAAATAAATAAATAAATAAATAAATAAATAAATAAATAAATAAATAAATAAATAAATAAATATTTTCACAGGTCAGGGACTGGGCCGTCCAATGCGTGACAATAGTCACGCGCTGTATATAGGCACGACGTTAAATTCAATCAAAATCAAAATTATATATTTTTACAGGTGCGTGTCACCAATTTCTTTGGAAAAGCACAAAAAGTCTGACCGAAAGGGAATCATTTGATTCAACTAAGTTCCCCCCTCCATATTGTTTATTAAATCTATTCTTCATTCAATACCATTTGAAAACATGAGAGTTGGAGGGAGACCGGTAACCATGTATAATTTAATCTTCAAGTGCAGGATGATGAGATCCTGGCTTTCATTTGCTTTGTTGGGTTTGTTCAGGCACCAACACGTGTTGTGATCAGACCCACTTATAGATCACACAACTTGGAATGGCTAGTATTGGGCAAGTGAACCAACAGGACAAGCGACCCTGCGTCAATGATACGTCATCGGCACACAGCAATGACAACACCAGTATCTCAACCATACATGATTATATGATAATATGACGCAGGTATATCTAATGACATAGTTGTTGAATGGCTGAATGGTTGACAGTTATTGATATTGATGGTATATTGTATGTATTGTCTTTGTGTATAAATACTCGCTACTAGACCTCTGTATATGATCAACCTTTTCCACTCTTATATTCAATAGTCATCAATATAGCAGATCTACAATATATATCTGTCTTCTTCACGATAGACTTAAAGTGCTATCCTACATCAACCCAAGTTGACTGTTACACCCATTGTGACAATTCTTAGACTTCTCATAACCTCGTTATTACAATAACACGTCGGGTAGTTTTATTTAGACTGAGCTAGCCGGCACGTGAGGAGCTCACGTGTTGTGCGCGGGCACGACATCAAGTATTATAAATAAATAAATAAATAAATAAACCCCGCATGCCTGGAACAGGAGTAAAGATATCGCCGAATGGACAAGAATTTGTGGAAGGGAAAAGGACAAGGGGAGGCAAAAAGAAGCTGGAAAGATAGCGGCCTTCCAGGAGTGGAAAAATTTATGGACAGGCATTAATAGGAAGCAGCGCTCGGGACGACTAGCACCAGCCGATCCAGAACATTGGAAAGCCGCAAATATATTCACCGATAAAAAAACAGGCAGTACAAAAATTAACTTCAGAGGTACACCCTTAAGTATCCACCGTAACCTGAGCAGGGCCCAAAGCAGTGTCGCGATTCAGCTGAGAAGCGAGCATATCGGCCTCAATTCTTACCTATACAGAAGAAAGGTACCCGGAGTAGAAAACCCTCGCTGTCAATGTGGATATCCGTCACAGAACGTCAAGCACATGCTATTGGCGTGTCCGCAGTGGGCAAGTGGAAGAGGCGATGTTCTCCGACAAGCCAAAGACAGGTCATTTGAAGCAATGATGAACAGTCCAGAAGATGTCGCTCGAATCACACAGTGGATACTAAGCAAAGGATGGATAAAACAGTTTCGACTTGCGGGGGAAGTGGAGGCAGCAATGTCGGAAAAATGAATCGATCAGGAAGGGGAGAGAACGGAGTCCACACTGACTTAACAGTGTAAAATCCACTTCCTGAAGGTAAACTAGAAAAGTTTGATAGCTATTAAACAGGCAGGATCAGGGGGTTTTCACCAAATTGGTTTCCCCCTTTGTGAATAATGAAGATAGTCACCTGCATGGACCCATAGGGTGCCTGATCGGGTTAAATGAAATCAAATTCAAGATTCAAATAATAATAATAATAATAATAACAATAATAATAGGAGGGAAACATCATCATTTGGTCAAAAGCGGCACAACGTTCCACGAACGTTATTTCATCGTTTCGTTAATTGCTACTATCTTAATCGACCCTAATTATCCGATTCCCCGATTTTTTCGCACTGCGCTTCGGCATGGTGGATTGGGGAACCAGAAATGTGGTTTTCACTGCAGGAAAAATTTTCACGGCACCACCAAAACCCCCAACGGACAGCGGAACAGCCGCAATTATGGCTGTAGATTCTCTCGCGACATCTACAGGCATTAACATGGATAACCTGAAATCAATAGGGCTTTTTCTAAACAAGGTTCGCGACAGACTGGTCATAGCTGGTACTAACCCAACAGCGACACCGATGGCGGAGGTAGATGGGGCTATTGACGCCCTCAAGTCGCACGCATTGTCACTACAATCGACAATGAAAGCGACAACAATGGAAGAAAGGATGCTGGCCTTAGAGAAGGCAGTAACGAAGAGTCTCGAGGAGCCAGTGCGCAAGACTGCTCCTCAGTCGACACAAGGAATGGGAGGTCGACCCACTTACGCTTCAGTCGTCGCACCTCCAGTGACTAAAGCGGCAGTACGAATAAGAATACAAGGAGTAGACAAGATGCAGCCGGCAGAGCTGCTAAAAAAGGCAAAAACACATATCGAGGGGGCATACACCGTAAGGCAGTTAAGGAGTAACGACACTGAGGTGTTCGTGCAGTCGATCTCCCAGCGAGACGCTGCCCTGAATATGGCTCAGCCAAAGGAGTTCTGCGTCTTGAAGCAGGATTATCCTGTTGAAATTTTGGGAGTCCCATTGGGGACAATGATACATGGAGGAAAAAATGCCGACAACGGCAGAATGATATATCAAATAAAAACGGAGACAAATTTTCGGATTCCTGGAATCCAAATAAACAGGTTAAGATGGCTCTACGACGGGAAGGAGCACCAATGGATGAACAAGAACGGCCATACTCGAGGGTCGGTTATTGCAAGCCTGCCGACAGTGGCTCTATAATGCGAGGTGATTCGAAACGGCATTGTACTCAATTCAATGCTGTACACGGCCCAGCTCTGGTCACCCCAGGCACAAGTCAAGCAGTGCTTCGACTGCAGTCAATGAGGGTATACTCAAGCCTCATGCAATAGGGCGAAAAGATGTGGTGAGTGCGCGGGCACTCACCAGACTAGAGACTGCCCGAGGAAGTCGGTGCTTTGCTGCAATTGTGGCAAAGCCCATAAATCGTGGCAGAAGGGGGCGAGTCCAAACCTCGCGTCCTAAAAAGCTAGTGTTCAGAGGGCACGGTATGGACTTTTGGAGAGAACGGCAGATCTAAGAGGGGAGGAACTAACAGCAGCGGCTACTCCAATATCAGCAGCGGAAAAACAAGTAGACAGCCAAGGTTTTAATCTAGTGTCCAACCAGAAAGCAGAGGTTGGAAAGTATAAGGAAATGGTTAAACTGTCCTTTGCAGCTATTGATGGTGACATGAATCAAGATGATGATTGTGATTGAGATAGATTTCTATATAGTTTATAATGCATGATATGCTCAGGTTCATATACCTCGAGCCAAGCAACCAGATTATGTTCCTCTAGATCTAGTTTCATCAGAATAATTACTTACTCAGTAAAATTCTCCTAGTCTCAGTTGTGTGTTTAGGATCTTGATTAGGTTTCTAGTAACTAGTCAATGATGTTTCTCATATCACTGAGACATAGTCATGGTTGATACAACAGGTACAAACAATGAATTGTGTCTGTACATGACGTTGTGATATAGTCATGGTCGTCTGAACAATATCAACTCATGAATGAATCATGTCTCCACATGACAGAAAGAGAGGGCCATGGCGTCCGCGGAAAAATCCCGTGGCCGCAGCCCCATCTACACATCAATTCGCGCCATCGGGGTCGAACTCAAGACCACAGTCATCACTTTTCGGCACGCGAGGGCAGGGAAAGGATGGCGAGGTCACATATAACTTTAGCTAGTCCTGTCTCGGACTAACGGCATATTGCGCTTCCTGTAGGTTAACGAAGAACCACAGTAATAATTTGAAGGAGAAGGGGGTTTTTATCGGAAGGTTTCCCCCTCATGTAAAATAACTATAACTAGAGTTTAAAGCCACCTGCATGGGCCCATAGTGCGCTAAATCAGGTTAATGAAATCAAATTCAAACTATGTTAGAGAAACAGATCATGTCCTAGTAGAAAGAATGTGGAACCTCCAGTATCGGATTACACGACTCGCTTAGTTACGAGCCGTGCACTTTCTGGACAATAGACGGGTCAGTTAGTACTCACCGAGTAATGTAAGCGACGAGTCGTAGAGACGATCTGTCAAGTGAAGGAGTAGTCATTCTTTGATGACAAAAATCATCGACAGAGTGCTTCTCAGTTATACGAGGGAATGAGACACGTTTAAAATAGAGTAGATAATTGGAATACAGTTTGGTGGATGGGGACTTCTATAAGACCCGACTCATATCACTACTGTTGGATATCAATTCAATATTGATTCATCTACGCCTTACATTTGCTGTGCAGTGTCTCTTATCAAGCTATACAAGTGATCAGAGTACGTATATTTTAATAAACTAGGTGTGACAGCTTGTAAACTGGTAATTGCCTGTAGCCTGCGCTGTCTAACGCAGGCTTAGCATGAAACTAGGCAGGGACTGTTCTTGGAAGCAGGGTCTTACAGCTTGGCAAACACCTCTAAGAATAGGGCACGAGAAGGGATACGAGAAGGGATACAGATATACGGATATAAAACTGTGTCATTGGCCTGGATAATGATCATGTATAAAGTAACTGTTATTATCCTCTTCAATCTGTAGTTCACTATAGATTGAAAATAAACTACCTCTGACCATAAGGTTGCTCAAGTGCCTATGCTTAGACTGTGACACTAGGCTATAGAGGAGCAGGACGATGGATACTCTTTGGGAAGTCTTGCTCACAGTAGGTCTCTTTAATTGCTGTCGCGTGTGTTCTCGTGATATGTAAGACTTGATTCTATATTCTCGTATAAAGGAAACTTAGTTAAAATGAATGGACGGAGATTGTGACCTCCTTTAATCTTGCTCCAGACTTACTGTGTTGTTCACAGCATAGTGCTAGAACATTCCCTTGTGATATCATTTCTCTCCTACGAGAAATGACCAGCTCGTTCTCCTTCAGTCCATCAGTCTCTTGCTAATTCCATTATCTCTATTCTATCAAGTTCTAGTTTGGTCCATAATACACACACATGCATTACACACTAAACGCCCCGCAGTTTAGTTACACAGTCACGTGCATCTGCTATGACGTGACCTAAAGCATGTACCATGGTAAGTTGCATGGATAACACAACACTTATGGTGCTCTGTTGTTATTGCTTAATTATGAATACGTAGTTTAGCCATAACACATTGTAGAGAATTGTTGTGATGGGTATGTTATACAGCTTGGATACTTGCATGTACATAACGTGATTAGATGTTTACGCTGTTTGTGTAGTTCCTGTATTGTTTGGGATATCTGCAGAAGGAAGCTCATGTGGTCAGGAGCCAACTAGCGGCCGCACATAAGTATAAGTAGCGAGTGCTCGGCACACAATTAGTACAGAACAATCCAACACAGTGAAACTCAGATACGCCTTCAACCACAACCTGAACTCATCAATCTATATACTTGTACAAGGTCAGCATGCATAGTGACACTATCCTTAGCTCATAACCACAATAAGAATGTAGGAGGGCAAAACTGGACACCTGTACACGGTGTCCTCGACGAACCTGGGACTGAAATATTCTCTCAGAGCCAAGTTCAGTCAAATTTTGCAATACACAAGAAGTCGGCCCACGAGGCAATGGTTTAAAATATTCCACTACATCAATTTTTCATAGCCAACAAGTTTGAATCCTACCTAAGTCTCATCAAGTTTACAAGTACGAGCATGTACATCCTCATTCCAATGAGAACAGCTTTTGTCGACTTTCTCTGGCCTCAGCAGATTGCCAGATACACGCCCACGCCGATATTTACACCCAACAGAGGAAGCAAAGTGTGGTGCACAAATCTGGGAGACAGTTCTTTGGGATGGGCGTGAGGGGGATAAGGACAAGTTCACAAAATATTGCAGTGGATGGACTCAGTCTTGACGGGCGCGAAATTTTAGATATAGGCAAGAGTTTTACGAATTGAGCTTTGTGTGCGCCAAGACTTCGCTTTCATGAGCGCAGCTGATACTACAATGGAAGGTCAACAATGGAAGGTGCCGTGGTCCGCCTCCTAGTGGTGTTCTCTGGTATAGTTTGAGTAGCCTGGGGACCTACTTCACTTGGGAAGGAGACACCTAAGACCACTTTTCGCGCGGAGAAAAGTTAATAGATGACAGAGGCATGCCTGGATAACTCAGGGTTTTTGGGACGTTCCCTGCGTGGGAAATCATGGATGAGGGTTGACTTGCTGAAGAAAAAGCTGCCATAAATCCGCAGTGGAACTTGCAAATGAAATCTGAGGCATGAGTGCTCTTCCTCATGTTGAAACATCTATTCTGTATTTTTCTTTGATATTGTGTCATAGCTAGAAAGCTGCATACTCAATTAAAATCTGATGCAAAAAAAAAATCAAATCTTGCTTCTAATTATTTAGGAGGCTGGGCAAGAGTGATGTCAGACATGAAGAAAATTTCAATGATAGTAAAAGATACACTGGAGATGAATATGATCCCCTGGACTTAAAACTCAGAATCTTTGATAAGAGGTGTAACATCATGGGTATCCATCCTACACAAAAGCAAAAAGTCTTCAAAGTCATACTTTTGGGAAAAGCCTGTGAATTTCATTAAAGTAATTTCGCTCCAAATCAATCAATCATCTCCCCTCGAACATTTATCCATGAAAAGATGATACAAATGTTGAAGAGTCATTTCCAAACAGATGAGCGCCGTCAAAATTACCTTTTGGAATGGGAAAGAAAAAATTTCTTTGATACAGAAATGGAGAACCCTTGGAAAATCAAACCAGAAGTCCTTGAGTTATCGTTCACTCGTCTTCAGAAACTTGCTCAGTGACTTAGCGATGGTTACTACAGCAAAGACAACGTAATGAGAAACAAATTACTGAACGCCTGTGGAGACGTCCCTGAGTGAAACCTAGCTACTTTCAAACCAGCATCATCTTTGGAAGGCTTATATGCTGATCTCAGATCTTCTGTCAGTACAGCAATGAGAATTCAACAAGCACGACAATACAATGCCGAGAATGATGACAAATTTTGGACTGATAGAGTATAAGTGTTGGTAAAAGGATTATACTTGGGCGTTATGAATTGTATTATGTAATTGGGGTGTTAAGGATGTCATTAGGACTCTGGCAGGGATCTGATTTAGCTCATTAGCGAGGCGCTTGGAGCAGAGGTAGAAGGAAAAGGGGAGACGACGTTTTATGTATTTCGAGATACCAGTTAATTGACATTATTTACTGACTTCGTGACAGACAGCTGACTTTGTGACAGCACCCAATTTGTATTACTTCGTGTTTTACCAACAATACGCAAGGCGAGGTAAGAGTATTGGTCGAGGGAAGAATCCACAAAAGTTTTCTGCTGGAGCTTCACAAACACAATTCCAACCTCCTGACCAGCAACTAAATCCTTATTTTCCCCGACAATCAGATGACACAAAGAAATGCTTCATCTGCAAGAAAGTAGGGTGCTGGTCTACCAACCATTCAGATGAGTAAAGAAGGCAGTCATACAACTCATTTAGGCAGCATATTGTGACGCCTCGACATTCTAGTGGCCACGTGGTTGTCGGTCCAATGGTTGGTAAGCCGACACAGGGTCAATCCAGGAATTCCAACGACTAATTTCACACACACGAGTCTTGTGTGTGTCACGGTTTCATAACAAAATGCATGGGCAATCTTGTAGGTACAGTATATTAATTATAATTCTCTAGAGAGAGAATTCTAACAGCTAGTGACTACAAATATATATAATCCAGAATACTCCTCCTTCCATAGGATTCCCTCCATGACCAGAATTGTTTGGATTCTTCGACAACTTCCAAGAAGATTCTGGATTACACCATTGATCTCATTGCCTGCGCTAGCTAGCGTAGGCTACAGGGATAATTAGGCTTAACAGCCGTTACAATCCCCCTTCTCTTCCTCAATGAGTAAATATTTTATTTAATTTTCTTATTTAATGCTTTTTTTTTCGTCGTTCCCTCCGCGTTTTCTGGACATGAGGCTCGGCCTGGCCAACGTATCTACCTGAGTATATTTCCGAAGGGCCATCATTTGAAGTTATGGGACCATAGGTCTCCTCAAATATTTTTAAAGCTTCGGTGTCTGCCACGTATTCAATGGGCTCCCAAGTTGGTTCTGCCCAGCCAGTCCACTTAACTAGGGCTTGCCTGAAACTACCACGGCCACGTCTCACTGTTCTCGCTCGTATTATTGAGTCCACTCCAAATTCTTGCTCGCCCAGATCGTCAAGGATAGCGGGATTTTGTGCATTGTCCCGCCGCTGACTCGGAAAGGGATCCGCACCCGCCCGCTTCACCAATTCGACATGAAAGCGGTTGTGGATGTTTCCAGGAACGTTCAACTCCACAGTCAAAGGATCTGGGACCGCGGTCACATCGTACTTTGCATGTATCCAGGCTAGCTTCTTGGAGAGCTGTGGTGTTTTCACGCTTCGGAGATCCAACCAAACCTTGTCGCCAACTTTATACTGATCTGGTTGTCTTCGGAAGCGATTTGCATTACCCTCGTTTCGTTGTTGAGCTGAAGCCATTGCTGCCTGTGCATAGTCTTGCGCGTCCTTTAACCTTTTAACATAATCCTGAGCAGATAGTCGTCCCGGGTGTCGGGAACCATTCTCTAAGATAGGCGTAGGCTCTGCCAGAGGGTCCAAATCGTATCCGTGCCGTAAGAAGAATGGGCTTAGTCCTCCAATTGCTGAACTTGGTCTTGAATTTAGTGCCAGTTGGGCTACAGGCAACAGTTCCATCCAATTATCTTGTGAGTAGCAGGTAAACGCTCGCAGGTACTTGTACAATTCCTGATTTGCTCTTTCACTTGCGTTTGACTGAGGATGGTACGCCGTGGTCAAGCGTTGAGTTATTCCTGTTAGCTTGCAGAAAGTTTGCCAAAAGGTTCCCATCCAGTCACTGCCTCTATCACTTGTCAAATAACGTGGAAAGCCAAAGTAACGATAATATCGGTCGACAAAAACTTTAGCGCTTGGTGCAGCCTCCATTGTCTTTGTACCAAATAGAAAAACGTCTTTAGATAGCCGATCTGTTATAACCATTATATTTGTACAATCTTGAGAAGGTGGCATATCAGTAATAAAATCAATTGTCAGCTCGCTTCCTATTCGGTCAGGAATTGGCAGTGATCGAAGAAACCCAGCCTTCGCCTCTCGCCATACTGTCGTACGACCACAGACATCACAATTCCGTATAAAACGACGGACCGATTCCCTCATCTTTGGCCAGAACCATCGCCTTAAAAGTATGCCAATCATTGTATCTTTGCCCGGGTGACCTGCTAGGTAGCTATCGTGTGTCCGCTGCATTATCGCCGTTCGGAGTGGCTCATAATCGGGAACCCAAATTCGATTTTCCCTTCCACGAAGAACGCTATCTGCGGCAACCGTACACTCTGCAATGTTAGCGGTTAATTTCTGAGCGATATTTGGTGGGAAACTTCTCTCTCCGTGCTGGACATCATCTCGCGCTCGTCGCCAATCATTATCGTAAATGACTCCTTGATTCCATAATGTTTGAATCTCATCGTCGTCAGATATTCTCGCTGTCGCTGCTGGGTCTGCTGTACCGAGTTGTGCATCGACAGTTAAAGCTTTGACAGTTGGTAACAGTTGCATAATTCTACCCGTGGTTCGTTCGTCATGAAGGCCATGGGGCTGATCCTGATCGCGTCTTGAGAGAGCATCTGGCCGTTCGCAAGCATTGCCAGGTCGCCATTTCAGAGTGAAATTGAACTGATGTAATACATCGTAATACCTGGCCTGCCGTTCATTGAGTAGTCGCTTGGTCATGAAATAGTCTAAGTTCTTGTGGTCGCTCAAAATCGTGAATGGCTTTGCAACAGAACGCAGTTCAGCTTTCCACTCTTGCAGGCACGTGATTATGGCCAGCATCTCTTTGTCGTGTATCGGATAATTTGCTTCCGCTCCGCTCAGTCGCTTGGAGTAGTAAGCCACCGGCCTCAGCCGGCCTTGCTTATCAGCTTGAGACAAACATCCACCCAATGCATACCCAGAACAATCGGCTTCCACCACTGTGTCTCGCTCGGGATCCCATTGCGCTAGCACCGGCTCAGTTGAAAAAATTTGCCATAGTCGTTCGAACGCCTCGTTCTCCTCAGGTCCCCATCTCCAAATTGAATCCTTCTTCGTCAATCTGGTGTCACGGTTTCGAGGGACAAGTGCTGGGGCAACTATGTGGTCGATGGTAGTAAATAATAATTCTAAGGAGAGAACTTCCACTACATCTATCTATTCATTTATATACGTGAAAGCCTCCTCGCCACCAAGGCTAATCCCTCTCCTGTTCCTATGCTATGGGACTCCCCTAGTGTTCTGACAATGCCTGTAATACAGCACTATTGCGTTATGGTCCGGAAGGATTGTACTCGGTCTCGTATATTCCCAGTCAGTGTAAGCCTATCAACATGTGGTGCAGTGCCGTACTGCCGTGCCGCACTGCCGAGTCCGATGCCATGTGAATACCATGCAAATGCCGACGCAAAAGTATTGTATTGGGTGGCGTCGCATATTGGCGCATTGGTAGCCATCAATAACGCCACTCGAATCAGGCCTAAGTTAACCAACATAGGCTACAGGGACCAATCGGCTTACCAGCCGTTACAATCCCCCACCCCGACATTTCACTGTTTGGCGCGCCGTCTTTGTCGCCGAGACTCCAGAGTCTTGTTCTCAGCAGGACCTACATAAGCTCCCAAATCTGTTTCGTGGGGTCCATCGTTGGAGTCTATTGGGCCGTAGAACTCTTCAAATCTTTCTAGTGCAATGGTGTCTTGTACGTATTCAATAGGCTCCCAGGTCGGGTCAGCCCAGCCCGTCCATTTTACTAGTGCTTGTCGATAATAACCTCGTCCGCGTCGCATTGTTCGAGCTCTCAGGATTGCTTCGACTTCGTATTCTTGCTCTTCCAGGTCATCGATAACCGGTGGGTTCTGCGGATCATCCCGTGTTTGACTCGGGAATGGATCGTCTCCCGCCCGTTTTACAAGCTCTACATGAAACCGTTTGTGGATATTTCCCGGGACATTTAGCTCGACTGTGAGCGCGTCTGGTACCGCTGTGATCTCGTACTTGGCGTGAAGCCACGCTAGTTTCTTTGAGAGCTGGGGTGTCTTGACATTGCGTAGGTTTAACCAAACTTTGTCACCAACCTGGAATCTTTCCGGTTGTCGTCGTAAGCGATTAGCATTGCTCTCGTTTCGTTGTTGTGCTGACGCCATTGCTACCTGCGCAAATTCTTGTGCGTTTCTTAATCTTCCAACATAGTTCTGCGCACATATTTGACCCGGGTGTCTTGAGGTATTTTCCGGGGATGGAGTCGGCTCTGCAATAGGATCCAAATCGTATCCGTGTCTAAGAAAGAACGGGCTCATTCCTCCGATCGCCGAGTTGGGACGAGAGTTTAACGCTAGCTGTGCCATTGGTAACAGATTCATCCAGTCGCTTTGCGCGTAGCATGAGAACGCACGTAGGTACTTGTACATTTCCTGGTTTGCTCTTTCACTTGCATTAGACTGAGGATGATAAGCTGTTGTCAAGCGCTGGTTAATACCGGTTAGTCGACAAAAGGTTTTCCAGAAATGGCTGAGCCAATCACTACCCCGATCACTTGTAAGATATTTTGGGAACCCAAAATATCTGTAATAACGGTCTACAAACATTTTCGCGCACTGAACTGCTTCCATTGACTTTGTTCCAAACATAAAAACGTCCTTGCAGAGGCGGTCTGTAATTACCATTATATTTGTACAATTTTCCGAAGATGGGAGGTCAGTGACGAAATCAATTGTGAGTTCACTGCCAATTCTTTCGGGAATTGGTAACGACTTGAGAAATCCAGCTTTTGCTTCTCGCCAGACTGTTGTTCTTCCGCAGACATCACAGTTCCTTATAAATCTGCGCACAGATTCTCTCATCTTTGGCCAGAACCACTTGCGCAAAAGTATCCCAATCATTGTGTCTTTGCCCGGATGTCCTACTAAGTGACTGTCATGCGTCCTTTGCATTATCGCTGTTCGAAGTGGTTCGTAATTCGGCACCCATACTCGATTTTCTCGACCTCGTAAAATTTCATCTGCTGCGACTGTACATTCAGCAATGTTAGCATTCCATTTTAGGGCAAGGTCAGGTGGAAAACTCCTCTCTCCAGCTTTTACAGCATCACGAGCTCGTTGCCAGTTTTTATCTTCCATAATTCCTTTCTTCCATAAATTATGCAGCTCATCTTCGTCAAATAGTCTAGCTGAGATAACCGAGTCATTTTTGGTTGAATTTTCAACACTTTGAGCGAGCACCGCATCTTTCGCCGTCTCAGAGCCTGGTTCAATTATATTTTGCTTGGTCAGTGATGTGTGCATGACTGTTGGCAATAACTGCATTATTCTTCCCAAGTGTCTTTCGTCGTTTACCCCTTTAGGCTTATCTTGGTCTCGTCGCGATAAAGCATCGGGGCGCTCGCATGTCTTTCCGGCTCGCCATTTTAGGGAAAAATTGAATTGCTGTAATGTGTCGCTGTAGCGTACTTGTCGTTCATTCAAGAGACGTTTACTCATGAAATAATTCAGATTTTTATGATCACTTAAAATCGTAAATTGCTTCGTGACTGATCGAAGCTCTGCCTTCCACTCCTGCAGGCATGAAATTATAGCTAGCATTTCCTTGTCGTGAATTGGATAATTTGCCTCGCTACCAGTTAGGCGCCTGGAATAATAGGCAACTGGGCGCAGTCGACCTTCCTGATCTACTTGTGACAGGCATCCCCCCAAGGCATATCCAGAACAATCTGCTTCGACTACTGTTTCTTGTTCGGGATCCCATTGTGCTAGTACTGGCTCTGTTGCAAATATTTTTTTAAGCCGCTCAAATGCTTCATTTTCAGTTTTTCCCCACACCCATGACGCATCTTTTTTTGTTAGATCAGTAAGAGGTGTTACAATATCCGAAAACTTGTCAATGAAGCACCTATAGAAGTTTGCAAACCCAAGAAACGATCTTACTCCTTTTACAGATGTTGGTGCCTCCCACTCCAAAATGGCTTTTACTTTTTCTGGATCAACCATCACACTCTCACCTGCCTGTACAATAAACCCCAGATATTTAACCTTTTTACATAAGAACTCGCACTTATCAATATCCAAGTAAAGACCCGCTTTATCGAGTTTTCCTAGAATACTCCGGACTGTCTTCCAATGGTCACGCTCCTTACCCGATGTATATGCTAAAATATCATCCATATAGACGGTTGCATCTTGGTCTAGATGTTCACGTAACTGCTCATTGATATAGCGCTGAAACGAAGCGGGTGCGTTTATAAGACCAAATGGAGTCACTAACCATTCAAAAAGTCCTAGTCGACAACGGAATGCTGTCATCCATTCGTCTCCTTCCCTTATTCGCAACCGGTGGAATGCTGATTTAACGTCTAGCTTAGTGAACCATCGAGCCCTAGATAATTGACGTAGCGTTTCTTTAAAAAGTGGTAGAGGATACCGATCAGGAATTGTGATTGTGTTCAGCCCCCTATAATCCACACAGAAACGCAAGCCACCGTTAGGCTTCTTTGCAAACAATACTGGTGCTGCCGCTGCTGAACTACTTGGCCGAATCCATCCTTTTTGTAGAAGGTCTGTTAAGGTCTTCCGCAATACTAGCAGCTCTTCTCGTGACATACCATAAAGAGGTCCCCAAGGTGGCTGCATGTGTTTTCCGCTTTCCTCTTTCAGATTAATGGCATGATCCAGGGAACCTCTCGAGGGTGGTAAGTTTTGAGCCCCACTATCATCAGCGAATAAGTGTGCGAAGTCCCTGACTTGTATCGGCAAGCGTTTCCTTGCCTCTTCGACTGATAGACTTGCTTTACTTCTCAGGGCTTTATTAATATCATCCAGCGATGCTTTGCACACTGGTACCTGTCTTAACATGGCCGATATGGCCTTGATTGGGGTTGACCTTGGACGAGCAACTTTATTTAAGTTTTGACGCCATCTTTTCACGCTGTAAATAACTGCTCCAAATCGACGAAGCTTCAATCGCTGTTCTTTTGATTCAATTAGTGCATCTTGATCTTCAAGCCACTTTTTACCCAGAATCATTTGGTAGGTGCTTCCTGGGACTATATATAACCAGAGTTTCATGGTTGTAAATCCATCTAAATCTAGTGCTACGTACGTTATTGAATTAACAATAGGCTTACTTTCGGTTAGATCTTCAGCTGTTTCCAGCGAACGTGGGGATATAGGGATGCGCGGCAGAGCCATAGAAGTTGCAAGAGATTCATCAATGATACCAGAACATAAACAACCATTATCAACCAAGGCCTGAACCATGGTGACATCGTTTAGAAGAGCGTTCACTAAAAAGGGACTGGTATTCATTCTAATTTCCTGCTTTCTGACTGCCTCGTGCTCCTGGATGCGACTGTGCCCAGGAGCGTCTAGTTTTCCGATTCCCCATGATCGCCAATATACTCTGAAAATTCTTGTTCCCACATCGACGGATCTATTGGTGGAAGATTAGTCGCATTCGCTTTAAGACCACGTTTCTCCTTCGGGCGCACAGCTGGTGCTAGAGGACATGTCTTAGTACTACAGCCTCTTCTTTCACAGCGAAAACATAGGTTTTCATCACGGAGCTTCTTAATTTGGCTCGGTGACTTCCACTTCGCTCTCCGCCTTTCACCCCCCGAGGTTGGTGCCATATCTGAGGTCATAATTTCTCCCATTATTGTATCGCCCGATGCATCTATTTCTCCTTGTCGAGCGAAGTTATTTTGCGATCTGGACATATTTCCTGGTCTTGCCTCCTCGTGTCTAACCCGGAAATTTTCAGCTGGTGATGTTAGGCACTGAGAATTTCGATGCCTTGATCGAGCCCCGACCATTTCAAGCTGCTGGGAGATTTGCCCTACTATCTGAACCCATTCGTTATAGTCATTTTTTGGGAGCAAATGGTTGCCAGCAAGTGCCTTTAGAAGCTTATCATTTAGAGCATTTCGGAGCATGACTATCTTTGACCGGCCAGACCAACCATCGCAGTGAGCCTCGCTAAGCTTGTTAGCCCATTCGGCAAAGAAATTCGGCCAGCTTTGTCTTTCCCCCATCTTCATATCATAGAGTTCATTAGCTGCTCTATCAATTCGCGTCGGGTCGTAATTTGTGCGATCAAGGAATTCCAAAAAGTCTTCAGGTCTTTGAGTTCCATTGACACCTCCCACCTCAAAAAATGAAACAGATTTCCGCTGTGCTTCCCCTCTTAATGCATTATAAATCATCAGGAATGCTCTTTGATTATCGTATGCGAACGTATTCCAATCCATGCGGAAAATACTTAGGACTGCTCGTCTCCATGCCGGGTAGCTTTGTCGGTTTCCCTCGTAGATAGGTAGTTTTGTTGGTTTGAGACCAAACACGTCATGAATTGCTGGGTTTTTTATAATGACCACTTCCGTAGAGGTCGCAGACATACCGCTGGCAGCTTTCTGTGCATTTAAAGCGTCTATCTGCTCTTGAAGATGTGATATACTTAGCTCATATCTAGCATTGTTACGCTGATCTTGCATTCCTAGTTCAGATGCCATTTTGAAAATTCGTAATGTTCAAATCCCCTCGGAATTTAATTTAACTTTCTAATTAGCTTTGTTTCCGTCGTCGTCGTCGTTATTTTCGTCGTAAATATTTTCGTCGTCGTTATTCTAGGGCTAAGCCTATCGTCGTCTCAGGAGCTCACTTATGACTGCTCCTATTTCTATTATTCGTCGTATATGGATAAAGACTCAAGCTTATCCCTTCTCTCGTAGCTATTATTTAGTGGGCTCGGCCTCACCTAGATTTCTTCTCTTAAAGAGGCGGAATTAATTTTTTTCTTCTTTTTTTTTTTTGTTAAAGGAGAATTATTATATGTCACGGTTTCGAGGGACAAGTGCTGGGGCAACTATGTGGTCGATGGTAGTAAATAATAATTCTAAGGAGAGAACTTCCACTACATCTATCTATTCATTTATATACGTGAAAGCCTCCTCGCCACCAAGGCTAATCCCTCTCCTGTTCCTATGCTATGGGACTCCCCTAGTGTTCTGACAATGCCTGTAATACAGCACTATTGCGTTATGGTCCGGAAGGATTGTACTCGGTCTCGTATATTCCCAGTCAGTGTAAGCCTATCAACATGTGGTGCAGTGCCGTACTGCCGTGCCGCACTGCCGAGTCCGATGCCATGTGAATACCATGCAAATGCCGACGCAAAAGTATTGTATTGGGTGGCGTCGCATATTGGCGCATTGGTAGCCATCAATAACGCCACTCGAATCAGGCCTAAGTTAACCAACATAGGCTACAGGGACCAATCGGCTTACCAGCCGTTACACCCGGCAATACCTAACCGCTCACGGCTAGCGTGTGTGATCAATAGACTCATCACGACGCTGCCCCAATTATTGCCCTGCAATGAATCAGCCTGGCGCTCATGAGTCCACTACTCAGGAGCGGAAGCAGTTGTATGGTTCTGGTAGCGTGCGAGGTCTGCATTTACCTCAGGGCGCTATTCCGTAATTGTCCGGCAATATCTAACCGCTTATGGCTAGCGCACGTGGTCAGTAGACCCTTCACGTCGCTACCCAAATTGTTGCCTTGCAATGACTCAACCCGGTGCTCCCAAGTCCGAGACTCAGGAGCAGCAGCGGTTGTATCCATGGTCAACGCACGATGTGCATATGCACCTGTCGGCGCAGAGCCGGTCATTGACGAGCGAAAGTACAACACAGGGATACAACACATCTATGCGAGTACTGCATAGACAGTGATGTACTGTATAGCGGGTGCCAAATATGTGTATATAAGTCCTATCTACTACTGTGATATGTAGAACAATATAACCAAGCTATTCATCATATCGTCAAGCTCTGATAATCTTTATCCACCCTCTACACTAACCCTAGAATATTCAACATCTCATACCTACTCATACCTTAATTACAACATCAGGTTGTAGCATTAGGAGAGAGTGCAGAGAAGCACTCGCAATACACGCTCTATATTTTTATGTTAACCCAATAATTTATCAAATCTACTTCCAGTAGTCCTATATCAGTTGTCTAAGAGAATCATATTCTAATACTTAGAATAGTTATAGCATGGTCGAGATGACCTCGAGTTTCCGGGAGATTGTTAGCCCTGCTATCATCAGAGAAGAGGCGCGCAAAATTTTTTACAGGGCCTGGCTGTCGATCTCGAGCTTCGGAGATCTTGAGGCAAGGCTTCGTACGGAGTGCCTTATTTATATCGTCTAAAGAAGCTTTGAATACGGTGACCTCCTTCTCCAGAAAACATAAGGCTTCAACAAGAGAACATTCCGGCTCCTTTATTCCCTTCAAATTGTGACGCCAACGCCGAGCACTATAAACAGAGCCACCACTCTTCCCAAGTTCTAGCCGCTGCTCTTTGGAGGGAATTACTGCATCCTGATCTTCTAACCATTTCTTCCCTAGTATCATTTGATGTGTACTGTGCGGTACTACATACAGCCACGACTTCTCAGTAACATAGCCATAGAGGTCCATAGGGACCCAACTGATGCTTCTCACAATTGGTTTGACTTCTTATTAATTTTCCGCTGTCTGAAGGGTTCGGGGAGAAATAGGATTGCACGGTAAACTCAGTAGAGCTGCGAATTCTTCATCAATGATACCTGAACATAGACATCCATTGTCGATTAAGGCTTGCACCATTGTGACGTCGTTAACTAATGCATTGACTAGAAATGGATTTGTGTTCATCTTTGGCTCCTGTTCAGCTACTGTCGTCATTTCTGAAACTTTTTCATCCAATATTATTGGCTCTACAAAATCTTCCCTTTTGGAGCGAGGGTACTTGTTATCATGCACAATTTCGTTGACATAGATATCCTTCTTCTTAAATGATGGGGTTGATCGGGAACGTCTCCTTTCTCTACTGAAAGATCTGTTACTATTCATTGCATTAACAAGGAGTAGTGACGTGGCCGTCCTCGTTTCATGATTTGTAAGAGAGCTCCTCATGATAGGCCTCTAGGTTGACCAACCTATTCTATTGCTTCTATCTCTCGTTTGCCGAATTTCTATGGTAGGACTTTTGAAATTTTGAGAAATGCTGTATGGGTCCACCTCGTACATTGTTTGATCAATAGGACCTAGACCATTGCCATATGGATTCGCATTTTTTTTTTTTGCATTAAATTTTAATTGCATATGCAGCTATCTAGCTATGACACAATATCAAAGAAAAATACAGAATAGATGTTTCAACATAAGGAAGAGCACTCATGCCTCAGATTTCATTTGCAAGTTCCACTGCGAATTTATGGCAGCTTTTTCTTCAGCAAGTCAACCCTCATCCATGATTTCCCACGCAGGGAACGTCCCAAAAACCCTGAGTTATCCAGGCACGCCTCCATCATCCATCAACTTTTCTCCGTGCAAAATATGGTCTAAGATGTCTCCTTCCCAAGTGGAGTAGGCACCCAGGCTACTCAAACCATACCAGAGATAACCACCAGGAGGTGGACCATGGCACCTTCCATCGTCGGCTTGTTTTTATAGTGTCAACTGTACTCTCGCAAGCGAAGTCTTGGTGCGGACAAAGCTGAATTTGTAAAAACTTCTTGCCAAAATTCAAAATTTCACGCCCATCAAGATTTTTTTTTTATCATTTTATGTGTATTCAGCTATCTAGCTATGACACATGACCGGTGCTGTGTATACATATGGGATGACTCTTTTGACGTTAGAGACAGTCATACTCTGAATTTCATTTGCAAATACCACTATGAGGTATGTTTGCTTACACAAACAGTCGACCCTCTTCTGTTAGTACCCACCAAAGGGAATTTCGAAACCGTTGGTTATCTAAGCATGCATTTGTCATCTATATACACCAGGGCCGCGAAAAAAGTGTTTGTGTTTTGCCAGGTTTGAACCAGCAATCTACTGTCTTAAGCCGGATATGTGTCCAAGCTATCTAGACTCTACTAGACAGACCGGCCAAGACAATGTACCACCGCACCATCCAACTATGGCGGTGTTTATAGTGTTGCCTGCACCCTCGCAACCGAAGGCCTATAACAACCAAAGCTCAATTTGTAAAAACTCCTTGCAAAAATTCAAAATTCCACACCTTTCGAGACAGTATCCATCCTTTGCATTATCTTATCAACTTGTCCTGAATCCTCTCACGTCCTGTCGGTAAAAGGATTATATTTGGGTGTTATGAAATGTTCTATGTAATTGCCATGTTCAGGTTGTTGTTAGGACGCTGACAGAGATATGATTTAGCACATTAGCGAGGCGCTTGGAGTAGAGGAAGAAAGGCAGAGGGAGAAGGAAAAGGAGAGACAACTTTTTATGTACTTCGAGATACCAGTTAATTGTCATTATTCACCGACTTCGTGACAGACAGCTGACTTTGTCACGGCACCCAATTTGCATTACTTCGTGTTTTACCAACACGTCCATCCCAAAGAACTGTCTCCCAGATTTATGCGCCACACTTTGCTTCCTCCTGTGGGTATAAATATCGGCGTCGGCGTTTGTATGGTGACAAGCTGAGGCCAGATAAGGTTGAAGAGAGGTGTGATCATTGGAATAATGATGTACTAGGTCGTGCTATTAGAGTCGATGAGACTTAGTTAGGCGTCTTTGATGGATAAATGTGGCTGAAACTAGGATGGTGTCTCATTGGGAGTTCCATTCTAAGACACAACTCGGGGTAAGATCAAGTTCCCAAACAATTAGGACAGGCTCAGGAACATAAGGTCGTTTCATAGGGATTGCACAGTAATACTGTTCGAGACAGAGCTTAGGGCTGTCCTATTATCTGATGTACATATATACCCAGCGTGAAGGAGTATTCTTCATCACGCAACGTCTTCTGTTTATCTCATACCTATTATTGACGTACTTATCTCTTCTCTAAAGAAGACCGCCGTTATTGTACCCTTCTCACCTACTACCCATTTTACCTTTACCTCTTCTGTGAACCCTATACCTAACACTGACTTTATACCTCCTACTCTGAGTAATCACCACCATACTCCACACCTGTAACCTACTTGTACCAAACTCGTACCCTACGAAACACTGATAATACGGCTCCTTGAGAGATACATAATAGACCCAATAATTTGCTGGAATGTTGTTGCATTTGTCCCAGGTTCCCCTTCTTCCACAGTCATGAGCCGATGATTTGGATCGATGGGTGAGGACACGGGATTGCATTCTTGCATAGAAAATCGGCTCAATATCTTATGAATGTAGGCAGTCTGCAACAGAGAGATTTCTGAATCTGAACACTTGATTTGAATGCCAAGGAGCCAATGAAGTATTCCCATATTGTTAACTTTGAATTCAGATTTGAGTAGGCTAACTGTTTGTTCTATAAGGTCTCCTTTTCCCCAAATAGTATGATATTGTCTACATAAATTGCCATGATTAGATTTGCTGAGTCATGAACAAGTATACAGGGGTCAAAGAGGGAAGAGGTAAAGCCAGAAGGTTTGAGATATTTGACTAATCAAAAGTGCCATTCTCGAGGTGACTTTTTTAAGCTGTAGATACATTGCTTTAGTCATGCAACGTGATCTTCTTTCCTAAATCCTTCGGGTAGCTGCATATATATTTCTTCGTTGAGTATACCATAGAGAAAAGCTGTTTTAATGTCAAGCTGTCTAGGTTTCCGACGTTTGTTAGCTGAAATGGCTAAAAGTAATCGAAGAGAGCCGTATCGCACAACTGGAGCAAAGGTTTTGTCATAGTCGAGTCCTTGCACTTGAGAAAATCCTTTGGCTACATATTGTGCCTTGAAGCGTTCCAGATTTCCTTGAGCATCCCCTTTTACTTTACAGACCCATTTGCGATCAACTATTTTCCGTCCTTTAGGTCTAGGTACCACTTCCCATGCATTATTCTCGCGAAGGGAAGTAATCTCGTCATTGAAGGCTTTCTCCCATTGATCCCAGTGCACAGACTGTTTAGCCATGTTATAAGATTTTGGGATAGGAATTTCTAGAATGTTGTTGGAATTTGCCACATTTCTTACGATAATTGGCATTCCTTGCAAATATGAACAACTTTCCTGCATGCTGCACAATACATCCTGTATTCTATATTTTAGTTTCTTTTTGCTGTTGAGATATTCTCTCATACATTTGCATGTGCGGGGTAATATGATACTATATGCAAATGTAGTGGGAGATATGGTCACGTTGACTTTGCGACAAATAGGATGGCGTTAATGGTGCGGGGTCAGTACTGTTTTATTCCCCGCACAATGGTTTCGTGGTCAGCTGTGCTGAAGACTTTTCACTGTAATAATTGTTGTTTGCATACCCACTTTAACTCTAGGATATGCGCACATAAATTCGCGTTTTACATGTAACTTAGAACTTTAATGGAAACAATATTCTTTGAGCTATACTTTCTGCTCCTCTTACTATGAAATCGCAACAGATTATGAGACCAAACCCGCTCTACTTATCTCTGGGTATAAATACTTCTGACTCTGTCTTCCTTTTTTCTTCAGCAATTTCTTGCTTCCATGCACCTCCTTACTCTTTATCCTTTTGAACTAAGTTCAAACGCTTTCGGCGTCTTTCGACATCTCTCTACTCTATCTCGCCTTATCTTATATTTCTTCCTACTCACGACTCTCGAGATGTCAACTAACGATATTTTGAAGGCACTTCAGTGTGCTCCCCAGTTAAGTACTTCAACATTTACTCGATGGTCTGACCTTGTTGAAAGGGTTTTCAGCAACCTCGATATCGAAGCTCACATCTATGAGCACATATTGGATCTTCACGGTGCCAAAGTTGAAAGTACGAAAACCTCGCCTCTCCATCAACAGGATCGTCAAATACAGGTCGCGCTTATCTCGCTTGTCCCGGAGGAATTATTTCACCTCGTCTCTAACTTAAACACGGCAAAAGAGATGTGGGACTCCATCCAGACATTTTTCAAGCCAAGATGCGAAGGTACTGTTGTCGCTCTTCTCAAGGACTTTTGGCGCTTTGAAATGCCGGATGGAACCAGCGTCGACAAATTTGCTGAAGAACTGGTTCGTCGACAGATGCGGATCGCCTCCGTCGATCCCTCACTTCAGCCTAGAGATGATATCATGAAAGGCTACCTTCTCGATTTCTTTGATATTTGTTGTGGAGGTTACTTTGCTGGGTCTGTCACAACCCTTCGAAATAATATGAACTGTTCTTTTGCAAGTGCCGTGCAATCTCTCCGGTCAACTCAGGCCAACTATGAGGGTCACAAACCTCTCCCTTCTATTTCTTTCGTTTCCGGCAGCCGCGGGCCAGGAGCACCACCCGCCGATAATTCTTCTAACACATCGGGCAATCCTCACAAGGGTAAGACTGTCACGGACTGACTGATGTTGAGATGGTATCCTGCCAACCTTTGGCTCTAAGACTATGTTGCTACTGCTATGTCATGGATAGATTCATGGTGTTGAGGTAGAGTCTGATCCTAGCTTCAGCTGGTATCCCTCTAGATAAGTTCTAGTTACTTCGATGGCGTTCTAAGCTATTCTAGCAATTAGTTTCTAGATAATTCGGGATGGTATTTTGTACTCTTACCAGTTCACTGAGCTTCGATCAGATTCTAGATCGCTCTCAGGAGTTCGACAGGAGTCGGGCTGGAACTAGATTACTGTAGTCTGTAGCAGATAGTATCGAAGTATAAGTAGCTGAGGTATCTTCATGTAGAAAGCTCTCCAGCTTTCAGTCTTGTATTATTCCTTAGTTATTCAAGAATCAAGAATCAAGAACCTAGACTTTTGTTAATATATCATCTTCACCATCAAGAATCCAAGATCTCACGCCTACCTTTCTCAAGTTAAGTGACCAAGTCCCAGAGAACCTGACAAAGACCTGTGGCCACTGCGGACGGATAAATCACATTTGTGAGACTTGCTTTATTTGGCTTCGGACCCCGGACGGGACAAAATGGGCCGCTAAAAATCCCGAAAAAGCCGCCAAAACTCGATCTCTTTTTCACAAATTCGGAAAAAAAAGAAATGGTTCTGGCTCTGGGGGTGCTTCTGCCCATCAAAATACTGGTGAAGCTTTGATTATGTAGGAGTATATTTTGTCTGCATCCAGCTGCCCGGTAGAGAAAGATGTAGTTCTTGACACCAGTGCTACAAACCATATTTTTACTGACAAAAGCTATTTTACTTCTCTCTCTGCAACTAATAAACGTGTCCAGACTGCATCTGGGCATGTTCTTGAGGTTCATGGTATCGGCTCTGTCAGTTTTGATGTCGGCAATTTCTCTGATAGTTCATTGAGTAGAACTATCACCCTCAACAATGTTTGGTACCTTCCTGCTTGTACTAAGAACCTCGTCTCTGGTTCTCAGTTGCATTCCAATGGCTATGGAATGCATACTTCTAAAAATGGGTTGTATATTGTTCATGGAGAGGACAATAATTCTTTAGCAACTGCTAGGGTAAAAGACGGCCTATTCTGCTTCAACGTTGTTAATTCATCACCCGAGTCTTTAATTTCTTCGCGTACTTTACTTTTGTTGCATCGCTTTTCATCTTCTAATTTAACCTCGTCCACTGCTTTGATCACGAAGGGAAAATCGTCTGTTTCTTGCGGAAAATTTTTTTAAATTCTGCAACTTCTTCAACTTCTTTACCTTCGAAATCAGCATCTGAAATTTATTGGCTTCTTCATCACCGATTTGCGCACATCGGTTCTGGAATTCTTTCGTTACTTGACAACAGCCAATTAAATCAGATGATCCACAAGAAGGTCTCTCTGGAAAAGAATTCTTTTGTACAGTCAATTAAGGACTGTGATGTTTGCCTTTCTTGCAAACAGGTTGAGAAAATCCGTCGTGACCCCTCTCTCCGGCCAAAGAGTGTTCTACAGCTGGTTCATTCTGACACTTGGGGGAGGTGTTGTGTGACTGGTATACTCGGTGCCAATTACTTTGTCAGCTTCACCAATGACTTTTCACGCGAGAGCGAAGTCTTTCTACTTCGGAGTCTCACTGAGGTTCCCTCTTATTTCATTAAATACAAGGAATCGAAGGAGCTACAAACCGGTGAGAAAATTAAAGCTTTTCGAAGTGACTGCGGCACCGAGTATAATCTCATCAACTTTGGGGGCATTTCTCATCAAAAGAGTGCCCCGTATACGCAGCACCAGAACGGAGTGTCAGAGCGATTAAATAGAACGCTCGTCACGATGGCTAGGTGTATGCTTTCTCATGCACATCTTCCTCTTCGATTTTGGGATGCTGCAATTTCTTCGGCCTGTTACTTGCTTAACCGTCTTCCTCATTCTCGCCAAAAGATTTCTCCATACGAAATCTTTCACGGTTTTTCTTCTGGCCTTTCTCACTTGAGAGTCTGGGGTTGTCTCTGTTACGTTCTTATAGACAGTGAAGACCCCCAACAATACAAGCTTTCTCCAACCTCCCTCAAGGGAATCTTTATCGGTTATTGTGATTCGCCAACGCAATACCGTGCTTACTTGCCCTCGAAGCAGGGTCGCAACAAAATTATTGTCTCGGCAAATGTCCGATTTGTGGAGGACAAATTCTGGGATTGGAGCAGGTCCGCTCAAGAGCAATTTGGTGATTTAGAAATTGAGTCTGAAAATATTGGCAGCTCAAATC
Source organism: Blumeria graminis f. sp. triticale (assembly GCA_905067625.1). Classification (NCBI taxonomy): domain Eukaryota; kingdom Fungi; phylum Ascomycota; class Leotiomycetes; order Helotiales; family Erysiphaceae; genus Blumeria; species Blumeria graminis. The sequence continues at coordinate 3,272,519 of LR898478.1, forward strand.
ACAACAAAGAAGATTCCTCAAGCTCTGAGGGGCTTAACCCCAACCCCATACACTCAAGGATGGATTTTTCTTACCAATCTTATCCTATTTCTTTCTCAACTACTTCTTCTGTTGCCTCTCAGGAAAATCTTTTAATCCCTGATGAAGGCATAACTTCAATGAATTCTTTCAGTACCCCTCCAACTGTCCCACTCCATCCAGCTCCTTCAATAGAGCAAAATGATCCAGATGATCAGCCTCCTGTTGCAAGTCTTAGAAGGAGTAATAGGATAGCCAAACAGGCTGAGAGTAGGTCTAATTTTCAGCCGGAGCCTCGACTTCTTTACGTTGGTGGGGATGTTCCTATCCCCCGAAATTTCTCAGAGGCAATAAATGGCCCCAATCACCTAGAATGGAAGGCTGCAATCAAGGAAGAGCTCGAGTCACTGACTGAAAAGAAGGTGTTTACTCCCGTTACTCATGTTCCTCACGGGAGGAAACCTATTGGATCAAGGTGGGTTTTTAACGTTAAATCAGATGGCAGATTTAAAGCACGACTTGTCGCTCAAGGATTTCGTCAAGTCCATGGCGTCGAATTCTTTGAAACTTATTTGCCCACTCTTCGGATGGATTCTTTGCGGATTCTTTTAGCTATATCAGCCTACCTTGACTGGGAAATTCACCAAATCGACATAAAAACAGCATACCTAGAGGGAGATATCCAGGAGATTATTTTTATGAAAGCACCCAAAGGTATGTCTGGTTCGAAATTCTTACAGGTGAATAAAGCCCTATACGGGCTCAAACAATCAGGCAAGGCATGGAATGATAAGCTTAATTCTAAATTACTTTCTCTTAATTTTCTTTCTTCTTCAAGCAATCAGTGCATCTATGTGCACTCCAGAAAACCTGTCGCAGTGGGTGTTTATGTTGACAATTTGGTAATCTGTGGGAAGCATCTTTACGATATTCTTGACCTGAAGAAGCGACTTTCATCGGCTTTTCCAGTTAAGGACCTTGGTGAACTTACCACAGTGATTGGATGGCAAATCACCCGCGATCGAAGTACTCGGACCCTCAAAATTTCTCAGTCCGAGTATATTTCTGATAAAATTAATTCTTTTGGTTTAGGGGAGGCAAAATCATCATCTTCGCCTCTTGACGGGTACGAAGGGATCCTTCCATCTCTGGAGGTTGACACTAGCGCAGATGAGTCAGTTTATTCCAGCGCTATGGGAAGCCTTGGTTATGCTGCAAACGGCACCCGTCCCAACATTTCTTTTGCTACCTCACAGCTCGGTACCCTCGATTTTTGTATTACTTACAGTTTTGGGCCTGCTTCTCATTCTCAGGGCCCTTAAGTAATTCTTTTTTCTGATTCTGATTTCGCTTCCGACACTCATTTCCGGAGATCTACAAGTGGATACATAATTATGCTTGGTAATGGCCCCATTTCTTGGCAGTCCCGAAAACAGAAATCTGTTTCAACATCAACTGCCGAGGCCGAATATGTTGCGCTCTCAGAAGCTTCGAAGCAGTCAATCTGGGTTAGCCGCATGCTTAAGGAACTACATGTCGCCGACCAATTTCTTTACAAGGGAGGCATGTTAGTATATACTGATAACCAAAGTGCCATGGCAATTGCAAAGGGCACTAATTCTTCAAAGACTAAGCATATTGATGTTGCCTACCACTTTGTTCGCGAAAAGGTCAATAGTGGCGAGGTTTCTATTTCTTACATTCCTACTGGCAAAATGATTGCCGATATTCTCACCAAACCTTTATCTGCACCAAAGGCCAGGCCACTTTGCGCAGAAATCTTTAATTCCAATTGAGTGCACAATGTCGGATACGTTGTTCAGGGGGAGTGTTGGAATTTGCCACATTTCTTACGATAATTGGCATTCCTTGCAAATATGAACAACTTTCCTGCATGCTGCACAATACATCCTGTATTCTATATTTTAGTTTCTTTTTGCTGTTGAGATATTCTCTCATACATTTGCATGTGCGGGGTAATATGATACTATATGCAAATGTAGTGGGAGATATGGTCACATTGACTTTGCGACAAATAGGATGGCGTTAATGGTGCGGGGTCAGTACTGTTTTATTCCCCGCACAATGGTTTTGTGGTCAGCTGTGCTGAAGACTTTTCACTGTAATAATTGTTGTTTGCATACCCACTTTAACTCTAGGATATGCGCACATAAATTCGCGTTTTACATGTAACTTAGAACTTTAATGGAAACAATATTCTTTGAGCTATACTTTCTGCTCCTCTTACTATGAAATTGCAACAAATGTTGACAAGCGCCTCTTCATCCGGAAATTTAGTCGAGTTCTCAGCTGGGGGTTAATGGGAGGAAATGCCATTTGATGCATTCCACCAATCACCTGTTATATTGTCATTATATAACCGAGGTCGAACTTGACGGCCAAATTGAGTTCTTTTATAACAGATCAGATTTTCATCAGAATTACAAGAGTTTGTTAGGTTGTGTAATCTTTGAGGTTCAAGGTCAACAAGAGGTTCGAGATGGTCGAGTCTGTTGAAGATTGTAAGGAGGTAGAGTCGAGAGTTTGCTGAAAATTATCAGGGCTTGAAAAGTCATTATCATTATCTTCGATAGCAGGCCTGTATGGGTTCTCTCATGTGGGAAGCTCACTAATAGGGAGAGGTCCTATATTAATCTCTAAAGATGCATCAGGTAGACTTGAACAGTTTTGTTCTTGAAATGTAGTCACTGAGTTCATGATAAGTTGTTACAAAAAGTATGGCAAAGCCTCAACATTTGCTGACACATAGGTATGCTTTCTTTCTGGGATAAGTATTCAATAATGATGATTGACTTTGGTGTATCCAACAAATATACCATTTTCTGCTCTTGGAAGAAGTTTGTTTTCAGTACCGCGTTTCTCTCAAGGGATATGTACGTAGCATTTTCGCCCAAAGGGCTGGAGGTAGGAAAGTGAGGGTTTTTTGCTATAGAATGCCTCATGCAGAGTCATCCCATTGATTGCGCTGTGGGATTGGATATTTTTTACATGAATATATATATTCACTGCCTCTGCCCATAATCTTTTGTCTTTTATTGGTAGAAGCATTGCGCGTATACCTTCACCAATTGACCGATTTAACCTTTCAGTGATTCCACTTGATTCTGGAGAGTATGGTGGAGTGAGATCATGTTCTATCCCCTTCTGAGTAATGAATCTGCTCAATTTGTCATTCAGATATTCCCTGCTATTATCAGTTCGGAAACGCTTAATTTTACATCATGTTGAGTTTCTATTTTAGAGATGTAATCAATGATTGACTGAGATGCTTCTGATTTAAGTTTTAGAAATTGAACTGAAGAAAGCCGAGTTGCATTGTCAACAAAACTGATGTAATATAGAGCGCCTCCATAAGTAGGTACTGGTAATAGTCCACACAAGTCAGAATGTAAATATTCTCCTTTGGTTTTTGTCTTTGTCAAAGCTGGTTTAGGTATGTTGTGATTGAATTTTATTATGATTATGAGCAACACGGAAGCTATGGTGGGGGAGTGGTGCGGTCTTAGTATGCTATTGGCTATGGGTGACAGTAAATAGACTTATACAATGTTATGCTGTAAGGATATGAACAGAAAGTGTAAGAATAAACCTGTGTCCTCTTATTGTGGGTACACTTAGAAGATTATATACATGCTCGCTTAATCAGCACACTGGCTATATTATCCCGTGGCCTAAGGCCGTAAACAATGTCCTAATCTCGACTACTCTGTTATTGCACATCATAACACTCCCCCTATCAGAAACAACTATATTACCTGGTAACAGATTTTAGTATATTGGAACTAGCAATTCAACTTTAGTCAGACAGTCGGCGAGTTGGTTTGCAGACAGAACATATGATACTATGATCTTTCCTTCTTGATATTGTTTGCAGCAGTAGAAATTTCTGAGGGCAATATGCTTGGACCGCTTATGGTAATTGTGATTTTTAATCAGTGAAATGGCTGATAGATTGTCAACGTATAATGCAGTGCATTCAGCTCCTTTGATAAGGTCCACAATGTTCAGTTCTTCAAATAGAGATTTTACCCATTGACGTTGCCCGCAAGTTTCTGTTGCTGCAAGATATTCTGCCTCTGTAGTTGAGAGAACGACTTCTTGCTGCATGTGCGATTTCCAGAAAATCGGACCGAACCCAAGTCTAATCAACATGCCTGAAGTAGGTCGGCTATTTGTCGGATCAGATGCAAAGTCGGCATCTGAGTATGCTTCGAGAATTGGTTGTCCTTTATTGTGAGGTTATGGATTGTAGAGGAATGCTGGAATGGTATAGGGAGGTGAAGGATATATGCCGAACAACGAAGCAGTTGAATAGAGCTTAAGGGTGAAGCTTGGTAGGGTGACACGAAGAGGGTATGAATAGACCTTCAGAGATATTCAGTAAATGTAATGAACTGAGGATTTCTGAAGAAGAACACTACATATATATACAGGAATTAGTCCTACTGAGACGAATTTAGAAATAAGCCAGGATATGCGCCCATGTCCCAATATGGCGACGTTATCATGGTGAAGGTATGTCTTGACCACCAGTAGACCCCCAAGCTAGCTGATTGTAAGACAGAATCATGCATATACTGTTGAAATTATGGAGTACAGAGATAAGTCAGGTGATGGTTAATGGAAGTAATTGATGAAGGGTTTGGTTGTTGAGCTTTCTATTATTTCTGTGTTGGGATACACTTTGTCGATCCTACTAGGCTCGATAATTAGTAGTCCCGACCGACTGGTGTTTGGCGAATGGAGATTGCGTATACCCTGTGCTAGCGTTGTTTACTGCTGTTAATAAGAGATCCCGCACGGGCTATCTATCAGGATTAAAAGGAGTCTGGTACCTGTGTTTAGTAGAGTAGTCAAATTGACATCCTTTTATCCTTCATTATTGCATAAGCTTCCCTTTACCAATAAATTCCACAAACTAAGTAGTGGGTTATACATTTTAATATATACTATAATTTCCAACATATCTTGTGTTAAGCGCCAAGACTAATTAATATTACAGAAAATAGATGTGGCGCAGTATTAAATGATACAAATAACGGAAACGAAAACAAGATAGTACATGACTAGTGTAACAGATGCAGGACTGATAGAATTACAACATCCTTTTTGTTTATTAAATGTGATGCCCTTCCCAGGCTCTTTGGCAATGTATCTTAGTACATGGCGTGCGGCCTGAAGGTGATCAATGGATGGGTTGGCGAGGAATCTTGCAAGATGGCTGACAGAAAATATAATATCAGGTTTTGTATTATTTGATAGATACTAGAGTCCTCCAATTATTGAATAATATTCTGCTTTCAGTTGCGCTGAACACTCGGAGTCGCTGTGTTCTAAGAGTCGTTCTAGTGGTGTGTTTGCTGGTTTGCAGTTTCCAAGGCCGTGTCTTTCGAGAAGTGTACAAGTAAAGTGACCTTGTGAAAGCCCAAGTGACTTGTCTCCCTGTTTGATATTGAATCCAAGGAACAGGTCAGTGTCAACAGTCTTGAGCTTGTATCTCTTATGGAGAGCGTGCATAAGATTCTCTATCTTTGCTTTATTGGGTCCCATCACCTGGAAGTCATCAACGTGAAGTAACTCGAATAGATCTTTATGGCTGTTGGTACATAAACATACATCTGACTATGTAAGATTTAGACCCAGCTCTGCTAGAATTGCTTTTGCATCGTCGTACCAAAGGACAGCAGCCTGTTTTTGCTCGTACAAACCTTTCTGAAGATGTATAATTTGCCCATCTCTTTCAAATCCCTGTGGTAGATTCATCTAGAGGTCTATTTTTAGTTTTGGATTGCGGAATGCTGTGGGAACATCACCTTGACATCGGTGCCAGCCGAGCTGATATGCTAGTACGAGCATTATTTGGCCTGTTTCCAGTATAGGAGCAGGAGAAAATGTTTCGTGATAATCTATGCCAGGTCTCTGCATAAATCCCTTTGCAGTGCAACGAGCCTTAAATCTCTCAATGCTACTGTCTGCAAGGAATTTCTTCTGGAATACCCATTTATATCTTAGGGGTGTTCGACCTTTTGGTATGGTATTACGTGGATTAATTTTGATGGTCCCAGTCTCCTATAGTGAGCGCATTTCACCCTGCGCAGCTCTTTTCCAATACTGAGCTTCTGGACTTGTCATTGCTTCTTCCCATGTTTTAGGATCAGTGGTTTGGTTGGCTGATAGGCCATGGTGCAGGCAATAATTGTCAACTTATTTTACTTCCCTGCCTCTCTTTGTTTGCATTTGTCCAGCTGCTGGTGAATGTGGTTGTTTTTGTCCTGCTACAGGAGGTAGTGGATCCCGGCCAGTCATAACCTTTTCTAGTGGGGCTTCTTTGGTTTCAGAGATCAAAACTGGCTCCCCCTGGTTGAGTAATTCTTTTGGGTCTGGGGCACGAGAAATTTCAGGTGAAGTATATTTGCCACATAGATTGTTTGACTGGCACTCACTGCCGTACTCTGACTCTATTGATGAATCAGGCTCGTCACTGGGTTGGATTGCTACTGGTTCCATTCCCGTATGGTGCCATGAAATGGGAGGTTTTGGAGGAGTATTTGAAGACGCCATATCTTGTAATGTTTCCAATGATATGTTTACTGGAACGTTCGGCATTGCGTCTGCTCGTATGACTGGCGGAACATTCTGTGGTTGTCTCATTATCTCATTTGACGTAACATTCACTGTGCTGTGCGGTACCAATGGCTAAATATTAGATGGCAGGTAATGAGTTGATGGAATTTTTCCCTGCTGAGCTTGTAGCTTGGTCCGTGGATTGTCCCTAGTCGACTGATGAGTATCTCTGTTTTTTGGATGTTGAGATTGAAAACCTTGTTGTTGCATTTGAGGATGCTGCGACCTATGACCTTGCAGATGCTCCTCCTCAGACTCAAATGGGAGCTGGGAATTATTATTTGGGGAAAGGGCTAGCTCATTTGTTTGGCGGACTTGATCTTCGAAAATGGTTTGCTCCTTGTGCCGGTACTCTGAGGCAAACTGTCGATTATTTTGGTCAAGTTTGTCACCAAACACAATGTCCTGATTGAACAATGCATGAGGTGTAAAACTCTCAATCCATTTCCACCCCTATACCGGGGCTTTATGTGGATGGTAAATGAGATAGTTTTTGTTTGTGTTGGCTTGAAACCCTAAAAACCACCCTTTTTCTGCTCTTGATTCGAACTTTCCCGGTTTTGGGCTTATCTATTTATATGCATGGCAGCCAAACCAGGGCATGTTTCTGAAATTGATCTTCTCTGGATGGGGTTGTCAAAGCCCTTGTAGGAAGTCAATAATTGGTACCTTTTTGGTACATGTGCAGTACAGACAGTTTACAACAAAGCATGCGTGTTGTACTGCCCAAGGTCAGTAGCTTGGCGGCATTCGGGCATCAATGAGGAATGATTGAGCTACTCTGAGTATGACTTTATCGGCTGCCTCTGATGTACCGTTCTGTTCTGATGTATCTGGTGCCGAGATGTTGGTGCGGATTCCATGCTCTCCACAAAAAGATTTTGTTTTCGAAAATTCAGATCCTCTGTCCCTGAATATAGTGCGGATTTGTTTCCCATACTGGTGATGCATGGATTCGACCCATTGAAACAGTGACAGGGAGATTTAATATTTTGTATTTCAGGTGATTACCCATGGCATTCTAGTTTGGCATCAGTCAGGATAACTGCATACTGATGGCCGTTTGTTGATTATGTTATTTTTTCCATGGTGTCCACAAAAATTTCATCTAGAAGCTCATTTGTTGTTGTGCCTTACTTAAGTGACATTTCTCACATATGGCGAGCTCAGATGTGTCAACCCCCTCAAGTCCCTTTAAGATACTAGTAGTCTTTTTGAATATAAGTTGCCCCATATGACCTAACCATTGATGCCAGTGCTGCGCGTTGGCTGTGTGAGGTATTGGGCTATTCCTCCTGCTGCTACAATCTTCTTGTCGAATTTATTATTTTTTAGTGGTTTTATGTAATAGACATCATTTTTAAGATGAAGTTTTGCAACAGGTAAATTTGCACAGCTTTGTCGACATCTAAATAATACTTCATTTCGAAAGTCTGGGAAGATACTCGCAATGCTCATCAATCTCCCTGCTGAGATGATATTTGAGTTTGAACTTGGCAAGTAGAGACATTCATGCAGATTTAAGCATGTCACCAATTTCGATATGTGCGGTGCCTTGCCTGTTAAGAGATGTGGCACCTACTGCTTGGTCGAATTTAAATGGGCTAGGGCGTATTTGTAGGCTGGTGAAGTACTTTTTCACAGAGACAAAATGGTGCAATGCACCAGTATCATGAAAGTAATGTTGATTATATTCTTTACAAGAAGCTGCTAATCCTGTCAAAACTCCTCCTTCTCGCTCATCGTCACTCTCTAAGTCTGTATCTCGACCCTCGAGTACCACCTTTCCTTTTCCCTTTCCCTTCCTATTGTATGATTTTCCCTTGGGTCTGCTTTTCTCTTCCCATCGATTTCCAGATGAAAGCTCCGGGTGTTGCTTGAAGCATTCCTTGTTGGTATGTTTGTGCCTGCAAATCCTGCATCTTTAATCTGGGTTCGCTGTTTGAGGGATTGGGGCGACTACGTTTCGCCTTGAGCGTTGTGAGCTGCTCTCTGCTTCCCTCAGTGAAGACATCAGAAATCCCAAGGGTTGTAACCCTCCATTCTGGCCCGAATTTCTGGTTTGTCTCCAGCTATTGAACCATTCAACTCCTATTGTCCCTCTGATGAAGTAACCTGATGCCTGTTCTGGTATAATCTTGTAATCATTTATGATGTTATTGCTGTGTGGATCAGGTCGAGAAATAATTACATGTGCTGCAATCTTGACTTCCTGCAGGTTTTTTGTGAATCAACTGCAGTATTTGTCAGCGGTTGTCATCAGGGTTGTGAGAGAGAATAATTCATACTCATGGAGGTAGAGTAGGATGGTTGATGGAACTCGTGCTTCCGCAATTTTGTCAAACAATTGCTTTGCCTTCAAGTTGCGCAGTTGAGTTGGACAAATGCTGGGGTCGAGTCGATAAATTATTGTCTGATAGGCCTGGATTTCACCTCGGGCCCAGTTCCGCAACCATGTCTCGTACTCTATCATTTTTCTGGCGTAGTTATCACTGCTTTCACTTTTTCCAGCTGTTGGAAATTCAGGTTATACTTCAGGACAGAAACCTTTTTTGTCATGAAAAACATAACCAACTAGATCTCGTTTTGCGAGCTTAGCGAGGATTGACGATCTCCATGATTCGAATGGTACGCTGTTTTTGAGCATTATACCTATGAATTTGTCTGACATAGCTGACAGCAATTTCGATTCTAACTTTGGACTGATTGACAAATTGTTTGCGCTTGGAAGAGTTGGGCTCATAACCTATTGTAATTATGTGCAACACGGAAGCTATGGTTGGGGAGTGGTGCGGTCTTAGTATGCTATTGGCTATGGGTGACAGTAAATAGACTTATACAATGTTATGCTGTAAGGATATGAACAGAAAGTGTAAGAATAAACCTGTGTCCTCTTATTGTGGGTACACTTAGAAGATTATATACATGCTCGCTTAATCAGCACACTGGCTATATTATCCCGTGGCCTAAGGTCGTAAACAATGCCCTAATCTCGACTACTCTGTTATTGAACATCATAACAGATTTAGCAATGATGCAGGCTTCACCCTTAAAATTTTCTAGACATGGGAGGATAGTTTTGGTATCTTATATAAGTTTATTGGTCTTAGTGATTGAAGATGGAGCTGAATGGCACTAGGCTTCGTGCCAGAATTCATAAGTCAAGCAGGCAACGTCTTTAATTTCGACTATGTATGGCAGAGGGCCATCAAACTTTGCTTCCAATAACATTTTGCCATTTTTTAAATTTTTATTGAGTAAGATATGGTTAGAAGACTGTTCTGCTGGTAAATTCCTGAAGCTTATAATATATATAATTATGCTGCAAAGTTCTACACCTACAATACACTCTATAGACCCTAGTTTAGACCAGCTTACAAATCAAGTCACATGTATTCTAGGGCTCAGTGACTGATACTTCAACACACCCCTTTAGTCTCAAGCCGCGACTGGGACTTCCAGGTCAGACCTACGCTAATCTATTTTTACAACTCTCAAGTTCAACATCTCAACAAATTTAGAGTGTTTCTTTTCCGAGAGTGACTTAGTCCATCAGCTGCCATTTCATGTGTTGATATGTAGCGGGCATCTACTCTCCCAGCATCAATGTGTTTACGTATAAAGTGATGCTTAATATCAATGTGTTTGGTCCGCTGATGTAGCTCAGGGTTATTACCAAGGGCGAGGCTGCTCTGGTTGTCCGAATAGATGCGAGTCGACACTATATCTTTTCCTGAGTACTTCATCTGGGCCATTATTTGCTGAATCCATAGAACTTCTTGTATGGATGAACTATATGCATAATATTCTGCTTCTGTAGACAATAATGAGACATTGGGTTGACTTTTTGATGAAGCAGATATCACCCCTCCAGCCAGAAAGAATACACTCCCGCCAGTTGATCGGCGTGTGCCCCTATCATCACCCCAATCCGAGTCACAGTAACCGTGAAGATGTGGATTCAGGCTATTTCCATCATACACAATTCCTAAGTTACTAGTGCCTTTGATATAGCAAAATATTCTATCAACACCTTTAACGTGTTGTGGAGATGGATTTGACAGGTATCTGGAGAACGCTGAGCAAGCAAAAGCTATATCTGGTCAAGTATGGATAGCTAAATATAAAAGAGAACCAACTTTAGACCGGTATTGCTTGATCTGTACTGATGTTGCAATGTCAACATTAGGAACTAGGAATTTTTCGAATCCAGCAGCCATTGGTGTATCAACAGGTCGGCAATTTTCGAGGCCAAATCTCTCAAGAATTTGGCGCACATAGGCGTCTTGAGTGAGGTAAAGTCTTTTTCAAGAGCGAGCCCTTGTGATACGAACACCAAGAAAGTAGCTAGCAGGTCCAAGATCTTCAAGCTGAAATTTTTCCGCAAGCCCTTTTTTAAGTCGATTAATCTGATCAATATCTCTTCCAATGATCAGGAAATCATAAACGTAGGTAACAATAAGAATTCCTGTTGACTCACTAAGATACAGACAGTTGTCTGAAGCTAGTGGGTTAAGTCCTATATCAGCCAGACAACTTCGAAGGTGCTTTTGCCACAGTCTGGGAGCTTGCTTCAAACCGTATAAACCTTTTTCAAGCTTACATACAAACGGACGAGTTGAAGTAGTGCTCGGCTCTATCCATCCTGGTGGTACTTCGACGTAAATATTGTCATCTGTATCACTATTAAGAAAAGCTGTGACGGCATCCATCTGCTCAATCTCTAAGTCAAACTTGGCTGCTAAGGCAATGGCAATTTTCCAGGTCGTATTACAGCAAACACCTGCGTATGTTTGTGTGTAATCACGTCCGTACTCCTGCTCAAATCCTCTAACAACCCAGCGTACCTTGTACTTCAGGATTTCACCCTCTTTTCCACGTTTCGTCTTCAGAACTAGCTTACCTGATAGTACTTTCGTTCCTGTTGGTAGGCTAGATCGTCGGACAAGTGACCATGAATTTTTCTTTGCAAGTGATCTGTATTTGCAGTCAATTGCCTTCTTCCATTTCCAAGAATCTTTGCAACTCATTGCCTCTACAAGGGTCTTTGGATCGGATGTATTGTCAACGGTAAGAAGAGACTGTGACGCAGCCACAAAACTAAGAAAGGCTGCTCCTTAATCTGGCACGAAGCTTTCAGCTGTGCTGCGAGTAACTCGATTTACTTTCTGGTACACCTTATTCTTACTTCCGGGTGGTCTACCTCGTGACACGGCTGTTGTTGATACTGGCAGATCATCGAAATGTTCCATAAGTAAATTTTCATCCTGTCGAGTTTCTCCATCCTCTTCATCTCCAGCCTCAATAACCTCATTTTCCACTCTTTCAAGTTCTTTATCCTCTTGATGTCTTTCAAAACTTAGGTGCTCAAAAGGGGTGAGTATATTTAGGGAGAACTCATGTTGATTGGAAGTACTTGTTTCTTTGCCACTACTTTCAATAACGTTATTTTTAGGGAGATAAGATATGGGTTCCCAGAGTTCTTCATCAGGAGGTGTAGAAGTTAGACTGCTATTCTTGTCAAACCGCACAGTTGACGACCGAATTACCCTTCTTTGTGAGGGGATAAATATACCGTAAATGTGCTGTCCTTCGTAACCGGCCAAGATGCCGATTTCCGCTCGCTTGTCTAGCTTCTGGGATAGAACCCTTTTTCAACCGGAATCCGGACGTAGACTTTGCACCCCAAAACTCTCAGATGATATAAGTCGGGTTTTTCATCAACTCCCGTGAAATGACGGTTAAACGCTTGAATGGGTGTTTCTCCGTTCAGTACTGAGGTGGCGGTTCGATTGGCTATGTGAAGTTGGGAACTCACTAACTCAGGCCAGAGGAACTTTGGAATATTCTTTTCGATGGAGACTGTGCAAACTCTGGAGATTATGATGCCAATAGATCGCTCAGCTCGTCCATCCTTCTCCGGAAAATAAGGAGTCGTGGTTTCGATGATTTGGCCCAAGTCAGCAGCCAATTTCCCTAACATCTTAGGTGAGTATTCCTTCCCACAGTCTAATCTCCAGCATTTAATTACAGAATCATACTGAGTTTTCATTAAGGAATTGAAATATTTTATGGCCTCTGTTGCGTCATTCTTTTCCTTGTGAAAATATCCCCATTGCAAAGACGTTGCCACATCTGTAAACATCGTACAGTATTGTACGGCGATCCAAGAATCATCAATCAAGGTCTTCCTGACTGGATTTATAATTACAACATCTACTGAAACTGAGTCTAAAGGATTCCGAGGTCGGGATGAAACACTTTTTCTTACATGTCTGAGAGGTTTCAATAGCTCACACGATTCGCAAATACTTGAAGGAATTGTTGACGTATCAGCATCAAAAGATATTCTAGTGGTTATTTTTGCGGTTTTTTTGACATTTCTTAGACCTAGATGACCAAGTCGACGGTGCCATAGGTCGATGCTAGGTTTTGAATTATGAGCTATTATCGGGAGTGCTACAGTGACAAATGATTCATTGATGTAAAGAGAGTAATTGTAAGTGGCAAACTCAATTCCATTGGGGCCGAACATTTTACCATCTCTCATATATCCTCCTACTTTTAGTAGTTTATTGCCACTGAAAAGATTTATCGGACACTCTGGTAGGTACAAGACGTTCTTTAATTCAAAGGGGTTGTCTTCCCCATTTGATAATTTACAGTGAAGAGTGACTGTACCAAGGCCCCGCGGCTGAGCAGGTCCATTTGCTGTTGTTATCAAAGGTAGATTAGGAACTTCCTCATAGTAGTCAAACTTATCCAGGGAATTTGCAATATGTGACGAGGCACCCGTATCAGGAAGCCAACAATCGGAGTTTTTTGTGACAAAGACAGACATATTAATACAGGCGAGGCCTCCAAATCGTGGAGTGTCATTATCGGTATCATCGTCTTTTGCTTTGCTTTTACCACCGGAACTATGATAACTTTGATCCTTAAACTTTCTCCATTTTTTCTTGTGTTTATCCTCCCACTGCTTGAGAAGGTCTTTATTTTTGGGATCTTCAAGACACTTTCCTTTTGCGTGCCGAGCTTTTGAGTTTCCACAGATCTTACACTCTATAGGCTTTGGTCTAGATTTGCTCTTATCATTATTCTTCACATAGAGAGACATTTGGCTTCCACTAGATTTGCTATTGGCTCGTGCTTCGTCCTCAATGTCATGTATTAGTTTGTTGAGAGATATTGACCTTTTTTCCCTGCAGGCCGCTCTTTGCCGTTCTGCCCAGACTGGATATGAATCCTTCAATGCTTCTAGAAAGACTAGCGGGTGCCATGAGTCAGGAGGAGGGATGTTTAGGCAATTTAAGTTATCAATAGCGTTTTGGAAAGCTATGATAAATTCGTCTATTGAGGGGTAATCTGTATGCCTAAGATTTATATACTTAGCAATGGCCTGCTGATTCATAACTATTCCAGAACTTTCGTATTGGTTAGCAAGCATATCCCACATTTCTCTAGCAGTATTGAGGTTATTCAGCTGAGATGAGATTGATGACAAGAAATTGTTTGAAATGCACAGCTTCATTTTGGCATCTCCCTTAGCCCATTCATTGTACTTCTTGTACTCCTCTTCCGACACACCTTGTTCAAACTCGTCCATAAACTTTGGAGGAGCTGGTGCTTTTGGATGGTATAACCTTCGCAATTCGTGAAGGCGAGCGACATTTTCGATGTTAAACTTCCATTGTTGGTAGTTTTCTTCACCCCTAAGTTTTAGGTTAGAGGCGAGCTACAAACTGGCGCCAGATTTGTGAGACATTGTGGTCTGGGTTGATGGTCGGGAAATTTTAATAATATAATCTCTATATAGATAATATTGACAAGTTGTAAATAACCAATGATTATATTTCCACCTTCTGCCACAGGTCGGAGACCTCTTATGGTTCAGGAAAGCTGGTGGTACTGTAAGCTAGGATATTTATTAACACAAAGCAGTTATGATTGCTATGAGCTATTTGGTCTCATAATCTATTGAGTAAGATATGGTTAGAAGACTGTACTGCTGGTAAATGCCTGAAGCTTATAATATATATTATTATGCTGCAAAGTTCTACACCTACAATACACTCTATAGACCCTAGTTTAGACCAGCTTACAAATCAAGTCACATGTATTCTAGGGCTCAGTGACTGATACTTCAACAATTTTCATTATATTCCCATCATCAAATAAAGTACAGCCTTTAAATCTTTCTCTCTTCCAAGAAAAGAGTGGACATTGCAGTTGAGGTACATACAAAACATCATTTAGACGTAAGTTTGAAACAGAACCATTTGAGGCTTTACAATTCATCATCACTGTTCCTCTACCTTTCACGGACAAAGCTTGACCAGAGCTTGAAGTTACAAGTCCGGATCAAGTCGAGAGATTCTCGAACCAATCTAAGTAAGGACACATGTGAGAGGTTGCACAAGTATCGAGGTAAAAGGGATGGAACTGACCTCTTGGGTCTTTGAGTTTGTTATGTGAGCCTCATCTCTGCTGCCATCTTTTTTGGAAAGATTAGTCTTAGACTGATTTTATTTTTTGCAATTGTTCAAGAGGTGCACAATATGCCGTCCTGGATTATGTTTCTTGCACCAACTGCATTCATGTCTGTTCGAGTTCTTGGATACTCAATTAGATGAAGATTTGTTGCCTTTAATTTCTTTTGTCATGAAGGCATGTTGTGCCTGGACCCACATAGCTACAGTGCACAGCTCAAGTTATGATGGTCGCGAAACTGCATGCATTTGCTCCGTTTGCTCCTGTTTTGTAGAGTTATTATCCTTAGTAAGCAATAGTCTAGGGACTATAAGTAGAGCGCTTTCCTCCAAAGTTGATAGAGCAAGCAATTCATTCTTTCCTCATTCAATACTGATCATTCTTTGACCTGTTCAGTCCAGCAGCCTATCTGTGATCCCTAGCAGCTAACTCCCACAAATTGTATGTACACCCAAATCATAGACCTGTCACAACAGGTTGTGAGCCCGGCGCATCCACGTACTTACAGGAGTTAGCTAACCATTGTGAAAAATCACAGATTGAGTATCATGAAAATGACTAATCCAAAGGAAATTCTTGGTAATGGTATCCCATTCATTGCTGTAACGGCTGTTAAGCCTAGGGATTCCTGTAGCCTACGCTGGCTAGCGCAGGCAATGAATGCAAGGGAATCTTCGGGAAGGATCTCGGAATACAAGGAGCTTAGAAGATTCTCAATGAACTTTCTGGAAGCATACTGAAGGTTCATGAGGACCACAGGTGTATCAAGAATCTTCTAGGGTATTGTCGAGGATTCCATGTTATTCCAGATATAGGGAGAACCTTACAGAAGAGGAGTATCTCAGAGTGTATATATATTTGTATTCTAGCTATAGGAATTCTCTCTCTAGAGAATTATAATTAATATACTGTACTTACAAGATCGCCCAAGCATTTTGTACTGAAACCGTGACAATTGCTTGGAGAATGACATTGCGCACTAAACTTGGACTCAAAAATGTCATGGGACATGTCTTTCATGACATGCCTGGGATCCGTCCAGTCAACATCTTTCATGGATAAACGTGGCGGAAACTAGAATGGTGTCTCATGGGGAGTTCCATTCTAAAACACAACTCGGGGTTAGATCAAGTTCTCAGACAATTAGGACAGGCTCAGGAACATAGGGTCGTTTCATAGGGATTGCGTAGTAATACTGTTTGAGACAGAGCTTAGGGCTGTCCTATTAACTGATGTACATATATACCCAGCGTGAAGGAGTATTCTTCATCACGCAACGTCTTCTGTTTATACTCATACCTGTTGTTCACTCACTTATCTCTTCTCTAAAGAAGACCGCCGTTATTGTACCCTTCTCACCTAATACTCATTTTATCTTTACTTCTTATGTGAACCCTATACCTAACACTGAATTTATACCTCCTACTCTTAGGAATCACCACCATACTCCACACCTGTAACCTACTTGTACCAAATTCGTACCTTACGGAATACTAATAACACGGCTCCTTGAGAACATCCCTACAGATCCTTTTGTCAGGGGTCGGAGGACAGGAGACTTATAAGAAAAGGGATTGGGGCGGAGATTGAGACGAGGACGAGATGTAGACGAGGACAGAGACGAAGACTAGGACATAGGACAGAGGCGAGATTCTAAGATGTAGATAAAATACAAGACAAAAAGCTACAGTACAAATACATCCCAAGAGCTTCCTTAAGTACCTGAGACCGGTCAGTACAATCAAGGGTGCAATAGCCCACAGCTGTTACATAGCAACTGATCAGTATCTTGACTAGTGACTGTTGCTATCACAACACTGTAACCATCGCAACGCACTAACCCTATTCCTGAGTGTATTCATGGGGCGATTGGCCAGGTGCAATACAATATGACAAACTGGTCTGTGGCACCTTTATTAGGGAGCCCAAGCATTTTGTACTGGAACCATGACAGGGCATCACAGTATCCATCCTTCGCATCATCTTGTGAAATTGTCCTGAATCCTCTCACGTCCATCTCAAAGAACTGTCTCCCAGATTTATGCGCCACACTTTGCTTCCTCCTGTGGGTATAAATATCGGCGTCGGCGTGTAAATGGTGACGAGCTGAGGCCAGATAAGGTTGAAGAGAGGTGTGATCATTAGAATAAGGATGTACTAGGTCGTACTTGTAGAATTGATGAGGCTTAGGTAGGTATCAATTTCGTAGAGAGTGAAACACTGATATGGTAGAGTATTTTGAATCACTGCCTCGTCGGCCAACTTGTTTGTTATTGCGAAATTTGACTGAACTCTGCTCTGGGAGAATATTTCACTCCCAGGTTCGTAGAGGACACCGCGTAAAGGTGTTCAGTCTTGCCCTCCTCCGGATCTACCTCGTATAATGCTGGATCTGTAGGTAAACTCTTCTTCGCTCTTCGTGGGTTAATTGCTGGAAGAAGATGGCGCACCCTAGACATGCATCCCTGTTCATCACATCTGAAGCAACTTCCCTCTATGCGAAGCTTCTCTAGCTGATCCTCCGATTTCCATGTTGCCCTAGGACAATTTTTTTTCCTCCATGGTAATATTGCAATGATCCCATTTTATCTCTGCCCCATAATTGACTGATTGACTGACTGATTAAGGTTTTGAATATCTGAACTAACTGCGGCTCTGAATATCTGCGACTGACTGCGATCCTGAATTAGAGAGAGAGATTATAATATATCACGGTTTCATTACAAAATGCATGAGCAAGGTTGTAGGTACAATATTTTAATTATAATTCTCTGAAGAGAGAATTCATGTACTTAATGACTACCAATATATACAGTCTGAAATACCCCTCCTTGGTAAGGTTCTCTCTGTTACTTGACAGCTTAGACTCTCTGATAATCACCTAGGAGATCCTTGATACTCCTGTAACTCTCACAAACTCTCAGTATGTTTCAACAAGGTTCAATGTGAATCATCCCAGTTCCCTGTCATCCAAGATCTTCCTGGGAACCTCCCTTCGTATAATAGCCTGCACTAGACAGCGTAGACTACAGGAGCCCTAAGGCTTAACAGCCATTGCACCCTTATACTCCTAATGTGACATTTACCGCAACCCTAACTTCATTGTGTTGAGAGTATAAGAATGATTATGTTTGGCCAAGGCTTTTGTAATTTGACAATTAGTGACAATTATCTTCATTATGTAATGACTTCCCAATGCAATCCCTATGCTCACTATTAAAACTCTACTTTGGCTTATCCAGTATGATTTGTATGGATACGTCCTAGTATGGCTCCACTTCTATTTTGGGAGGACACAGCATACACTATTATTTTTTCTTCTGTATGATTTAGCAGAATATATGAAAATTTAGGTACTCTAATCACTTAAATAACTTGATAAGAGACACTGCACAGCAAATGTAAGGCATAGATGAATCAGGATTGATTTGATGTCCCACAGTAGTGATATGTCAACCTAACCATGACCTGCATCCAAAGCGATGTGAAACTGACAAGAAAGTACATATAACCCTGCGGGCTAAGTGCGCCAAGATCTCACGTGAGACATACTGAGCTCTTAAAGTTTTACCTGACGTTATCTGTGAAAATATCCTGTAACTGTTTGTACTCATGTAATCATGTACGAGTCGTATTCCTGTAACTATCTATATTAGTGTTGTCTACAACTCGTAAACTTGTACTAGTATTAGTCGCTCCTGACAGTTGCTGTTTGCGATATTGGAACTAATCGTGTTATTACTTCATACTTAGGACTATTTGACACATTAAGCTTGCACAATAGTATGGGGAGATTATATTGTCTGTACGTGGGTGATTGGATGAAGGACGGATTGACTTGTATTTAAAGAGAGATGGAATACTGCATAAGAATCAATCAATCACATTTCTTTACTCTGAGATAAACTTCTTAGTCCCGATTTATCAACATGATATGAGTCGGGTCTTATAGAAGTCCCCATCCACCAAGCTGTGTTCCAATTATCTACTCTATTCTCAACGTGCCTCATTCCCTCTTATAATTGGGAAGTACTCTGTCAATGACCTGAGTTATCAAAGTATGACTACTCCTTCACTTGACAGATCGTCTTTACGACTCGTCGCTCACATTACTCGGTGAGTTTTAACTGACGCATCTACCTTGGAGACAGTGCACGGCTCGTAACTATACGAGTCGTGCGTGTGTGAGTTTTTTATTGTACTAATTAAGTCTATGACTATCTAGCACATTGGGCTCCTCTCTGACCCAGGCCATAACTTGTATAGTGCTCCTATCCTCATTTGTTACTTGGAAGATCATTGATATATTCCCCTTGATGAATAGCCATTCAGCTCAGTGTTTACCCGTGGAATTTGGCCACCTTTTCCACTGAACCTTCTACCCAAAAAAAATAACAAATGGTAGCAATGGAAACTACGTGCGGCTGAAAAAGTCTCAAAAAACCTGCAGGCCCAGCCAGGCGAGGCCTAGACACCCGGACCACATGAGGTGCAAATATTCATCTAAATCTCCCTTCTTTGTAACAGTCGAGGTCGACTTGATCCAATGTGCCATCTCTGTATCGGGTGCTGGGTACGCTCCGGAAACTCATCGGATGGCTTTTCCTCCATGATCAAGGGTTGGTGATGAGTAGGGCTCCGACCCTACCATATGATCTGATCGTGGTTAGTTTCATGATAATGGTAATAG
The DNA here is from genome assembly GCA_905067625.1 of Blumeria graminis f. sp. triticale. Lineage (NCBI taxonomy): Eukaryota > Fungi > Ascomycota > Leotiomycetes > Helotiales > Erysiphaceae > Blumeria > Blumeria graminis. Next base: position 3,292,362 of record LR898478.1, read on the forward strand.
GAGAGTGTGTTGAGAGATGAAGACAATACAGACCGCGAAAGCGATTTGGGATCCTCGTCGAAGTGAGGACTTTGTTACTCAATCTCGGCTCTGAAGACTCTACTGTGGGAGCTGGAGGTTCGTAGGGGACACCACTGACAGGTGTTGAGAATAGTCCCCCTATACGAGTCGTGTAATCTGATACTGGAGGTTCTACGTCCTATCTACTAGGACATGATCTATTTCTCTAACAGAATATACAATTATTTGAAGGAAATAATGACCTCTCAGTCATTGAGGTTGTGGAGCACATTGATTCAATTAACAACCGAAGTGAAACTAAGTATAGAATTTGCAGTCACGTGTATATCAACAACGTGGCCCACTTGATAGCTCCAATTATTCTGAATTCCAACAAACTACTTCTTTTTGTTTGTCTTGATTAATATATTTATTTCACTCAACTAAACAATTAGTCGGCACCTATCTGCTCTGCCTAAAGTCAATCACCTTTCCTTTAACAAAGGATACTGCATGCAGGTGGTTAGCCTTTGGCCTCCGAGTCTATCTAGTCGGTCTGGTCAAAGAAGAGAGCGGTGATAACTGAGCATTTTGTAAAATCGCATTCTCGATTTAACTGCCCTGCCAAATGATTGTGTTCAATATTTCGCTTGTAAATACCCCTTTGGTAGAAATTAAAGCGTGATTATTATTCCTACAAGTGGCCATTCTTGGGATTACATATTCTCCATTGGCCTTCAGAGGATTCAAACAATCGTTGGTATGGCTCCACATTGACAGTTTGGATTAAGTAAGTTGTTGGAGCTAGTCATGGAAGATGATGGTTAGTAAGAGCCAAGTCGAAGGAATGGGGAGACTGACTTCCATCTGGTTGATTACTTGTAAATCGATATGCCCCCTTGATTTCTCCACCATCAAAAATAGGGTCCCTGGCAGTGATTATGTCGGGGGAAGCTGATTTTGCATAACTACTAATTACTTGATATCCGAATACTCGGCTACTTTCACATTCATAGTATTGCAGTCCATATGCTGTCGGCACCAGGAGAAAGAGAGCAGCTAGCCCTGCTGTGGAAGCAGCAAATAGAAGCTTCATCTGGACGATGTCCTCAAGCGATCAAATTGAGTGCTGAAGACGGTGAGTTGTCTGATTGCAGAATCAAAGACTTGGGGAAGAAAATCCTGATGGGATGGGAATGAATGGATTCTGGCGTTTTTATTCAATGCAGATATTTCTGTCAGCGAGAGGCAAAGAAGCAGTGCTTGACAATTTGGATAATGAATATGGCAGGGAGAAAGACTACAGCGTACTTATACTTTGGATAGCATCTACTTTCAACATGTAGATTTTTGAATAATAATCAATTAACTCTACAGCATCCGGCTCTTCTTCCCTGCCAGGTTTAGCCAAAGGAATGGACGCGTAAAGCTCGGCTTACATTACTCGTAAATCAATGATTAGCCCAGTCATGCAGGCCTAATTTCATCATGAGAGGAAGAGAGAGTTTTGTTCAGTTCGGGGATATGCGAGGGCAAACAATGACATTCTCGTTCATTTGTTTGTCATCAGACAACTACTCATGTTAGCCATATCTGTTATTTCATTGTTGTGGGAAGAGTTTTGTGAATATCATGAATCTGATGCAGATGAGTCAGCCAACAACAGATGGCTGGTGCCCGTCACGTCCCTTACCTGGGATGCCCTGCCAATATGCAACAACAAGCGCCGCAACAGAGTTAAGGAGCCACGGCCAAGGATTGCCTCGTATCAGAGGTATCATGCCATTAATATACGTCTAGAATGTAGTGGCACATAATTGATGAGGGACACTGTGTGATGGGCTATCACCAAAATAATAAGAGCAAAGTAAGCTGCACGTAATACAGTCTATTTTCTAATTATCCAGGAAATTGCATCTATCTAGTCTGTAGGACACATGCACATGTAGCTCTGACTCCAGGGAGTTTAATATGCATTGGATCGATGATCTTCCGCATTCTTGAGGTGATCTATTGATGATCTGTATTTGTCAGATCGGCCATCATTTATAATCCCAGAAACAAACATGAGCAATTAGTACATAGATAGGCATAAGTACATGGATGTAAGGCGCAGCTTGTAACACACAGATGAGTCAAGGAATTTCTCTTCGGAGTCAGAGAAGAACTAATGTAGTTTTGTAAAGTGAAGACCGGCGAGGAAGATATGTACATAACAGTGTAGTAAATCTGCAAGTAGATATCATCAATCAACCATTCTAATTTCTCATCCACTACAGTCTCGACTCACCTACAGATAGACCCCAGAAGCTCACCAGCTTGCACACCAGCTTGATCAATCAATAATACGGGTATATCTCTATCCACTCATAACCAAGCTTTAGAACAGAAGCGTGGCGGAGCCTATCCTATCAGAAAACTGGGGAACCTGTCCAGTAGCAATTGAAGAATATTTACGGGTATCAACAACTCAGTAGAAACAACTTGATTCTATTCTTCCGAACATCGATCCCCAGAAGTTATCACTTCTCTAGGTGGACCGTGAGTTTAACTAGCTAATTTAAGGTAATCTATTATTGGACCCCATATATCTAAATGTGATCCAAACACCAAATAAACCTTAGATACTTCCTAATGTCTAACATATTCTCAAAAGCAGAGGCTTATGAAGGGCAATATTAATATTGTAAAGTGTCCGGGAATTTGGCGCAAGAATGTGATACGAGAAGATGTTGGAAAATATACTCTGTACAATATTATATGGATAAATATGAAGTAAAGAAGACTTGATATTTTACAACTATGTGAACATTGGACTTATACATCTTAGGGGAGAAATTCCCACTAGTCTCATGTGCCTGTCAAAACTAATGATGACCAGCCACCTCTCATCTACCATGATAAGCCAAGGTACACTTGTAGTACGTGATTATCCAAACGTATAGGCGACAGTAGGCGCGATTAGCGCACTCGGGACATGTTTAGAGAGAGTCGATCTTGTCGAAAACCTGAGACAAATCAAATAATAATTTAGTCCTAAATTCAAGATTCGGAATTTCCAACAGAAGGTGATACAAATAGCCGGAAAAAACGAATTCTTCACCTTCCAGTGGTGCCGGTGTAATCGCTCAGTATGCTCTGCATATCTGGGATAGCCAAGAAGAATTGCATCCAAATCCAAATTGAAGTCGAAAGCAAACACATGCATATCTCCATTTGACCACTTCTCAACCATCCAGCACTCACCATTATCTTCTGAGTGCTCAACCTCTTTCTAACCACACATCATCTCGCCTCGACAACCAATAAAGGCGTCACACCAATTGCAAACAGGAGCTTGCCTCATTCATCATCAGCCATCACTCACTACAAATTTACGACGCTACGTATACCCGCAAGGAGGAAATTTGGTCATAATATACAAAGTTGGGGTCTTGGTTTATGGGGGACTGCTGCTCTAATGGGGTTATACATCTTGAGGAAGGACAGGCGGCTGAGAGGTGGAGCGAGAGGGGAAAGAGATCTCTGAAGACCATGCTAGGACAGGTATTATCGAGGAGTTTTCAACTTTCGATTTTTTGTGGGCGCCAAGACTAAGATTTCGGCTAATAAGCCAGGAGGGCTTCTATTATCGATGAGTTAACGGCACTCCCCAGCGCCCTGCACGGCAAAAAAGAAGCTAGGCTAAGCTACCATATAGCAATCACGCTCTGTCAAGACTTTTCTGACATTTCAGCACGACCTTTGGGTAGGAGTTGGAAAGAGGCTAGAAAGGCAGAGTGTGAATTTCCCGAGGTACCCACAAGTCTGCAGCGCCCAGCTGGCCGGCCTCTTCAAACGCATCAGAAGGATCACTATGTCTTCGGATTTAGTCCTAATATTGGTATTAGAAGAGCTCTGCAGCCAGTGGCTTTTGCGATTTTTCCCAGCCGCCATACACCCGCAAATGGCCATCGTTTCGTTGGCTGGAGAGGGGAGATAATGAAGGGTTAAGGGCTCCTCTAAGTGTATGATCGATTGAGGACTTGTGAGAGGTGGTACTGTTTGAGAGGACCTGCATGTCCTACATAGTCATAGACTCAGACAGGATAATAAAATAAATAAATAATAATAATTATAATAAAAGTTGATACAAATAGGGGGTATAGTGACACGGATAGAAATCCGCGTTATTGGCTGAAATAATACCCATGTATAAAGTAATTGTTATTATCCTCTTCAATCTATAGTTCATGTTGAAATTATGGAGTTCAGAGATGAGTCAGGTGATGCTTAATGGAAGTAATTGATGAAGGGTTTGGTTGTTGAGTTTTCTATGATTTCTGTGTTGGGATACACTATGTTGATCCTACTGGGCTCGATAATTAGTAGTCCCGACCGATTGGTGTTTGGCGAACGGAGATTGCGTATACCCTGTGCTAGCGTTGTTTACTGCTGTTAATAGGAGATCCTGCACGGGCTATCTATTGGGGTTAAAAGGAGTCTGGTACCTGTGTTTAATAGAGTAGTCGAATTGACATCCTTTTATCCTTCATTATTGCATAAGCTTCCCTTTACCAATAAAGTCCACGAACTAAGTAGTGGGTTATACATTTCAATAGTTCACCATAGATTGAAATAAAAGCTTTCTCTGACTATAAGATTTCCCAAGGGCCTATGCCTAGACTGTGACAGGGGCTTGCTATTGTATTTGGAACTGGTGGCAAAAGCGACTAAATTCTTCGAGCAATTCAGTTTTGACATCATCATGCCTTGCATGATCGAGCAGGATCTTCAATTAATACGGCACTGGATGACCAAAACAGTTATGTAAATGGCGAAGCTCTTGGTCAGATGTTGTAAAGGTAAGAGCTTACGGAGGTTAATTGGCAGAAGTTATACGGATGATTATTGATGAATCAATGTGAAATTCTGATATATTTGATATTCAGAACTGTTAAAAGATGGCACCAGAGATAATAGCTGTCCGCACAAGTGTATCCAAAATGGGCTTATTTTGTGTCTAAAGAGAAAATCTACATACATGTGGGATCACCCCCAAGATGCTGTCTCGCTTATTGCTGACATAATCAACTCCTAGGAGCCAGATAAACTCTGGATCCCATCTACAAGGCAATAGCCTGTGACACTACTCCCATTCTCCATTTGGTGTGAATATTAGGTGAATAATCATAACCCTGCCAGCAGCGCTCGCTTTGTTATTTTTCTACGCCCTAATATTGCACCAGAATCTTCACAAAGATTATCTTTTGTTCCATAACGTGCTTCAAAAATATCCAGCGTTTCAGTTTCTTCCAAATTAACCCTATGTTCCCACGTGGGCTCAGCAAATCCTTTCCACTTAACTAGGACCAAGCGTCGATGCACTTTTCCAATTTTCCTATTTTCAGCTTGTAAAATTTTCTCGACAAATTGCTGGGACTCTTCATTATCTAATTGACCGTCTTGTATTTGCGATTTTACTGGTGGAGGTTGAGCGTCGTCAGTGATTTGGGACGGTAGTGAGTCAGTAGCTGCCCTTTTTAACAAATCAACGTGAAAGCGTGGCCATATACCTCGTGGCGTATTTAATTCGACTGAATTCCAGTCAATGACTTTTTTTACTTGGTACTTTGCATTTATCCATGAGAGTTTTTTAGATAGTTGTGGGGTCTGAATATTCTTCAAGTTTAGCCATACCCGGTCTCCTAATTTAAAAATATCAGCCTCCCTGGGGCTTTTGTTTGAATACTCCTCCATGCCATGCTGTCCCGACGCCATACCTGCCTATGCCATCTCTTCTGCCTCCTTCAGTCTATTCACGAAATTCTGAGCCCTTTTTGCCGGATCTGAAGGGAAACTAAAAGCTTCTTGTTGGTGAATTGGTTCTACATGGTAGCCATGTTCGATCAAAAATGGGCTCATTCCATGTGCGGCTGACTTTCTATTGTTCAACGCTAGCATAGCGCATAGGAGTAGCTCTTTCCAGTCAAATTGTGTGTATGTAACAAATGCCTGTAGGTAGACCAAGATTTACTGATTCATTCGCTCTGTAAAACCGTCTGTTTGGGGATTGAATGCTGTTGACAGTCGCTGGTTTTTTCCTGATTGGCGGCAAAGCTCCCTCCAAAAGTCTCCAATCCAGTTAGATCCCCTATCAGAAGTAATATGATTAGGAAACCTGTGATATCGGAAATGCAACTTGAGAAATACCTTTGCACAATCTTCAGCTTTCATAGTCGTCATCTCTTCAATTGCAACACTTCCTCTTAGGCGATCCATTACTACCATCATGTATTGCGGGTCTTTGATTGTCTTTGCGGGCAAATCTGTCATAAAGTCGATTGCCAACTCACTGTTAAATCGATCGGGAATTGGCAGACGTCGCAGTAGTCCTTTTTTAAGCTCTCTCCACACATGACTACGGCCACAAACATCGCAGTTCCGGCAAAATTTTCGTACCATTCTTGAAATCCAAGGCCAAAAATAATAACGATTTAGTATTGCTAGTGTACTATCTCTTCCTGGGTGGCCTGTATTGTGAGAATCATGAGTTTTTTGGATTAAAGCTGCTTGTAGCGGCTCATAGTTTGGTACCCAAATTCTGTCTCTGAATTTCAGAACACCTCTCGCATCAAAGGTACATTCTGCCAATGAGATTTTAAGGTCGGTGAGAGCCGAGGGCAAACATCTATCTCTGTTTTCAAGACATTTATAGAGAAGCCGTATTTTTTATCCGCTTTTAAGGCTTTGTCCCATAATATCTGCAGATACTCATCCGAAAATATTTTGCTACCAGCTGGAATAGGTTTTGGATCAATATCTATAGAAATTGCAGATATCCAACTATCCTTGATAAGTTGCAACTCTCTATCTTTTAATCGATAGTCGTCTATACCCTGGGGCATGTCTTGCTCACGCCTTGATAGTACATCTGGACTGTCCGCCTGTTTACCCGGCCGGTATTTCAGTTTGAAGTTAAATTGGGAAAGTTTTTGCAACCATCAGACTTGACGCTCATTAAGCCCTCGTGTTGACATGAAAGGCTTAAGATTTTTATGATCAGATAAAACAATGAAGGGCTTGTCTAACCCTATTAGCATGCCTCTCCACTCCTCCATACAGCAAAAAATGGCCAACAATTCTTTATCATGAATATCATAATTGGATTTGGCAGGGCTCAGCTTTTTTGAAAGATAAGCGATTGGTTGGAGTATTCCTTTGGCATCAATTTATGATAAGCAGCCTCCCAGTACGTAGCCTGAACAATCTGCCTCAAGTACTGTTTCCTTTTCATCATCCCACAAAGCCAATAATGGTGATGTAATAAATAATTCCTTGAGTTTATTGAATGCTTCTTGATGAGCGTCGTTCCAATAAAAAACTATAATTTTTTGTGAGTCTTAGAAGAGGTGCGGCAATGCCACCAAAGTTACGGATGAAGTCTCAATAGAAGTTCGCAAATCCTATAAAACTTCTTACACCTTTAGTACTCCTGGGTGCTTGCCAACTGTTAATAGCATCTACTTTTTCCGGGTCAACCTTAATACCCTCTCCTGCACTTATTATAAACTGAAGATATTTTGTTTGTTTGACAGCAAATTCACTCTTACGAGGGTCCATCTTTAGACCGGCTATTCCTAGACGTTCGAGTACCATATTGACTTTCATCCAATGATCACTGAGATCACCTGTGGTATATATCAGTACGTCATCTAAGTAGGCTGAACAAAAGTCCCCGAGGAATTGCTGTAAAACGGTGTTAATATATTGTTGGAATGTACTTGGCGCCCCTGTTAATCCGAATGGTGTGATAAGCCATTCAAAAGAGCCATAACAAGTACGAAACACTGTCTTTGGCTCATCACCTTTGTGGACTCTTAACTTATGGAAAGCCGCTCGAACATCCACCTTTGAAATCCAGGTAGCTTTTGCCACTTGCCTCAGTGTTTCTTTAACAAGTGGAAGTGGGTATCTATCTTTGATCGTAATTGAATTAAGGGCCCAATAGTCCACACAAAATCGTAATCCTTCTCCTGGTTTCTTGGCAAATAACACTGGGGCTTCACCCGGTGAGGCACTCACCCGAATCCAGTTTCGATCGAGATGATCTGTAAGTGTCTTTTGTAAGACAAGCAATTCTTCTTGTGACATATTGCAAAGAGGGCCGAAGGGAATTTCTTTCTCCATACCATTTTCATCCTTGACTAGCTCAATTTTAGTGTCAACTCCCGGTCGATGGGGAGGTAGCTCGTTATTTTCATCTTCTGTAAAATATCGGGCGTTTTGGCGAATTTCTTGTGGTAAGCTAGCTTCAATTTGTTGCGGAGTTTGTTTCGCTTTAATTTGAAGCGCCTTGTTTATATCTGAAATTGATGCCGCAAAAATTTTCGTATCCTTATCCTTAGTTTTGCGTGCTCGTGCGCACATAGCTGAGAGGTGAGTTCCAAGAATCTGGTGAGTGCCTCCTATCTTAACTTTTAGACAACTTATCCTTGCCTTCGAATGCACAGGCAGACGGTCATCCCATCCCTTAGCTTTAACGGTAAGACCTCCAGCAGGACCAAAACAAATATAACGCTGCCTTTCGTTACATAGATGTGACGGCTATTAAGCCTAAGGGGTTCCTATAGCCTATGCTGTCTGGCGCAGGCAATTATACGAAGGGAGGTTACTGGGAAGATCTTGGATGACAGGGAACCTAGATGATTCACATTGAGCCTTGTTGAAAGCTACTGAGAGTTCATGAGGGTTACAGAAGTATCAAGGATCTACAGGCGATTGTCGGAGAGTCTGAGTTGACAGGTCATAGAGAGAACCTTATCGAGGAGGGGTATTTCAGTCTGTATATGTAGGTAGTCATTAAGTACAGAAATTCTCTCTTCAGAGAATTATAATTAAAATATTGTACCTACAACCTTGCTCATGCATTTTGTAATGAAACCGTGACAATAGAACATCATTAGCTCTCATCTAAGGATCACCCAGAATTATGTCATAAGCAAGATCTGTTGTGCTGGCTCGGTTGAGTTGTTAGGAGACAGGGGAACAGAGGATGGGCTGCTGGATTAGGAAAGGGTGGAAAATACGGGCTGGTGCACAGACGCTGTTCATGTACTCTACAATCTCTTCACCTGCCGAGTTTAGTGAATTAAATCTATCCAAAATAATATCATACTTCACATCATCCATTAGATGATATTATCAATTGTCGGGATGCACATCTAGCATCACCTACATAGATCACCATTGTCAGTAAGAGTTCACTTTTGATACCTACTGACACCCATTTGGCCACAGTGATACGCACTCGGTGTCCGTTGTGCCATCACCCAGCGTGAGCGCGCCATCTCCGCGACTCACCATTGCATATGAGCCCGTGTAATTCCACCGACGGACAGCAGAGACATAATTGCTATATACCTCACAGCTCATAACCACAACAAGATCATCAATGATATAACCCCAGATTCTTTCACACCTGCCATCAATATCCATATCTACACAGGTTATTTTGTTTGTAGAGCGCCGGTGATCATCATTCTTTGCCGGTTTCAGCTCTCTCATTTCGATAGGAATTTGCGGTAGCTTGTGGCATTTTACAAATGAATAATTGAAGGCGGAATAGCATAAGCACCCTGAGTCCATGAATATATTGGTGTAAAAAATTTTATTAATTTAAACTTCTAACAGGAAGGGTGTGCTATCTAATTTCTTTACAATACTTTTCATTTCTTCGGCCATAGCTAACATTTTCCTCTGGGCCCAACTTTTTCCAGAGTTCAAGCATTTCCCGACTCTTCCTCATCGACTGCTGAACCTAAACTTAGCCTTCGAGCTTTTGAGCTACTAGCTGCTATCACATTTACATTGGAGGGTCTCCTTACCCAGGTAAAATCGTGGCATTTTTTGTGCCAATATCCATTTTTGACACAGCAGGTACACTTACCTGCCGCACGTAAGGCTGCAAATTCTTCTGGGGAACGCCATGGCGCCGGGGGTTTGCTAGTTTTAATATTCCCCTTTCCTGGATTCTGTGAATTCACTGCGTTGATAATTGTGGTCAGTGTTGAAATGCTTATGCCATTGATCCCCGACATTTGAGTATCACCATTGGCATCCACAATATTAGAGATTTTTTCTTGTAAATTGGTAGAGGAAATTTCCGGACCCAAAACAGAACTTGGTTGAGTGTCACCTTGACTGTTAAAATACCACGTTTTTGAAAAAATTGGACCTCTTTTCGGAAAGTAGTTGTCACGAGCTTCTAGCTTACCCGAGACTTCTCACAATTTTCCGACAAATAGTGTATAGTCATTTTCTGAGGTCGTTACATAAACCAGAGCATCCGATAATCGATCATTTGAACACATGCTCGGATGGTTTATCTTAACGCGACCTTCCCATTTAAGCCCCTTTGCCTGTGCAAGTGTGTACTCGAAGTCTCCAAGGAATTCGGAAAAAATTTGATGTTGATCTTGCCTCATCATGGATAGCGATTCACCTGCAGCTTTTCCAGACGTTTTATCCTCAAAAATTTCATCAAAATGGCGAAGAAATGATTTATAATTCCAGTTTTTATTTGGACCGCCTGTAGAAAACCAGTGTGAAACTCGAGTCCTGCACTGTTTGGGAATGGCATTCATCATCTCCATACAAACAGCACGGTGACCACCTAGCAACTCCCAATCATCTTCTATCTCAGTGTTTAGCTGATCCATGAAAGTGTTGTAGAGCTCCTTAGACCCATCCCATTCTGGCCATCTTGAAGCCCTTTTCCTTCTATAGGTTGGGGCAGATCTAACCTCTTCGGGAGCTGGGCCGTCTTCGACATCTATGATAGATAAAAGCTAATTTAATTACTCCTGTGTCAATCTAGTCTTTGGCAGCGCTGCTTTGGAATTAGACGAGAGGGGCAAGTTTTCCATGTTATAATCAGACATTGATAAGTACTCTTGTGAAAGAACTGAATGGTTTGTATAGGCAGAGTCAGTAGGTGATGGGACTCTAAACCTGCTCATATACAAAAAAAATGTTAGATAAAACTAGGAGAGGTTTTAAAACTTGCACTAGCAGTGTAAAAAAAGTTGAGACACAAAATATGTGAAAGGATGGCACCAGGGTGAATAGCTGTCCGTACGAGTGTATCCAAAATGGGGTTATTTTGTGTCTAAAGAGAAAATCTACATACATGTGGGATCACCCCCAAGATATTGTCTCGCATATTGCTGAAATAATCAACTCCTAGGAGCCGGATATTGTATTAACTAGGTTATGAGAAGTCTAAGAATTGTCACAATGGGTGTAACAGTCAACTTGGGTGGATGTAGGATAGCACTTTTAGTCTAACGTGAAGAAGACAGATATATATTGTAGATCTGCTATATTGATGACTATTGAATATAAGAGTGGAAAAGGTTGATCATATACAGAGGTCTAGCAGCGAGTATTTATACACAAAGATAAAACATACAATATATCATCAATAGCAATAACTGCCAACCATTCAGCCATTCAACAACTATGTCATTAGATATACCTGCATCATACTATCATATAATTGTGTATGGTTGAGATACTGGTGTTGTCATTGCTGTGTGCTGGTGACGTATCAATGACGCATGGTCGCTTGTCCTGTTGGTTACACTTGCCCAATACTAGCCATTCCAAGTTGTGTGATCTATAAAAGGGCCTGATCACAACACCGGATAAACACCGGATTCCATCTACAAGGCAATAGCCTGTAACAAGAACTATGAGGATTTAGGAGGTAGAAAGCGCTAATTATCTACACATCTGAGGTAGCTAGACTCTCGCCTCATTTACCCAAAATAGTATCACAAAATATTCTAGTCTCCTCCGTCTGGCAGTACAATCTAGAAACACTTTCTATACAGTGCTCCATTGTTCCTCTACTCATCATGGAGCCACCTGGAAAGATCTTCCTTCACCCTCAGTGATCATAACCCTTGTGCATTGTAATCCTAGCCATGACCAGCACAACATCAGATAATTAGGGAATGTTACCCTCTTCAGCGAGCAAATCAAACCACGCGTGCCCCATTTGCAAAGGTTAGGAAACTCGTGAATACCTGTTTCTGTGGACTCGATCATAACATTACAGATATTGTCAAATGAAATGCAAAGAGTGTCCATAATTTTCAAGGAGAGAAGGACAGGTGTTTTATTAACTAGGCTATATAGGACTAGGACGTTGGATACTTTTGGGGAATTTATGCTCATGGTAGATTTACTTAATTGCTATTGCGTTTGTTATTGTGATATGTAATACTTGTATCAATTTTCTTGTGTAAAGGAAACTTGGTTACAAAGAAGGAGCGGAGGTTGATACCTCCTTATATGTTGCTCCAGAATTACTTTGTTGTTCACAGCTTAGTGCTAGAACATTCCCATGTCATATTATTTCTCTCCTACGAGAAATTACCATCTCGTTCTCCCTCAGTCCTGTTGTAATGTAAGTTGTATAGAAAAGCGTAAGCTGTTATGCTTGTATTTAATATCACCTAGTTAAGCGAGTTGGGAGATTGACGAGTCTGTAAACTATAGTGGAGAGTTGTTGATTAAACCCACTTAGTATCAGAGCGCTATTTAAACTAATTACTACATCTAAGCGAAGGTATTATGATGTATGAGCACTGGACAGTGGTTGAGAGTGAACTTAGAGACAGTACAATAGTTGATGTCACAGGTAATCTATAAGAGATGACTCAAGAATGGATTTTATGTTCTAGAGTATGAATATGAAGAGAAGTGAATGGTTTGTTTTTTATTTTAAAGTCCTAAGCTAAAGCTCTAGGTCCACTATCAGTACAAGTATGGTGGAGCCGGTGGGGCTCTCTGCGTACAGGCCCAACTCATTCCAACTGCGGAAACCTCAACAAAAGTAGATGAAGTTAACAACAAAACTTAAATCAAAACTAAAATCAAAGCGTAAATCAAAAAAAAATCTGAAATAAACTGAAAAAATAAAAAATTATTTAGAAGAATTTCATATGTGGTCCAGATCCCGAGCTTCTCACCTGTTTCCTTCCCTGTCACATCTTCCAAGTGACTTTTCCTAATCTCCGCTGAGAGCGAAAGATGAGCTCTCAGGTAACCTTTGCTGTCGGCCAGTTTCCTGCTTTTTGTTGTGAAAGTTGTTGTAGACTTCACCAAGGACTGCCGAGTCCTCAAACTTCTTCATCGGTTTCTAGAATTCCGAAACCCATCCCTCCGCCATGGAGACGTCCTTTGCAGAGGCGTTCCTCGCCTCTTCGTCCTTTTTGTATGCAGCTTTGACACGGGTAAAGTCTGCATATCTTTCTTGCTCGACTTTGCCAATTTCTGCGAGCTGTTCCTTGGTCACCGGTCCATCTTTTCTTGGTCTGGCTTGGCAGTGCTGAGAGTCCGATCGGTGAGGTCCCCCACAATTACGACATCGTGTGAGGGCCTTGCGCTCTACTTCCGAGTGTTTGTTTGAGCCGCAGTTCTAGCAGGCTGAAGCACGGGTGCATCCGCGGCTGGCGTGATAGCCAAGACAAAGTTTGCACTGTTCGAGTTGGTGACGAGGTCGGAAGAGCTTTGCAGCTCAAGAATCGTCGAAGAGGCGGAATCCAGGTCTGGGCGCGGACTTACGAGGAAAGAGGGCTTGCCAGATCTCGTATGGCGCCCCAGGCTTGCAGTACCCATGCGGACGGACAAGAAACGGAACCGATTTTGTCACTCGCGTGACTTTGTCAGCAATCATTTTTGCCGTGATCTCAATGGGACCTGCAAGTGTGTTTATTGTCACCGGTTTGGTGGCAATTTGCGAGGCAACCAGATTTGACGCTGGTTCCAGTTTGATTCCAGACTCGCTCCGTGACATGGAGTAATCTAGCAGCTCTTTCCGAGCGAGTTCATTCTTTGCTGTCAGTGCAAAGCCTGTTTTGACCCGCTGAACCAACGTGATGTCGTCGGCAGCGGTACCAAGCACCTGTGACACAGTTAATCTTACGCCAGCTGGTGACAGGAGTCGGTGGGGGTGGTTAGCTTTGAGGCGTAGAAAAAGTCTTGTGTTGATTTTTGTCCTCGGATTGGCACTTTTTGCTTTTGGGGCGGGCAGTGCTGCCTTTGTAGTCGACGGCCTGGCGCTGCGGCCTAGACCTGCACGGGCTACTGTGGCCCAAGTCGTCTTTGGTGCCAGAGCCTGGGTTGTTGAAGGGTTAGGTACCCTAATTTCATGAGCCCTCGGCGGAGGAAGGTTGATGGGGCGCGCAGGGAGAGCTGGTGGAGTGCCCCCTGGGCCTGATTGTATGAACTGGCCAATGGCCGCTCGAAGGTAGACTTTGATGCCGTCTACAAACTCTTTTTCGTCGCCAATCGAGAGAGGCGAAAGTGCTGCTTCAACACTGCTTATTGCAGTGGAACAGATTGATAAACGGGCCTTAATTTGCGTCGTGCGACGCTTCTCGGCCTCCATCACTGATTGCAGCACCGGTGGATATTCCGGTGCTGATGTCGAAGCTGCGCCTTTTGAGGCTGGCACAGTGAATTTTCTTGCAGATGTTTCTGCTTGTTCTGTCGTCTTTTCTCTGACGACTTTCTTTCCTTTCCTTGAACTGCTTGCCTCGGGGGCCAGCTCGGCGGGTTTCGCGGTCTGTTGACCATTTGTTTCTGTTCTGATCGGGTCAGAATCAGTCATCTTTTGATCGGGAAGTATGGAAGACTTCCCAGGGATAAAGGCCTCACTCGCAAATAGGCTTGATAATTTTTGCGCGAGGCAAGGTATTTTTGCAGGAGCCCTCGGGCGGACTCTTGCGTTTTCCAACATTGGGTTGGGGAGCTTTTTTCGAACAGGTGGCATGATGAGAATGCCTGTGTGTCACAAACCATCACTGGGATGTCGTGTCGCACCCAGGCAACCGAGTTATGACGTGCATACAATAACTCTATTTAGGTATTGTAATGGTTACAGTGTTGTGATAGCAACAGTTGCCATTTAGAGTACTAGTTAGTTACTGTGTTATGGCTGTAAACTACTACACCCTTGGTTATAGTATTGAAGCTCGTGTACTTAAGGAAGCTCTAGGACTGGATGTGTACTGTAGCTTATTGTCTTGTAAATTACTCATGTTTTAGAATCTAATTATTAATCTAAATATCTCGTCCTCATTATCAGCCTCTGTCTTCGTCTTCGTCCTCGTCTTCGTCCTCGTCTTCGTCCTCGTCTTCGTCCTCGTCTTCGTCCTCGTCTTCGTCCTCGTCTTCGTCCTCGTCTTCGTCCTCGTCTTCATCCTCGTCTTCGTCCTCGTCCTAGTCTCAGTCTTCATCCTCGTCCGTGACACTGTGACTCGATTACAATTTATTGAAGGAATGCGACGAGCGCGAGAGGGAGGGAGAGGGGGAAAAGGGAAATATTCGAAAATTCGAATTTCAAAAAATTGTGAGTGTGTGTGTGTCATTGTGGGCGGTACTCAACCACTTATCTGTCTACATATTGAACTTTACCGAGGACCGCCATTATCTGTGCACAATCAATCCCGTGCCAGATCACAACTCCTAGAGATCAGCCTTCCTCATTGGCTTGATACAATCTCATGACCAACAACCGATGTCTAACTATTGCACAAGCATAGCGACATCGTCGATTGGTAGAATAGTCCATGCATGAATGTGCAGAGCAGATGCATGTACATGGATCATAACAGAAGGACACGATTCACTTGTTTATGCTAAATAATTGGGAGGCTAGTCAATGTATGAGTCGTCATGAATATGGCTAGTAATAATAGAACTGTTGGAATTTAGAATAATTGGGGCTATCAAGTGGGCCACGTTGCTGATCTACACATGACTGCAAATTCTGTACTTAGTTTCACTTCGGTAGTAACTTGGACCAATGCGCTCTACAACCTCAATGACTGAGGGCTCATTAATTCCATAATTAGAACCTTATTACGTTCCGTATTAACGGACTCTTCATTGCCAAGTAGTGCCAATTTCAATGGAAATAACTTAGCATAGACGCACTAGCCTATGATGAGTTTAGTGGTAAATACAGGTAATCTGAGGAAACTTTAGATACTTTCATGTAATATATCATTGTCGAATAATTCAATAATATGAAAAAAGGATTACATTAATAATTCATTTGATCTATTAAATATGAAGCACTTCAAAGGAGTGCCTATATTCTCTGAGTGAGTGTCCTCCGAAAACCAATACACAACGTCCAACACATATGCCCAAGCTTTTCAACCTTGAGGCCTCCTATGTCCAGGCTAAAGTTAACTACTATATTTATTAATTGGGAGGGCTTCTATCGCAATATGACTGTATAGAAGACGATGGAATTAGCACAGTGGATTGAGGTCAGATAGAATCAGATATTCGAGTTAACTAAAAGTATACTAAGATCAATACAGCCAGACTCCTAAGTACAAATTTTCCCCCTCGCAACTGATCTGCATGAATAGCATAATTGACGCGACTCATGTGTTTGACTCTGCCTGACTCGGATTGCCCCTGTAGCAGCTAGACATACCTTGACATTTAACACCCCCCCTCAAAGGTTGTCCTGACTCTAGTCTCCTATCAATTGTTGTTTAGTAGATACTATCACGGGGACTTGTGTACAGTTAATACCAAGCTGTTCAATGAATTTCTGGAACTTCACTCTTGCCAACGGTTTGGTCATGCCGTCTGCTACCATATCATCACTAGGAATGTAATCAACTGCCAACCTCCCCTTTCCGGCGAGATCACGAATAAAGTGATAGCCAATATCGATATGTTTTGACCTTTCGTTCAGATATGCGTTTTCAGTTAGCGCAATTGATCCTTGGTTGTCTCCGAGCATTTGGACTCGTGCAGGGTTTTTCCTGATACACTTTGGTAGTCCGAGGTCTCGAAATAGTTGAGCAATCCATTGTCCATGTTTTGAACACATTGATAGAGCAATATACTCAGCTTCACAGCTTGATGTTGATACCGAGCGCTGCTTTTTACTCGACCAAGAGATTAGACCACCATAGAACATGGTGACGCTTCCTGAGGTACTTTTACAGTCATTTTTATCACTTGCCCAGTCGGCATCCAAATAGACCTTAAAGCTACTGTATTCTCCTCCGAGACTGTAACGGATCCGAAATTTTATTGTCGACTTCAAGTATCGGAAAACTGTTTTGAGTGCATATCCATGATTTTCTGCGGGATCACTCATGAATTGACTGAGTTTTCCAACTGCAAAAGCAATATCCGGCCTCGTGATGGTTGTGGCATACATAAGGCTTCCAATTGCTTGCTGGTATTCTGTAACGTCGATTCTTTTGTCATCACTTGTGGCGGGCTGTAAGTGTTCATATCCAGTGAGTGGCACTGTTTTTGGCTTGTGAGCACCATTTCTGCATCCAAACTTTTCCAACACGTTTTGAATGTATTGTTCTTGGTCAAGATATAGGGTCCGGTTCTTTCTATCTCGTATGACCCTAGCTCCAAGTATCTTTTCTATCTTCCCCAGATTCTTGGCGCTGAATCTTGTCGATAACTTTTTATAGAACCAATCCAAATGTTTTTGAGACTTAGCTGATGCCACAATGTCATCAACATAAACCAATAGACTTGTACCATTGTCGTGAGTAAACATGCACGGATCGGCAAGGCTTTGTGTGAATCCCCATGTCAGTAACAAATCTTTGATCAGACAGTTCCAGTCTCTTGTAGCTTGTTTTAGCCTATATAAACTTCGAAGTGCTTTCCAGACGTAGCCTCTTTTAATTGAAATTCCTTTAGGTGGCTGAAGAAAAATGTCCTCTTTAAGATGAGATTCTGTAAACGCATTCTTGATATCATAATGGAAACATTCCAAGTCTTCAGCAGCAGCGACAGCAAGAAATAATCGATGTGTGTCCATTCTTACTGTTGGAGCAAATGTTTGATCATAGTCAAGACCGTGAATCTGACTGAATCCACGCGCTACGAGTCGGGCTTTAAAACGTTCAATTGAGCCGTTGGTATGAGTCTTGATTTTGTATACCCATTTGCAGGATACAAGATTTACGTCTTTTGGTGGTATGACTTCCACAAATGTATTATTTTTTCGGAGTGACACCATTTCTTCATTCATTGCCTTTTTCCATTCTTCTGAGTAGGATGGGTCTTTCGTTGCTTCTGCAAAGCTAGAGGGAATTTTTATACCCGCAATTACCTCGGCTGGAAGTGCAGATTCTACATCTTTATCATGTAGCTGATGCAATAATGAACTGTTCGTTAGATCATTTCTTCGACTTTGAATCAATTGTGCAATGAATACCTTGACACGTTTGGAATCTCGAAGCGACTCAGTTTCTTGCTGAGAGGTACGTTTCCGAGCGGTAGAGCGTGTAAAGTATCTGTGCCTTTGCAGTGGGAATAAATGTTTTGAGGTCGAAAAATTGTGCTCAAGATTAGTGTTAGCTAATGAGGTATCTACGTTTGAATTCTTTGTCTGAGAATTCAATGACAATATTTCTGTTGAATGATTAGCATCAACTGGATATTCTTCCTCTAATTCATCTGAATCATTGTCCATAGCAAGTTTCTCAACATCCATTTTTTTTTGCTTTGCCATCACTCATGTTTTCTTTGTTGTCTTGTGAAATTATCTCCTTGTAAGGTTGACAATTTGTATTTTGGTGTTCACAATTTCCATTTATCTCATAGTGTAAAACTTAGAGAGGTCTTCGTGCAAATGTCACGTGAATTTTCAAAAGGTAAAAGCGAATACAAGAATGAATTGATTAATTGTCTCCGTGCTACGAGTCCATTGTAGCACTATAATATCTAGTTCTACCCTATTGATGCCCCTGATCATCATTACTAGTCTAACATGCCTGCACGCAGATCGTGCTTTCGCTTTTGGACTGGATCCAGACTTATGCAAGCACAAGTCTGCTTACACGCCCTCTCAGTCCTAAAGCGAAGATCCGTCCATAAATCCTAGTTACTCAGGTGAGTTTCAGAATGAATCTTCATTGGAGTTATCTTTTTCAGTCCAACTACAACCCGCAGTCAGTACTAAAGCTCTATGCTTGTCTGGTCTCACGTTTGATTCGCGTTTCTTCTTCGACGCCAATTTTGACGCCCATTTCGATTTTCCAAGACGCCCTCTATCCTTCATGGTTTTTCGGGATACGGCCTTACAGGTTCCTTGGGATGAACAGACTTGGGTTTTCTGGCTGCGAGCCACTGTCCACTTGCATCTTTCGTTCTCTTTAATCGCCTCGAAAGACAAAACTTTATCAATTTTACGCAGAGCTATTCCTATCTTCTTACCCAAATCCGGCGAAGCGTTTGAATCTATCATCTGCTGACTTCCACAGGGCCATGAAATGGTGCGCTTGAGCCGACCACGCCCTCTTGTCGACATTTGCTGCGGCTTATTGTCTGGACCATAGTCAATCCTCTCACGCTCTATCACTTCGGGTGATACAAGAGAATCTAGAACTTCAGGTATACAAACGTTGCTAACAAATTTCGCGCGATCAGTTCCGTTTCCAGTCAGGATTTGATATTCCGGAGGCTTCAGCTCAGCACATATGCCCGGCTTAGAATATTTCCGACAATGATTTGCATCTAAATTGGCATCATTGACCGTGAGCTGGAAGTTTGCGACCCTAGTATCCCCTGAACCACTGAGAATCTGCCGGCAACATTCGATAGACATTTCTGGTGCTCCTGACTCCGGCGGTTCTTTATCAACCACCACCTCACCACGACGATGCGCCATCTCGTTGTCGTAAAACGAGACCATGTCTTCGTAGACCTGTGGGCCTACCTTAGCAGCAAAGCTACTCCCAACAAATTCTTCAGGAATCTGGCAGTATTCCTGGGCAATTGCAGCCGGTGGACCTATTTCATTTGCTGTTTGTCCATATCTAGTATAGGAACTGTATGCGTCACTTTTCTTTCTCATAGGACAATTTTTGGCAATGTGCCCTTCTTCTTTGCACTTATAGCAACGAATGAAAGATTTCTTCCAAGGATTGTCTTCATTTGTCTTTCTCCCAGACTTTTCTCGATCACTCAAGCTATCCCTATATTGAATTTTGTGGTAATTTTTCTTTGACTCAGTCCTCTTGGGCTTACCCACTTTTGTTGATTCTCCGATCCTGTCATAGTGATGAGAGATAAAATCTTGAATGAGGCTCTCCACCGACCAGTTTTGAAAGCGTGCTATTGTAGAAACCATGGCGTTCCATCCTCCAGCTTCTTCTTTGGTCGATTGCTTAAAGATTATTAAGATTTGCCTTTCATCCAAAGTCCCACCCGTGGACATGTAGTCCATAACCACTGTCTTGAACTTCGTGACATACTCTACTGGACACCCTCCTGTATACTTGAGAGCAATGAGGTTTTCCCAAATGGCTTCTTGTTGAATTTCGCCAACTTGCCAATAGGTTTGTTCAAACAACCTCATCATTTCTGTGCCTCGTTTCATACCTATAACTAGGCTCCTAGTTTCTGCAGTTGTGGTTCGCTGAATAACAGTGGCGAGTCTCACCTCGTCCAACGGTGTCAATTTCATACCGGCTTTGTACCCGATGCATTCTAGTTGCAATAACACCGCCTCTCGGTATATGACCCAATTTCCAATTCCTCTTAGGAAATCCGACTGGGGTGGTTTCCAGTCAAAAAGATTCCATTCCAGCAAGGTTTTGCTTCTATTCCTTGATGCTGTTACAGCAGATCTATCCCATCCTGCACCTGCATCTTCTTCATTTGGTGATTCTCTGTATTCACAATATTGATCCGACGGCCTTGAAAATGCAGCTTGCCCTGAAATCTTTTCGCAACATTCATCTTCGTCCCGATCCTTTCTTTCGGTGGATCGTTTATCTGAACTTTTTGTTCTTGGTGCAGACATCAGACATTCGCTATAACTTTCGTTTGATGCCAAGTCGAACTCATTGCTGAAGTTGCCCGGCACACAACCAGAGCAACCAGCAACACTTTTACCCAACCGCTTCTTTTCCACAGCGGCCTCATTCAAATTAGTACCTTGAGCAGCGATTTCCCGATCCGCTTTCGGTAATCCAAAGGCCGACATTTCACAAGATTAAAATTCCTCTCCAAAATTGCCACAAACAATTTGTCCACAATATAACAAAGCTCCAATTGAGTCTTCTACCGTCGAATTTTCGTTTGGATCAACCAAGAATAATGCTACCATGTAAAACTTAGAGGGGTCTTTGTGCAAATGTCACGTGAATCGTCAAAAGGTAAAGGCGAATACAAGAATGATGTGAAGGGTTTAAAGAATTCAGAAGTACTTGAAAGATATTAACTCAATAGGAATTGATAATTTTTCTTTAGGAAGCTAATCTGCCTACGACGGCTCCTGTCCTTTATGTCCTCCTCAGCGTCGCGTTTAAGCTCCCCTCCTAGCCTACCTAAGGATACTCCATTCTCCCCGGCTACCCTCTTTCCTGTGACATCCTCCCCTCCTTAGTACGTATTCCCTTGGGTCCTTCCTCATGCGCAACCTTGTGTCAGGGCTCGCGGACGGTGGACTAGGACGAGGACGGAGAGTAGGACGAGGATGGAGAGTAGGACGAGGACGGAGAGTAGGACAAGGACTAAGATGAAGACGAGGACGAGGACGAGGACGCGGACTAAGATGAAGACGAGGACGAGGACGAAGATGAGGCCAAGAGATTTAGTAAACTACAAGACAAGAAGCTACAGTACAATTACAGTCTCAGAGCTCCCTTAAGTACATGATGGCAGTCACCATAACCAGTGATGCCATAGCCTACATCCGTGTCATAGCAACTAACTGGTATCTTGGGTGGTAACTGTTGCTATTGCAACATTGTAACTATCGCAACACATTAACTGTGATTTGAGTACACTCATGACATGGTTTGCCAGGTGCTACACAACATTACAGGGCCAGTCCGTGACACCTTGCAATTATCCTTATGCAACACTGAGACTCGTTCTTGTGCGCAACCTTGCATTAATCCTTATGCGACACTTAGATCCCTCTTTGTGCGTATCCTTGCATTGTTGCTCACGCATCCTTTCGCGTCTCTGTAAGCGCTGCCTCGTTGGCGCTTAAAGATCTAGCCGGGTTGGTCCTAGTGACCAGTCCCAATCCGGGCACAGCCCGTAACAAATGAATTGATTAATTGTCTCCGTGCTACGAGTCCATTGTAGCACTGTAATATCTAGTTCTACCCTATTGATGCCCCTGATCATCATTACTAGTCTGACATGCCTGCACGCAGATCGTGCTTTCGCTTTTGGACTGGATCCAGACTTATACAAGCACAAGTCTGCTTACACATATCTCTCATATACCTCTCCTGAATCAGAGTCCGTATCAATGTCTGTTTCTGAAGCCAAGTTATCACTTTCAGGTTCTTTTTCCAGATCTATATCAGGCGCGCTCAGATTTTCTAAGTGCTAATCATTGATTAAGGTCTTCTCTAAGTCTTGACAAACGTTTTCACTGCTGCGAGCTGCTTTGTGGAGAGTGGGCTGAATCATTGTGGGGAGTTCACTACTGCCCACTATACTTACATGTTCTCGACTGGCATCTCCTTTATTATGAGCTGGACGTGGATCAGTGAGTGTGATGGCTTCTGTTAAAGTTATGCTCCCCAGTTTCTTTTGGTTTATCCTTCTCTGTACTAGCTTGAGGAAGACTCAACTTTTGTTCAATCTCCACATTTCTTGGTCTACCTCTTGGTCTTCTATCCATGGTCACATTCGGTGTTCCTTGAGGCCCGATCTTTGCATTTCGTATCTTTAGATCAACTGTTCCTCCTTTCTCGTTCTCGTTAATCACTACACGACTTGATAAAATAGTGTATCCTCGTTCCGGTGAATAAACCTTCAAGTGTTTTGTTGTATTCTCAGAATATCCTACAAATACGCCTACTCTCGCTGGGTTAACAAGTTTATCGTGTTTTTCATGAGCAGGCAGTGTCTTTTTATCTACATAGTAGAAACATTTACTCCCCCATTTCGTATATGATCAATTGAAGGGGTTTCACCCATGAAGGCTTTGATTGGACTGGTTTTCATATTCGTAATTATTGGGCCAGAGTCAGTTCGGTTGCGTATGTAGGAGTCAGTTTCTGCTGCTTCATCCCAGAACTCAATTGGAAGCTGGGCTTCTTCTAGCATTGCCCTCATATCGAACTCAACAGTTTGGATCGAACGTTCTGCAGGGCCGTTCTGATGCGAAGAGGCAATAGTGGTTGATTGTGCAAGAACTCCATCTTCTATTTTCCAATTGTGGATGGCTTTGAGAAGTACGGGTGCGTTGTCTGATCTTGCACATTTAACTTTCTTGCCCGATTGATGTTCAGTTACTGTTTCCCAGGTTTTCAATGCCTCATATGCATCACTTTTAGTCTTTATTGGAATCACCCAATTCATTCTGCTGCAAATGTCAATGATGAGGAGGAACGATTTGTTGCCTCTGATACTTGTTGGGAATGGGCCAGCGACATCAAATAGAACTTGTCCCAGTATTTCATTGATCCGAGGGCTTAGGACCTTTGGGATCCTGTTTTTCATCTTAGTAAGTGCACATACCTCACAGATGTCGAGATCTCGTGGAATCTTGATCTGCTTTTTGAGTGTAGTAACCAGGTGTAAGTTTCGAATTTTTTCAGGTCCTAAGTGAGCAAAGCGACGGTGGTACTTGAGGTATCTTTCCCTTTCGTTTTTCCGGATAGTTTCTTGATGTGAGATTTGACTCGGGCTCACATATGAAGTGTTATTATTTGAACTGTCATTTTCCACAGAATTAAACGCAGTCTCTTCATATCCTTCAGCGATATGCGTCACAGTATAGAGTCCTTGATTCATTCTA
Source organism: Blumeria graminis f. sp. triticale (assembly GCA_905067625.1). NCBI lineage: Eukaryota > Fungi > Ascomycota > Leotiomycetes > Helotiales > Erysiphaceae > Blumeria > Blumeria graminis. The sequence continues at coordinate 3,316,189 of LR898478.1, forward strand.
GCTTCAATGATAACTTTATTGCCTAGCTGTGACGGCTTGTAAGCCGGTAATTGCCTGTAGCCTGCGCTGTCTAACGCAGGCTTAGCATGAAACAAGGAGGGCCTTACAAGTGGCAATACTAATATTGTAACACGTCCGGGGATTTGGCACGAGAATGTGATACGAGTAGGGGATATGAGTAGGGAATACAAGTAAGGAATACGGATATACGGATAGAAATTTGTGTCATTGGCTGGGATAATAATCATGTATAAAGTAACTGTTATTATGCTCTTCAATCTGTAGTTCACCATAGATTGAAATTAAAACTACCTCTGACCATAAGGTTGCCCAAGTGCCTATGCTTAGACTGTGACACTAGCTTAAGGAACAATTCATTTTGATTACCCGCAAAGTTCAAACCTGCTTGACACAGCCTACTCACTGATAGAAGATAAACTCCCAGATTTGGAACAAATAAAACATCGGAAAGAAGCATTGAAGATCCGTCTTTACACCTCATTTGAACATCGCCAGAAAATTCAGACTTTAATTTGCCCCCTCCAACTTTTACTCTTTTGTGAACAATTGGTATAAGTTTCCTAAATAGAAGAGGTTGGTCAGACATGTGAGACGTGGCGCCAGTATCAACGGGCCAATCAGATAGAGTAGCCTTACATATTTCTTCTTTTGACAGGTGACATTCTTCGCAATCTTCATTTTCTGAAGCTAATGTTTCAGCAGAGAAGGCATTGTGGTATCTGGACTGCTTTTGTGCTGATCGAGAAGTTTTGGGTTTATCTTTATCTTGCAGGCGTGGTTTAGTTGATTCCTGCACTTTCTCCTTCCTGTCGTGCTCTTTCAAAAGTCTCGCAGCTGTTTCTAACCTAGGACATCGAGCGACAGTGTGTGACCGTTTACATAAATAGCACCTATAAGCAGGGCTATCAGAATTAGAGTTTTGATTTTGTCGCATTTTCTGTGGAAACTTTGACGACTTTTGCCTAGCAACGAAGGCTTTTTCATTCTGAAGTCGTAGATCTTCTTCGACTTCGTTCAAAATCTTCAGCTTGTCCTCAACAGAAAGAGTAACCTGTATTCTGAATCCATCTGTTGTCGCCTTATAGGCCGCTGGGAGTGTCTTTGTCAGAATTAAAAATAACGCCGCATCTGGATAAGCGTTCTTCATGATAGGATCTGCACTGATGAGTTTTCGGCGAAACTCTTTTAGCTTAGCCCAAGAATTTTCCAAGTCCATTTCTTGACGGAATTCAAACGTTGCAATTCTAGTTAGATACGTGTTTGCAGAATACTCGTTCGTTCTAAAATACTTGCCTTTGAGTGCGTTCCAGACTCTGAGTGCTGTCTCGTGCTCATCGATCATATCAAAATCTTCTGCGCTGAGAGCCTGGAGTATGAGGAAAAGTGACGTTGCTTCAGCTTTCTCATACTTTTCAACTTTTGTTTTGTCCAAACTCGTACTCAGCACTTCAACTTTGATTGATCCTCCATCGATACCAGACGTCGAAGGTATTGTTTTACTTCTGTTTTGTTTCGTGGTCGCGTATTCTTCCAATGTTGTTTCAACAGTGAAAAATACTGACCTAGATTTAAGTTTTAGCTTCATTTCTCTAAACCAGCTCTCCTAGTTATCCCTTGAGAGCGAGGGGATGCGGCCAAGGGCTTCATTATCCTCCATTCTTGTGAGGTTTAGTCCAAGGCGAAATTTCGATTCCTTGCTCGAATTTTAGACGATTGTAGATTCCTTTCTCGAATCTTAGGCTAAGCTGTCAAGGCTTTGGAGTCGATTTTTATTCTATTTATACCTGTGGCAAACCGGTGGTCATAACCTATTAATTGGGAGGGCTTCTATCGCAGTATGACTATATAGAAGACGATGGAATTAGCACAGTGGATTGAGGTCAGATAGAATCAGATATTCGAGTTAACTAAAAGTATACTAAGATCAATACAGCCAGACTCCTAAGTACAAATTTTCCCCCTCGCAACTGATCTGCATGAATAGCATAATTGACGCGACTCATGTGTTTGACTCTGCCTGACTCGGATTGCCCCTGTAGCAGCTAGACACACCTTGACACTTAACAATATTTATGATTCTTCATACATTCTTCAAAACTCCTATTATAAACTTCGATTTTAAAGGGAAAGTTTTCAGTCGAAATCCAGACACAAACTTTTTAATTATTGTTGCTGAAGCCGAATAGTCAGGATCATTGAAGTGCGTTGCTACGAAGAGCCATTATTAATGGCAGTAGTATTAAAAAGATCCCACTCCATAAACTGTGGAAACTCGAGGAACAAAAGATGATTGGCGAGTGGTCAAAAGCTGGCGTGGACTCACATCATAAGATTCTAAACTAAAGAGAAAAGTATCTAGGAGGATATGAATCTGTATATCTGTACATAGGAGTTCAACTGTTGAAATAAAGTTGCCAACACGAAAGCTCCTCTCCTTCATATCCTACAACCTAAGGTTTTGGCATGAAGACCAATATCCATGACTGTAACAGCTGCTATTGTGATTTGTCAAACACAAGACTCGTGTGTGTGAAACTAGTTGTTGGAATCCTGGATTGACCCTGTGTCGGCTTACCAACTATTGGACTGACAACCACGTGGCCACAAAATGTCGGGCCGTCACATAAATGATTTGAATGATATCCAGAACCTCCCAATATTATCCTGTTAAGCAAAGTTATACTAATATGAATCTCTCTCAGAGTTGATTGAATTGATTATCCTCTACCATGAAGAATCTATCTAGGTACTATATACATCTTGAGTATCCTACTAATTCCAAATATAGACTGACTATTAGATTTCCCATGCAAACTGCTCAAATCTCCGTTGCATATATTGTTCTGAAATTGGCTGTTACATTATCATGGGCAATAGAGAAAGTGAAACAACAAGGGAGTTGTGCGTATGAAATTGGCCATCCGTCTAGTTGCTAGTTGTAACATTTGCATGACTAAGTTATTGCCCTTGATGCATCAGCCCAGTTTACTTGCTCGTAAACTACTCAACTTAGACATCATGATACAATATTGAAATTTAGGGTTATCTGTCCGACACATCCTGATGCAAATAACTTAGTGTAGAAGATTTACATCTGCAGGCTTCTCATGCATTCGGGGTTTTCGAAAAGAGGTAGTTTCTCTACATCATCCTACAGTAATTTTACATTCCCAAATCTAGTCGGAAGTCGCTCTGGGTTTTGAAATCTGCAATTCAGAGCAGCGTGGCCTTTATTGCCACAACCGTGTAACGGTTTCAGTACAAAATGTATCAAAATCTTGTAGGTACAGTATGTTAATGATAATTCTCTGGAGAGAGAATTCCTGTAGCTAGACTACAAATATATATACACTCTGAGATACTCCTCTTCTGTAAGGTTCTCCCTATGACTAGAATAACATGGACTCCTCGGCAATACCCTAGAAGATTCTTTTCACGGAATAATAACAGAGGTTAGAATGATGGTTTACTGTTAGCATACAAATCTGGCAGGCCTGAGTAGGGACAGGTAACGTAACAGTGAACTACGAGGTTTTTTTTTTTGGCATCAGATTTTAATTGCGTATGCAGCTATCAAGCGATGACACAATTTCAAAGAAAAGTACAGAATAGATGATTCAACGTAAAGGAAGAGCACTTATGCCTCAGATTTCATTTGCAGGTACCACTGCGAAGTTATGATGGCTTTTTATTCACCCCAAGTCAACCCTCATCCGTGAATACCCACCCAGGGGAACGTCTCCAAAACCCTGGGCTATCCAGACATGCCTCCGTCATCCATCAACTTTTCTCCGCGCAAAATATGGTCTTAGGCGTCTCCTTCCCAAGTGGAGTAGGTGCCCAGGCTACTCAGACTTTACCAGAGAACATCACCAGGAGGCGGACCACAACACCTTCCATCATTGCCTTGTTTTTATAGTGTCAGCTGTACTCTCGCAAGCAAAGTCTTTGTCAGACCAGTATCAGAGCCCGGTGGAATTCGTATTCCTGAATTAATGTTTCGTGATTCATGTAAATTCCATTCTTCTAACATGATTGTAACATTATTGTCAGAATAATATGCCAAGCTGGTACCTGACATAATTTGTGATTGCCTTAGGAAAACCTTGGTGTTTTGGGTTATTTTCAGCTAGAAAATACTTGGCGTCCGTGTAACAGACGTGGTGGACTGGTATTGAGCCGTATTAGGATTACATCTTGACTACAACATGTTTGGATTGTGTCTTGTGATGTAAGGAAGCTATTTCTAGATATAATCATTGTATGTCAGGTAGTAGATATGTGTACATATATAAGCTGAGAGAAAGAGGAAGGAAGACAGACAGACAGACAATTACATCTTTTTATTTCACTTCAATTAAAAGCTCCTGTGCGGGCTATTCTTCCAGATACCTCTAGTCTAAATCATTACAGCTTCCGAACCAGCTCAAAAGGTTCGACAGTCTTGGCGCGCCCAAAGCTCAAATCGTAAAACTGCTTGCCAAAATTCGGAATTTCACTCCCTTCGAGGCTAAATCCTTCCGTCGCATCATCTTGTAAACTTGTCCTAATCCCTCTCACGTCCATCCCAAAGAGCTATCTCCCAGATTTATGCTCCACGCTTTGCTTCCTCCGTCGGGTATAAATATCGGCGTGAGCGTGTATTTGGTGACCTGCTGAGGCCAGAGAAGGTCGAAGAGTGGTGTGGTCATTGGAATGAGGATGTACTAGGTCGTACTTGTAGACTTGATGAGACTTAGTTAAGAGTGAAACTTGTTGTGGGTAATAAAACGGCGTGGTGGAGTAATTTGAATCATTGCCTCGTGGGCCAACTTCTTTGATATTGCAAAATTTGGCTGAACTTGGCCCTGGGAGAATATTTCACTCCCAGGTTTGTAGAGGACCCCGCGTACAGGTGTTCAGTCTTGCCCTCCGAACTACGAGCATGTACATAATAAAGCGTAGCCTCCAGTCGAGTTGTCTTCTTCACGCAACGTCTTCTCAAAATTATTCTCATTCTAGATATTCCATCTCTTCCTTGTGAGGACCACTTCGAGCCCGTACTCGTATCAGATCACGACGTGTCCTCTATCTCTTCTTGTGGAAGACCTTGACCCCCTATTTACTCACACTTGTACCCTGTGGACAAATAGCGTTGACACTCCTCGAGAATCCTCGATACACCTGTTGTCCTCATGAACCTTCAGTGTGCTTCCAGAAGGTTCATTGAGAATCTTCTAAGCTCCTTCTATTCCGAAATCCTTCCCAAAGATTCCCTTGCTTTCACTGCCTGCACTAGCCAGCGTAGGCTACAGGAATCCTTAGGCTCAACCGCCGTTACAATCTGATGCACATTGCTTGTTTCTTTCGGAATGCTAAAACTTCGTTACTAACCCTTTTCGCTCGTAGTGGAATCTTAGTATCTATTTTCATTGCCTTTGCTCTAGAATGTTCCCAGCCCTTGGATGTATGCAATTGATTGATAGATATTGGCAACAGATGATTTGATGATTGTGGATTTGTCATCGGAATCGGTTTTTCTCTATCATCTATAGCCTCCATATCACTATTACTTGTTTGGACATCAGATACAAGCTCAGCATTTGTATTCATTGGCTCGGAGCCTAATAAAACGATTTGAAGTCCTTGAACTAGAGCATTTTTCGGGATTTTTATCTTCTGTCTATCGCTTTACATAGTGTTTTACTTGGTATATGAAATGGGGAACGTACGCTTGCGGTGACTGCTAAGATAGATTGGATTGCAGAAGGTAAGATTGATCAGATGATGTGTGAAAATATATATGGAATATGTCTCTATCTACATAGTAAAGATTAATGCTTTTATGTGTGGCCAAGTTGCTTACTAGCCGATCACTTGGACCACTCTGTTCATCCATGCTATTTCCCATTCCGAGGCAAATTCACCAAACACATCATGTGAGTTGTCTTCCCCGCAGGAAGAACTCCATGACGTACCCTGTTCACGAGCACCACGTGCCTTATCTACTTTAGCTAAGCACAACACATACACCAGCCTGCATTTGACGAAACGTTTTCGTATCTGACTAGGAACACGTCGAAAGTTCCGTTGGTTTCTTGTCGCATATTTCTTAATTCTTTTTAAGATCTAGCTTTTTCTATTTGGATCTGTTGGAATTCCTGACTCTTGAGTTTAGGACTCAGCCATTATCTGTTTCGTCTCATGTTCCTGACATGATCAACTCTCATAACACATATGTGGATCCCAAGAATTCTGGTCGTCTATATAAGCCAGAGGCAAGATCAGGCCTATTCTAAGACAAGTAAGACGGAGTCAAATGCCAGGGAACGAGAGCAACTATCAGTGCGTAGATTAGATTAGATAAGATTTGTATTATAGTCCTAACTGAGTCAAAGACTATTGAGGACTCCTGGAGTCTACAAATAAGATACTAGCTACATATTTAGAGTTCCAACTGTTCAACTTTACACTTTGCTCTTATGGACAGTGAGGGACAAGCCCTGTCTATCAGTGCGTAGTAAAGAGGAAAATAGTATTCAGGGATGGCGCACGGAGTGTAAAAGGTGGCGAGGAGTTCAGGAGTGTACTTAAATTATAGCACAGATCTCGCTGAAGGGACACGCAATCTAGTCTCAAGCACTAACACATTCAAGTTGTAGTCAGGAGCCACGAGACACCAAGTAACCATTGTACCATCCCACCCTTTGTGATAATCACACACCCAATTTCGCATAAACATCTAGTGCACGCAAGAAACCTCACATGTCCCGAGTGCGCTAATCGCGCCTACTGTCGCATATGCACTTGGATATTTACTCACTACAAGTGCACCTTGGCTTATCATGGTAGATGAGAGGTGGCTGGTCATCACTAGCTTTGACAGGCACATGAGGCTAGCGGGAATTTCTCCCTTATATGTATAAGTCCAATGTTTCCATAATTGTAAAATATCAAGTTTTCTTTACTTCATCACATGTACCCTTATAGTATTGTACAGAGTATATTTTCCAACGTGATCTCCAAAAATCGTGTCAAGATATTTCAAGAAATCGATTCCTTTACCACTTCTATCCTTAGATAGTAATCCAGCAGTTCAAGTCACCATTCATCCTGCTTCTCCATCTAGCGTAGATAATATGTACGTAAACTTATCAAAGTCCGATCCAATTGCAATCCCGTCCTTTGAAAAATTATCTAAGGCCCCGAGATGCTATTTATCCCATAATTTACAATCACCATAAAACTTTTCGAGCGTGGGCAACTTTTCGCAAAATTCTTCAGCGACATCTGACTCTGGAGCTCGTATTTTGGAAGTAGGACTCGGTTTCATCTTTCGTAATTTCTGCTGGGTATGAAGTAGCGTGTTAATTGCCTGCTACTGCTCATCAATGTGGTAGTTCTGCGCCTTGGTGTAAAAGGGTTAAAGAAGTCAGAAGCACTTGAACTCGATAACTCAATAGGAATGAATACCTTTTCCATGGGAAGCCAATCTAAACCATCGTATCCTCTCCTTTATGTCCTCTATATAGACTAGTCTTAGCTCCCTCCATTGGCCACCTGAATATCATCCCTTTTCCCCGGCTCCTCTCTGCTCCTGAGCCATACTCCCCATCTAGTACGTGCCACCTTTGATACCTCCTTAGCGCCTCATTCGTATGTACAGGAGCGTTGCTCAGCCACAGCCTAAACTCGAAGACGGACTGGCCACTAGGACCACTCCCAATCCGGGCAAAGCCCGGCACACTTGCATTGATATTCTAATGAAATCATTGCCTCTACTAATTGTGGTGAGAGGCTATTATTGGTGGTGGCCTCCATGTCGGTGGTCATTATTGATCTGCTTCAGTTAGAGTGAGTTTCAGATAATGTAGAGTGGCAAGATAGATAATATTCACGAGCTATCTTGATCTAGGTACAAGAGAGAACTATAGAGTGGAGAGGAAATTAACCGGGGGAACCCACTATATGAATGATCTAGCTTAATGCCAAGGTTTCGATTTATGAAAATGAAATAATGATATGATGAACAAGATGTGGGGACACCCTTTACTAAGGTGCCTAGTTGCTTGGCTTCTCTGCAATCCGCTCGAGCTAGCTCTATCACCACTTAACCATCAGATCATTCAACAATTATGATGCAGGATGCTTGGGTCTCCCATCATCCTTCAGCCCTATCTCATATGAATCCTTCAATATTCAAATGCCTTAGGCTTATGCCTCAGTTGTGCTAGGCTCTAGCCTATGACAGTTACAAAGGACTTCTTATTGACTCAATTTAAGTTAAGATGACTATAGCCTCAATTGAAGTAACGGGATAATGTTGTATGAGGATCCGAAAATATCGGATTCCGACTATCAACAAGAGCAGACTAGGGTCACAGTCAAACACGCTGGATGGTGACAAAGTTTCTTGGACATACTTTGTAGACATCCTCCCACTTGGATAAAATGTAAACCCATTTTTGGAGGCATAATTGTGAACAACAATTGTGAATTCCTTTCAGCAGTTTCTTCTTTGATCCTATTTCAAATGTGACTCTATCATGTTGAAGTTCTTGATAATGATCGGAAATATTGACCATTATTCTCGAGAGTTATGGTGGGCAACCAGGGCGGCTGACCATCTGCTTTGTGGAGATGTTGTAGTATATATTCTATACGGATTACGTACGGTTAGAGTGGCAGTGGGGTTGGGTTCAATCAACTATGCAGAAATACCAAACTCATACAAGGGAAAATAGTTCTTATCATTAAATATATATAGTCTTCAATTCACAATAATCAGACTACTAGCTTACCAAATCCTTCCCTCTTATGCCAAAACAAGAACTTCTGCCCATTGTTTAACTGAAGCTCATCATCACAACAGGAAGATCTGGTCTCATCTTGCACAGCTAAACCATTATTCACAAATTAACTCAGTATTATAATTACGAGGTTATATGGATAAGTATTGTGGTAGGACAGTATATATATTTATATATATTATAGAATATGAAATGAATATTCTGGTGGTGGGCAAAGGTGTTTAGACTATCTGAGGATAAAATGGATATCTAAAGATGAACGCATAATCCACCTAAGAAATAAATGGACCAGATAATATACATGTACGATTTGCTCTATAGCCATGCCCATTGATTGTCTGATGTACTCATGTAATGCGCATCGACATTGTTTGATCCTTAAGCTCTTGATAATCAGCACGACTCACCTTTGAGTCATGCATTAATATGAGCTTGTATTAATGAAGTCACGTTGTTTCATCACTGAGTCTTGCCTATGAAGCCCTTGCTCCCTTGCGCAGACTAGCATCACAACACTCAGGCAACAGTTGTGATCAGATTTTGACTCCAACAAGAGGCCGTTGAGCTATTGCAGCCATTTAACCATCAGTAGGGCTCCAAGTAGTTGAATTTCGAGTCTCTGCTTCTCTGCCCTTGACTTTTCCTTTGGATCACGCTTCGAGCAGGCTTAGAAAATTTCGGAAGCAGCCAAAGAAACTGAAATGGTAGGTGAGTCGAGAACAGATTTTCATCAGAAAACTTTGTTTAATTGTAATTGGCTCCGTGACAAATCCTTATGAACCTGTCATCATGAATGATACGAGATGATGAAGTGTATTTAAGAGTCGCAACTGTGTACTGTATATATTATGCCACGCACCATTGAAATTGCCAACATTTCATCTGGTGTACTTCATTGCACTGCAAAGTTTCTGTGGGCCATTTGGCGAAATTTATGTACAAATGTCAAAATAAATCAAGAGCTTGTTAGTATGTTTGTAGTGGAGTTTGTGGATGGCGGGGTTAGCGTTGCTTCGATTCCAAGGACAAGACTGTCAGGGCGCAGTGATGAAGTATCAAGATGAAAAGCTTCAAGCTTTGCAATTTGATCCATCCGGTTTTGTTCCTGTCGAGCTACTAGCTAGGCCAAGCAGGAAAATTCAAGAAGTAGAATTGTTGGAAATATTGCGCAATGAAATGGGCGTAATTTTAACGGAACGAAAGTAGAAGTTGAGTAAATGAGCGTCATGCTCGGATTACGGCGATAAGTGTGGGAAGTATAAGTGACTCAGCGCCTAAGCCACAGCAAAAACAGATGAGGCACGATGCAGGCATAGAAAGCCCCCTATAACCTCCTTGTGCCCACGCCTTACAGCAGCTCATGTGTCCAATGGGTAACCTGAAGCGCTACCATATTACTCATTACAACGTCTTAAATAGACACAAGATGTTGTGGGGAAGCTAGACAAAATGGAGGGCCCGTAGGTCCACAACACTTGTCATAGCCAGATAGCTGAATACAATATGATATAAAAATAAAAGGTCCACAACACTCTGTGTCTCCATTTCCAACAGGATGACATTAGACTCACGCTCGCCGCCGTCGATGAATATACCAAAAGGCATGATAATTCTAATACGAGGCACTCCTTGGCACTGGCTCCTCAACTCGCTTGCGTAGCTGCAGAGCATCTGCCGTGAGCTGACTCATCTGCATTAGATTCACGAAATTCACAAGACATTTCCAAAAAGAATGGACTAACAGATATGGCTAACATGAGTAGTTGTCTGATGACAAACGAATGAACGAGAATGTCACTGTTTGCCCTCGCATATCCCCGAACTGAACAAAAATCAATCTTCCTCTCATGATGAAATTAGGCCTGCATGACTGGACTAATCATTGATTTATGAGTCATGTAAGCCGAGCTTTACGCGTCCATTCCTTTGGCTAAACCTGGCAGGGAAGAAGAGCCGGATGCTGTAGAGTTAATTGATTATTATTCAAAAATCTACATGTTGAAAGTAGATGCTATCCAAAGTATAAGTACGCTGTAGTCTTTCTCCCTGCCATATTCATTATCCAAATTGTCAAGCACTGCTTCTTTGCCTCTCGCTGACAGAAATATCTGCATTGAATAAAAACGCCAGAATCCATTCATTCCCATCCCATCAGGATTTTCTTCCCCAAGTCTTTGATTCTGCAATCAGACAACTCACCGTCTTCAGCACTCAATTTGATCGCTTGAGGACATCGTCCAGATGAAGCTTCTATTTGCTGCTTCCACAGCAGGGCTAGCTGCTCTCTTTCTCCTGGTGCCGACAGCATATGGACTGCAATACTATGAATGTGAAAGTAGCCGAGTATTCGGATATCAAGTAATTAGTAGTTATGCAAAATCAGCTTCCCCCGACATAATCACTGCCAGGGACCCTATTTTTGATGGTGGAGAAATCAAGGGGGCATATCGATTTACAAGTAATCAACCAGATGGAAGTCAGTCTCCCCATTCCTTCGACTTGGCTCTTACTAACCATCATCTTCCATGACTAGCTCCAACAACTTACTTAATCCAAACTGTCAATGTGGAGCCATACCAACGATTGTTTGAATCCTCTGAAGGCCAATGGAGAATATGTACTCCCAAGAATGGCCACTTGTAGGAATAATAATCACGCTTTAATTTCTACCAAAGGGGTATTTATGAATGCAATATCGCACACAATCATGTTGCAAAGCAGTTAAATCGAGAGTGCGATTTTAAAACATGCTCAATTATCACCGCTCTCTTCTTTGACCAGACCAACTAGTTAGACTCGGAGGCCAAAGGCTAACCACCTGTTTGCACTATCCTCCGTTAAAGGAAAAGAGAATCACTCAAGGCAGAGCAAATAAGTGCCGACTAATTAATTAGTCATGTAAAATAGATATTTTAATCTAGACAAAAAGTTGTAATTGTATAATTTTTTAAATCCTGCAGAAGAACATATAACAGTGGACTTCGTATCCTCTCGTAATAGAAGTGGAGCCACGCTAGTACGTATCCAAACAAATCTTACTGGATGAACCTAAGTGGAGTATGAATAGTGAATGCAAGGATTGCGTTGGGAAGTCATTACGTAAGGAAGATAATTGTCACTGATACGATTCTTCTTCATTCTCAACGTCCTCTACAAACCTGCGAGTTATTGAAAATATGGAGTACAGAGTCAAGTTGGGTGATGGTTATAGGCAATTTTTGATGACGGCTTTTGTTAGGTTTTCCATCAGTTCTGCATTGGGATACACTTTCTGGATCCTACTTGACTCGATAACAAGTAGTTCCAATCAACCGGTGTTTGTGTTGTGATGGCCATGTTATTTGGCAGGGATACTTGCATGTATACAACCAGCTCGGATGTCTAGGCTGTTTTTTTTATTTTTTTTTACTCTCGGTCCTAAGCTAACGCTCTTTATCCACATTGGGTCAAGGAACGGCGGATCCGGCAGGGCTCCCTGTAACTTTTCCTACAGCCTAACTCGTTCCAAAGTCGTGAACCGCTACCAAAAGTGTAGATGATTAAACTGAAACGAAAAATCAAGAAAATCAAAACAACTCCGAAAACCAGAAGATTCCTCCACATTTGTTATATTAACTAGGCTATATGGGAGCAGGACGATGGATACTCTTGGGGAAGTCATGCTCACAGTAGGTCTCTATAGTCGCTGTCGCGTGTGTTCTCGTGATATGTAAGACTTGACTCTATATTCTCGTATCATGGAAACTTAGTTACAATGAATGGATGGAGGTTGAGACCTCCTTCTATCTTGCTCCAGACTTACTGTGTTGTTCACAGCCTAATACTAGAACATTCCCTTATGGCATCATTTCTCTCCTACGAGAAATGACCAGCTCGTTCTCTCTCAGTCTATCAGTCTCCCGCTAATTCCATTATCTCTATTCCATCGAGTTCTAGTTTGGTCCAGTATACCCACACATGCATCACACATGCATTACACACTAAACACCCCACGATTTAGTTCCTCAGTCACGTGCATATGCCATGACGCGACCTAAAGCATGTACCATGGTAAGTTACATGGATAACACAACAACATTGGACCCAAGCAATGTGCCCCTCACATATTATGTCGTCCCTCGTACCTTCCAAATGACAAATTTACTCAATCTCCGCTGAGAGCAAGAGATGAGTTAGCAGGCATCTTTGATCCAGCCGGTATCCTGCTATTGGTTAGTAGATGCCCCAAAAGGGGACATCGTCGAGGTTGCTGTGTCCTCAAACTTCTTCTTCAGATCCCAGAGCTCCGAAATATGTTGCCTCAGGCATAGAGACATCCTTCGCTGCGGCGATGATCGCCTCTTCGGCCTTTTGTGCTGCTGCTCGTGCTCGTGCCACCTTTGAGAACTCCCCTTGTTCTATGTAGCGGATCCACGCGAGCTGCTCTTTGGTCACCGTTCCCCCACAGTTGCGGCACTTAGTGAGGGCCTTGCACTCGGAAGCCGAGTGCATATTTGATCCGCAGTTCCTGTTACGGGTTTCACCCGGTGTTAGTTGGCTTGGCTGACTTACTGGCCCAGCCTTGCATGTAAGTGGGATGTGGCAAATAGGCCTGTCTATTGCAACAGGTTAGACGCTTAGTAAGTGCTTATGTAAGGTGGTCATCAGCACACACCTTACATTGGCTCTGTCCCACTGAAGTGCTCTCTTCATAGAAAATATAGATTATTTTGTGACAGCCTTTGCGTGCAGCGTCTGTGATTCTCGTCCCTTTACATATATTTTCTATCAATATCATTTATAATTTCTCTCCGTGGGGTGTAGTCCGGAGAATAAATTTATCCCTGAATCTACCAAAATACACTGAGAGTGTATGAAAATATCAGTCCCAGATTCAGACACCTCTTCGACTCAATCAGCTCAGACTTTTTACAGCCTCAATTACTCGCCAAAATCCTTGATCAATATAGCTCAGATGGCAGATCCTGGCCACAGTAACTCTGATACACCGATGCTAGGCACTTCGGGGAGAGATATTTTATCCAGCCCTCCTCAGAGTGAGATACAAGAACTGCTAAGAATACGGGAAGAAAGAAAGGCACAATCATCCCCATCCCAAGAAACCGAATTTCTGGGAATATCAGGGAACCAGTCGTTAATAGTTGCGCAAAGAAAGGATGTAACACTGCCAAAATGGAACGGAGAACTCGAAGATTTTGACTTCTACATAAGACGGTTAGAACTAAGAGTAGTGATGGAGCTAGAACCTTACACTGACTCGTGTAAAATCTGTCTGGATATGATCAATACCCTTCCGGAGGAAAAGCAGGCCCGCGCGGCTGAGTGGTTTCGAGAAAGTGCTAGAACAAATGAGTTTAACTGGCGCCAACTAGCTTTATTCTTTCGGAAACAATTTGAAGATAAGCAAGCTCGACAGGCGGCTGCAGCTATATTGAACAGAATGGAGCAGGGCTATCATCAATATTTCCAAGACTTTTTGAAAGACTTCGAATATTGTTTAGCTCTATGTGGAGGTAGCGAAGCTTTTACATCTTTGGGAAAGACTCAACAACTTAAGAACTCGATCAATTCTCGCCTGCGTCGGGCTCTAGTAGGTGTTAAATTGCCTCCACCAACTGATTATAAGGCCTGGGTATAAGAAGTGATGGAAGTAGCTGCAGAACTTGAAGCACTGGCGGACTACCGACCTAAAGGCGCCACTCAAACTAGCACCGTTCTTGGCGCCCCAAAAAGCGGGAGTGCTCAAGTACATATCAGTACTGAACCAAATGCCGGGACGCCGAAGCTTGATTCGGATGGGGATATTTCCATGGGTGGGACCAACGCAGTGCTGGCGGCAATTAGGGAATTAAAGGAAAGTGGTATTGGACCACAAAAGAAAAATAATAAAAAACCTCGAGCCCCTTGGCAATCCAAGGAAGATTTCAACAGGCTTTTTAAAGAAGGGCGGTGCACGAGGTGTACCAAAAAGGGGCATGTAGGGAAGTATTGTGATTCTTATTTGTCTGCTCAGCTACCAGAAGTGGATACCAATTCTCTAGAAACAGTCAACAAGCTTTCTCTAGTGGAATCGGAAAACGAGGGGCCCTGAGCAAAGTCGCGCCCAGGGCAAGTGTCAGGACTGCGGAACCTCAAGGTAACGCCAAAGTAATTGGAAAGAAATAATTAGCTCGCCACTGTTAATAGATTGCTTAATTGATAATTTATTCTATACTAAAGCAATGGTCGATACAGGCTGTCTTTGTTTCTCTATTTTTGATGAAAGTCTTGTGCGCAAATACAAAATATCTTTATTCAAAATATCCCCGCGAATTCTGCGGCTGGCTGACGGAAAAGCAACAGTAGATGTTAATAGAGTCGCCAGTGTTAACATGGATGTGGATGGGCGACAGGAGAAACTGTGGGGATATGTAATGCCAAACTTAGCATACCCAATAATTTTAGGTAAAGCCTGGACGGAGCACAATGATGTGGTTTACTCTGCAAAACGTAAATGTTTGCGAATTGGATCTAGGAAACATGGCATGGTGGTACGCGCGAGTGGTTGGTATGAACAAGGATCCCCGACCAGAGTTAAAGAGCGTGTCTCCTACGTCAGCATCAGAAATGTAGCAATAGAATCGGGCGTAAATTTCGCTAATCTATTGAAGCTTTCGAAAAAGACCAAGAATTGTGTGATAGGCGCCATATCTATGAATGATATCACTCGCGCACTAGAGCCGAAGAAGACTATGTCGCCAAAGGAAGTAAAAATGAGCCTCCCAAAGCAAATTCGAAGCTATACCAATCTTTTTCTAGACGATGATGTGCGGGAAGACACCCCACTTCCTCCTCATCGACCGGGTGTAGATACTAATATAAAATTACAACAAGATGAGCAAGGTCGAAAGAAGGAAGTGCCATGGGGCCCTCTGTATGGGATGTCCCGGGATGAACTACTAGTTTTGAGGAAGACTATAACAGAGTTAATGGACAAGAATTGGATCCGTGCTAGTAGTTCTCCTGGAGGAGCACCTGTACTTTTCATTCGAAAACCTCAGGGAGGCTTAAGATTTTGCGTAGACTACCGCGCGCTAAACGCCGTAACGGAAAGAGACCGATACCCACTGCCCTTAATACTAGAAACGCTTAGACTAGTGGCCAAAGCAACTTGGATCTCTAAGGTTGATGTCCGGACAGCGTTTCATAGACTTCGCATTGCAAAAGGTGACGAATGGAAGACGGCTTTTCGAACAAGATTTGGATCTTATGAGTGGCTAGTTACACCTTTTGGGTTAGCAGGTGCACCGGCCGCTTTTCAACGGTGGATTAATAAAGTATTGGGTAATTTATTGGGTGATACATGTGCGGCCTACCTAGACGACGTTGTGATCTTCTCGGAAGGTAATGTTTCAGACCACTGGAGTAAATTACAGCAGGTTCTGGATAGATTGAGAGATGCGGGACTAAGGCTTGACCCTGGGAAATGTGAATTTGCTAGGAAAGAAATCAAATATCTGGGGTTTGTAATCAATGTCGAAGAAGGAATTAAAGTAGACCCCCAGAAGATAGAAGCAATATCTACTTGGGAGGCACCAAAAAATGTCAAAGCAGTCCGGAGTTTTCTTGGCTTTGCTAACTTTTACCGAGGATTTGTGAAGAACTTTGCCGACATTTCGAGCCCTCTTCTGAGTCTTACAAAAAAGGCAACACAATTTTGTTGGACTAATAAGCACCAAAGTGCATTTGAAAAACTCAAACAACTGTTCATCTCAGCACCTGTATTAGCCATGTGGGATGAGAGCCGAGAGACAGTGATAGAAAACGATTCTTCGGGCTGGGCTACAGGGGGCTGTCTCTCACAGTATGATAATACTGGATGTCTTCGACCGGTAGCTTATTACTCTAAAAAGCTCGCTCCGGTGGAGTGCAATTATGACATCCACGATAAGGAACTTCTGGGTATCATCAGGTGCCTAAATGAATGGAGGGGCGAATTAATGGGTCTACAGCAGCCATTTAAAATTCTCACGGATCATAATAATCTTAGGTACTTCATGACAACACAAAAACTGACAGAGCGGCAAGTGAGATGGTCACAAGTACTATCTCAATTTAATTTTCAGTTAATCTTCAGTCCGGGCAAATTAGGACAGCGTCCTAATGCTTTATCTCGTCGGGAGCAAGACTTACCAAACAATCCTGAGGATCCTCGAATTAAAGGGCGAGAATTCCAAGTAATTAGAGATACTTGGTTTGGTAGTAAAGCATGTGAGTCAGTATCTAGTCTATCTCCTCTAAGTTCCTCTATACCACGGGGGACCCAATTCTTTGAAGAAAAGAGTTTACAAATTTTGTGGGATCAAGGGGTGGAGCAAAATATATCTACATTCACGGAACTTTACTCTTCGGTGTGGAACAATAAAAAATCGTTTCCGACTCAATTAGGATTCAAACCCTCGTTGTCAGAATGCGAAATAAACGCACAAGGAGCTCTATGCTTTAGAACCCGAATTTGGGTGCCAGAATGGGAGCCTTTACAGACAGCATTGATCCAACGAACGCATGATTCTCATATAACAGGCCACCCAGGTCGGGATAATACGCTGGCTATTATTTCCCGTTCATTTTATTGGCCACAAATGAGTACAATGGTACGCCGATTTTGTAGGAACTGTGATGTCTGTGGTCGCTCCCACGTATGGAGAACTCGGCGACAGGGATTAGTGCTTCCCTTACCTATACCGGATAGGTTTCATAGAGAACTTTCAATAGATTTTATGACTGATTTACCAGCCAAAGATAAGAAGGACCCTCAATACCTTATGGTAATTACAGACCGGCTATTAAAGGGCGTAACTCTCGAAGCTATGAACTCGATGAATGCAGAAGATTGCGCGGAGCAGTTCCTAAACTGTCACTTTCGTTTCCATGGTTTCCCTGCGGCTATAACCTCAGATAGAGGGTCGAATTGGGTGGGTGATTTCTGGACACACCTTTGTAAGCGTACAAATATCGAACAGCGGCTATCTACGGCATTCCATTCAGAAACCGATGGGTCAACTGAACGCATGAGCCAGGAGGTGCTTGCATATATGAGAGCTTTCATTTCGTACTCTCAATTTGAATGGTCAAAAATGTTGCCCACTGCTCAACTCGCGTTAAACAGTCGAAACAACTCTAGTTCAGGATTGAGCCCATTTTTCATAGAACATGGGTACCACGCATAGCCGATCAAGTTAAAAACGTCACTGAACAAAGCTAAAATAACGCATCCATCAAAGCTAGCAGAGAGGTTTGTAGCTCGAATTTTTGAAGCCCAAGAGTTTGCTGCCGCTGCAATGGCTTCAGCTCAACAGCAAATGGAGGAGCAGGCTAGTCGTTCATGTGACCAATCTCCAGAATACAGGGTGGGTGATAGAGTATGGTTGAACCTGAAGAATGTACAGACACCACAGCCTAAGAAGAAATTAGCGTGGGTAAATGCCAAGTATAGAATCACGAAAATTATCTCACCTCATGTGGTTGAATTGGACGTGCCGCCAGAATATTTCCCCGATTTCACGTGGAGCTGTTACGAAAATCAAGCTGTGATCCGTTGCCATCACAACAACTAGACGACTCTCTGCCTGACCCCATATTGATAGAAAAAGATGATAGGAAAATCGAACCGGAACAAGAAGTGGAGCGTGTGTTGCGAGCTGAGCGGTTCCGTCGTGGCGGAGGCTGGGTGAGGCGGGTTCTGGTGAAATGGAAAGGATTTGCAGAACCGAACTGGGAAGACAGATTTGAATTGGAAGATGTGGAAGCACTTGATTTATTCGAAGCCAAGTTTGGAACCGGAGACGGAGTAGGGCAAGAGGAAGGTGCGCGCCAGGGCTTTAAAAAAAAGAAAAGTAAGAGAGGGGAGTAATGTTACGGGCTTTACCCGGTGTTAGTTGGCTGGGCTGACTTACTGGCCCAGCCTTGCATGTAAGTGGGATGTGGCAAATAGGCCTGTCTATTGCAACAGGCTAGACGCTTAGTAAGTGCTTATGTAAGGTGGTCATCAGCACACACCTTACATTGGCTCTGTCCCACTGAAGTGTTCTCTTCATAGAAAACATAGATTATTTTGTGACAGCCTTTGCGTGCAGCGTCCGTGATTCTCGTCCCTTTACAGTTCCAGCAGACTGGAGCGTGGAAGCCAAAACAGCGTTTACACTGTTCAATCTGGCGACGAAGCTTGTGATGGGTAGCTTTGAGGATCCAAGATTGACAGACCTCTAGATTAGTACGAGGCTCTCATAAATTGTAATGCTTATGTAAGTTAGTTCATGTTGGAGTTCGGGCGCAAGATAAGGAATACTGTACTTATATAGACGATACCCTGTATTAATAGAAATCCAAGTTCCATTTAGTCTTAAGCTCTACTATACATATTAGTAGTTTGGAGCCACGAAACACCCGTAACCTACGCCATCTTAAAGCCAAGCTTATCTCACTTCTCATACATACTAATCCATCAGGAACCTCAGCCTTACCATACTCGTCGAAGAGGTGTAAGCCCGCACGAGGGACGGAGTCCCGGTGGAAAAGGGCATGCCAGTTTCGATATGGCGTCCAAGGTCGACATGTCCCATGGGGTCGGACCTGGATTGGATTTACGCCAGTCGTAATGGCAATTTGGATAGAGACCCACTCAGCACTGACCACCCTGGTTCCATCCTCTGAAGTTATACTTATAGGTACGTTCGGTATCTATAAGGCAACAAGATTCGAAGATGCCTCGAGTTTGGCGTTTTTGCTCGCCAGCTTCGAAGAGCAATCTAGCATCTCTTGTCGTATTTCGTCGTTCCTTGCTATCAAAGTAAAGCCGGTTCTCACTCGATGGAGTGAGGTTATTTCTTGGTTAAAGTAGCCGAATGTATACTTCAACGTAGTTCTCACGATACTAGTTGCCAGTTTTCGCCATGGGTGGTCCTTTTCAAGGCGAAGGAACAGTCGCATATCGACTTTCGCCTTGGAAGTTTCTTTTTGTTGGGCTTTGGCTGCAGGTCGCGGCACAGCCTTTACAGTTGGGACTGCTTTGTGTTGCAGTCCGTTTCTGGCCACCGTGGCCCAGGTGCTTTTGACAGGCAGAACTGAGACGACGGGAATTGGTATGCTCCTGGCGTCGGGAGCCCTTGGGAGATGGTTCGCCAGGCGATGAGGGAGGACGGGTGGCGTGGTGGCCGGGCCCATGGCCATATATTGCGCAATGGCGGCGCGTAGGTAGACTCTCATCGAGTCTAGGAATTGTCTTTTTACCCGTTGGTCAAAGGGAGAAGGATGGCTTCGACGACAGAGATGGCGGCGGAGCAGAGGGCCAAATTTGCCGCTATTTCGGCGGCGCGCCGTCGCTCAGCTTCGACAATTGGTCGAAGCTCAGGAGGGCATTTTGCTTTCGATGCAACTTGTGGCTGCGACGTTAATTTTGGCGCTGCTTCGGATGCAGCGTTCTCCGACGCTTTTGACGTGGTCGCAGGAGATTTAGATGACTCTCTAATCCCGTGGGGGACGGAGGGTGGTTGAGGAATTTCCTCAACAATTTCAACTGATCCGATCATGTCAGTATCGGGCTCAGTGACGGCGGGGAGGGCCTTTTCCTTCCCTTTGATTGAGACCTTGCTCATCTCCGCGCATTTCGGAGACTGGGCAAGGCCAGGTAATTGTTCGAGAGCCCTCGGCTGGACTCTCGTGTTGTCCAACTTGGCGTTGGGACGCTTTTTGCGAACTGGAGGCATGGTGAAAATGCCTGAGCTCGATCACAATTCAGAGATGAATGCGACGAGGTCGACAAAGGAGGAAAGAGGGAAAAAATAAATTTTCGAATTTCTCGAACTTTTAATTATTTTTTATATTTTTTAAGTCATAAGCTATGCTCAATATCTCCTATGATTCAAGGACCGGTGCACACGGCCAAGATTTTGCTTTCCACATGCCCGACTCGGTCTCACCGCGTGACTCACTACACAACAAGTAGCTAGTTAAAATAAAGAAAATAGAAACTCCCGTAAACTCCCATATCTAAAGTTCCAAGCCCAGTAATCCAGTTTCTGGTTAGAAAAACGACACTTCTCGCCTCGTTTTTCTACCTTCCATGCATCGTGCTATGACTAATTACCACCGTCTCCGCTGAGAGCTGGAGACGGATCCGTAGGTGGGCCCCCGAAGCAGCCGGTTTCCGCAAAATTTGTAAAGTTCCCGAGGCACTTAGGCCCGCGAAGCTTGAGGATAAAGTCATGATGTGACATTTTCCTTCGTAGTCGACGCGTCTGGCGTACGTGCAGTCGACAGTGAATGAAGTGGAGAGGTAATGTTTCCTCTCCACGCGCACACTCCATTGAAGCAGCGAAGTTGTTGCAGCGGCGATGACATGCCGCGAGGTTTCCGTGGACCGTACGGGCTGAGATCAGTTCACGGAGTAGCCACCGGGAAAGTGTCTGCTCGCGTGGCTTGCGTCGTCGCATGAGAAGACCCAGATTTCCATACCTAGGTGGACATGCTTCTTTCCACTAGTCGTCGAGAAGCGCTTGTCTTTTCCGGTCAATGAGCCGACGAACGTACGCCATTGTGACAGAGCCAGGCTGGCTGTCTTTGCTTGGCAGTTGTCGGGGGCCGGAGCGTGCAGCTCTATCGGCCTCTTCGTTTCCCTGAATCCCAGAGTGGGCTGGTATCCACTTTACCAAGACTAGAGCCTTTTTTGATAGCGCCCTAAATTGGCGTACGTCATCTAGGCTTGCTGTGGCAATTCCCGTCAACAATGCCTTCACTGCAGACTGACTATCTGTCAGTACATTGATCTGCTGCCTGCCGTCTTTTCCCCCGTTCTCCCTCTCCGAAAATCCCAGCGCAGCTTCCAGGGCCTTCCTCGCCCCTAGTATTTCCGCATCAAGCACTTCACCACCATGCTTGATGCCATATCCCTTTCACAGAGTTTTTCCATCACTCTTCAAGATGAATCCTCATGCTGAGCGACCATTGCCCTCCGACGATCCATCCGGGTAGGCGCAGATATCTGATGCCGGCACACTATCAATTAACCGAGTTGCCTTCTCTTCCTCCTCTATCCTTGAGTTGAAACTCGAAAGAAAGCTTGGAGGCGGCAAAGGCTCGGCGTCTTCTGCATCCGGGAGTTGTCGGTAAGCCCGCTGTACTCGTGTCATATGGATCTCTGGATTCTTGGGTGTCCGACAACATTTCTTGTACTTCCGTGTTCCATCTTTCGGACACACGGCGGCGCGAGTACAGAGCGGGTGGCAATTGTCTAGTGGGTGGAGCCGAGCCAAAAGCCGTAGTCGATTCCCTTCCAGAATGATCTTCCCTGTTCGGATACCTCCTTCGCGGTGGAGAGCAAGATTCGGTGTCGTCCTCATTACCGGGAGTGCAGCACGCAGTCCCGTTAGGATTGCCTCGTCGATCATCACGCAGAAAATGCTGGTACGAGGGGTGCTGATTCCCCTTTTGGTCGGACGTTTAAGTCCGGGCCACCGAACATCTGCTCCAAAGGTTGCTACGGGTACAACGTACGTGTCCACTACCCGAACCAGTGCTGCAGGAGCAGCTCCTCTGTATGCTGAGTCGAAGCGGCGCAAATGCTGGGCCACCTACAGAGCTTTGCCACACCACGTCGTGACGTGATGTTTGAAGTCCAGTCGCGGGTCTGGGTGTACTCCTAGCCAGCGTATTTGGTCTGATGGCTCGATAACCACGCCGTTTACAAAAATGCCCACTGGCTCCTCGCGTTTGCGTCCGGGAAACTGGACTACCTCCGACTTGTTGGTATCGAAGGAGACTGCGTTGGTGCTCGCCCACTCCGGAAGATGGTTCACTTCCTTCTGTACAGAAGCGGCTGACTCGGCAATGCTGCGCCCGAATCCTAGTATCCTGACGTCGTCCGCGTAGCTGAATCTCATTACTGCATTACCACTTCGCATGGGCTACACCATGTATAGAAGGAAAAGCAGCGGCGATATTGGCGATACCTGCGGAACCCCACACACCAGCTCTCTTTGTCCGGTTACCCCTCCTGAGTATCGTACTTGCACCTTTCGTTGTGCAAGAAATGACGTTGTCCATCTGAGAATTGAGTCAGGCCATCTCTGCTGTTGCATCCTCTTCACCAAACGATTGTGAAGTACTGCATCGAACCCGCCTTGGACATCCAGAGTCGTGAATGTGACCGCCCATCCCTAGGTACTTGCCTCTTCAATGTCGTGGACTACGCAGCTGACAAGGTCGTTTGCCGATCATTTAGGGAGCGCGCCAAATTGTTGGTATCCAACAACATCCAGCATAACCGCAAGATGGGCCATCCGTTTCGCCAAGAGTCGTTCCAGTCCCTTTCCAAAACATAAAAAGTGTGACGGCTTGTAAGCCGGTAATTGCCTGTAGCCTGCGCTGTCTAACGCAGGCTTAGCATGAAACTAGGCAGGGACTATTCTTGGAAGCAGGGTCTTACGACTTGGCAAACACCTCCAAGAATAGGGCACGAGAAGGGATACGGATATACGGATAGAAAACTGTGTCATTGGCCTGGATAATAATCGTGTGTAAAGTAACTGTTATTATCCTCTTCAATCTGTAGTTCACCATAGATTGAAAATAAACTACCTCTGACCATAAGGTTGCTCAAGTGCCTATGCTTAGACTGTGACAAAAAGAGGGCAATCGGTCTCCAGCCTTTAACTGTTGTTGGATCCCGGTTCGTCTTGCGTATGAGCACCACTTCAGCCAGCTTGAAGCAGGATGGATGGATGCCAAGTCTATTGCAGTGTTAAGGGTGAGGAGAAAATCGGACACCGCACGTAAACAGTACCACAAAGAATTAATATTTTTCTATAGAGATTTACTACAGGAAATTCTTTGAACTAAATATGCCAGCTACAGCCACCAGTGATCCAGTATCCCGACACGTATTCTTTTGATACTGAGTGATCTGTTATCCAGCCTCAGCATAATTAACCGAGTGATTCGAGTCTCGAGAAACTCTCTTATAGATCACTTGGTTAGTGTCCTTGAACAAGGCTGGGCCTGAAAGATAGCCCAGCCTAACCGAACTGGTCACAGCCCGTAACATGTAGGCGCGGAAGAGAGTGCAAACAAATGGTCCAATTGTCTTCCAGCAGGTTTTTAGAAGCTACACAGAGATCCCGTCCGCTCTAGGCGCTGTGTTGGCACAGCCTATGGTGCACATGCGTATCTCCTCGTCCGAGACATGGTCGTTCCAGGGGACTCGGTTAGTGCTCGGCGCATCGAGTGGCGGTAGATCGTCCGTCGCTTGGTGCCGTGCCAGAAGAGCGTCTCGGAGTATCCCTGCCCGCTCGGCTGGATCGGCGTTGATCTTCCCTTCCTGGTTCAGCTGAGGGGGGACACTTGCCTGCCTTTGCACGGCCGAGCGCATTAGCTTGAACACATCAGTTGGTGTCGTGATCGCTTCGTCTTATCGCGTCTGGTGCTCTTTCTTTGCCGCTCTGAGGGTTAAGCGCAGCTTCTTCGCATGCATCCATCGTTGCTCTGGAGTCACTGCTGCACGATATTCTGTGCGAGTTAGCTTGCATTCCGGAGTCCACCAAGGCGCACATCTGCCGTGTCTTGTGTTCCTTCGTGTTCCTGCTGCTTTGATAGCGTTAGTAAGGGCGGAGCAGAGATTGTTGGCGTATTTGCCCGCTTTGTGAACCGTGTCTAGGACTAGTGGCGGATGTGTCCACTGAGTTACGGCAAGAGCGAACTTTGGCAAGTTTCCACGAGTTACCCTGATCTGCAGAGACTCCTGGTCTCCTTTTCCGGATCCGGTGGGGACTCGTCCTCGAATCGGTAGATGGTCGCTGGTGACGCACTCGTTGCGATCCACCCATGCTTGGGCCCCGTTGATGTTGGTCCAAGCAAGATCCAGTGTATTTCCGGCACGATGCGTTGGCTCGCCCACAATTAGACAAGTGAGATTGTGACGTTACGTCTATCTCTCGATTATAATTCCTTGTACGCGTGGGTAGGTAGCCCCTGGTTGCCAGGCGCAGTGCACCGCGTTGAAGTCGCCTGCTGCGACAGATCATATTGGTGGGTCCCAGCTGAGGAGTGGTCAAATTGCTGTCGGGTCGTTCGGGTCTTTGTACACGTTGAGAAACCTGACTCCATTTACTACAACCCAGCAGTAGTCCGCCGTCGGGGGATCGCAGGGAAGGATTTGGGTTGCCGAGTGGATTCTCCTGTCTATTAGTGTATAAGTCACTGCCCTGGGTCGAATGTTTACGCCGCCATGTGGTATGTGGCAGTCGTAACCAGGGTGTGACTTTGTCTCCTTTGTGGCTTTTTTCCACGAAGGCTCTAGTATTAACACTACATCTACGCCTAGCTCGTAAGATCGGGAAAACGCGATGTCGTGTGATTGGCCTCCCCTACCTACGTTGATTGACATAAAACTTATCGTAGGTGGGTGGCTAGAAGGGACCCGTGAGGGGCCCTTCAGGAGGACTCAACAAGATTCGTCGATCCTGTGGCCGTGGCGTCGGAGGCGACGTCGGTCATCAGAACTTCGAACCTGTTATTCGATTTCTCCGCTCCGGGTGAGACTTGTGTCTGCCTGGCGGCCGTTTGAGATGCTGCCTCAGCACGACAGACTGCTGCCTTAGCCCTTACAACTGCTTCTAGCTCGCGTTGGCTGACCATGAGAATGGTAGCCAATTGCTCTTTGCTTACCGGCCCTAACTTGGTTGGGCGCGCCAGGCTGAGTCGACTGTCGGTCCTGTGTGGTCCTCCACAGTTGCGGCACTTCGTGTATACATGGCACTTGTCTGTCGAGTGCATAGTGGAGGTGCAGTTCCAGCAAGCTGGGGTGCGGAAGCGACCACGCGTTCCGTGGAACTACAGGAATCGTTTGCATTGCTGCACAGTCTGTCGCGGTTGATGTCGTACCGCGACGCCCGAGTCGTCGAACAAGCGGAATCCTAGTCTTGGTTTCGCTCCTCTCTTGAAATGAGGGAGCCATGACTGGTATAGAGCGCCGCGGTGATTTTTCCCGTGAGGCCGAACTTTGACTGGAACGGCCTTTGTAACCCTGGCGATCTCCTCGATCACCATCTCTTCCGTCACTGGCACCCTCCCAAGAAGAGTGTAGATGACTACGAGGACTGTCGAGATCCGTAGCGCCACAAGGTTTGAGGCCTCCTCCAGTCTTGCTTCGATGGGAAGGAAAGATTCCGCCGCGTCCAATAGGAGCTGGCGAGATTCCTGGTCCTTCGCCAGAAGTGCGAAACCTATTGAGACACGGTATACGTGTTCAATTGCTGCTTGTGTCGCATTGGTGAGCTGTGCCACGGCTTCTCTGATGCCAGCTGGTGAAAGATTTCGCCACTGGTGTTTAGAATTTAGCCGGAGGAACAGTCGGTTGTCCGGCGTGGACGAAGGGGGCATCTTGGCCGATTTCTTGGTCGGCGGAGTCGGTATTTTTGGGGCACGACTAAACATCACTGGCGTCTGCTGATTAGGTAGCTCTATTCGGGTTACGGTTGCCTAGGTTGGCGTTAACTGGGGCACCGCTACGGCAGGCCTTACTGGCCTGGCGGTTAATGATGGGAAAGTCCCGCTGGTGCTGGCCTGCTGGCCAGTGAGGTGGGAAGGAAGACTTGTCGGTACTGGTGTGGTTTCAGTGCGTAGGAATTGGGCGAGGGCGCCCCTTAGACAGACGTTCATGGCGTTCAAGTATTCCTTGTTATCTGTTGTTTTCAATGACATGATAACACTTTCGAGTGTGTTCAACACCGTCGATCCTATTTCGAGCTTGGCTGAAGTGATTGCAGCCCGCTTCCTCTCAGCTTCAAGCAGAGCTTCAATTTCAGGCGGATTTTGTAATGTCGCGCAAGTGGGAGCATCACCAGCAGAGTAATTGTGGCGGTCAGCCGTCCCTGGAATTGTAGCCGGGGGTGGCGGAGGTATGGAGTCATTTGCTGCCATTGTGTGAGTCGGGACTTCCGTTCCCCTCGGTGTAACTTTATTTAATGTCCGCCTTGCTGTCGGAACCACGATTTTTCGAGCAGCAATGGGTGCGGATTTGTTGGAAATATCGTGCAATAAAATGGGCGCAATATTCATGGAACGAAAGTAGAAGTTGACTAAAAGAGTGTCATGTTCGGATTACAGCTAAAAGTGTGGGAAGTGTGCGCTACAAGTACAAGTGTAAGCGACATAGAGCTTAAGCCACAGCATAAACGAGTGTGGCGCCATATAGGCATAGAAAACCCCCAATAACCTCCTTTTGCCCCCGCCATACAGCCGCTCATATCTCTAATAGGTAGCCTGAAGCGCTATCATATTACCTATTCCAACCTCTTTATCGGTGAAAGGATCACATTTGGGTAATGTGAATTGTTTTATGTATTTGCGATATTCAGGTTGTCGTTAGGACACTGGCAGGGGTCTGATTTAGCTCATTAGCGAGGCGCTTGGAGTAGAGGAAGGAAGGGGAGATGAAGAAAGAAGGAGAGACAACGATTTATGTATTTCGAGATACCAGTTAATTGACATTATTCGCCGACTTCGTGACGGCACCCAATTTGTATTACTTCGTGTTTTACCAACACTCTTAAATACGCACGAGATCGTGTCGGGAACCTAGACTAAATGGAGGGCCCGTACGTCCACAACACTCTGTGTCTCCATTTCCAACAAGATATAAGAATGATTATGTTTGACCAATAGTTATTTCTTTTAACATTAAATTTATCTATTTATTACGTTCCATGTTAATGCGGCTCTCCATTGCCAAGTAGCCTTTAGCTTACCACAAAATACGAGGAATGATTCCAGGGACTTGTTGACAGGACTTGAGCACTAGTGCTGGAGAATGGAAATTGAGTGTAAAAAATGAATGTTTGACTTTATTTAGCCCATGCAGGTGTTAAGAGCTCCACCTTTGAAAGTGCGACATCTAAGACTAGCCTACAACTATGCCCTCAGGATACTATAGATGCAGCCCTTGCATCCAATACAATTGCAGCTACTTAGCTCAGTTCGAGATGAGCTGTCCATAGGTACTGCCATCAGACTTCACATGATTGATGACCTACAAGAAAACAACACACAACTCATGAAGATTGGACACCTGCTCAAAGGACTCTCTGATGGCAATAGATTGGAAATAATCAATGCAGAATGGGCACCACCATGGTTAGCAAATAATGTGGATACAAAAATAAGTAATTCTTCTAAGCATGCAGCAAGGGATGAGAATATTCTTCTGCTAAAAGACATCCCAAATCATGCATCAATTGTATAGACAGATGGTTCTCTAACGAAAAGCGATGGAAGTAGCCTTGGATTTGTGGTATACTTGCCATTCACAAGACAGGTGAAATGTTTCTCTTACAATTTCGGACATACGATGACAATCTTAGATACTGAGACATATTGTATCATGAAAGCTTTAAAATATGTCATGTTCAATAAACTTTCCAGAGAGATCTGGGTCCTCTCTGATAGTCAAGCAGCATTTCAGAGGGTCAGCAAAGCTAGGAACTTTATTTCACATCAAATAAGAATAAAAAGCAATAAATATCATATTCATCTACACTAGTGTCCAGGCAATGAAGGTATTGCTGGGAATGGGCTAGCAGACAATCTGGCAAGAGGTGGAGCCAAGAAAATTGTCAATAAAAGAGATAATTTCATAACTATTGCTTACCTTAAGCAGAAGGCTAAGGAAATAACTCTCAAACCCTGGAAAAATGACTGGGATACCCAAGTCTTCAGACAGGAAGAGGGTAGAAGGGCGAAAGGACTGGGAAGACTTTATCAAGTGCAAGCCAGGAAAAGATCACCAATCATCAAAATGAGACCTTACAACTTTAGTCATCACAGTAGAATGAATCAATCTTCATTTATACAAGCGAGAACAGGGATTAGAAATACCAGGGCCCATTTATTTCGAATTAAAAAATTAGGGGATAACTCTTGCAACTTTTGTTGGAAGGGAAAATAGACTGTTCAACACCTACTTCTTTATTGTAGTAAGCCGGCAAAGACGAATTCTTCACCTTCCAGTGGTGCCGGTGCAATCGCTCAGTATGCTCTGCATATTTGGGATGGCCAAGAAGAATCGCATCCGAATCGAAGTCAAAAGCAAACACATGCATATCTCCATTTGACCACTTCTCAGCCATCCACCACTCACCATTATCTTCTGAGTCCTCAACCTCTTTCTAACCACACATCATCTCGCCTCGCCGACCGATGAAGGCGTCACCCCAATTGCAAATAGGAGCTTGCCTCATTCATCACCGGCCATCACTAACTACAAATTTACGATGCTACGTATACCCGTAAGGAGGAAATAAAGTCATAATTTACAAAGTTGGGGTCTTGGCTTATGGGGGACTGCGGCTCTAATGGGTTTGTACATCTTGAGGAAGGACAGGCGGCTGAGATATTGAACGAGAGGGGGAACAGGTCTCTGAAGACCATGCTGGGACTGATATTTTCGAGGAGTTTTCATCTTTGGATTTTGTGTGGGCGCCAAGACCGAGATTTCGGCTAACTAGCCAGGAGGGCTTCTTTTGTCAATGAGTCAATGGCACTCCCCAGCGCCCTGGAAGGTACAAAGAAGGAGGCTAGAAAGGCATAGTGTGGATTTCCCGAGGTACCCACAAGTCTGCAGCGCCCAGCTGGCCAGCCTCTTCGAACGCATCAGAAGGATCACCATGTCTTCGGATTTAGTCCTAATGTCGGTTTTAGGAGAGCTCCGCACCCAGTGGTTTTTTGCATTTTTTCTCGGCTGCCATACACCCGCAAATGGCCATCGTTTCGTTGGCTGGAGAGGGGAGATAATGAAGGGCTAAGGGCTCCTCTAAGTGTATGATCGAATGAGGACTTGCGAGGGGTGGTACTGTTTGAGGGGAGCTGTATGGGAGGCATAGGAGGGGATATACTACTGGTATAGGTATCCTTGGCCTGTAGGCAGAGAGGACCTGCATATTGTTCGGATTAGGTCCTGGTCAACAATGTCTAGCCTAATTGTGCTATATTGGAGGCTACAGTTCCAATTATTCATGGGGCCATCATCGGGGCTGTGAGTAGTTTCGGTTTGGTGTGCGTTGTGAGATCGATACCTGAGCGTGTTGCATCGTAGTCAGACATGCGACTCGAGTAGCATTTGCACGGTAAACCTCAACCCCAAACTGATGATATGAATCAAGTTTTACATGCTACGTCCTGTATGGCTAGCGTGGTTGGAATATGAGGAGTTTACCTGTAGATAGATAAAGACGTTGTAGCCCTCTAATAGTTGGGATAAGTCTTCTACATTATTATATCGGAATCAATCCTAGCCTCTCATGAAGCAATCTCATGAATCATTTCCAATTTCTGTAACAACAGACATATATATACAATGTCGACAACAAGTTTAAAGTCGATAACATGTCCTACATAGTCATAGACTCAGACAGGACAATAATATGAATTAATAATAATAATAATATTTTAGTAAGTTTAAGCCTGAAAGAAAGATAGCTTTTAAAGGTATACTGCCATTGAAATGAGAGATATTGTTTAATACAAAAATTGGAAAAGAAGCAACTCTCCACTTCCTTCAAAGCAGTGGATGCATGAATGCGTCCAAAGCTGACTGAAAGGGATGAGACTAGAAGATAAGTAGAGGAAATGGGGATTAAATAGTTGTATTTAGATATAAAATAATCAGATTTGCGATAGCTAGATAACTGAATACACTATGAATCAAAAAAAAATAAAAAAATAAAAAAAATAAACAGTGCCACAAAGAATTAATATTTTTCTATAGAGATTCACTTTAGTAAATCCGTTACATTAAATATGCCCTCTGCGGCTACCAGTGATCTTGATTCCTGACACGTAATCCTTCGCTACTGAGTGATCTGTTCCCCAGCCTCAGCATATTTATTTATCTTTATTTAACGTCTGGCGGATCATGGGTCAAGCGAGTAACCCTATTAAGTCCCTACTGAGACAAAAGACGCGCCAGCCTCAGCATAATTAATTGAGTGATTCGAGTCGTGAGAAACAACCCCACGTTTGATCACGTGATTGAATTCCATGAACGAGGCTGGGCCTGAAAGATAGCCCAGCCTAATCGAACGGGGCACAGCCCATAACAGCAGGTATGTCTAGCTTCATTATTCGCACAGGAGAAGCCCAAATTCGGGAAAACGCCGCTAAAGCTGTCTGTCTCGTATCTATTGATTTTCTGGGGTTTCCTACAGGAGATGCATTTACACTGTTCATGTAGTGTGAACTCCGTGCTATCCTTGTCCACAAGGTCTCATATTTCCGTCCAATGCTATTTCTGCTTCTCCCGCGAGCCGGAATTGTTCAAACCAGCCTTTTGCCAGGATCCATTTGGTAATTCTCTCCACATCATCTGGGCTGTTCATCATTGCCGCCGAGGACCTATTTTCTGCCTTTCGAAGCACCTCGCCTCTTCCCATTGCCCACAGAGGAGAAGCCGAGACCATATATTTGACATTTTGAGGCGGATATCCACACTGACATTTTGGATGAATCACTGCGGGCACTTTCCTTCGATACAGATAACAATTGAGATCAATGTGCTCCCTTCTCATCTGAACTGCAATACTGCTTTGGGCCCTGCTAAGGCTCTACTGAATTGTATATATTATTCCTCCAATTCAGGGTGTATCTAATCTCCATAGATTAGATAAGACGCACAGGTCTCTCCAAACTGGTCAGCTAGAAATATCTTCCGAGCCATATGGCCTGAGGATGCAACTGTTACGGGCTAGGCCCGACTGGGTTCTGCCTGGGCTGTTTAAGGCTATAGGGCCCATCCTTATCTTGAAGGCTCAAGCGAGTTTGTAAATTTTCTCACTATACGGGAGTATTATCAGATCACATGTAAAGGTCAAGGGTATCTTGAACAGGCATTGTAGTTATAAATAGCCATAGCTTCCCGCTCGTAATTTCCTCATGGAAAATACAAACATTTAATTGTGGAATTGCCTTCGTGCTTTGGCCGAAAGTCCTAGCCCGTCACAGCAACAGACATAATAGTAGATACAATGTGTAAGACAAGGTTGATTGCGAGTGCTTTCTTATCAACCTTGAGCAGCCTTCTATACAAGCTACGATTAGCTCTAGAAACTTCGCAGTATGCTGAAATTTCACTTAAGGGCATATTTTTAAAGACTTTAAGCTGCAGCAGTTGAGCCGGTTTCGACAAAGTTAAAATATTGCAGGTGCGAAGGTTCGAACTCATTACGAAGAGACAAGTAGATTTATAGAGATTCGGATTATCGAAGGTTACGAATTCAGACGTCCAAATTATCAAAATATCTGTCACAAACTACCTCTGGTACGCCGGGTTGCGCCCAGTCAACCGGGTAGTGACGTACATACAATAACATGATGGAATTTTAATAGTTACAGTGTTATGATAGCTATAGTCGGTGTTCGACACACAAGTTTGTTGCTATGTTAGAGCTGTAGATTATTAGACCCTTGACTACAGTATTAATGCCCGTGTACTTAAGGGAACTCTAGGGCTGAATGGGTAGTGTAGGCTTTAGTCTTGTAATTTACCTATCTTTTAGAATCTTATCATTGACCTGAATATCTCGTCTATCTCCTTGTCAGTCGCTGCCTTCGTCTTCGTTGTCATCATATTAGTCCTGGTCATTCTCCTCGTCCGTGACAAAATTACACAATGAAAAGCGCCCATTGAAGCTATTTAGCCGCTTGTTAGAGAAGGCAAACCTATTAGAATTTGGGATAAGTGGGTCTAACAAGTAGGCCACGATGTTGGTACACAAATAACCACAAATTATGTACTAAGCTTCATTTTGGTAGTCACTTGAATCAATGCGCTCTACAACCTCAATGACTGAGGGGTCATTATTTTCTTAATAAAATCTAAATAAATAGGACAGAAATTTTCTAAACTTCATTTGCTCAGCCCGAACAGAATTAGGAAAAGAACCAATGCACCACCATATCCAGATTACATCAAACAACTTCTTAACATAGGCGTACTTGCAAATGAAATCCGAGGCATGAGTGCTCTTCCTGTATATTGAATCATGCGTCATGTCCCTTTTCTGAGATGTTGTGTCAAAGCTTGATAGCTGCATACACAATTAAAATCTGACGTAAAAAAACATACCTGTAACCCGATCCTTCACCCCGCTTACTCTTGCCTTTGACAAAGTAGCAATTGAGGGCTTCTGATAATAAGGTCACATCGTGGCTTAGACTAGTTGATGCTGTCAATGGGGAAAGCGGCGATAACTAGTCAAAATCTAATGGTGCACTCTGGATTAAAGTGAGTCTTAGAAAGTTAAGTGTTGCTTTTGATTCACAGACCCTGACTTGATACACTTCATAGGGCCGTTGCAGAGCCTAAGACCATTGTTGTAGTTATGAGCCATACGGAAGTCCCATTGCGGAGTGATGAAGAGTGGATGATTTTATAATTAGTTGTTGACAGTGAATAGACTCATAGAATATTATGTTGTAGGTAGATGGACTGAAAGTATAAGACTAAACCTGTATCCATTCATTGTGGGTACATCTGTGAAGCTATACACATGCTCGCCTAACCAGTACACCAGTGGTGTCTGCTGTGGCCTTGAGCCACACGCGATGCCGTAGCCTCGACTGCCTCGTTGTCTCATATCATGACAACCTTTCCTCCGATTCAACACAAATCTCCCATTTTCCTCCATGAAGTTCAGATAATTGTAAGCCCGGGAGAGTATTTGTTATTTGGACTAAAAACTGGCCCGTGGCTGGTGGTAGAAAATGAGGGTTAGTGAGAGTTACGTCGAAAGAGTGCGAAAACTAACAGCCATTCCATATCTTCATATCAAATCGACGTGCCGCAATGATTTTCCCTTCGTCCATCGAGGGGTGCTCGGGTAGCATTGCTTCGGGCCTCGCGTCTATTGCTATGCCGTGAAGAGCTTGATAATATAACCTTGCTTTACTTGGACATTCTAATACAGGGTCATGCCCCATGGCTGGCACTAGGAGCGGAAGACCAGCCAACGCCGCCATCGTAGCTACACTAAATGGCTTCATTTTGCCGATGCTATTGTCTTGAGTTGAAATTGAGTGCTTGAGATAGTGGGCCGACTAGGATCAAAATCAAGGGCTGGAGGAAGATGAGAGACTCGATGTGATGCGGATTGATGGATGTATATTGTTCGACACAGATGCTTCTATCGACGAGGGTGGGAGTAATGGTAATACTTATGGTAGAAAGTAAGAGTCTCATTCATTCTAAATTTTGACATGACTTAATTTCAATTTATCAACCGACCTAATTAATTGTCGCTGCAGCATCCAGATCGTGATCCTTGGCGAGTCCGGCGATAGGAAGGTAAAAGCCAGTCTGTGCCTGGAAATCTTCCAGTTGATGACTGTGCGACTCATGTCAGCCTTATTTTGCCGTGAGAGGAAGATTTAAACTTGTACAGGTGGGCGATTTGCGAGGATAAACTACCACATCTTCAATCTTTCAACTTTCATCAGACGACAACCCATGTCAGTTAGATCCGTTGTCGTAGTCTACATCAA
Source organism: Blumeria graminis f. sp. triticale (assembly GCA_905067625.1). Taxonomy (NCBI): domain Eukaryota; kingdom Fungi; phylum Ascomycota; class Leotiomycetes; order Helotiales; family Erysiphaceae; genus Blumeria; species Blumeria graminis. The sequence goes on from LR898478.1 coordinate 3,350,562, forward strand.
GATTTCTCCTGCTTAGCCAGGCTGGTAGCTCGACAGAAATGAAGCTGGATAGACCCAATTGCCTAGCTTGAGCCTTCCACCGTGATACTTCAGCAGCGCGCCCTGTCGGAATTGTCCCCGGCGTCTAGTGAACTCTCTAGTTCCGTCGACTACAAGCTCAACTGGAGGTACTCAAGTTTGCATAGTTTTGATTACCTTCGATATCTGTGCATATTCTCCGTGTGGCAGAGATACTATAGAAAGTCAGGAGTATTTATACGCGCGACTGTATATTAACAATTCAACTATAGAGTGCCAAGTTCTACGTAGGAATCCACATATATATATACAGACCCGTTGCAAGCCAGTCTCTTCCCTCCAACGTCTGCTCACTCCTAGATTGTTACACTCTCTACCCCTAGAATATTATTTCTTGCAGCCTCTCCGATTATCAGTCTCGGTCTTATTTGTATGGTTTCACGGTTTGAGCAACAAAATACATGGGCAATCTTTTAAGTAAAGTATGTTAATTTTAATCTTCTGAGGGAATTCCGACAGCTAAACATCACATATATTTAATCTTAAACGTCCCTTGGTATAATTGCCTTCGCTAGTCAGCCTAGGCTACTGGAATCCTTAGGCTTAATCGCTGTTCTACACGGAAACTTTTCTAGATCCTTCGTCAATGGCTCTAGTATATTTCACAGGGCTCTTGGGCCGGCCCAATCGACAGTGGTTAAACGCCGGTATTTGGAAGTTACATTCCACCAAGTAGCCCCGAGAGTCTTTACATTGCTAGAGAGCTCACTGGATGGGTGTTGTTAAACAGAGGGGCGCATAGCAAAGTATCTACAATTCAAGGATGTAACTCATGATTACACTTCATCCCCACACAATGTTCGGGTTGGGGAGTGTTTGAAGGTTTAAATTTCTGAGTAGGATCATCAAGATCAATTATATTGACTCGATTTCACGTGGTTAAGCTTAGCTGGGCGACATGATGTTCAGTGATATCTGAAATGCAGTGGCTAGGAAATGCTATCTTGCGATAATTGAGTGGATGGCTGTTGCTAGATCACTGGGAGTTTAGGATCACTTGAGACTTGGGGGTCTTTAAGGATAGACTCATCTGTACATATAAAACAAAGTCAACGGAAAATTAACTATTACTAATTCGTATGGAGAAGAAAGTTCGATATCCTAAACTGTTGAAATCTAGACATGCCAGACCGAACTGCACGCAGTGCGGAGTAGACGAAGACTACTCATCTTCGATCGCTACCAGCTTTGGTGAGGTTTCGGTTGGTAATAATCTCGGTGGTGTGAATGTTATACCATCACGTAATCAGAACACCATGTTTCTACCTAAGCGAGGTAGAACATAGATAGACAATTAGATGTAGATTAAACACTAACTCTTTCAACTACCGAAATATAAGTTTAGTAAAACCAAAACCTCACTGATCCTAACCTTCTATCACTGATCCTTAAATCCCCAATATCTTACGATTCGTACAGGATTGACTTGACGGTCAACATTCACTTCTATCATTCCAAATACCCCCTAAAACTTTAATATAAACAACTATCAATAAATTCTTGTCCGATATTATACACTTGTCATTTGAGATATTTCCTCGTAGAAATCCTTGACAATTTCTAACAATTATTGGTCTGCACTAGCTTAAGGGCCACCTGCAGGAGCCGTTCACTGATCGTGCCCTTTGCCTGCGTTGATTTGAGTGCAGTGGTTTAGCCGTGCAAAAGGAGGCTCCGTTATTGTGATTAAGGTATGAAATGTTGAATTGTTTAGGGATAGTAGAGAGGGCGGTCTCGAACCATTTGAGCTAGTTTGGAAGCTTGAATGTTCGAGACTGGAGGTGTCTGGAAGAATAGCTCGCACAGGAACTTTCAATTGAAGTAAATAAAAAGACATAAGTGTCTGTCTGTCTGCCTTCCTTCCTCTTTCTCTCAGCTTATATATGTACACATATCTACTACCTGACATACGATGATTATATCTAGAAAAAGCTTCCTTACATCACAAGACACAATCCAAACATGTTGTAGCCAAGATATAATCCTAATACGACTCAATACCCAGTCCACCGTGTCTATTACCTGGACCCCAAGTATTTTCTAGCTAAAAATTACCCAAAACACCAAGGGTTTCCGGAGGCAATCACTAAATATGTCAGGTACCAGCTTGGCATGTTATTCTGATAATAATATTACGATCATGTTAGAAGAATGGAATTTACATGAATCATGAAACCTTAATTCAGGAATACGAATTTCATCGGGCTCAGATCCTGGTCTGGCAGGTAGATAACGATTATCACCGCTTGATAATATGGTGAACAGCTTAGTTATAATCATCTACATACGACGGTGGTAGATAGGACTTATTTACCCATATTTGGTACCCGCCATAGAGTACATCACCGTCTATGCAGGAAGTACTACCATCTTCATTCCATGCCATCCTATCCCAAATTACTCTATGCCATAGTATAGAGCTGCGTCCCAATAGTCGATTGTAATGATGGCCATATAGGGCTGTGCAGTACTCGCGCATGGATGTGCTGTATCCCTGGCACTTGGCCGAGATAGAGTTAGATTAAATGCAATAATCATATCACAACATTCATCTACCACCAAGCAGATGTTCAGCTGCCATCCCTTCTCATAACACCTGTCAAAGGTAATTGTAAGTATTTATGATTTTTGTAAACAAGTTGAACGGAGATTCGCGTTTTTGTAATCTAATTCAAGGGGTAAAAGAGTGCTTTGAGTACATGAATACCACATGTAATGGTGCATGAGTACGTCGCCGCGACAGTTCACTTTAATAATTTTAAGACGTCCTGAACACTAAGCCAGCCTGACAGTTGATCAATTCCTCTACCAGAACAAAATTTGACACTATAATTTTGTGGTTTTGGTATGGAGATTGAAAAATGCGAGCTTGGATAACCAGACATTTCAACTTCGCGTCTGAAGCGTCCTCATCAACGCGAGGAGGCTCTTCCGCGCCACGGAACAAAGTTAATGGTACTGAAATACACGTACTCTGATCATTTGTGTAACTTGGAGGACGAAGCCTGAACACCTGTCAGTGGTGCCCTCTACGAACCTGGGAGTGAAATATTCCCCCAGAGCCGAGATTCAGTCACGAAAAAGGGTATGATGTATGTCGGTTCACAGGTGAATGGCGTAGGGATAAGGAGCTTGTGTTTATTTATTTACAATATTTAACGTCATGCCCGCGCACAGCACGTGAGTACCTCACGTACCGGTTTTTTTTTAATTCATTTTATTGTCCTGTCTGAGTCTATGACTATATAGGACATGCAGTTCCTCTCTGCCTACAGGCCAAGGATACCTATACCAGTAGTATATCCCTCCTATGCCTCCCATACAGCTCCCCTCAAACAGTACCACCCCTCACAAGTCCTCATTCAATCATACACTTAGAGGAGCCCTTAGCCCTTCATTATCTCCCCTCTCCAGCCAACGAAACGATGGCCATTTGCGGGTGTATGGCAGCCGGGAAAAATTGCAAAAAACCACTGGGTGCGGAGCTCTCCTAACACCGACATTAGGACTAAATCCGAAGACATAGTGATCCTTCTGATGCGTTAGAAGAGGCCGGCCAGCTGGGCGCTGCAGACTTGTGGGTACCTCGGGAAATTCACACTCTGCCTTTCTAGCCTCCTTGCAACTCCACCCGAAGGTCGTGCTGAAATGTCAGAAAATTCTTGATAGAGCGTGATTGCTGTGTAGTAGCTTAGCCTAACTTCTTTTGTGCTGTCCAGGGCGCTGGGGAGTGCCGTTGACTCATCGACAAAAGAAGCCCTCCTGGCTAGTTAGCCGAAATTTTAGTATTGGCGCCCACACAGAATCCAAAGTTGAAAACTCCTTGAAAATGTCAGTCTCAGCATGGTCTTCAGAGTCCTGTTCCCCCTCTCATTCCAAGTCTCAGCCGCCTGTCCTTCCTCAAGATGTAAGACCCATTAGAGCAGCAGCCCCCCATAAGCCAAGACCCCAACTTTGTATATTATGACTTAATTTCCTCCTTACGGGTATACGTAGCATCGTAAATTTGTAGTGAGTGATGGCCGGTGATGAATGAGGCAAGCTCCTGTTTGCAATTGGGGTGACGCCTTCATCGGTCGGCGAGGCGAGATGATGTGTGGTTAGAAAGAGGTTGAGGACTCAGAAGATAATGGTGAGTGGTGGATGGCTGAGAAGTGGTCAAATGGAGATATGCATGTGTTTGCTTTTGACTTCGATTCGGATGCGATTCTTCTTGGCTATCCCAGATGTGCAGAGCATACTGAGCGATTACACCGGCACCACTGGAAGGTGGAGAATTCTTCTTTGCCGGCTCACGTACCGGTTAGCCCAGTCTAAATTAAACTACCCGACGTGTTGGCGCCCTCACAGACCCACCAAAGCAAACAATAGCTAGGATCTTATCATCCTACGCTCGAAGATTATAGTGTACATGAAGGTCGTCCGTCCAACAAATCTCATGCTGTGCAGTCGGTACTAAATGAAGAAAAGATTTTAAAAAACAAAATAAAAAATAAAAGGAGAAGATTGTTTAAATCAGATCGTGATTTCGTTCGAATAAGACTGTTCGTTGTGCCCTTTCGAAGAAATCTGTGAGACGCACCCAATTATTGAATGCATCAACTCCCTCCGCCGAAGCAAGAGCCCAGGATACTATCGCCGGATCCATTGGTGTTGGTAAACAGCAGAGCAAGCCCAGAATTAATTAGTTAATTTATGAAACCTAGGGAAAGAAGATTTCCTACTTCTCGCTGTGTACATAGGGAATTGTAATTGTCAGCGCCGATCATAACAATCTATGTTGCTAAGAAACCGTATCCCGACCGCAACATTGGTAGCCCCCGTAGCTGGCTAGGCCCTATATTCCATCCCTACCGTAATGGCGCAGACAGTACAAACACAAGGGATTAATCCCGTAACAGATACGCTGGGATTAGGGTTCTGTGCCCTGTGGAGCTGAGCTTGGTATTGTCCGAGTTGGCAATAGAAAAAGTGGTAAGGGGACTTCTCTTCTCCGCATGTGCAGGTTAGAATGGCGTTTTCATGCTGAAACCGTCGATAAAAGGGCTGGTGTGTTTTTCATTATTGTAATTATTTAACGTCGTGCTAGCTATGAAAAGGGCTTGTGTTAAGTATTTACTTCCAAAAGTATTGGTCAAGGCATCACGTGATAGAACTAGGGCGCTAAGCTTCACTCTGTACCTTAGATATTAATTCTTGAGGAGGGATACAGAAGAGATAGACAGAATATACCATTTGTTTTTAGCACTTTGAAGGCATTAAACCAAGTGAACTCCGTTGTACCAACAATAAATTTTATTTAATGGATTTTCGACTTGAAGGAGCTGCACTCGATATTTTGGTCGAAAAATCAGTTGGCAGAGATTTCACAGCCGGAACAAAGTTGAACAAAAACTCATCACCACCAACGTACGATTCACGAATGGATTTAGGTCTGTCTGGGGGTCGTGTTCAAACATCCAACATCTCTCAATCTCCTTGTGTATTTGCGACGAAGCATTTCTCACTCGATTCTACACCTGCGACCCACCTCCATACGCGGCACATCACCTATCTACACACGCCCTAACGAGGAAAGTCATGATGGAAACGGGACGTGTACAAAGGAGGAGGAAAGGGAAGCTACACTGGGGAGATCGCATAAATCCCCGATGTAGATGTGGTAGCATAAGGTTCAGGAAAGGCTCTGATTTAAGGCAAAACAATTATATGATTGTTGTTGATTCCACTCAGGTTGGGTGTTGCGACCTCAGGCTATTAGCCTAGGCAGACAATCATAGCTGACTAATATTGAAAGGCCTGTGCGTCTCATCTAATTTGTAGAGATTCGAAACACCTTTTTTTATTTAAATCATTTAATGTGTATTTAGCTATCTAGCTATGACACATGACCGGCGATATGTATACATGTTCGAAACACCCTAGATTGATGTAAAGTAATATTGGAAATTCTGACTCTTGAATTTAGGACTCAGCCATTATCTATTGCGTCTCAGGTTCCCGACAAGATCGACTCTCATTACACATGTGAAGTTTCTGGGCACGCGTCGTATACTTAGTAAATGGTGGGTGTGTGTGTGTAAGAATGAAATGTTATCACGTGGTGTCTTGTGGCTCCTAACTACAGTGGATCTTGTGTAGAGCTTGAAACTAATACGTGAATTCTATATCCTCCTAAATGTAGGATATCTATGCGCCAATATACATCTTTTTTTTTTTAAATCATTTCACGTGCATGCAGCTGTAGAGCTATGACACATGACCGGTGCTATGTATACATGTGGGATGACTCTTTTGACGTTAGAGACAGTCATTCTCTGGATTTCATTTGCAAATATGACTATGAGGTATGTTCGCTTACACAAACAGTCGACCCTCCTCCGTTAGTACCCACCAAAGGGAATTTCAAAACCTTTGATTATCCAAGCACGCCTTCGTTATCCATGCATACCAGCGCCGCGAGAAAAGTGGTTGTGTTTTGCCGGATTTGAACCAGCGATCTACTGTCTCAAGTGGGATATGTGTCCAAGCTATCCAGACCCTACTTGGCAGACCGGCCAAGATGATGTACCACCGCACCATCCAACCATGGCAGTGTTTATAGTGTCGCCTGCACTCTCGCAACCAAAGACTTAACACGCACAAAGCTCAATTTGTAAAAACTCCTTTCCAGAATTCAAAATTGCACGCTCGTCGAGACTGTATCCATCCTTCGCATCATCTTATCAACTTGTCCTGAATCCTGTCACGCCATTCCCAAAGAACTGTCACCCAGATTTGTGCGCCATGCTTTGTGTCCTCCGTCGTGTGTAAATATCGGCGTGGGCGTGTATCTGGCGACCAGCTGAGGCCAGAGAAAGTCGATAGGAGGTGTGGTCATTGGAATGAGGAGTACTAGGTCGTTCTTGTAGACTTGATGAGGCTCAGGTAGGATTCGATCTCTTTGGGAGTGAAAATTTGAGGTGGTGGAGTGGTTTGAATCATTGCCTCGTGGGCCAACTTGTTCGGTATTGCGAAATTTGACTGAACTTGGCTCTGGGAGAATATTTCACTCCCAGGTTCGTAGAAGACACCGCGTACAGGTATTCAGTCTTGCCCTCCGCCTATATACATCAATACTCTGTTACCCCTCAGCTCCAGTGAGATCTGCTCTTGTGACTTTGCGATCTGATCGTGTGAGACCATAAGATACTAGCATTTTGTCTATGTGCCGTGCATCCAAAATCAGACCAACCCGTGACAATGTAGATCTTTTTAGGATCCACAATTGTACCGAGTGCGCTAACCGCGCCTACTGTCGCCTATACGCTTGGATATCTGTGGATCCTGGATAGATCTACAGGGCACGAATTAGCTAGATGTAGGAAACACGGCACACACACGTTAGCGTAATTATCTTATGACCTCACGCGCAGCAAATCGCACTGTCAGAGCCCGCGGTCACAGCCCGCGACCACAGCAGTAGATCTACTAGCGTTGAGGAGTAAGGAGTAATCAATGTATATAGACACATAGACATCCCACACTTAAAGGATATAGAATTCACGTATTAGTCTCAAGCTCTACACAAGATCCGTTGTAGTTAGGAGCCACGAGACACCACGTGATATCACCCCAATCTTACACCCACACCCATTGTATACTAAGTATACAACGCGCGCTCAGAACCTCATATACGTTTGGCTATTTACGTACTACAGTGTACCTTGGCTCATCATGGTAGATGAGAGGTGGCTGGTCATCACTAGCTTTGACAGGCACATGACACTAGCGGAAATTCTCCCATAGATGTATAAGTCCAATGTTCTCATAGTGGTAAAAAATCAAGTCTTCTTTACTTCATCACATATATCAATATAATAATGTACAGAGTATAATTTCCCACAAATGATATATTAAATTCAGTACAATCTATTTCCATTCTCCAGCACTAGTGCTTGAGTCCTGTCAACACTGATCAATGGTCTTCAGGCCACAGATTCGCATGGCAGAAGAAACAGATCCCGATCACTTTTCTTGAGATTAACGGCTTCTCACAAGCTTCACAAGGCTTAATTGAAGCTCAGTCCCTCCGCAGAACAGTGAGATTTGTGCTAAGGGTAGATAAAATAAAGAATCATTACGAACCTTGAAGGAATCTAGTAGTGCGTCAGCTACGCAGTTAAAAGAACGCCCATCAGAGCTCGGAACTCATACCGAAAAACTCAAACCAATTATGCTTTAATCTTTGAATAACAAAAATTCCTTGTTGCTCGGATTAGGTCCTGTTGTAATTTATGCGACAGTGGAGTTAAGAGTATACTGCATACCAGCTATATATTTAGCTGCGTGTGGATACTTGCTCTCGAAATCAGATTCCTTTTAATATAAATGTATATATATATATATATATAATTTATTGTGTGAATTATAACTACAACTATTGGTGCTTATTTACTTGTTCTTACAATTATCTAAATACTTCACAATTACGGAAAGCGTGGAATACTAAGCCAGACACGTGATAAAATTACAGATTTATTGCATGACTTTCAACAGGTCCTAGTCAACAATGTCTAGCCTAACTGTGCTACGTTCACAGCCGTCTAGCGGTTCGAATTGCTGCAGCTGACCCCTATCACCCTCTTCGTAGGCGTTGGAACACTAGCCGCATGTGCTGGATCCGCCAGAGAATTTAACTAGAACTTTTCGAAGATACCATCCCCCACCTTGATCGGCACCCTGTGAGGAAAAGCTAATCGAAATTGGGGCAGTAGGTAGACTCTCAGGATCAAATTCCTTCAAACAGTGGCAGGCTGCTCGACCCATTCTAGACTTATTCGTATTTTCAGATGGAGCTCTCATAGCAGACCAAGCAGGCGCGGGGTAGGTGATCTATCGAGGACTTACGCAGGAGATTGGGCGAGGATCACTCCCTCCAGGAAACTCGGCAGAGCTCTATGATGCTCAAATTGCCGGGGTCACGGATAGCTTTACTGCAGCACTCCTCAACCCACCGGCTTTCTATGCCTCTAAAGTCAGTGTTTGCCTTGACAACCAGGAGGCCGACCTCCATCTTCTCTCTGATGTTCCCACAGCGTCCAGCTCGGCGAAAATATTAATCCTTCACAAGCTCGCAATGAATTGGAAAAGAAGATCTCGCAGTCAAAATACGACGCCTGGGAAAGTAGCTATCAGATGGTGCCCAGGCCACGCAGGTATTCTCGGGAACGAAGCAGCCGACGCGCTTGCCAAAGCTACTTGTGCAGCTCCAGCTCCACACTTAGAACTCTCCATTGCGAGGGCAAGGAGAGAAGTCAAAGCCCAATACGAGGCTTCAGTCGCACTATATTGGGCAGAAAATGCCCCTTCTAGGTACAAAGAACTAGGAATTGGCCCTAATACGAAAATCATCGTTGAGCTCGCCCGTCTAGGGCGACGTGCATTAGGATATCTACTAGCTTCATGGTCCGGTCATGGCGACTTCGCGGACTACCACCGACGATTTTGGCATGAAAACTCCATTCTAACCTGCACATGCGGAGAAGAAAAGTCCCTTAACCACTTTTTTTATTGCCCCCTCGGGCAATACCAAGCTCAGCTCCACAGGGCACAGAACTCCAATCCCAGCGTATCCTGGGCACTTGCTTCGGCGGAGGGAGTTGATGCATTCAATAATTGGGTGCGTGTCATAGACTTCTTCGAAAGGGCACAACGAACGGTCTTATTTAAACAATCTTCTCCTTTTATTTTGTTTTTTAAAATATTTTCTTGATTTAGTACCAACTGCATAGCATGAGATTTGTTGGACGGACGACCTTCATGTACACTATAACCTTCGAGCGTAGGATGATAAGATCCTAGCTATTGTTTGCTTTGGTGGGTCTGTGATGGCGCCAACACGTCGGGTAGTTTGTTTGTTTGCATTCAACGCCAAGTAGGCTCACGGGTATGACCCGGCTTCTATGCCCAAGAATGGGCGTTTGGCGTGTCCGCATAGCCTATTGCTATCGGACAATTCTATCGTCTAAAAAAACTACTGTATCCTCCCTTTTTTCGCAATTAATTCTCGATATTAATGTAAGGTAGAGCTCTAGGCCACTCTATTCGTGAAAATTACCCAATCGTTGGGTAGTTCAATTTAGACTGGGCTAACCAGTACGTGAAGAACTCACGTACTCTGCGCGGGCACAACGTTATATATTATAAATTAATAAATAAATAATTGTGCTATGTTGTGCAGGCTACTATTACAATTATTCATGGGGTCATCATCAGGGTTGTGAGTAGTTTCGGTTTAGTGTGCGTTGTTAGATTGATACCTGAGCGTGTTGCATAGTAGTGAGACATGCGACTCGAGTAGCATTTGCACGGTAAACCTCAACCCCAAACTGATGATATGAATCAGGTTTTACATGCTACGTCCTGTATGGCTAGCGTGGTTGGAATATGAGGAGTTTACCTGTAGATAGATAAAAACGTTGTAGCCCTCTAATAGTTGGGACAAGTCTTCTACATTATTATATCGGAATCAATACTGTCTAGGGGTAACATTTCACCTACTCATGTAAATTAAGCTAGACAGGTCACATGACCTTCATAGCAGTACATAGATTTCATCTGTAGCCACAGGGCTCATTAGTCAACATTTACAACATAATACCGTGTCCCACATATCTTTCTTAAGAGGTTGTGACCCTTGCGCTTCCTGTGGAACCACGATTTATTCTTCCGTTGTTCTTCTATTAACGACTCCATTTACCAATCAGTTTCTAATACTACGGTGTCCTTGTTTTGTATCTACATCTGCGCCTCTACCTTTCAGTTTTTATCGAACAAGGTATCTCTGGCTAGCCACTTTCACATCTTGAATCTTTCATTCCTCAAAATGACTTCATCTAATCTTCGCGCCAATGACATGGCACTTTCTCCAGCGTTGAAACTTCATGGCAGCTCTAAACTGAAAGACTGGATGCTTCTCATCGAATCGACCTTGCGACAAAACGCTCTCTCAGATTGGATCGACCCAACAAAGACTTAAGCTATTTACAAGTCTGAAAAGGAAACTGGCTCTAAAGATTGGTCCAGCTCAAACGAGCTTGTCCAAATGACACTGGTAATCAATGTCAATCCGGAATTCATTCAGATTTTCATGGCCGAAAATCTAGCCTGCGACAGCTATAAAAAACTTTGTCGCTTTCTTCATGGAAACAGCATTGCTGCTGTTAAAACAAGTATCATCGACTTCCTCGACCTCGCAGAGAAGTTTGAGAAGTATTCATCCTGCCAGGCTTATATTCTGGCTCACAAATCGATGGTCTCTAGTCTTCATTCTCTCGGTACACCTCTTCCCTCTCTCGTATGCTGTCTGGTGTTAATCCGTGCGGTTTCCATAAAATATCCTCAATGGGCATCCACTCAAAGATACCACTTCTCTGTTGCAACTTCTATCAATCCTGCTCCTACACTTGACACTCTATATACAACTCTCCAAGACCACATTAGATTGGCTGAGAGCATAGCGCCTACTCCAGTATCTCTAACACAAGCTCACGTTACAGGTCCCAAGTCTCAGAGAAACAAGAAGTGGGATGGTCCCAACTGCCAATGGTGTACTGGTCCGCATGATGACACGAATTGCTTCTTTAAATACCCAGAACAGCGTGCCGAGTATATGAAGAGATTTCCTGGGGCCAATTATACCGAAAATAAAAAGTGGCGTTCTGAGTTTCAAAAACGTCACCCACCTAGCAAAATTTCCGCTCAGTACTCTGGCTTTGATGCCCGTTTTGAGAACTATGATCCATTTCGAAAGGACACCAATGACCGGGTTCAGCCAGCACTTTCTCCATCACAATTGTCCTCAAGTTTTACTGCTGCTAACCCATATTTTGTGGATTTTAATCCAAGTCCTTTCCAATAGGGTTGAGCGGGAGTTTTGAGAACACCATCAACTCCCACCTACAATTCTTTCGCGAAGAGTCAACAAAAGTTTATTACAGTATCCCCATCTCAGATAGAGCTACGCCAACATAAATGTAACTTTCGCAACGAGGATCATCATCTGTGCTCGACCAGAACTGGAATTAATTCCGCATTTGCTGCAGCAGTCCCGGCTGCAAGTTCTCGTAATATCTGGCTTCATGATGATGGTGCCTCACTTCATATCACTAATGATATAAATGCGTTCTTCAGTTATCGGCCAGTATCTGGGCTGCCTATTGTTAAAACAGGGGGAAGTCCAGTTTAGCCTGTCGGGCTTGGCTACATCAAGCTTCGCGTTCTCCGACAATATGATTCAGTCAATGAGATTATCCTTGAAGATTGTCACGGTTTGACCGTTGTATGAGCTTAGGTGGATACCTAAGAGTAATACTTAGATTGTTTACAATAAGGTCGCACGGGGAGGGGAAGATGGAACTAGACGAAACGATAATACTAATCAGGACGCAAGATCGCTGTTACAACTAAGTAACACCCAAAGATACGCGGCTAGTTAGCGAGTATGATGTCTGGAGGAAAACCATCAGTTAGTAGATATACGCAGCGGATCAGTCATTATAAGTACCTGTTAGTTGTAGCTAGAGTTCTCTTCTCTCCTCATATAGTTTAATAAATCGATTTATTCACAACCAACTCGGTTTCCGTCACAAAATGTTCTCTACATTCCTGGCTTCCCACTTAACATTTATTCTGGGTGGCTTCATGATCTTCGGGATGGATGGGATAAACATCGGGTACTATTTGAAGCGAACGGTTCTGAAGTTTGCCAGCTTCTTCGTGGACAAAATTGTTTACACTTGCGCACCGCCTCTTCTCCGTATGTTCTTAATACTAATGATCCATCTATGCGATCCTCGACCTTCCTTCTCTCTCCAGTTGCTGATAATGTCTTTCCAGGAGCAATCCATAAAGCCTCTGTCACTCTCGAACTTCTTCATCGCCGTCTAGGACACATAAGCTTTCCAAATGTCCAGCGAACAATAAAAGCAACACTTGGTCTATCTTATAAACCTCGTAACACGGATTCCAATCTCGATGTAACCACATTGTACTATCCATGCGAATTCTCAAAGCCGAAGAAGGTTATACGCCGCTACCCGCGTAATCGAGAGTCGAAGTGGGGTGATAGGTTTTACGCAGATGTCTTCTTTTGCAATCCTGTTGGTTATGATGGCCATACAGCTGGTATGATCTTCACTGATGGAAAGACAGGAGGACGTTATGGCTACACTTCCCAGAAAAGAGAAATGCTTTCGATGCTTTGGTCACTTTCACTCGTTTCTTCCGAACTCAAAATGTTTTCCTGCCAAAATGTTCTCGTTTAGATGGTGGTTAAGAATTTGGGGGTGACAAAATGGACGCCTGGTGTCAGCAGTATGGCATTGCAATCGAGCTTACAACAGCCTATTTTCACGAACAAGGTGGGCCTCAAGGAAGATCAAATAGGACATTTTTAGATCCAATGCATTGTGTCATATCAGATATGCGTATCACATTCTCTCTTTGGCCAGAAATATTCCGTGCTGTCATCTACATTCTCAATTGTATCACCACATCGGTCTATGTCAGGAACTGAGGATAGAGCAGCACCCTCATATTCTTTCCCTGCACTACATCTGAATATTCTCTCATCTTAGAGCGTTTACCGGGTTACAATGGTTGCTATGGGTTACAAATGAAGTAATAGAATAGCAGCAGGCGCACCCCTTGAAGCCCTAGTTGCTCTGGTTACTATGATGTATATATGGGTTGGGTAGAGCCGATGTAGAGGGCCACGTCTTGTTTTCCGTCTTCCATTGACCTTGTCTCTTGTCCTAGTTTCTCTTGTCCCTTGTCCTCAGTTATAGCTAGAATCCCGAATTAATACCTTATTCTATGATAAATCTTGTCAGATATCACTCGCACTTCTAAGTTATCCATAAAACACAACCCCTGGTACCCTCGAGTTTGACAGTCTATGACAATATGACTCCCTACGAAGCACAATCTCGGGCTACAGGATTCGATACCTCTGAACACAGACCTGATCATTCTGGAATCAGAGTATTAGGCTCTCGTGTACTTGTATACATACCAAACGAGCGTCGAATAAAGTCGCAGAAAATGGATGCACGCGCTGAAGAAGGTATCTTAGTGGGATTTGAAGGGAACCATATTTATTGTTGTTGGATCCCCTCAAGACCTCTTGGCCATCAGCTTGTACGCTCGTTTCATTTTCGTTTCTTTGAGGGACGTTTCAATGAATTTTCTGCTGAAGACCATCCTGATGAAATACCTGAGCACTTGTCACAGACCGGCTTTCCCACGAGGAAAACGACCTGCTTGTTACTACCATTGTGCCATTGGCTAATGCTGAGATGCTGCGTTTAGTCTGGTCAACCAAGTCAGGAACTTCCCTAGTTACACAGTCAATGCGTTGCGATGGTTACAATGTTATGATAGCAACAGTTACTAATCAACATAAGCAATCAGTTGCTGTGTTATAGCTGTAGACTACCATACCCCTGATTGTAGTAACCGCTCTTGAGTACTTAAGGAAGTTCTAGGACTGAATTTGTTCTTGTTAAGGTTTACCCGTTGTTTAAGCTTAGGTGAATACCTAAGCGTATTGTTGAGGACTCTGAGGATAAGACTGCTGGGATCGAAGCAATGTCATAGCACAGTGAATATGGGCAATGCGTAGACGTGCGGTAATTATTCGACCTAAGGAAAAGGTATAAGCAACGAGACTCATAGAGTGGACAAAATGTTATAAGTACCTTGTAGCTGTAGTTAGATTTCTCTTCTCCATAGAGTTTATTAAATCGATTTTTTCATCACCAACTCGGTTTCTATCACAATTCTGTAGCTTTTT